>CM060947.1:259463636-260168636 GCA_030765055.1 Mantis religiosa | reverse complement strand
CATCTTGGACAAACAAAGACAATGTAATTACAAACACATCGCTTTGACAGCCAGTTTTAAAACATTTGCCTATAACTTAAAGTCTACTATATTACATTGAACGAGGGCCGGCTGAAAAGTCCTGCGCCTGACATAAAGATGGCACTACTAGGTCTGTTTGCCGGATAGCAACATATAGTTTAACTTTGTACTAGCTTGTATCAATAGTTACATGTCAACAGATTGTTTAGTTTTTTGCATGACAGTATTTTACACAAGACAAGTGCTGATGTTTCAGGAAAGTGAAGGATTTGGAAAAACGACCAGTGACTAATTCTACTATTTGAAAGTCTTAACGCCTAGAGAAATCAAGCAGGAAATGGACAGTACATTGAAAATCTCTACCCCTTATACACAATGATTAAAAACTTGGTTGTAGAGTTTAAAATGTGACGCACGAGTACTAGTGATGAGCCTCGCTCTGTACGTACTGTGGAAGCCACAACTCCAGAGATCATTGAAAGACTCTGTCCCTTCATATATAATAATTAAAAGGTTGGTTGTAGAGTTTAAAATGGGACGTACGAGTACTAGTAATGAGAATCACTCTGGACGTCCTGTGGAAGTCACAACTACAGAGATCATTGAAAGACTCTGTCCCTTCATATACAATAATTAAAAGGTTGGTTGTAGAGTTTAAAATGGGACGTACGAGTACTAGTGATGAGCCTCGCTCTGGACATTCTGTGGAAGTCACAACTACAGAGATCATTGAAAGACTCTGTATCTTCATATACAATAATTAAAAGTTGGGTTGTAGAGTTAAAAATGGGACGTACGAGTACTAGTGATGAGCCTCGCTCTGGACATCCTGTGGAAGTCACAACTCCAGAGATCATTGAAAGACTCTGTCCCTTCATATACAATAATTAAAAGGTTGGTTGTAGAGTTTAAAATGGGACGTACGAGTACTAATGATGAGCCTCGCTCTGGACGTCCTGTGGAAGTCACAACTACAGAGATCATTGAAAGACTCTGTCCCTTCATATACAATGATTAAAAGGTGGGTTATATAGTTTAAAATGTGACGTACGAATACTAGTGCTGAGCCTCGCTCTGAACGTCCTGTGGAAGTCACAACATAACTACAGAGATCATTGAAAGACTCTGTCCGTTCATATACAAGGATTAAAAGGTTGGTTGTAGAGTTTAAAATGGGATGTACGAGTACTAGTGATGAGCCTCGCTCTGGACGTCCTGTGAAAGTCACAACATAACTACAGAGATCATTGAAAGACTCTGTCCGTTCATATACAAGGATTAAAAGGTTGGTTGTAGAGTTTAAAATGTGACGTACGAATACTAGTGCTGAGCCTCGCTCTGAACGTCCTGTGGAAGTCACAACTTAACTACAGAGATCATTGAAAGACTCTGTCCGTTCATGTACAATAATTAAAAGGTGGGTTGTAGAGTTTAAAATAACGTACGAGTACTAGTGATGAGTCTCGCTCTGGACGTCCTGTGGAAGTCACAACTACAGAGATCATTGAAAGATTCTGTCTCTTCATGTACAATAATTAAAAGGTTGGTTGTAGAGTTTAAAATGGGGCGTACGAGTACTAGTGATGAACCTCACTCTGGACGTCCTGTGGAAGTCATAACTCCAGAGATGATTGGCAAAAATTAATCGTTTAGTACTGGAAGGCCTAAGATTAAAGTTGTTTGAGATGTCAGCGACTGCAAACTAATCAACAGAACGTGCAGGTAACATTTGAAATAATATTTTGGGCTTTCACAAAGTCTATGCGCTGTATTTGGCGACATTTGATCAGAAGTTACAAATCACAACTTTTTCTGTTAATATTTTTGATCTCTACGGTACGAATTCCTGTGATTTTTGACACTTATTTGCATGGATGAAACTTGGACACATCACTACACTCCAGAAGGTAAATCGCAGTCAAAATCTTAGATTGCACCAGGTGAACACGCCCAAAAATCGATAAAGTCAATTTGGCAGCCAACAAGGTCATGTCGATCTTTTTCTGGGAAGCACAGAAAAATATTCTTATTAATTTCTTGGAAAAGGGTAAAGCTATGACTAGTGACTATTACGCTAACTTACTGCAAGCTTCACGAGATGAGGTGAATCGAAAGAGATCTCATTTGGCAAAGAAACAAAACTTGTTTCTTCCCTACAGTTCTCTTGCCCATCGTACAGTAATTCCAAAGAGAAATATGTGCGAATCGCTTGAACATCCCCCCTATTTGCCACCTCAGAGAAGATCTTAGAGGACGAAGATTTGACAGCAACGAGGTCATTGCTGCGGTAACAGCTACTTTGGGGACCGAGATAGTTCGCACTACAGAGATGGCTTAATTATATTAGAACACTGATATAACAAGTGTATTATCCTTTCTGGGGATTTTTTTTTTTTGAGAAATACAGATAAAAAATTAAGTAGATTAAGGAATAAGTATTTGTACAAAACTAGAGAAAGTCATGTATATAAAACATTTGACTATCACTTAAAGTCTACTGTATTCCCTTGTAACTACAATAAGATAATGTTTATCTTGAAGTAGATAGAGCAGTAAGTGTTTGTACAAGAGTAGAGAAAGTCATGTATATAAAACATTTGACTATTACTTAAAGTCTACTGTTTCCCTTGCAACTACAACAATATATTGTTTATCTTGAAGTAGATAGAGCAATAAGTTTTTGTACAAGAGTAGAGAAAGCCATGTATATAAAACATTTGACTATCACTTAAAGTCTACTGTATTCTCTTGTAACTACAATAAGATAATGTTCATCTTGAAGTAGATAGAGCAATAAGTGTTTGTACAAGAGTAGAGAAAGTCATGTATATAAAACATTTGACTATCACTTAAAGTCTACTGTATTCCTTTGTAAGTTCAATAAGATAATGTATATCTTGAAGTGGATAGAGCAATAAGTGTTTGTACAAGGGTAGACAAAGTCATGTATATAAAACATTTGACTATCACTTAAAGTCTACTGTAGTCCCTTGTAACTACAATAAGATAATGTTTATCTTGAAGTGGATATAGCAATGAGTGTTTGTACAAGAGTTGAGAAAGTCATGTGTATAAAACATTTGACTATCACTTAAAGTCTACTGTATTCCCTTGTAACTACAATAAGATAATGTTTATCTTGAAGTAGATAGAGCAATAAGTGTTTGTACAAGAGTTGAGAAAGTCATGTATATAAAACATTTGACTATCACTTAAAGTCTACTGTATTCCTTTGAAACTACAATAAGATAATGTTTATCTTGAAGTAGATAGAGCAATAAGTGTTTGTACAAGAGTTGAGAAAGTCATGTTTACAAAACTCTTGACTATCAGTTAAAGTCTACTGTATTCCTTTGTAAGTTCAATAAGATAATGTTTATCTTGAAGTAGATAGAGCAATAAGTGTTTGTGCAAGAGTAGAGAAAGTCATGTATGTAAAACATTTGACTATCACTTAAGGTCTACTGTATTCCCTTGTAACTACAATAAGATAATGTTTCTCTTGAAGTAGATAGAGCAATAGGTGTTTTTAGAAGGGTAGAGAAAATAATGTGACATCAGAGTTTTGTGTATGCTGTTATTAAACGACCAGTGGGATAATTAGCTATATGTGAACAAATTATGTGTATGACTCCATCGCATAATGCACTTTTGTATTTTTATTTCATTGTTCCTAAGAAATCTGCCTAAAATAACATTTGTTTTAAATGCTTTGGATGTATATACACAACATGTACGGTATTGGAAATGCCAGTAAACAGAACGTATCACGCTGATGGAGAAAGGTGCAATAAAGGTTCTTTTGACGTGATGGACCGTGCGTGGTTTTCATTGAACAGAGTCCGTTATTGGTATCTCAACTCCCTTCATTTGTTTCAAATCGTATCTGCTTTGATGCCTACATGAATAGCCAATCAATTGTTTTTTTTTTTCCCCTCTAGCCTCACAGAGACAAGATTAAAAGACCAGTTCTACAGAGGAATTAAATATCTCAAAGCTTCTTAGCGCTGGATCAATATGATATGAAACAGTTCGAGTAATGTACTGTAGTATGATGTATCTAGATGGCGTGCTTTATATCTTTTCGTCCCTCTTTTTCATTTTAAAACATGATTCAGATGCTTTTAGGTCGATAGGAGGTAAAGGTTTTCAGTTTGGAACATCTTCTCGGCTTCTCCAGATTGTGACAGTTCGAGCCTCCATTGCTGGATTCAGCTTACCTTCGTTCTCGTCTGTAAGTCACTCTGCCGCAGGTGCCTCCTAACCAAGCGGTCAAAATTGTAACTTCTCCGTTCTTACACTAACAGCTTCACCTAAGCGCCATTCTTAGTTTACGTGGTGATGTAAACAAAGCGGGAAAGTGTGTTACTGCACCTGAAACTGTGCTTGCATGGGATATTCGCACTACGATTGTGGTCAGTAAAGTTTCCAACCTCAACTTGAAGATGGCAGCACTCCTGAATAAAAGTTAGCGCATGTCGTTGTTCATCTGTTGACAGTTACTCACCAAAGTTTTAGCCATTTTGGACGCTCTGTTATTTAACAGTAGCTTCAGTGAGCTGATGCGAGCTTTTATATAAATAGAAAAAAGTCGAGTATCAAACTGTCTCTAAATATTTGTTTTTGAAAGGCAATACGCCTACGCAAATCAAAGATCAGTTGAATTCTGGGTATAGGGGCTCTGCACGATCACAGTGAACTTTTGGACAGCTGAATTCAAACGTGGCCGCAAGATCTTGGGGGAAAATGAACGTTTGGGACGTCCAAAAACTACAACTACCAACGAAAGCATCACAAAGGATAACAAATAGTGTTAGACGTCCGCAAATTAAAGTGAGACAGATGTCAAAAGAACGTATTTGTCACATATTAAATTAACATTTAAATATGAGAAATATTACCCGCGCGTTGGGTGCCGCGTTTGCTCACGTTAGACCACAAACGTGTTCAATGAACATTTCCAACGCTCTGTTGGCGCAGTTTAGACTCAATAAATCCGAGTTTTAGCGCAGAATAATTATTGTAGATGAAACATGGATACATCATTATACACCCGAAACAAAAATACTGTCCAAACAGTGGAGTGCAAAGGGGGAACCGACTCGAAAAAGAGCAAACAAGTTTTTTCGTTTTGACTGGGAAAGTGATGGAGGGTTTTTTGGGATATTAAGGGAGTTATTTTAATCGATTGTCTTCAAAAAGGTAAAACAATTACCGGAGCACACTACGCATCATTAGTTGATAAGCTGAAGGCAGAACTTGCGGTAAAACGGCTACATTTGTAGAAAAAGTAAGACGTCTTTAACCAAGACAACGCACCGTCTCACACCTCAGCGGTTGTAATGGCGAAAATCCACGAATTACGGTTTGAACTACTTGACTCACCAGATCTAGCCCCAAGCGACTTCATTTTGTTCCCTCATCTGAAAATTGCGCTCGGAGGACAGACATTTTCGTCAATCGCCTTCGTGATCATTTATTTTGTAGAGAAGAACGCCGAGTATTGTTTGGATGGGTTACAGAAATGGGAGCATCGCTGGTAGGAGTGTGTAGAGCTAAAAGGAGAGTATGTTGAAAAATAACAATAAAAGACAAATTCAGTTCTGAAAGAATATCCTGTATCATTATTAGGTCGCAAACGTTACAGACCACCTACGATTTATTCCTAAGTGTCAAAATTGTGCGTTATTAAGTGTTAAGTGTTCTCATGTGGGAATTGTGGGGGGTCAAAGCGGAGACCCACCCGCCGGTACTGTGTTCGCAATCATGAAGCCCATTTGGGGTGGAGGTGAAGGTTACGGCGTTCGTGGGAAACCCCACCTCGTGTTCTGTTGTAGGGGAGGATATCCGTCACCTCCAGATGCTGTGGTGTGAGCTCTGCGGACCCTTAGCACTCGTGGTACCTCTGACGTTACTAGAGGAACCCCAGGTCGAACTGCCGAGCCCCTCCCGTCGTAGAGTTGTTTGGATTGGGTTGGACTGGAGGGGACAGTGTGTTCCCGACACCGGTGGGAAATCAGTTACCTCCGGCCAGGCTACGGCCGCTCGGAGGGGGTAGAGGGTTGTCTCATAAGTCCCGGGTACTAGCCTGTAGAGCTAGTAGAAGGTGTGCTAGATCACCAGGCGGCCCCACCGAGGTTTTCGTTAGTCTTCCGTGAGGGGTTGACGGGCGTAAGTTGCGTATCGACTTCTATCCTTGTTGTCGATGTGGGGGGGGGGGGCTTTTCAGGAAACCGGGTATTCGCCTATGGAAAGAGCCCTGGAGTTTTCCATGGCTACTGGGTAGAAGGAGGCCAGGGTCTTAGGACTTTTGGGTAGATCCTCTGCGCTTAAATGCGGCTTACAGTTTAGTTTCGAGTTCACATCAGGAATAAAACAACTGATTTTAAGCGATAGTTGAATGTTTTGGATCTGATCGCTTTTAGATGGCTTTGAAATTATTTTCTCTTTGATGATCAGGAGAGAGAAAAGGAAGGATTCTCCTTTATAGATGTGTAAATATTGTCACGTATCGCATTTTTATGTTGGAGCCGTCGCAAAACCAGAGCTATGCGCGTGGGAAGGAGTGAGTGAGTGAGTTGTGGTGTTTTAGGGCCCGTCGACAACAAGGTCATTTGGGCCCGAAGTCAACACTACAACCTAAAAGCTACATAAATTCAGCTAAAAGGGTAAAATATAATAAAAACACTCAACTGTTAAAAGGACATAAAAACGATCTAAAGACTAATAATTTAAAATCTCTAAAATTAATAAATATAAAATACAAGTCAGACTTGTTTATTAAAACCGATTTGGGCAACAAACCACAGTGCCTTAACCACGGCCACTGGGTCGTCCCCTAAAACACCCAGCAAGTTAGTCCTTAGGCCCAAAGACTGGCGAACGCGGGCGTACTGCGGGCAATCAAGTAATACATGACGCACAGTGAGGCGTACGGCACCTGGAGCACACACAGGGGCCGGTTCCCCTCTTAACAGATGGCCACGAGTCGCTCGTGTGTCCCCAATTCTCAGCCGGGTGAGTATCACTTCGGCTCGCCGGTTATCCCTGCAGGAAGTTAGCCAGGGTTGTACGCTCTCCTTTATCGCCCGGAGTTGTGTGCCTTCCAAAGCTGTCCAGGATTGCTGCCAAACAGATAGGAGCTGGCGACGGAAAAAACGTTGCACATCCTGGTATGGCACCGTAGTTGTTAAACTCCGGGGCAAACGGCAAGCGGACTTAGCGGCCGCGTCCGCCTCCTCGTTCCCGGAAATCCCTACATGGCCTGGGGTCCAAGTAAAAACAAAATGGTATCCGCGACTGAGCATTTGCGAGATCTGGGCCTGTATTTTTAAAACAAGGGTGTGAGCGGCAGTGTGCTGTTGCAAGGCCTGAAGAGCACTTAGAGAGTCAGTGCGGACAATAAAAGAGCCAGGAGCTAACTTGCAAATAAAAAGGAGCAAATAGAAGATGGCATACAGCTCTGCGGAGAAAACTGAAGTGGAGTCCAGAAGGCGAAATTTATGAGCCTCACAGTTAATGAAGAACGCGCAACCCGTAGCGCTACCTAACTGAGAACCGTCTGTAAAGTCCGGAACATAGGGTAACGGCCCAGTAGTTCGGCAAAAAGTTGTTGGAACACCGAATGTGGAGTAGCGAGTCTAGAGTTGCTTGAAAGAGCGAGATCGAACCGCGCACGATCGAGCTGCCAAGCAGGATAAGGGCTGATGGACGACCTCTCCACGGGAGGCATTCGGAGGCCATGCGAATGTAGGAGATCCCGAAATCTTATTCCCATGGGGCGTGTCAGAGAACCAGGGCGCAAATAACGGTGGACTAAATCTGGACAGAGAACTGGTTTAAAACAAGGATGATTGGGATAACTTGCCAACTTCGAGACGTACGAGCAGAGTAGCAGCGAGCGACGAATATAGAGTGGAGGCTCGCCTGAGGCGTGGGAAGGAGAGAAAAAGACAGAGCTGGACGCTTGTCGAGGGAGAAAGAAAGAGAGTATTCTGGAATTACCCCGCTTTTCTGATGTCGTAGCGATTGTTATCCAATGGTCTACTGCATTCTAGATACAAAGTCTGGAGGTAAAGTGCGAGAGTCAGTCCTTGGTGCAGTTGTGTAGCTATGTGAGGGTTATCACGATAGTGGATATTTGAACTGTCTCACAGTGATTCTTTTGTTTTTTCACGTGTATCGGAGCATGGAGTTGACGTTGAAGACTGCTGTTTGTCAAAGTTACGTCATATTTCTGTTGCAAGTGTTCTACAAAGCTTCTGTTTCCTGCAATAAAGGTGTTTTAAATTTCTGCAAACACCACTTTTGATTCTATCAACCCACGAAGTCACAATACTGAAAAATCAAAATAACAACGAATGTGTCGGAAATGGCTAATACTACAGAGAGATATGTTCCGCATAAACCGTGTGCAATATCTCTAATTTTGCATAAGAAGATATCTTATAATGGATTATGAAACAAATTTAGGGCCGGTCTGGAGCCATGACTTGATTTCCATTACTTGCAATGGAAATATTGTGACTTTGTGCGTTCGTGAAATTAAAAGTTCGGGTTATAAACACCAAAAATTGTATAAACACACTTTAATCAACCTCACAGTAGCAGTATTACGTCACATACACAATAAAACTTGCAAGGTCATCGACCACAAACCAAGTTCACACAGCTGTTCACGCAGACGAGTTCAATTAACAACTGTCCCTGACGAGCTGTGGCTTCCTTATTCATAGCTTACTATCCGGAATGCTCTAATCAAGACGGCGCTAGAAGAAAGACGAACTCTCGAGTAATCCGTCTTATCCCCCCACCGTTTCGGCGAGCTTTTATCTCGGCAATGTACTGCCCTGCTCTTTGAACTCGTCCTTCGCTTCGCCTGACCTCAAAAATTCGTTCACGACAATATTTTTAACAAGATTGTTAACAATATTCTTCCAAAAATACATAGTTTCGAGAAAAAAAAGTAGCACATAAAGGCTACTAAATTTAAGAAGCCTTTTAAACGGACATAAACGGCTAAATATGGCATTTAATGGGCTTTGGTTTTGAATGATCCTACTTATAGAACCGCGTGTATGTGCACAGGTACACAGATCATTTTCTAGAAACACCTTTCGAAAAATGCCATTTTGGGTTTCTGTGAAAAGTTTCGAAATTTAATAACTAAGAAAATGAAACCTATTTACAAAAATGCTCAAACCAAACAGCGTTTATATGTATAAGAAAATGCATTTTCAGCTAAATTGTATGACACATTATTAGTGTGCCGAGGTTCAGTTGTTTCCCTGAGATACCCTGGAGGTGCAACATCAAGGTTGCTATGACAACAGACAGGTGCTGAACTTCTGCAAACCAAGACTGCATTAGACAAACAAGTGGTAACTACAAATCAGCCTGCAAGTGCCCTAATTACAGGCAACACAAACTCGGCGCCAAATTCACGAGAACCTCCCGTTTACCATCCATCTCCTGAACCACTAATTGCACAAAATGTTGACTCTTTAGAAAAAAAAAAAAAAAAGAAAAAACGGCCCCTCCGCAATTTAAAGGTGTCTGAAGCTGGTTCCCGTGGAAGTTTATAATTGTTGAATATCACACAACTAGCAACAAGAATCCGTGCCTCAAAAACGGCCTAGCATGCATTCCTTAGTATTATCCAATGTGTTTCAAAGGCGAAGAGGTCTGGCTTGTAGCCAATCGGATGCGTTAGTGCCTTCAGCGTTGCCACTTTGTTACCTCCACTCTTTTTATATTTCCTTCTCTCTCACACTTGCGAGTGTTCGTAGTGCTAGACGTAAGGTAACGTAAACTGAATTTTCCAAAGCTTTATAATAATCAGTGGCGGCTCGTGTCGTCTATACCTTGGGGGCTGCATTGATTACTGGATGCTTTGCTGCATCGTCTTTAATTCCAAGTAAAAGGCAAGTAAAAGAGAACAGTGAAATGCTGATTTCACGGCCACATATCCACTCATATTTCGTTTAAATTTCAGGACTGAAACACCAGCTATATTGTTTTTGGCAGCTTATTGCACTTTGAATAATGTTTAACACAGGAATCGGTCTTCCTTGTACTTTAATGTCACATTTCTCTTGCAGTGTTAAAGCGCCAAAACGAATTGACTTTAAATACTATACTGAATTGCTCATTGTTACAATCACACACATGGTTGCAGTATAAAAAGTCACATTTGATTGCACTTTCCTGTCAGGAAACAAAAATATATTTGAATCACCGTGAAAATTGTAAAACATCGTCGATTTCACGAAAATCCTCACGAAATTGCATTTACACCGCTCTTGGGACTGCAAGCAATGCAGTCCAATGAGTTCACTAAGCACTGGGGGCGCGGTAAGTTAAAACGTGAAGCGGGCCAAGCGCAGGGGGAAATGGAAGCAATATGCACCTTAGTGAGTTGTCCTGTCAGTCCAAGAGGGAGAAGCGGCTTCATATATGAACTTGCAAACAGCCTATGAACTTGTTGTAATAGTAATGACTTACAATATATATATATATAATTTATTTAATTTAAGTAATTAAGGCAACAACAGTAAAGTTAAAATTTGCTATGGGGGGCTGCAATCCCGCAGCACTCCCAGACACTCATCTTTCAGGATAAGAGAAAACCTCCAACGTTAAGTCATATCGGACGATGAATGAAATGATATTCAAATGAGTACAGGGTACATAGAGCTTAGAGATACCAGATATTCATCTTTCAGGATAAGAGAAAACCTCCAACGTTAAGTCATATCGGACGATGAATGAAATGATGTTCAAATGAGTACAGGGTACATAGAGCATAGAGTTACCAGACATTCATCTTTCAGGATAAGAGAAAACCTACAACGTTAAGTCATATCGTACGATGAATGAAATGATGTACAAATGAGTACAGGGTACATAGAGCTTAGAGTTACCAGACATTCATCTTTCAGGATAAGAGAAAACCTCCAACGTTAAGTCATATCGGACGATGAATGAAATGATATTCAAATGAGTACAGGGTACATAGAGCTTAGAGATACCAGATATTCATCTTTCAGGATAAGAGAAAACCTCCAACGTTAAGTCATATCGGACGATGAATGAAATGATGTTCAAATGAGTACAGGGTACATAGAGCTTAGAGTTACCAGGCATTCATCTTTCAGGATAAGAGAAAACCTACAACGTTAAGTCATATCGTACGATGAATGAAATGATGTACAAATGAGTACAGGGTACATAGAGCTTAGAGTTACCAGACATTCATCTTTCAGGATAAGAGAAAACCTACAACGTTAAGTCATATCGGACGATGCATGAAATGATATTCAAATGAGTACAGGGAACATAGAGCTTAGAGTTACCAGACATTCATCTTTTAGGATAAGGGAATACCTCCAACGTTAAGTCATATCGGACGATGAATAAAATGATGTAGAAATGAGTACAGGGTACATAGAGCTTAGAGTTACCAGACATTCATCTTTCAGGATAGGAGAAAACCTACAACGTTAAGTCATATCGGACGATGAATGAAATGATGTTCAAATGAGTACAGGGTACATAGAGCTTAGATTTACCAGACATTCATCTTTCAGGATAAGAGGAAACCTCCAACGTTAAGTCATATCAGACGATGAATGCAATGATGTTCAAATGAGTACAGGATACACAGAGCTTAGAGTTACCAGACATTCATCTTTCAGGATAAGAGAAAACCTCCAACGTTAAGTCATATCGGACGATGAATGAAATGATGTTCAAATGAGTACAGGGTACATAGTGCTTAGAGTTACCTGACATTCATCTTTCAGGATAAGAGAAAACCTCCAACGTTAAGTCATATCGGACGATGAATGAAATGATGTTCAAATGAGTACAGGGTACATAGAGCTTAGAGTTACCAGACATTCATCTTACGGGATAAGAGAAAACCTCCAACGTTAAGTCATATCGGACGATGAATGCAATGATGTTCAAATGAGTACAGGATACACAGAGCTTAGAGTTACCAGACATTCATCTTTCAGGATAAGAGAAATCCTCCAACGTTAAGTCATATCGGACGATGAATGCAATGATGTTCAAATGAGTACAGGATACACAGAACTTAGAGTTACCAGACATTCATCTTTCAGGATAAGAGAAAACCTCCAACGTTAAGTCATATCGGACGATGAATGAAATGTTGTTCAAATGAGTACAGGGTACAAAGAGCTCAAAGTTATCAGACAGCAGAGTTGCATTATCACCTTACAGAATAAGGAAAAAAACACTTAATCAGGACAAGATAATTCTCCAGTTTACAATTATTGTTATTACGTACAGTTATTGGTAATCTAATAGTTATAGTTTAATTACACAAATTACCTCAAATGAATCATTTATTAATCTCCGTCAGTCAACTGCCACACTGTAGGAATGTACAATAGATATATCAATATGGGACATATAATGTTGCAGACTACGAGAGATGAAGACAAGCAGCGCTATTGACTTGAGGAGACGGTCAGTATTTCATCACGTGTCCGGCTGAAGTCCCATGTGTGTATGTACACAAAACACGCCCGATCAATGTTCAATTGCAGAATAACAGTGCCCCTGCTGTTGGTGTTGCGTACAATAGACAGTGTCGAATTCTACAAACACACGCTACCCGCACAACAAAGGCTTGTGATCAAAGCTTTGCCAGCGATACAGGAGGCATCTACCTCAAACACTAAGACGGCAGGAAGCTCTAACCAAGTTTGTCATTTATTGTAAATGAAGGAAACATAAGAAGACTCCCTTTCTCTGCTCTACTACAAAGTATTCTTACAAACATTTATTCCTTCATCTACTTCAAGATAAACATTATCTTTTTGTAGTTAGAATGGAATAGTGTTTAAGAAATACTCGAATATTTTATATACATGACTTTCTCTACTCTTTTACAAACACTTGCTGCTCTATCTACTTCAAGATAAACATTATCTTATTGTCGATACAAGGTGTATAAAACCGTATATAGAACATTTGAATATCTCTTAAAATGTACTGTATTCCCTTGTAACTACAATAAGATAATGTTTATCTTGAAGTAGATACACCAATAGGTGTGTGTACAAGAGTAGAGAAAGTCATGTATATAAAACATTTGACTATCACTTAAAGTCTACTGTATTCCCTTGTTACTATAATAAGATAATGTTTATCTAGAAGTAGATAGAGCAATAAGTGTTTGTACAAGAGTAGAGAAAGTCATGTATATAAAACATTTGACTATCACTTAAAGTCTACTGTATTCCCTTGCATCTACAATAAGATAATGTTTATCTTGAAGCAGATAGAGCAATAAGTATTTGTACAAGAGTAGAGAAAGTCATGTATATAAAACATTTGACTATCACTTAAAGTCTACTGTATTCACTTGTAACTACAATAAGATAATGTTTATCTTCAAGTAGATAGAGCAATAAGTGTTTGTACAAGAGTAGAGAGAGTCATGTATATAAAACATTTGACTATCACTTAAAGTCTACTGTATTCCCTTGTAACTACAATAAGATAATGTTTATCTTGAAGTAGATAGAGCAATAAGTGTTTGTACAAGAGTAGAGAGAGTCATGTATATAAAACATTTGACTATCACTTAAAGTCTACTGTATTCCCTTGTAACTACAATAAGATAATGTTTATCTTGAAGTAGATAGAGCAATAAGTGTTTGTACAAGAGTAGAGAGAGTCATGTATATAAAACATTTGACTATCACTTAAAGTCTACTGTATTCCCTTGTAACTACAATAAGATAATGTTTATCTTGAAGCAGATAGAGCAATAAGTACTTGTACAAGAGTAGAGAAAGTCACGTATATAAAACATTTGACTATCACTTAAAGTCTACTGTATTCCCTTGTAACTACAATAAGATAATGTTTATCTTGAAGTAGATAGAGCAATAAGTGTTTGTACAAGAGTAGAGAAAGTCACGTATATAAAAAATTTGACTATTTCTTAAAGTCTACTGTATTCCCTTGTAACTACAATAAGATAATGTTTATCTTGAAGTAGATAGAGCAATAAGTGTTTGTACAAGAGTAGAGAAAGTCATCTATATAAAAAATTTGACTATCACTTAAAGTCTACTGTATTCCCTTGTAACTACGATAAGATAATGTTTATCTTGAAGTAGATAGAGGATCAAGTGTTTGTATATTTTGAAAACTTTCAGACTCCAACCAAGGATGTGAATGGAAAATTTTTGTTCCCATGCAGCTCTGCAAACTGCCCTTTACATGATAAAAGCTTTTTAATTTTTAAACCGATTTTATTATCTTTTTTCTGTCTGTCTGCCCTTTCATCTAACGTTACTAGCTCTAGAGCGCTTTATAAATGTGATACACTACAAAGTTTAATTTCTTCTAACTGAAATATTTCTATTTACGTACTTACGGAAAGAAGAGATTTTTTATTTCAGCTAAATATTGGTAACGATATTTTAATAATCACAGAAAATATATAAAAGAATTAGGAAAGACTATGGAATAATAATGGAAAGCATAATCAAATTTTGTTACATGTGTTTGGACACAGAAGAGAAAATTATGAAATTATGCATGAGACATCAAAAAATATTAGAGAACTCAAATAGTTGGTGGGCAGAAATAGGAGGAATTATGAACAAAATTGAAATATATGGAGATTAGAGGAAAGAAATACAAGCGATGTGGGTAAATCCGTAAAATGCATAATAGAGCATACAGGAAAGTCAGAAAATGTGGGAAGCGTAGAAAATATGAAATCATTACAATTTTAGAAACAAATATAAAGATATTGCGGACGAGGAGCATACATCGATTACTGCAATAGGCAAGAGAGAGAAGGGATAGCTCGGATGAGAACAGAAACAATATTTCTAAGAGGGAAAAGAGATAGGGAAAAGGGAATTTGTGAATTGTGTGGGGGAAAAAGCAGTATAGAACACTATGTAACAGAATGCGAGGAGGTTACAGTGTGGAGAACATAGGTTTGGGAGAAAAAATGGGAGAAATTAGAGAACAGGATAGTAGAATGTGAACGGGAAAGGAGAAAAAGAAGGTAAGAAGTATTGGACAGTTCTTACATAAAATAAGGGAAAAATGGGCAAGAAATGTAAAGCATATAACAAAGAAAGTTGAGTGGGAAGAAAGGGTCTAATTAAATAACAAGGAAATATGGAAGTTAAGAGCTGCCTGACAGAGCAGAAGACCAGGGTGTCATGTAATCCAAGGTAGCAACAAGGTAAAGACAGATAAATGTAAAGAATATAAGAAAGGAAGATGCGGGGAAGAATGTGACTAGTTAAGTAACAAGGAGGCATGGAGGATAAGAGCTACCTGGCAGAGCAGAAGACCAGGGTGTCATGTAAGCCAAGATAGCAACAAGGTAAAGACAAATAACTGTAAAGAATATAAGAAAGGAAGATGAGGGGGAAGGAAGGGGCTAATTATGTAACAAGGAGGCATGGAGGTTAAGAGCTACCTGACAGAGCAGAAGACCAGGGTGTCATGTAAGCCAAGGTAGCAACAAGGTAAAGACAGAAAAATGTAGCCAAAAGTTGTCAGTTGTAAAATTTGTGAATATGCACAGTATATAATTCAATTCAATTTCAAATTCTATAAAAGCGCCTAAACAAATGGCAAATATATCAAAATTGTTAAGCCATTCTTTCAGAAAATGATAAGTTTTCAATGTTTTTGCCGTGTAAAGAATAAATGATGGTGAATAACTTTGGTGCAGTTTTTCGTAGAAGATGCTGAACTTAGAAAGTAAGTGGAGTACGCATAGGCACTCAGAGCGTTTCTTAAATATGAATTTTTTGTGTTTTAAGGGTATGTATGACTGAAATTTCATGAAAATCGTGAAAATAACGACTTTTTTATTTTAATTCTATAAAATAATTTAGACATTCCCGAATGTGAAAAATGCATAATTTGCCTCCGAACGCCATTTTTAAATGCTTATTTAAATGTCGGTGGCCTTTAAACTCTGTCAGAGTCACGCCCTCTTTTGCCTACATCCACATTCTTTGTCTGTTTTCCGTTCTTAAATTTTCAATTGAAGAAAAGAAAAATAAGGCTTTCATGCAAAATAGTTCCTAAAATGTTGCCAATATATCGGAGGCTGGCTTCTGCAACATTACTAGAGAGGTGCAAAACAGGAAAAACACAGAATGCCAATGAATCTTTGCATCATGTCATATGGAATAAGTGCCCAAAGGAAGTTTTCATATCAAAACAAAAATTGGATCTTGCTGTTATTAAAAGCATCAGTGAGTTTAACATGGGTAGTCTTAAGTCATTGGAGTTGCAGCAAAATATTTCAGAGGTGAAAGTGTAGTAGACTCAGCAGGGAAAACTTCAGTGCAGCGAGATCAGACTCGTATCCTGCAAAGCAAGAAGCGAAGTTCTGCAGAAGAAAAGCAACATTTAAAGAAGAAAAAGGTGGAAAAAGCAGCAACAGAAGGGAGTAAAAAGAAATCTGAGGGTCCAACCTATCAGCCTGGTGGATTTTAATGTGAGTTATGCAATCAAATCTTTAATCGCTGTTTTCTCAATGTTCATATTTTCAGCATTTTTCTTCCTGTAAAATGCTCCTTGCGATGCAGTTTTTGTACTACATTCATGAAATTTCCTACACAGGTTCAGAATATCATGAGGAATGGAAATTGCCCTAGGTTTTATTGTGAAATGTATATAAGCATATATTTTTAATTTTCAAACACAAAACTTACAGTTTTTTAGACAAAAAAAGAATATTTGTAAATTAAAAATTTTTTGTGACCTAAACTAAAGGAGACACAGAAAAACCCAGAGCAATTTCAAAAAGTATGTGTATTATGAACATAGGGTTAAAATATTAGACCAAAATTCAAAATATTTTGTCGCAAGGGACTTTTTTAGTGACGTAACAAAAAACATACAGAATTTATCATAATTTCTAAACTGCTGGAGAAAAATGGTTTAAATTTAGGTTGTAACATGTTTACATTATACTACACCTATGGTGTAAATTTGAAAAAGCTAGCATTATTAGTTCAGAATTTGAAAATTTCAGTCATACATACCCTTAACGTCTGCAAACTTATATATCCAGTGACATTTTGACACAGTTTCATCTACTTGCTATGTACGTGGAACAGAGTATGAACCTTTGTAGCAGCCTCTTGTAATGTTGTGAATGGATATATGTAACTCATTATATCTGTTTATAAAAGCGATGCCGTATTTATTTACACGTTGAAAACAAAAACAGCGCGTCGCTGAAACAAAAGAAGAATGCAGCGGGGCGCTATAACAAAAGACGAACGCTGTTCGATATGATATCGATGCATCTCGGTATTAAAAAGAGAGAAGGTCGATATAAATTGCGGTGCGGAGCTAAGACAGGATAAGGTCGGCTAATCCTATACGTCTGGACACCTGTTCGCTAGATTTACCGGCGCCTAGGGCATGCTAGAAGCAACGGCCGCCGGATTATTCCAGACCATTTTGGGGAGGCAACATTGCGGATCCGTCAGCAGGTGTGCATGGATTACAGTTCACTGCTAAATGTGCCGAAATACCTTATTTTGTTCCAGTTCTATACCGAAACTTCGTATACTGAAAGAGATTGAATATTCGCACGAAAATGTTAGGTTAAAACCGTTTTTGTTTGGTGAATCGAGTTAAAATGTTGATTAACGCTGACTCCAGCATGATATAAATCCTACTTCATATATTTCCTACGAAATAACACAGAATTATAATAAATTCATCCCTGCACTTCTATTTAATACCAAATTTTGAATGTTTAAATTCAAGATACACTATTACCATTTCAATGAAAAACTGTTATGATATACTTTTTTAAAAAACGCTTCTGTTATCTATGCAAAAGCCTTTCCTCAGTTTCCATAGCAACCAAAACTTTTCCGATGCCACACGGTTGGGCAACTCAAAGATAAGTGTGTCGAAAACAAATGCTATTTCTTTCGTTGCACGAGGGTGGTCTAGAAAGCTTCCGACTTAATAAAGATACAGGACATTTTTTCAGAATTTTCTTTGTCTTTCAACATAATCTCCTTGTAACTGTACACACTTCTCCCAGAGATGCTCAAATCTCTGTCACCGTCCAAATAGTACTCGGCGTTTATCAACATAGTCTCCTTGTAAATCTACACACTTCTCCCAACGACGTTACCATCTCTGTAACCCGTCCAAATAGTACTCGACGTTTTTCAACATAGTCTCCTTGTAACTCTACCCACTTCTGACAGCGATGTTGCCATCTCTGTAACCCGTCCAAATAGTACTCGACGTTTTTCAACATAGTCTCCTTGTAACTGTACACACTTCTCCCACCGATGTTCCCATCTCTGTAAACCGTCCAAATAGTACACGACGTTTTTCAGCATAGTCTCCTTGTACTCTACAAACTTCTCCCAGCGATGTTCTCATCTCTGTAACCCGTCCAAAAAGTACTCGGTGTTTTTCAACATAGTATCCTTGTAACTGTACACACTTCTCTCAGCGATGTTACCATCTCTGTAACACGTCCAAATAGTACTCGACGTTTTTCAACATAGTCTCCTTGTAACTCTACACACTT
The DNA here is from genome assembly GCA_030765055.1 of Mantis religiosa. Taxonomy (NCBI): domain Eukaryota; kingdom Metazoa; phylum Arthropoda; class Insecta; order Mantodea; family Mantidae; genus Mantis; species Mantis religiosa. Next base: position 260,150,017 of record CM060947.1, on the reverse strand, counting down.
CTCCTAGCGATGCTCCCATCTCTGTAACCCGTCCAAATTGTACTCGACGTTTTTCAACATAGTCTCCTTGTAACTGTACACATTTCTCCCAGCGATGTTCCCATCTCTGTATCCCATCCAAGCGGTATTCGACCTTTTTCTCTACAAAATAATTGTTCACGAAGGTGATTGCCTGTTCATTTGACGAAAATCTCTGTCCTCTGGGCGCAATTTTCAGATGAGGGAACAAAAAGAAGACTCGTCGGGCTAAATCTGGTGAGTCAAGCAGCTCAAACCACAATTCGTGGATTTACGCTATGCAACCGCTGAGGTGTGAAACGGTGCGTTGTCTTGGTGAAACAAGATTTCCTTTTTCTGCAAATGTGGCCGTATTTCCTCAACTCCTGCCACAGCTTGTCAAGTAATGATCCGTAGTATGCTCATGTAACAACGTTTCCTTTTTGAAGATAATCGATTAAAATAACTCTATGACTGTCTCAAAAACATTTGCCATCACTTTCCCAGCCGAAAAAAGACAGCTTGTGCTTTTTTTTTGCCGGTTCCCCTTTTGGAGTCGACTGTTTGGCCTCTATTTTTGTTTCGGGTGTGTAGTGGTGTATCCAAGTTTCATCTACAGTAATTAATCGCCCCAAAACTCTGAGTTTTTGCGCCTAAACTGCGCCAGCACAGCGTTGGAAATGTTCATTCGAACACGTTTTTCGTCTAAGGTGAGCAAACGCAGCACCCAGCGCGCGGACAGCTGTGTCATGTCTAAATCTTCATTTAACATATGACAAACACGTTCTTTTGACATATTGATAGCCTCTGCTGTCTTTCTCACTTTAATTTGACGGTAGTCTAGCACCATTTCATGCACTTTGCGATGTGATCGTTGGTAGTTGCAGTTTTTGGACGTCCCGGAGGTTCATCGTCCTCCAAGCTCTTACGGCCACGTTTAAATTCAGCTGGCCAAAATTCCACTGTGGTAAATGATGATGCGCAGTTCTCATACACAGAATCCAACTCATCTTTAATTTGCGTAGGCGTATTGCCTTTCAAAAACAAATATTCAATGACAGTCTGATACTCGATTTTGTCCATTTTCATAAAAACACTCACATCAACTCACTCAAGCACTGTTACATAACAACTAAGCATACAAAGTGGCTGAAACTTTGGTGAGTAACTGTCAACAGATGAACAACGAAATACACTAGCTTTTATTTACTAGTACTACCATCTTCATGTTGAGATCGGAAACTCTTCAGAGCACCTTCGTATTTTTGTTATTTCTGTGTAATTTCTAATAACTTTGTAAACATTTCTCCAAATCTAATTATATTCCGCTAATCAGATAAAAAAGACGTTATTTTCCTACAATAAAGATGTACCAACATTGAAAATAAAAATTAAGCTAAACTGACTTTAAGAACAGAATGGTTCACTTTAAGATATTTTTATAAAATATGTGTTTCGTTCACGTGACCAACTCTATTCATACTTCGAAAAAATATTTCGAGAAATACGAATGCATTTAAACACCATTCAGTTTTCAAATCAATTCCTTCTTTCAGTTCACTATACTAATTATAAATTGCAGCCCCGCCAAATCCGTTTCTAACGACATATTCATTTTGTTTATGTGTTAAGGAGTATTTAAATATCTATAAGTTATAAGCAGAGAATGTTCTGTAATCAAATTTCGTTTGACTATGATTTTGTCAACATTGTATTTTAAGAATATTTAGTTTCGTGCAGTGGAAGTGAAAGTCATTCGAGTAGTGCAACATGTTTAGAAAGTTTTAAGAATGAAATGGACGGTGTGCAAGCCTGCAGCATTTGGTTGCTAAAATTGACGCGAAAGGGGGTTGGTTTGCCGTCTACTTGAAAGCTCTTAGCAACTTTGTTCGAAAGTTTACAACATATCTTGTTCAAAAGATTCCTAAGTTGTTGTCGGAAGTTTCCTTATAAACAAGGCAGGCACTCCGCTCTAATTGTTGTCGCTATCAGGTTTCCAGTGGGCGGAATGACGAAGCCTCTTATCATCGGGGTGAGGTATTAGTGTTTTTCATTTGTTGCAACAACTTCTTGGCTCCTGTGTGCATGAAAATATAACAATGAAAAGTCAGAACCATCCGCATGATTTTCTTTACACACTAACGTTCATACTTATTTATCACCTGCCTAAAACCTGCAGGAATTACTTCCATCCAACACACATAATCCTTATCATTAATCTAAAATATAGTTCTAAAAATTCACATCAGTTGTATTCACGCCATTTCCGAATTATTCGGTGTGATTAGAATTACTCCAGGTTAAAGATAACATAGATGAATTTTCTGAAAAAGTACTGTAAAAATTTTATTAAAATATTGCAGATTGAATATATTTTCGCGACATATGAAATGCATTTCTTGAATTTACTACGACTGTACTAAGAAATACTCCAAAAATATTACGGGAAAAAAAGCAGATCTCGTCAAAGCACACAATTAAACTGAAATAAATTCCTCTTATCATGCACCGTTTCCTATATATGCTTTCGAATTTATCTGAATTTTGGCAGTTCATATCTAACTCAAATTGCAGGTCTTTACTTATTTTTCATTTCTTGGGCATACAAAGAGAATAATTACAAAGATATCACCTAGACAACCTAAAACTTTTAACTATCACTTAAAGTCTACTCTATTCCCTTGTAACTACAATAAGATAATGTTTATCTTGAAGTAGATAGAGCAATAAGTGTCTCTACAAGAGTAGAGAAAGTCATGTATATGAAACACTTGACAATCAGCTACAGTCCACTGTATTACCTTGTAACTACAATAAGATAACGTTTATCTCGAAGCAGATAGAGCAATAAGTGTTTGTACAAGAGTAGAGAAAGTCATGTATATAAAACATTTGACTATCACTTAAAGTCTACTGAATTCCCTTGTAACTACAATAAGATAACGTTTATCTTGAAGCAGATAGAGCAATAAGTGTTTGTACAAGAGTAGAGAAAGTCATGTATATAAAACATTTGACTATCACTTAAAGTCTACTGAATTCCCTTGTAACTACAATAAGATAACGTTTATCTTGGAGCAGATAGAGCAATAAGTGTTTGTACAAGAGTAGATAAGTCATGTATATAAAACATTTGACTATCACTTAAAGTCTACTGAATTCCCTTGTAACTACAATAAGATAACGTTTATCTTGAAGCAGATAGAGCAATAAGTGTTTGTACAAGAGTAGAGCAAGTCATGTATATAAAATATTTCACTATCACTTAAAGTCTACTGTATTCCCTTGTAACTACAATAAGATAATGTTTATCTTGAAGCAGATAGAGGAATAAGTGTTTGTACAAGAGTAGAGAAAGTCATGAATATAAAACATTTGACTATCACTTAAAGTCTACTGTATTCCCTTGTAAATACAATAAGATAATGTTTATCTTGAAGCAGATAGAGGAATAAGTGTTTGTACAAGAATAGAGCAAGTCATGTGTATAAAATATTTCACTATTACTTAAAGTCTACTGTATTCCCTTGTATCTACAATAAGATAATGTTTATCTTGAAGTTGATGGAGCAATAAGTGTTTGTACAAGAGTAGAGTAAGTCATGCATATAAAACATTTGACTATCACTTACAGTCTACTGTATTCCCTTGTATCTACAATAAGATAATGTTTATCTTGAAGTTGATGGAGCAATAAGTGTTTGTACAAGAGTAGAGTAAGTCATGTATATAAAACATTTGACTATCACTTAAAGTCTACTGTATTCCCTTGGAACTACAATAAGATAATGTTTATCTTGAAGTAGATAGAGTAATAAGTGTTTGTACAAGAGTAGAGAAAGTCATGTATATAAAACATTTGACTATCATTTAAAGTCTACTGTATTCCCTTGTAACTACAATAAGATAATGTTTATCTTGAAGTAGATAGTGGAACAAGTATTTGTAGGAATATCTTATTGAGATACTGGAAGAGAAAGCCCTGTGAATGTGGCCCTTCAGATCTTCCTTTTTCAGTCGTACCCGTGTATTAAACAGGCAGGTAAAGCTGCGGTCTTAAAGAAGCCCGCGGCAGGAGCTGTTTTGGAATGTCCCGCTGTGCGATCCATTAGAAACGTTAGTTTGACGGTGCCGGCGAATGCTAATTTTCCGTCTGTCGCCAGCAGGTAGCGTGGAAAACTTTAATGGACAATGAATTAACACGGTCCGTAAAGGGTTTTCGTGAGAGATATGGAACAAAAGGCGCACCTGAAATAAAATTAAATAGGGAACGGACATCGGATAAAATTATTTTGTAATTTGAAATTGGAACTCGAACTGGAAGTCTTTTTATTGCTGCATATGAGTTTAACAAAGCCATTTTTTGCAGCGAAATATCCGATTCTTCTTTTAGATGTGCAACGAAATTAAATTACCGCACTGGATGTCTAGATTGCTGCTATAACCTGCTTCAGGTTGGCTGCACTGTGTTGGTCCTTTCCTTTCAGGCAATTTACGGTGATATACTAGTTGAAATTTTGACTATGGTTCGTGAAATATGTGATACAAAATGCCTACTTAATTAAAATCTCAGGACAAAAATTAGTATATAATAAGAACCTGACGTTTAATTAATTATTTCTGGTAGTAGTGAATCAAGACATTTTATCCACGAATGGTTTGATAATTTCCGCGATGTATAAATAAGTCTTGTACCATACAATGTTTTATCCAACACTTACCCTAATCATTAAAAAAAATAGTACATTTTAATTAAACTATAATAAAATAGTAAAATTATTTGTAATGTTATTTTCTGGAATATAGAGCTACTTAGACCAAGGCCGGCTGCTAATATGAGACAATCGATGTTGGCTAGTCGCTTTTTGGTTAACTTGATTTTCATTTCAGAAAGCTACATTGACGAATGTATTGTCAGTAGAATGTGAACATATAGGAAAATATTTGTTAATTACTGAATGAATACAAGTTGTAGCTGTATATATTATTACTAAATGTTAAAACTACAACAAATATTATACTTGAAATGTAGACCTAGTAATTGTATTTTATTGATACAGTAATTAAAGTGAAACTTTATCCATACTTATTATTAAAGTGGTAGTTTAGTAGGTTAATTTATATAAAGTACAACGTTACAGGTAAGCCTTGAGTAAAACACATATTCATGTACTTACTTCAAGATAAACATTATCTTATTGTAGTTACAAGGGAATACAGTAGACTTTAAGTGATAGTCAAATGTTTTATATACATGACTTTCTCTACCTTTGTAGAAGCACTTATTACTCTATCTACTTCAAGATGAACATTATCTTATTGTAGTTACAAGGGAATACGGTAGACTTTAAGTGATAGTCAGATGTTTTATATACATGACTTTCTCTACCTTTGTAGAAACACTTATTACTCTATCTACTTCAAGATAAACATTATCTTATTGTAGTTACAAGGGAATACAGTAGACTTTAAGTAATAGTCAAATGTTTTATATACAAGACTTTCTCTACACTTGTACAAACACTTATTGCTCTATCTACTTCAAGATAAACATTATCTTATTGTAGTTACAAGGGAATACAGTAGACTTTAAGTGATAGTCAAATGTTTTATATACATGACTTTCTCTACTCTTGTACAAAAACATACTGCTCTATCTACTTCAAGATAAACATTATCTTATTGTAGTTACAAGGGAATACATTAGACTAAGTAATAGTCAAATGTTTTATATACATTACTTTCTCTACCTTTGTAGAAGCACTTATTACTCTATCTACTTCAAGATAAACATTATCTTATTGTAGTTACAAGGGAATACAGTAGACTTTAAGTGATAGTCAGATGTTTTTTATATACATGACTTTCTCTACCTTTGTAGAAGCACTTATTACTCTATCTAATTCAAGATAAACATCCTCTTATTGTAGTTACAAGGGAATGCAGTAGACTTTAAGTAATTGTCAAATGTTTTATATACATGACTTTCTCTACTCTTATACAAACACTTATTTCTCTATCTACTTCAAGATAAACATTATCTTATTGTAGTTACAAGGGAATACAGCAGACTTTAAGTGATAGTCAAATGTTTTATATACATGACTTTCTCTACTCTTGTACAAACACTTATTGCTCTATCTACTTCAAGATAAACATTATCTTATTGTAGTTACAAGGGAATACAGTAGACTTTAAGTGATAGTCAGATGTTTTATATACATGACTTTCTCTACCTTTGTAGAAGCACTTATTACTCTATCTACTTCAAGATAAACATTATCTTATTGTAGTTACAAGCGAATACAGTAGACTTTAAGTAATTGTCAAATGTTTTATATACATGACTTTCTCTACACTTGTACAAACACTTATTACTCTATCTACTTCAAGATAAACATTATCTTACTGTAGTTACAAGGGAATACAGTAGACTTTAGGTGATAGTCAAATGTTTTAGATACATGACTTTCTCTACTTTTGTACAAACACTTACTGTTCTATCTACTTCAAGATAAACATTATCTTATTGTAGTTACAAGGGAATACAGCAGACTTTAAGTGATAGTCAAATGTTTTATATACATGACTTTCTCTACTCTTGTACAAACACATATTGCTCTACCTACTTTAAGATAAACATTATCTTATTGTAGTTAAAGGGATTAAAGAAGACACTAAGTATTGTCAAATATCTTAAAACTGTTTGTCTTGGTGACTTCTTTGAAATTACATTCTCTTTGTATGGACAAGGGGTAAAACAAAGTGAATAACAATTTATCATTTGGGAGAAGTATAAGTATTGGAAAATTTATGCATTTTCATACCATTCAGAAGTGGTTCACTTTACGAAATAAGTTATGTATGTGGCACAATCATATACAGATACTCAAAAAGGTATTCGTCTAATAATAGCATATAGAATATAACATGTACAATCAGAAAAATTACATAAGAAACTAACAATGAATATTTCCTTACACCGGTTCTCATCTATATTTAAAAATAAAACACAATTTGAGTTCGTATATTGCTTAATTAGTGAATGCCTCTACGTTATTTAAAATCATGGCCCTTTTGATGTCAAACAAGTATTTGTCTAGTAAACATGATCTTAGGTATGGTGCCTCGGGCCACGCCGTGGCTCACTGGTTACACCGCTTGGCTCTCACCAAGGCGGCCCGGGTTTGATCCCAGGCGACCGCAAAGTGAGATTTGTGGTGGACAACACGGCGTTGGGTTGGGTTTTCTCCGGGACCTCCGGTTTCCCCCGCCATCTCATTCCACCAGTGCTCCATCTTCATCTCATGTATCATCAGTGTCACCGCCTGCGGTGCCGTATTTAGTAAAAGCGGGCGTTAAACACTACACATTTCATTTTATGGTGCCTCGCTGATAAACACCCCTTCCCTTTTCTTATGCAGTTGTGTTTCATCCACTGTCGCTGACAGTTCCACCTCTGTTTGCAAAGCCATTGACTGCTATTTAAGTAATATGGTTCGAAAACGTCGTGAAACTACAAAAGAAGAGAGAGAGAAATTTGCATCAGATTATGTAAAATTGGAACATCTATTCAAGAAATTATAGAACCAATTGGAAGATATACCAGTAGAGTGAAGACCATTATATACAGGTTTGATCAAAACAAAACTTACGAAATGAATCAAGAAGCGGTTGTCCTGCACTTCTATCCAAGATGGGAAAAGGACAGTTACTTAGAGAAGTCAAGAAAAATCCTACACTAAATGCTCTAGAACTTGCTATTGCAGTTGAAACGCTCACAGAAAAGACTGTTTCAGCACAAACTATAATAAACGTGCTTTAAGAAGCTGAGTATGGAGGCCAAACTTCCGGAACAAGACCATACATCAGTAAAATCAACAAAAAGTAGCGAGTTGCTTTTGCAAAAGTACATAAATACGATGGGTTTGATTTATGGAAGAAAATAAATGTGTAGTGTTTAACGTCCGCTTTTACTACATACGGCACCGCAGGTGGTGACACTGATGATGCATGAGATGAAGATGGAGCACCGGTGGAATGAGATGGCGGGGGAAACCAGAGGTCCCGGAGAAAACCCGCCCCAACGCCGTGTTGTCCACCACAAATCTCACTTTGCGGTCGCCTGGGATCAAACCCGGGCCGCCTTGGTGAGAGCCAAGCGGTCTAACCACTTTGCCACGGCGTGGTCTTTATGGAAGAAGGTTGTAACTACTGACGCGAGTCAATTTGAGCTCTTTAAGTCAAAAGGGCGAGTAATAGTGTGGAGAAAAAACAATTGCGAACCTGAGGAGAAAAATATAACAGCTTCAGTTAAACATGGAGGTGGTTCAGTACTTGTCTGGGGCTACATGAGTGCAAATGGTGTGGGGGATTTGTGTTTTATTGATGGAATTATGAACCATAAGGTTTATATAAACATCCTAAACACATATCTATCCAAAAGGTTGAATAATATGGGTGTTTATGAGGATTATATTTTCACACAAGGTAATGATTCAAAACACACAGCTCTAGATGTAAGGTTATGGTTGTTGTATAATACTCTATGGTGGATGCCGACACCACCGCAATCTCCAGACATGAATCCAATAGAGAATTTGTGGAGTATGCTGGTGGAAAATGTTGAAAATAATCATATATCTAATATAAAGGATCTAAAGAACGCTCTACTAGAGGAATGGTGTGAAATTACAGCGAAGACAACAATCTTTGGTGAAATCCATGGCACGGAGAATGTAACAGATTATAAAGAGGAATGGAGGGCCTACTAAGTATTAACCCTAACATTCTACATCATTTTCAGTATGTAGACGAATACTTATTTTGTATCCTGTATTGCATATCTTTACTTCTGAATGTTTAATTATGCTTATGTGCATAGATACTCTATGTGTCTCTTTGTGACAGTGTCACTGCTGTACTTTATTCTGTTGAGTTTCCATTATGCATACATTCTTAAATATAAACTCATGCATTAGACGAATACTCTTTGGAGTAACTGTGTACTTACAAGATCTACATTTCTGTAGAGTAAAACATTAGAGATTAAAGTCTGTTCTTTTTTTCTTTCCTTGTGTATAACCGCAGACTTTCATTTGTTAGTTTGCCTCTCATAGATGTGTTAAAAGCAGATAATCAGTAAATTACTGTCTCTTATTTTGTCAGTGCCCGATGCTGCATTGTTATACTTTAAACTCAAATAACGTGTTTTATGCAGTTACTACGTGAAAGTAGTATGCTTATCTGGAGTATTTAAAATTACTACACAAGACACTATATTATCAACCTAACATCCCAGAACAGAATAAGAGAATGTAATACAAAATTCCAGAGAATACTATACAAAACACCTGTTAACAACGACAAATATCAGATAAGTTTTACGGTGTTATTACGTCATGATAGATCACACAGAAAAACAACAAACTGTACATTACTCGTTGTTCATTTGTTATACTGCATAGGTAGGAAAACGTAAGTAATTGATGTTATGCTGGCAATATTCCACAGTGTCTATGGAAAAATAAGTGAGTCGGTTAGTATTATGACGGCGCCGGTAGGTGCAGCCGTAGAGGAATTAAATGTGAAGCCACACATTATCAGTTTTTTTTTGTTTGCTGGCAAGGGAAGCAAAAAAAAAAAAAAAAAAAAAAAAAAACGCAACATTTAAACAAGGAAGCCGGAAACACGGGCTGATTTTTGTAGATTGTTCGAAATCCAGATAATTTTAGTTCCAAAGCTTCTTGCTGCGACAGGCAGGCTGTAAAAGAAGGTAGAAACACTGAAAAACTAGCCTCGACCGGTTCACAGCTAAGTTCAGAGCAGGGAAGTGGTTACTTGTGGATCAGTCTGCTATAGTGCACTACCTTCACGATCCGTAGTGTGCGTAGTGTAGAAGAGAGCTGACACAGAGTGTAAATAGGAGTTGTAGTGTCTGTCGGCATGCTGAACAGTGTAAAAGGGAAACGTTCTGTGTGCGTCAGAGAAACTACAAGAAGCGCAAGTTGGTGCAGTTGTCAGCAACATATCAAATTAATAAAGATACATCTTAATACTGTGTTTTTGTAGAAAAGAGAAGCCGAACTTCATCTTAGCTTTTATATGACAGTATGTTAGGTGAGACATTAATGTGAACATTTTTCAAGAGGAAAGCCTTGCACTTAAACACGTACATGGTTGTACGTGTACACCATTGCAGCATAGACTGTTTGATTTTGTTTTGTACATTTTTAGTACAAGCATTGCGTGGTACTGAACTGCACGTATATTCTGATTTCTGGTTAATTATTCGGAATTAGTTCTAGTTGAACTGGGTTTGTTCGGATGCCTGCCTTTGAGGAGGACGTGTTGAGACGTTTCCATTACCACCTGTCCATCAGCAGTCGTCAAGTGTCATTGGGCACCTGTCAGGTGTGGATTGTTGTACATCTGCAGACTGCAGTAACAAGGGAATACACTCGACGAGTACAGTTTGTGCAAAGCTGTGTGTTCCAATCACAATTCTCTACTTTGGTACTGTTCAGACGAGACGGAGAATTTTCGTGTAAAGCGTGCTTCGCGATTTTGCGCCAACTTAAAGCTGTAACGTCACTTCTGCTCTAGCTATGAGAAACTTATATCAGGATACGCGTGGGTGCGTATTACTAAATAAAGGACGCTAGCTCTTAATTATGAACTTTTAATGAACCGTATACTATATTCGCGCGATAAGAAGAGTAATGCGGTTCAAAGTCCTCGTTCAGGAAGTTTGGTTTAACTCTATAAACATAGATAAAAACTTTGAAACTTCAAATGCACTATACTCTGACATCTAGTGGCTAATACGCTAAGCTTTATTATGTCTGCCAAATTTCGTTATGATAAATTTCGTCGTTAATTAGCTAACCAGTTTACAACAATCGTATGTTAGAATTAGAATTTTAGTTCGTCCTTGGCAACATATACCTGTTATGAGACACGTCAAAATGTAGAAATACAGGATATACATAAAGTCAAATTGATTACATACAATATACACAGTAAGCAGCTTTTCTATGGTTTCATGTGGTATTTTCATAGACTAATTTACTACAAGAAATGTGATAATATAAATATTACAGGTTTGTGAATGTACTATGCTTCCAGTGCTCATTTACGAGGGTGGATAAAAAAGTAATGCCTCCTATTTTTTTCTCTTTTAATTGCCAAGAAAATTGAATCCAATTTACATAGCTTGAAAACTACAACATTGACAATTAATTTGTCACAATTCAATATAATCTCCGTCCTTTTACACAGTTTTGGTTCACCTTTTAACTAGGGCATGTATTACAGTGTGGTAAAACACAAGGTCTTGCTTCCTAAGCCATTGACGTACGGACGTTTTCACAGTCTCCTCATCTTCAAAATGAATCCCACGATGAGCTTCCTTTAGTGGCACGAACAGATGGAAGTCTGATGGTGCCAGGTCAGTGAGGTAAGACTTGCCATTCCAATTTCTCAAAATCTGCAGTGGTGTAACGGCTGGTGTGTGATCTTGTATTGTCAAGCAAAAGAAGAACATCCGCCATAGTTTTTGTTGGCCGAACTCGGTGAAGACGTGCTTTCAGCTTTTTGAGAGTTCTGACGATTTAGACAGAATTTATTGGGCATCGCTGCTCCAAAAAACCAATCATAAGCACACCCTCTGCATCCAAAAACACTGTCGGCATAACTTTTAACCTGCCGACCGCTGAGTTTTGAATTCTTTTTCCTTCCTTGACGTTGTGTGATGCCATTCCATTGACTGCCTCTTTGATTTAGGTTCACAAAACTGGACCCACGTTTCGTCTCCACTAACAATTTTTTCCAGAAACTCCTCTCCCTCGAAATTGAAGCGCTGCAAGTGTTCGGAGGCTATTGTTTTCCTTGTTTCTTTGTTTTGGGCGGTTAACACTCTTGATACCCAACGTGAACAAACTTTTGAGCAACCCAGTTGTTGAATAATCGTCATCACACTGAGGGAGGTATGCGACACAATTCACCAGTTGTTACCCGGCGATCACCACGAATGATGTCATCGACTCGTTGGATGTTGCATGGAGTCACTGCAGTCACCGGCCTGCCGCTTCACTTTTAATCTGCCAATGGTATCTGCCCTTCAGCTTCGTTACAGCGACGAACCCATCGTCTACCAGTGCTGACGTCCACCGTTGCATCACCATACACATTTTTTAGCCTTTCGTGAATCCGAATTGGCGTTTCACCTTTCGCAGTCAAAAATTCAATCACAGAACGCTGTCTAATACGAATGTCGATGACAGCCATTTTTCAAGAGGATGCAGTGCTGCCACCTGTTGACTTAGGAAGTTACTACTGCAGGGGATTGGAGAAGTTGGTTTGAGGAATTGCTCCAAATTCAGAGTTTTCACATAACTTACTTATTTAATGAAAAGAAGAAAGTAGTAGGCACTATTTTTGACCCACCCTAGTACATGTTTATAGTACTAAAAATTCATTAACCGCATAAAAACTGTGTGCATGCAAAAATTTCTTAACCTTATTCTTAAAGTGTTTTAACTAAACAGCTTGTTTAAATGAATTTGGAAGTTTATTATATAACATTATCACTTTGTAGTTAAAGCTTCCTCCATAAAGGCTCGTTTGGTGCGCTCGAATTGCCAGTTTATCCTTGTTACGAGTGTGGTACATCAGCATTTACTTGAAAATGATTTATATTTGTATGAACATTTGTGGATGTTATGGCTCTCGAAAGGGGTCACATTATTATTCATCTATCCCCGTATAACTGTGTCCTGAATGCAATTGAGCTGGCGTGGGCAAAACTAAGAATTATTTTCAGAGAATATAACGTTACTTGGATATCTTCGCTTATCTTACACGCTATTTTGCTGAACTCTGTTTTTCAAGGTTGACTATACTGGAGAAACAAAAGAGCATAAGCCCTTGCTTCTTCCCCTCTACACGCACCACACCGTAAATTCATCGCTCTACTTATCTTGCGCGTACTGTACACTTTAGCAGAGAAGTTACGAAAACTACAATAGGAATTCCCGGTGATTCGTCTACGAGGTGGTCCTACCATGTATAGTTAAAGCTTAAATTCTCGTAATACGAGGGGCGCCTTTTATATTTTGAGTCCAATAATTGCAACACAGTAAATTCTGATTCAAAACCACTTTGCTGTTTTCAAAGTATTCTCCTTTATGATAAATACACTTTTGCATCTGTTTGAACCATTTGTCAAAGCATTTATTCCAGTCTTCTTGAAACACCTCCAAAATATTGCCTCTGAGGGTAATGCCCTTCCGACTATATTTGTAGTGGTGCCACTATAGATTTGTCGGAACTGCAGTTCGCTGTGCGGAAGCCAAATACTCAATTGATGGACTGATAGACGGGGACCAGGTTTGCGGCCATCCTCTTCAGAGGTAAAGGTGCAAACTTAAACGTATTAAACAGGAAGACAGGTAGATAACAAGGTACCAATGGAGAAAATTAGGAATGTATGTGGCAACACCAAACACTAGGCGAAGGAGTGTCCCTTTCAGAAATGCGTAACCAAATATTTGTGGTTCTGTTCTAAGAATTATTTATTTTACACTATCATGACATACAGGCTGATATAAATATATATCTTTATCCCTTCCTTAACCAGGAGTTTACTCCCTCGGATATTAAATTCCCAACCGATCTGAATTTATGAGCACAGGCCTTAGGCCAGAAACCATAAGCACGTTTATACAAAATTATACCATGGAAGAAAATGACTACTCAACACATGCCGCCGGAGCGCACTTACGCCGAACTACCTTCAGGGTACCTAGCCACAAATGAGCAAGACTCGGCTTAAGCACCTCAACGCCAGCACGGCGACAACCTGCTAGGGCGCCCGGCCGGCAAGGTGAGGAGCGGTCGGCTCAGTTCCATGGCCAACCGATCTAAATTATTTTCTTATGGCATTATGAAGGTGTTTCTGTGAAATATTTTTTCTAATTTTTTATTGATCGATCAGCAGTACAGTGCTTTACAGATCAGAGCGAAAAGAAGGTAACAGTACAATAAGAACAATAACACTCAGGGGTAGGCTAACAGGCCGCCCCCTAACTATATTAAGTTAGAGCTCCAATAATACTCTCTGAGAAATTATGTCAATGTTGAAGATATAAGACAGACATCAAGCACTAGAATCACTCGAATCAGATGTATCACTCAGAAGCAGCTCCTGTGGGAGTCTCCTCTTCAAGCGTGAGGGCTGGCGCATGCGGACGCCGAAGTTATAATGCACAGCTCCTGGAACTTCTTGCAGCGTGGAAAAGAAGCGACGAGCGATCCTGCGAATGTAGTCGTGAAGAGGTAACAGTCCTAGTTCGTGATGGAGCTGCTGATTACGGATGAACCATGGAGCGTTGGTAGGGATGCGCATGAAGCGATTCTGTTTGACCTGAAGACGACGCAGATGACACGTGTGTGCGGCCCCCCACACTTGGCAGGCATATGGAACAAGCGGACGAACGAGTGATTTGTAGAGTAACAATGAAGACTCTAGGCCGAGACTGGAACGGCGATGCAACAGAGGTGAGAGTTTTGAAAGTCGCTCGGAGGCCAGTGATATAAGACGATCGATTTGAGCACGCCAGATCAGTAGAGAGTCCAAAAGCACTCCAAGGTATTTATCGGGAGTTGTAGTGGGGAGCCGAGGGACATTGTTCCTGTGGAGACACAACGGAGTAAGTGGAGTATATCGGCGAAGGGTGAAGATTTTAGCTTCGGTTTTCTGAGGGTTCAATGAGATCCGCCAAGTGCTGAACCAATGAGTTAGGCGTTCTAAAGAGAGCTGTACTACTTGTACGTGCTGGAGATTAACATGAGAATAATATAGTACTGTGTCATCAGCGTAAAGAGCTAAAGAAGTCGGGGCCAAGTCAGGAATATCAGAAATGTATATATTAAATAGAGTCGGGGCCGAGATAGAACCCTGTGGGACACCTGCGGTAATATTACGTGGGGATGAATTTCTGTGAAATAGTGTGTCATTTCGAAATCTGTAATTACAAGTTTGTGTCACAGATTATATGTGACGAGTTTGGACGAAATTGCTTAAGGGCTGAGAAGGCAATAACGCAATAACACATACAGTAATTTTATATAGTAAGTTCTCCAAAAGAGTAAAAAATTACTAAATCAGTGCCATATGTGGGGAACGACAGTGCTCATTTGGCTTGCTTTTCCGAAGGACTGGGACATTCAAGGTGTTATTATATTTTTAATAACTGAAAAAGAAAACTGAAATTACCGACGTTTATTCACAAAACATCACTCTTTAACATTGTTACATTACAGCTTACTTGGCCACGGGGGTTACTGGAAGTTCTTCCTCTGTTCCTTTACATGTCCACAGTCACACTTTTGTTCACTACTTAAGCTAGCTAGCCTTTCTTCCCTATGCCACCAACAACGGAAGTGTCGACATAGACACACGCTACGTCGTTTCTAGAAGTTTCTCCACAATTCGAGAAACCATGAGGCACGAGAAGTGCCCGCGCCATCTACCTTGATTACCCGCGACTTAAAACATTAGTTGTCTGAAGAATAACACAGTCGGCAGAGCACCTGCCTGCCGTGCTATGGGTCCCGGGTTCGATTCCCGGCGGTGGGGGTGGGGATATCTCTCCGACCAAGATAATTCCCCATCTTCCTCAGAGTCTGGAAGTATGAATGAGAGTGTGAATGGATACGTGATCTAATGATTAAAAACCAAAGATAACGAATTAACACCTTCGATATGTTCCAAAGGAGAGCGGCAGCCGATTTGACCATTGTAGTTAAATGCGGGGTATAAATGGAACAAGGGAAAAAAATAATAACAATAATACAGAAAGGGGAAGATGTGTCTTATTCGGGTGCAACAATTTTTAATATGTCTTGACCTAGGAAGGGAAGTAAATCCGGTGGTCCCGTCGTGCATATATGGCACGTAAATTTGTTTAGCGACTCTGTCTGGTGGGGATTCAGGAAAACACAAGATTGGAGGATATTGACAGTTCCAAAGGAATGCGCTTCGAAAACCGATATTTCGTGGCTCTAACCTTAACCGCTGCAAACGAGGCCATTTTCTTTGATTCTTAAGTGCAAGAATAGCAATTTTCTAAATATTAAAATCCACGTATTTCATTCTACAATTATACCAAAATTCTCACTTAAATCTTTGAAAATCCAGAGGGTCAATATGTGATTAATTTGCATATACACTAGAAATATGTTATAAAATGGAATCACGCTTATTATTATTGATAAACAGCGCAAAATTGCTCACATTTACTAGTTAGGTAACGTTACGAGTGGCATCGCCCTGACGGTAGGTTTTGCAGCCATTATGAATACAAAGATTTGGAATAAATGCCTCCACTGCAATTATCTTAAATATGACATGTTTTCAGCCTTATTTAAGTAGCTATGGGACCAAGTTAAGATGTCATGGAGTAATAAATAACTGGCGATACTGCAAGGAATATGAACAGTTACTGCATTCCACAAAACATAAAAGCAAAAGAGACTTAAATTTGCTTACAAAAATATACATAGGTGGCCGTGAACGACAAGCATTAAGTGACAGTCGCTCCTGTGTTGTCTTTTGTTTCTGAAACATATCAAAACATCTGAATAGTGCTTATTGTCAGCCCACAGATGTATGTACTGAAGTTTCTCTTTGCTTTTTATTTATATATGTTATCAAATTGGTTAGCATGGCATACTAGATAACTGTATAATCATAGACTATTAAAAATAGTGAACCAGTATTTTATTTTAAATGAGACGATCCTTTTAAATACTTAAATTATTTAAAAATTGCCCGATCATCGTTCCACCATCAAAGGATACTTAAACGCTAAATGAATTTCCATAACTTGGAAGTCTATGGGAGAGAGGCTAAATAAGTCAGACGTTGTGTCGGTATTTCCCAGACTATTGTGTGAATATGGGAGGCTTTTTCTTCTCTTACTTGTAACTTCTAGAGAATTCCAAATAAGAACTAGGCGTAATGAAAAAGATTTGCTATAAAAACCCTTAGTAGGTCACCTTCCCTACATTTCAACAACCTATACCTATAAACACCTTTTCCTCTAACTACTTCAAAATAAACATTATCTTACTGTAGTTAAAAGGGAATACAACAAACTTTAAGTGATAGTCAAATGTTTTATATACATGACCTTCTCTACTCTTGTACAAACACTTATTGCTCTATCTACTTAAAGATAAACGTTATCTTATTGTAGTTACAAGGGAATACAGTAGACTTTTAGTGATAGTCAAATATTTTATATACATGACTTTCTCTACTCTTGTACAAACACTTATTGCTCTATCTACTTAAAGATAAACGTTATCTTATTGTAGTTACAAGGGAATACAGTAGACTTTAAGTGATAGTCAAATATTTTATATAAATGAATTCCTCTACACTGCTAAGTGATAGCTAGGCATGTTGATATCTTAGAGGTTTTATAAGAGTGTCACTTCATAAACTCGCAATAGCCGGGTTACAGGCATTGTTCCATAGTTTTTACAAACCCGGTAATTTCTTCTTATGTGGTTGGGACTCAGGGAGCTTAACATCAAGTATTTCGAATAATGTCTTTGGATTGACGTATTTGGATGTACGTGCTACCAGAAGAAATTAAAATATTATATATTTCGAGTGTAAAAATAAAAAATAAGGTTTCAAGAAGCGAAATAATGTGATGAACGTGGCAAGAGAAGGAAAAGAGCCTGAAGAATTATTTCTATTCTATAAGAGGAATTTATCTTCTCGATACACAAAACAAATGCAAGTTTTTCGCGTCTCGCTGTTCCTAACCCCATTTTCATTTGTGCCATCCTTTATTCTTAGAGAAACGCTGAGTCGATCATTAATTTCGTTGACCACTGTATCATCCCCTAAGTAAACCCGCCACCGCCTTCAGACGGGGGCGCGGGGGGTGCAATATACAGCCTCCCCGGCCTTAAAAGCCTATTACTAAAAGTAGCTAACCGATGTTTCGGGAAGCCATTTGGTTAAAATAACTGCGCATCAGAATAATGGTTACTACCTATGTTCCATTTTCTAAATTGCTGGGCGACGGTGCTGCCATCTGCAACTTGGTGTTTGTTACACCAGGCAAGTCTTACAACTTTTATTTGGGGGTAGCTTTAGGAGGCCGTGGAGAAGTTGTAATTGAGATAGCAGGAAGGTATACGCGTAGCATGTTTAAAAGTTTTCTTTGGTTTATTGTGAGTGTTTTTTTTTCTGTTGTGGGTTTAGGTAAGCTAAGGTAAGGTTAGGTAGTCCTACGGTCCCTTGCACCTGTAGTTCTTGAAGGGTGCACTCTAAGTGGAAGGGGTAGGGTCAGACGTGTTAATCAAAGTTTAATGAATTCTGGAATAGCTTTCAATAAAATACGAGGTACCAGAAAGTAAGTTCTGTTTCGTAATAAAATTAAATTGTGTACAGATAAACAAAAAGTAGTTACTGCACAAATTCTACAACTCTTAAACTACTTCTCCACATAACTGCCCAAATTTTGCATTCATTTTTCATAGTGAGGTACAAGTTTTTCTATACCTTCTTCATATAATTTTGACGCCTGCGGCTTCAATCAGTTGGAAACATTTTCTTTCAGCTCTTCGTCATTGTTGAAGTGTTGACTGCCAAAAAAGATTTGAGACACAAAACAGATGAAAGTCCCTAGGAGCGAGGTCAGCGCTGTATGGGTGTTGTCAAACACGTCCCAGCCAAATCGTGGTAGAATGTTGTTCGTTGCATTTGCAGTGTGTGGTCGTGCGTTGTAGTGAAGAAACACAACACTTTTTGGCAGCATTCCTCGGTGATTATTCTGTATTGCGCGGCGCAATTTCCTAAGTGTCTCGTAATAAACATCTGCTTTCATTGTTTGATCACGTGGTGAGAAACCAATGAGTAAGATGCCTTTCCTGTCCCAGAACACCCGATGGGGGGGGGGCTTCTTAGACTCCAGATATTGCCCTATGGAAAGAGCCCCGGAGCTTCGGCTCCCGGGTGGTAGGAGGCCCGGGTCTTTGGTCCTACGGGTCCAGGACTAATTGGAGTAGAACCTCTGGCGTAACATGTAACACATGTCTCAGAACACTCCTCTGACGTTACTATAGGAACCTCGGGACGAACACTGGAGCCCTTCCCTGGGTTGGAATCGATGGTGCAGTCGTTCCCAATACCCGTGGGTGATCAAGTAGGCCTCCGGACGGTGTTGAGGGAAGCCATTAATATTCCCACGTACTAGCCAGCATAGCTAGTAGAATGTGTGCTAGATCACCAGGCGGCCCCACCGAGGTCATATCGGTAGCCTTCCCATTTTGGAGTTGGCGCGCGTAAGTGGCGTATCCACTTCCATCCCGTCTTGAGTCTATAGGACCAGATGGGGGGCTTGTTAGTCTCTAGGTCCCGCCCTATGGGAAGCCCCACGGAGGCGCCGGGCACCCTTTGGCACAGCTCGGATACTCTCTGGTTGAAACAGGCCCAGGTCTTGGTCCTACGGAATAAAACCTCTGGACTCAACTGTCCCAGAACACTGTGCACATCATATTTCGATGTGTCAAGATTTGTTTCGGGCTTAACTTTTGCTGAGGATGAGGTGTGCCTCCATACCATTGATCGACGCGTTCTTTCAGGGGTGTCGTAAGGAACCCAAGTTTCATCTCCTGTGAATGTGTCAGAAATTCTTCACCGCCTTCATCATAACGGGACAAAAACTGAAGTGTACTACCCATCCGTTTTGTTTTGAGTTGCTCAATAAGAATCTTTGGCACCCAACGTGAGCAAAGGTTTCGAAATTTCAGCTTTTAGGTAACAATTTCATGAACTAGTGTTATTGAGATTAGGGAAACTCCCTAGCGAGAGCAATAATTGTAAACTTGCGGTTTTCCTGGATCTTGTCATCAATCGCGTGAACCAGTTCTTCTGTAACCAAAGATGGACGCCCACTTCGTTCATCGTGCACTTCACTACGTCCTTCATGGATCTGTCGGACCCAACTTCTCACCATTGTATCACTCATCGCATTTTTTCCGTAAACATCGCAAATTTGCCTATAAACTTCAATAGGTTACACTTTCCTAGCATTCAGAAAACGAATCACAGATCTAATTTGACAAGCGATGGGAGTTTCAATCAACACCGACATTGTAAACAAGCACAACAAAGCGTACGTGGCTGACAGCGATCTCACAAATGCGCACGTTACTTCTCCTTGATACAGAGCGTCTACCGCGCATGTGCGGAACTGCGATTGCAGCGCTGCAGCGGAGATAAATTGAAACAGAGCTCAATATCTGGACGCCCCTTGTATAAGTATCATTACAGCTACAAACAAAGGAATATACGTGAAATACATTATATAGCTTCTATGCAAAATAATCGTAACAATTTCAGTACCTATAGAGACACTTTTTGTTGTAATTTACAACCTCCAACGTTAAGTAATATCGGACAATGAATGAAATGATGTTCAAATGAGTACAGGGTACATAGAGCTTAAAGTTACCAGACATTAATCCTTTAGGATAAGAGAAAACCTCCAACGTTAACTCATATCGGACGATGAGTGAAACGATGTTCAAATGAGTACAGGATACATAGAGCTTAGAGTTGCCAGACATTCATCTTTCAGGATAAGAGAAAACCTCCAATGTTAAGTCATATCGGACGATGAATGAAATGATGTTCAAATAAGTACAGGGTACATAGAGCTTAAAGTTTCCCCACATTCATCTTTCAGGATAAGAGGAACCCTCCAACGTTAAGTCATATCGGACGATGAATGAAATGATATTCAAATAAGTACAGGGTACATAGAGCTTAGAGTTGCCAGACATTCATCTCTCAGGATAAGAGAAAACCTCCAACGTTAAGTCATATCAGACGATGAACGAAATGATGTTCAAATGAGTACAGAGTACATAGAGCTTAGATTTACCAGACATTCATCTTTCAGGATAAGAGAAAACCTCCAACATTAAGTCATATCGGACGACGAACGAAATGATGTTCAAATGAGTACAGGGTACATAGGGCTTAGATTTACCAGACATTCATCATTCAGGATAAGAGAAAACCTACAACGTTAAGTCATATCAGACGATGAATGAAATGATATTCAAATAAGTACAGGGTACATAGAGCTTAGAGTTACCAGACATTCATCTTTCAAGATAAGAGAAAACCTCCAAAGTTAAGTCATATCGGACGATGAATGAAATGATGTACAAATAAGTACAGGGTACACAGAGCTTAAAGGTTCCCCACATTCATCTTTCAGGATAAGAGGAACCATCCAACGTTAAGTAATATCGGACGATGAATGAAATGATGTTCAAATAAGTACAGGGTACATAGAGCTTAGAGTTAACAGACATTCATATTTCAGGAAAAGAGAAGAGCTCCAACGTTAAGTCATATCGGACGATGAATGAAATAATATTCAAATGAGTACAGGGTACATAGAGCTTAGAGTTACCAGACATTCATCTTTCAGGATAAGAGAAAGCCTACAACGTTAAGTCATATCAGACGATGAACGAAATGATGTTCAAATGAGTACAGGGTACATAGGGCTTAGATTTACCAGACATTCATCATTCAGGATAAGAGAAAACCTACAACGTTACGTCATATCAGACGATGAATGAAATGATGTTCAGATGAGTACAGGGTACATAGAGCTTAGAGTTAGCAGACATTCATCTTTCAGGTTAAGGGAAAACCTCCAACGTTAAGTCATATCGGACGATGAATGAAATGATGTTCAAATGAGTACAGAGTACATAGGACTTAGATTTACCAGACATTCATCTTTCAGGATAAGAGAAAACCTCCAACATTAAGTCATATCGGACGACGAATGAAATAATGTTCATATGAGTACAGGGTACAGCTTAGAGTTGTCAGACATTCCTCTTTCAGGATAAGAGAAATCCTCCAAAGTTAAATCATATCGGACGATGAATGATATGATGTTCAAATGAGCACACGGCACATAGAGCTTAGAGTTACCAGACATTCATCTTTTAGGATAAGAGAAAACCTCCAACGTTAAGTCATATCGGACGATGAATGAAATGATGTTCAAATGAGTACAGGGTACATAGCGCTTAGAGTTACCAGACATTCATCTTTCAGGATAAGAGAAAACCTGCAACGTTAAGTCATATCGAACGATGAATGAAATGATGTTCAAATGAGTACAGGGTACATAGAGCTTAGAGATACCAGATATTCATCTTTCAGGATAAGAGAAAATCTCCAACGTTAAGTCATATCCGACGATGAATCAAATAATGTTCAAATGAGTACAGGGTTCATAGAGCTTAGAGTTAGCAGACATTCATCTTTTAGGATAAGAGAAAACCTCCAACGTTAAGTCATATCGGACGATGAATGAAATAATGTTCAAATGAGTACAGTGTACATAGAGCTTAGAGTTACCAGACATTCATCTTTCAGGATAAGAGGAAACCTCCAACGTTAAGTCATATCCGACGATGAATGAAATAATGTTCAAATAAGTACAGGGTACATAGAGCTTAGAGTTACCAGACATTCATCTTTCAGGATAAGAGGAAACCTCCAACGTTAAGTCATATCCGACGATGAATGAAATAATGTTCAAATGAGTACAGGGTACATAGAGCTTAGAGTTACCAGACATTCATCTTTCAGGATAAGAGGAAACCTCCAACGTTAAGTCATATCCGACGATGAATGAAATAATGTTCAAATAAGTACAGGGTACATAGAGCTTAGAGCTACCAGACATTCATCTTTCAGGATAAGAGAAAACCACCAGCGTTAAGCCATATCAGACGATGAATGAAATAATGTTCAAATGAGTACAGGGTACATAGAGCTTAGAGTTATCGGACATTCCTCTTTTAGTATAAGAGAAAACCTCCAACGTTAAGTCATATCCGACGATGAATGAAATAATGTTCAAATGAGTACAGGGTGCATAGAGCTTAGTGTTACTAGACATTCATCTTTCAGGATAAGAGAAAACCTCCAAAGTTAAGGCCTAATCGGACGATAAATGAAAAGTTGTACAAATGAGTACAGGGTACATAGAGCTTAGAGATACCAGGCATTCATCTTTCAGGGTAAGAGGAAACCCTGGAAATCTTCTGACCGAAATTCAAACCCTTGGCTGTTTGGGATTTTACAGAAGTTATACCTTACTCAAGTGTGAAGACGTAATTTATTTGGCAAAAAATTAAAGCAAAATGTCATTGTCACTACATAACACTCAGTCTTTAGAGCATTTGAGCATTATGTACGTCTACTGTATTTTTATTTAGATTAATAAACTGAATAGAACGAAATAGTTTTAGAATGATGTGTCGAATTATGAGTAGAGAATGTCACTAAATGCAACATAGTCATTTGTTTACTGTGAATTACAAGCACGTGGTTGAGACTTGTGCTTTTGTTTCAGAAAAGGACAAAATTCGCACAGCAAGTATTCACAAAGTGGCTTAGAAAAACGGAAATAAATGATAGCAGAAGGCGCTCTCCTTTGATAAGCATATTCTAAGGAAGGATAACATCTACAGCAGATCAAATAACCCGTTCGTCGACTGTTCAAATAAGGCTTTCTTCTTACATCAGATAGCAGTTTCAGCCAAATTACTGGAGATGCTTTTGCTCTGTGGGCCGCTTCATTGTTCACAGATCGCTGAAAACAAAGGAACGTCGAACTATCTTCCTTTCTGGCACTCGCGAGAAGAACTCAATTAACAAAAGTTGTTTCATAGCAAATAAACAAAAGAAAAGTTCCTTGCTGGAAACGATGAATTAATATAACGAAGAGAAAGAAACAGACACCACTACCAACTTAGAGAAGCAGTCAATAATATTTCAAAGTACATGGGCAGAAAACGATATGACATCCTATTACACTTGTAAAAACACTCACTGCTCTATCAAATTCTAGATAAACGTTATCTTATTGGAATTACTAGGGAATAGAGTAGACTTTCAGTGATAGTCAAGTGTTTTATATACATGACTTTCTCTATTCTTGTGCAAACACTTATTGCTCTATCTACTTCATGAGAAACATTATCTTATTGTAGTTACTAGTGAATACGGTAGTCTTTAAGTGACAGTAAAATGTTTTATATACATGACTTTCTCTACTCTTGTACAAACACTTATTGCTCTATCTACTTCAAAATAAACATTATCTTATTGTAGTTACAAGGGAATACAGTAGAATTTAAGTGATAGTCAAATGTTTTATATACATGACCCCGTCTACTCTTGTACAAACACTTATTGCTCTATATACTTCAAGATAAACATTATCTTATTGTAGTTACAAGGGAGTACAGTAGAATTTAAGTGATAGTCAAATGTTTTATATATATGACTTTCTCTACTCTTGTACAAACACTTATTGCTCTATCTACTTCAAGATAAACATTATCTTATTGTAGTTACAAGGGAATACAGTAGAATTTAAGTGATAGTCAAATGTTTTATATACATGACCCTCTCTACTATTGTACAAACACTTATTGCTCTATATACTTCAAGATAAACATTGTCTTATTGTAGTTACAAGGGAGTACAGTAGAATTTAAGTGATAGTCAGATGGTTTATATACATGACCTTCTCTACTCTTGTACAAACACTTATTGCTCTATCTACTTCAAGATAAACATTATCTTATTGTAGTTACTAGGGAATACAGTAGAATTTAAGTGATAGTCAAATGTTTTATATACATGACCCTCTCTACTCTTGTAAAATCACTTATTGCTCTATCTACTTCAAGATAAACACTATCTTATTGTAGTTACAATGGAATACAGTAGACTTTAAGTGAGAGTCAAATGTTTTATATACATGACTTTCTCTACTCTTGTACAAACACTTATTGCTCTATCTACTTCAATATAAACATTATCTTATTGTAGTTACAAGGGAATACAGTAGACTTTAAGTGATAATTAAATGTTTTACATACATGACTTTCTCTACTCTTGTACAAACACTTGTTGCTCTATCAGCTTCAAGATAAACATTATCTTATTGTAGTTACAAGGGAATACTGTAGACTAAGTGATAGTTGATTGTTGCTAATCACGTTGTCTGGGTACATCTTGTATGCCCAAGGGATAAAAAATGAATAACGTCTACCTGTTTGAGGAATGTATACATTTTCGAAATCTCCAACAAATAGCCACAATTGACTTATGGGAATTATTTCTTCATACGAGCCGTATATAGCCAAAACCTTAGATGGATCGAGTGAACCTGAAAAATTCACCTCCACGATTGGGATTTGAACCACGGATATTGTGGTTTGCGTCCAGTCTCTCATACCCGTTGAGCTACCATGACAAACTGCCCGGCATGACATTAAGTTCTGCAATTGATTTCTAAAGCTTCCCAGTAAACCACTGGAGTTGTATTAGAGATACACCCTCTGTGGTGATTTACGTTGTAAGTACTTATGTCACACGATTTATCATTTAAAATTTTATTATTAAAGTTGATTGAACTTAGCCTACGTATGGCTAAGTGTATACATATGTCAGTTAAGTTTTAAGGGGAACTATGTTTTTTGATTAATAATAATTAAGTTTATGTAAACGTCATACGGAATGAGCAGGTGCTCCGAGTATGTTTCATAAAACTGAAGAAATCCATTTTAATAGTCCGGAAATTGATTTAAACATATGGTATAATGCTTATAGGTAACTTTAGAAAATCAAAATTTCAGTAAACATTTCAGTCTAAAGGGCTGTTTTTATATGGTTGGATAGAAAAATATTTCCAGTCAATCCATGTCTTTAAAATGTAGATTTTTTGGACTTACAAAGAGAACAGATTGTGATAGTCATCACCTAGACAGCCAGTTTCAAAACATTTGACAAACACTTAAAGTCTACTGTATTCCCTTGTAAATACAATAAGATAATGCTTATCTTGAAGTAGATAGGGCAATAAGTGTTTGTACAAGAGTAGAGAAAATCATGTATATAAAACATTTGACTATCACTTAAAATCTACTGTATTCCCTTGTAACTACAATAAGATAATGTTTATCGTGAAGTAGATAGAGGTATAAGTGTTTGTACAAGAGTAGAGAAAGTCATGTATATAAAACATTTGACTATCACTTAAAGTCTGCTGTATTCCCTTGTAACTACAATAAGATAATGCTTATCTTGAAGTAGATAGGGCAATAAGTGTTTGTACAAGAGTAGAGAAAATCATGTATATAAAACATTTGACTATCACTTAAAATCTACTGTATTCCCTTGTAACTACAATAAGATAATGTTTATCTTGAAGTAGATAGAGCACTAAGTGTTTGTACAAGAGTAGAGATAGTCATGTATATAAAACATTTGACTATCACTTAAAGTCTACTGTATTCCCTTGTAACTACAATAAGATAATGTTTATCTTGAAGTAGATAGAGTAATAAGTGTTTGTATAAGAGTAGAGAAAATCATGTATATAAAACATTTGACTATCACTTAAAGTCTACTGTATTCCCTTGTAACTACAATAAGATAATGTTTATCTTGAAGCAGATAGAGCAATAAGTGTTTATACAAGATTAGAGAAGGTCATGTATATAAAACATTTGACTATCACTTAAAGTCTACTGTATTCCCTTGTAACTACAATAAGATAATGTTTATCTTGAAGTAGATAGAGCACTAAGTGTTTGTACAAGAGTAGAGATAGTCATGTATATAAAACATTTGACTATCACTTAATGTCTACTGTATTCCCTTGTAAGTACAATAAGATAATGTTTATCTTGAAGTAGATAGAGCAGTAAGTGTATGTACAAGTGTAGAGAAAGTTATGTATATAAAACATTTGACTATCACTTAAAGTCTACTGTATTCCCTTGTAACTACAATAAGATAATGTTTATCTTGAAGTAGATAGAGCACTAAGTGTTTGTACAAGAGTAGAGATAGTCATGTATATAAAACATTTGACTATCACTTAAAGTCTACTGTATTCCCTTGTAACTACAATAAGATAATGTTTATCTTGAAGTAGATAGAGTAATAAGTGTTTGTATAAGAGTAGAGAAAGTCATGTATATAAAACATTTGACTATCACTTAAAGTCTACTGTATTCCCTTGTAACTACAATAAGATAATGTTTATCTTGAAGTAGATAGAGTAATAAGTGTTTGTATAAGAGTAGAGAAAATCATGTATATAAAACATTTGACTATCACTTAAAGTCTACTGTATTCCCTTGTAACTACAATAAGATAATGTTTATCTTGAAGTAGATAGAGCAATAAGTGTTTATACAAGATTAGAGAAGGTCATGTATATAAAACATTTGACTATCACTTAAAGTCTACTGTATTCCCTTGTAACTACAATACGATAATGTTTATCTTGAAGTAGATAGAGCACTAAGTGTTTGTACAAGAGTAGAGATAGTCATGTATATAAAACATTTGACTATCACTTAAAGTCTACTGTATTCCCTTGTAAGTACAATAAGATAATGTTTATCTTGAAGTAGATAGAGCAGTAAGTGTATGTACAAGAGTAGAGAAAGTTATGTATATAAAACATTTGACTATCACTTAAAGTCTACTGTATTCCCTTGTAACTACAATAAGATAATGTTTATCTTGAAGTAGATAGAGCACTAAGTGTTTGTACAAGTGTAGAGATAGTCATGTATATAAAACATTTGACTATCACTTAAAGTCTACTGTATTCCCTTGTAACTACAATAAGATAATGTTTATCTTGAAGCAGATAGAGCAATAAGTGTTTATACAAGATTAGAGAAGGTCATGTATATAAAACATTTGACTATCACTTAAAGTCTACTGTATTCCCTTGTAACTACAATAAGATAATGTTTATCTTGAAGTAGATAGAGCAGTAAGTGTATGTACAAGAGTAGAGAAAGTTATGTATATAAAACATTTGACTATCACTTAAAGTCTACTGTATTCCCTTGTAACTACAATAAGATAATGTTTATCTTGAAGTAGATAGAGCACTAAGTGTTTGTACAAGAGTAGAGATAGTCATGTATATAAAACATTTGACTATCACTTAAAGTCTACTGTATTCCCTTGTAACTACAATAAGATAATGTTTATCTTGAAGTAGATAGAGTAATAAGTGTTTGTATAAGAGTAGAGAAAGTCATGTATATAAAACATTTGACTATCACTTAAAGTCTACTGTATTCCCTTGTAACTACAATAAGATAATGTTTATCTTGAAGTAGATAGAGCAATAAGTGTTTGTACAAGAGTAGAGAAAGTCATGTATATATGACATTTGACTATCACTTAAAGTCTACTGTATCCCCTTGTAACTACAATAAGATAATGTTTATCTTGAAGTAGATAGAGCAATAAGTGTTTGTACAAGAGTAGAGAAAGTCATGGATATATAACACTTGACTATCACTTAAAGTCTACTGTATTCCCTTGTAACTACAATAAGATAATGTTTATATTGAAGTAGATAAGGGAGTAACTATTTCTAGACATATTTATTCCGATATAAAGTTGTAGGTAGGATGCAGTACTTGCTGGAGAGATGCTACCGCCTTTTTGCAGCGTGTTATTACGGTCCCTTGTCTGAGCCAGCGCCTGCATAGCCCAGAGCTCTCCCCTGTAGAATATTCAGAGGTAGAACAATACCCTAAGGAATTCCCCTCAAAGAAGATCTCACACCTTCCAGTTCGGCCGTGAATAAATAACACCTCTGACGTGATTGTGTGTTTTTACACATCTACTGACCTAGCCTTTCTAGGAGAGGTCTATAGTTCTAGGGGGGTAGGGGTACAGGGTGCCTTTTGAAGCTGTGGTTAAAGGAGGAAACCAATCCGAAACGTGAGTGGAAATAGTAAACGGTTTTGGGGCTGAGAGAGCTGCGAATGTGGGCCAAAGGCTTCAACTGTTTCAAAGATAGTACGTCAAGAAACTGATGGGTTCGTAGTTGGAATGTTGGAAAAAATCATTTTCAAATAATTAAAATATGAATCTTATAAAATAGACATATTACAAGAAAAATGACAAATAACATAAATAGGAAGTATTTTAAAATATGTCTAACCAACAAGTAAAAAATTCCAAATGCTTTGCCGAAGTTGAAAAGATAAAACGCTAAGTGAATTCCAGGTTAACTGCCTAAATGACGCTGAAAAGAAGGCGAGCTTGGCCGGACACAACTTTCAATTAATATTCTGAAATTACTGTCCGGTAGTGAAGTTTGCATAATAATTATAAAACAGATGAAAGGCAGCAGAGAAAAAGCATTTTGTCAGAGATTTGGCTTTCTTTTTTTTTTTTTTTTTTTTTTTTTTTGTACCAGGCACAAAGTTTGTGTGTTTCTCTCTCTCTCTCTCTCTCTCTCTCTCTCTCTCTCTCTCTCTCTCTCTCTCTCTCTCTCTCTCTCTCTCTCTCTCTCTCTCTCTCTCTGTGTGTGTGTGTGTGTGTGTGTGTGTAAATTTACTTCTTGTAGGTCATACCGGATGATAAATAAAATGAAGTTCAAATGAGAACAAAGTACATAGAACTTAGATTTAAAAGACATTCATCTTTCAGGATAAGGAAAAACCTCCAACGTTAATGAAATGATATTGAAATGAGTGCAAGGCAGATAGAGCTTAGAGTTACCAGACATTCATCTTTCAGGATAAGGGAAAACCTCCAAAGTTAAGTCATATCGGACGATGAATGAAATGATGTTCAAATGAGTACAGGGTACATAGAGCTTAGTGTTAAGAGACATTCATCTTTCAGGATAAGGAAAAATCTCCAACGTTAAGACATAATGGACGATGAATGAAATTGTGTTCAAATGAGTACAGGGTACATAGACCTTAGAGTTAAGAGGCATTCATCTTTCAGTATAAGGAAAAACCTCCAAACATTAAGTCATAACGTACAATGAGTGAAATGGTGTGCAAATGAGTACAGGGTACATAGAACTTAGAGTTACCAGACATTCATCTTTCAGGATAAGAGAAAACCTCCAACGTTAAGTCATATCGGACGATGAATGAAATGTTGCTTAAAGGAGTATATAGAGTTTGGACTTACCAGACACTCCACTTTCAGGATAAGAGAAAAACTTCAGGGTAAAGTCATATCGGACGATTAATTAAATGATGTTCAAAGGAGCACATAGTACATCGAGCTTAAGAGTCACCAGACATTTATTTTTCAAGATAAGAGAAAACCTCCAGCGTTATGTCATATTGGACAAAGAATGTAATGATGCTAAAATGAGCCCGGGGTACATAGAGCTGAACTGTTACGACATATTCATCTTTCAGGATAAGAGAAAACCTCCAACATTAAGTCATATCGGACGATGAATGAAATGATGTTCAAATGAGTGCAGGGTACATAGTGCTTAGAGTTATCAGACATTCATCTTTCAGGATAAGAGAAAGCCTCCAACGTTAAGTCATATCGGACGATGAATGAAATGATGTTCAAATAAGTTCAGGGTACATAGAGCTTAGAGTTACCAGACATTCACCTTTCAGGATAAGAGAAAACCTCCAACGTTAAGTCATATCGGACGATGAATGAAATGATGTACAAATAAGTACAGGGTACATAGAGCTTAGAGTTACCAGACATTCACCTTTCAAGATAAGAGAAAACCTCCAACGTTAAGTCATATCGGACGATGAATGAAATGATGTTCAAATGAGTACAGGGTACGTAGATCTTTTAATAACCATTCATCTTTTATGATAAGGGAAACCCTCCATCTTTGTAGAGACTCTGTTTATTTGTGTAAAGGATAGGTTGTGTGCTGACATACTTGTTTAGTCGTTTAAAATTGATTACTTCTGCATTTAGAAAATCATAACTTTTAAAGACTTTCTTAGTAAGGCAGAGAAGATATTGACTATTAAATATTAGAGGTTCTTATTACATCCAAACATGAAATAAGATTCAACCAGAGTGTTCTCTTAAAAAAACCTTTGTCGACATATTCGGAAACTGTAGGCCACCAGAAGTAAGTCTTTGAGACACGCTGTGGGGTCGTTGAAGGGTTATCCTCCTCCGCGAAGGAGGGCCCTTCGACTCTTGCCATACCGGGACTAGGTCCCTTACTGGCATGGTGATGGGTATTTATAAGGGATGGTGGTTAGATGGTGGCAATTAAAGTTGAGATTAGTGTAAGAATAAGTATGTTTGATTTATGGGAAAGGGGCTTGAGTTACTGATTTCCAAGGATAAGTCTGGGACTCTTGTATCTTTCTCCTGGATCAAGATCATATTCCCCGAGACCTCGGATAAGGTTATTGAAACTGGAAGGTAATTTTGCATAGAAGGCATGGGATAGTTGTAATATGTAGTCAAAAAGTTTTGGGAAGGAAAGATCAGAATGGATATTTTCATTTGGGATGTACCAATCGGCAGCGACTGCTGACCGAAGGTAGCGGTTCTGGAGAATCTGTAGTTTGTACAGATGGGATTTGGCCGCTGCACCCCAGACTTGGCAAGCGTAAGTGATTGCAGGTCTGAGTACCTGCTTAAATTGCAAAAGTTTGTTGCTAAGCGTCATAGCTGATTTTTTGTTGTACAGGGGATAGAGCATGGCCATCCTTCTGTTTATTCTGTTTGCCACGGTTGTTATATGCTCCTTCCATGTTAGATGCATGTCCAAAACTACACCAAGGTAGCTGGCATGTGTGGACCAAGGAATGTCCGCTCCTGCTAACTGCAGATTTTGAACGTCCTGGGGGGGTCTTCTAGTGAAGGTGACGGCTTGGGATTTGGTGGCGTTTAGTTTCAACCGCCAGGTGGCGAACCAGATGTGTAGCATGTTTGCGAAGATTTGAGCTCGCTGCACTGCAATTTCGTGGCGCTTAGATGCTACTGTGATGGCTGTATCATCAGCAAATAAGTATAGGTTGCAGCCCCTTAGGGTTGGAAGGGTGTTTATGTAAGTGAGGAAGAGCAGAGGACCAAGGACACTACCTTGAGGTACCCCTGCATTTATGAAGTAGGTATGAGATAGGATGTTGTCTTTGATACAACGAAGGTGCGGTTTTTGAGATAATGATGAAGTGTGTGAATAAGGTATGACGGGATATTGTAATGTATAAAGCGATGGAGAAGACCTTCATGCCTCACAGTGTCGAAGGCTTTGGAGATGTCTAGGAAAAGGGCTACAACATAGTGACGGTTGTTAAAACCTCTAACCACCTCATCCACGATGCGCAAAAGTTGATGCGTGGTGGAGTGTTGCCGTCGAAAACCAAATTGTTCAGGACGCAGGACATTATGTTGGTCTGGCAAGTTTTCAAGGCGTAGTTGGAGTACCTTTTCATAGAGCTTGCTTATCGTAGGAAGGAGACTGATGGGTCTATGACTGCTTACTTGTTGTTGGTCTTTGCCAGGCTTCGGGAGGGTGATGATCTTAGCATGCCGCCAAGCTACCGGGAAGTAGGCTAATACTAGTAGGCTGTTAAATAGGTGCACTAGTAGTAAGATCCACGAGTGAGGTAGAGCTTTGAAGGCAGCGTAGGGTACGTCAAGTCTTTGTACACTTTCACTGTAGTTTTCAATCCTGCCACAAAGTCTTTAGAATTGAATCGGTACCAACAATTCCCTCATTACGTTAAGAATTACAATTCAGAAGCTAGAATTCCGTTGACAACAGTATTCCTAAATTGATATATATTCCGTAAACAAAAACTTACAGTAAATGCCTCATATATACTCTTTTTTGTACACTAACGACATATATTAACTTGTGCTGCCATCTACTGGTTATCTTGAAAGCTGGTTCCACAGGCTGACCAGACAGATGTCCTTCTGTCAAAAGCCATTGCACTGTGGCAGTCACACTTAAATTTTTTGTTAAGTTTTGGTGATTGCGTCGCTTATAAAATGTAGATATAGTGATGATATTTTTAATTTTCATTAATGGTGACCAGAACAGATAATATATAATATATAATAATAGACAGTGTAACTTTAAAAAAATGTAACATAACCGTTTTTCAGTGTGATAATTTTGTTTATTGACTATCAAATAATTACAGTGATATCAACAAAATATCTCCATAAATTGAATATACGTTTCTATGTACGAGGTCTGTTCAATAAAAAAGGATCGTAATTTTCTGCAGTTATAATTTTTCATACGAATATTCAATCTTACTATATTATTTTAGCTTAATGTGAAACAAACACGCCGTAGTAGTTTCATTGTTGGTACTATTGGTTCCCACCGGTGAAAACCAGGTAAGTTCAGACACGTTTAGTATCGCCTGCCGCTGCAATGGAGGTAACACGCGAGGAACACTATGTGGCTTTGAAATTCTGCCTTCGTCTCAACAAATCTTCAGTTGAGGCTTATAGAATGTTACAGGAGGCCTATGGAGAGTCTGTTCTTCCCTACAGCACAGGTCGAAGGTGGTTTAAAGTGTTTAAAGAGGAGAGACAATCAATTTCACAGGAAGGTTGACCTGGTGCTTCAGTTACTGCTCTTACGGAAGAAAACATCAACACTGCTGCTGCCATTGTGACAGAAGATCGACGAATTACCTTAACATCACTTTCTGAACTACTGAACATTTCATTGGGTGCCATCCACTCGTTGGTGACAGAAACATTACACATGACACGTGTTTGTGCGCGATGGATTCCAAGACTGTTGATTCCCGAACAAAAGGACATTCGCATGCAGGTCTGCATGTAGTTAAAGTTGACGTTAGAAGAAGATCCGAAGTTTCTTTTAAATGTAATCACTGCCAATGAAGCGTGACTACGTCATCTTGATCCTGAGAGCAAACAGCAAAGCTCAAGGTGGAAATGTCCTTCCTCATCAACCCTGCTCTCCCCAAAGAAAAGTGTTTGCTTCTGCTGGGACGGACATTGTCATCTCATTCTTTGATATTCATGGAATGTTTTATCAGCATGTTGTACCTGCACACACATCAGTTACTGGACAATACTACAGGGATGTCCTCAAAACATTGCAAGTCCATATCAGGTGTAGAAGACCACATTTCTGTGAAGCACGCTGGATGCTGCACCACGATAATATGCGGCCGCATATTGACAATGTTCTTGCTGAATATTGAACCAATAAATTATAGATGCTGGTGCAAAGGAGTTCCACGTTGGGTCGAAAGTCTGATGCAAATAATTTGGGTTGCGCAGCGTAAAGCAATGAGGTTTTCTCTAAGGGTATCCGTGAATATGTATGAGTAAAGATTGTTCTAATGGCACTGGAATGTGCGTTTGTACTCAGTTAATGAGTGCTTCTTTTTATCATCAAATCCATCTGGTAGTTGCCGACTTACCTTATCAATTTTTCACTCTTTAATGTGACATATGTAGAATGCCTATAACTCGATAAAATTTAATTGGTTGTTCACGTTCATATGAACCGACAAATATCTTCTCATCGCTTCTTGTCTGCCTTCGTCCAAGACAGAACCAGAGAGAAACGACTGAATCAGCCGCCAACCGCGGACTCTTTGTCTTCACACTATGCACAGCTGTGCTTTGGTCTGTAACTTTCACTTATGAAGTCCTGTCTTTTCACACAAAGATTCCCTTTGTGACTATTTTGTCCATTGTGAATATTTTTCTCGGCCATGCCATTATTAAGGGTCCGAAGAATACCTTTACATTCAGAGTCAAGTACTATCCCTTTAGAATATTGCTAAGAACATTGTTTTTTACGTTTCTTTTGTTGAAACACTATTGAACCAAATTGATATTCGACTCAACTGCACGTGCACGCGTTTCAAAATAAATATACATTACTTTGAAGTCCATACAATTATTTATGCATTGTATCACTTAATTTCGGTATTAACATTTTGGAAAACTTAACGTGAAGTGCATCCCTCGCCCTTTCTATAGTCCGGATTTAGCCCCATGAGACCTTTTTCTATTACGCTATTAATAATAACTAAACACTAGTAACACAACTTCACTTATTTAGATCTAAAAATAATGAAAAATAACAATAAATTAAGTTTGGCATTTATAGAAAGTCAACTCACACGGATAATTATATCAAAAATAAAAGTTTTAACCCTATGTCACACAAATTTGCCGTTTTTAATAGTTTGATTTACAGATTGATAAACATACCTTTAAATGAAGAAGAATTTAATGCGGAATATAAACATATTGTAAACACTGCTTTATTTAACGGCTTTAATAAAGATTTTATAATCAGAAGAATGGAAAAATTTAAATATCAAAAAAATGTTAATGATGTTTCCACTCTTAAAAAAGTAAAAAAGATTATATTTTCCAAAAATTTACTTATCATCCATGGGCAAATAAAAAGTTCCAAAAATTTTTCAAAGAAGTGGGTATAATACTAGCACCTCATAATAATTACAGTATAAAAATTTACTACAGTTTTCTAAAAAAGACAAAATTTCAGACAACAAAAAATGTGGTATTTATCAAGTTAACTGTTTAGAATGCGATAAGATCTATATTGGTAGAACCAAGCGTAATTTAGGAACCAGAGCGAAGGAACATTTTAGAAATATTAAATATAGACAGACAGAGAAATCGGCAGTGGCTGATCATTTTTGGTCATATAATCATGAAGTAAATCCAGAAGTTAAATTATTGAAACAATTGAAGGAACCGATAGATTTAATGGTTTGGGAGAAGATATTTATTTTGAAAAATAAGGATCACGTAATGAATTTTGATATCCCTCAAATAGATGACATCAATAATTTTGTGTTGTCCCCGGTAGATGGCAGTTAGATAAGGAGCTATTCTTCAAACTCCGGTATTGGTCAAGGTCAGTCAGTCAGTTAGTGGGTGAGTGTCAAGCTGAGTGGCTCAGGATAAAGCAGATGTTTGCTTTGAAACCGGTCCCCGGATTTAAATAAGATAAGTGAAGTTGTGTTACTAGTGTTTAGTTATTATTGATAACCTAGTTTACTTCACTGTCAGCAGCTTCAGTTTTTTACATAACTATTGAAGAAACGCCTTCGTGGGAGGCATTATCCATCATCAGAAGCAGTGGTGAAGGCTGCGGAGGCGATTTTGAAGGATCTCTCAAGAAATGGTTTCCAGTATGACTTTGAAGACCGGCAGAAACGCTCAGACAAGTGCATCGCATTCAGGGAGGACTATTTTGAGAAGGACCATCAAAATTGTGAGGAAGAGTAAAGGTACGTTGTCAAAAAATTATCATTCTTTATTGAACAGCCCTTATAAATGCGTCAGTTTGGACCACAGATTAATACGAGATCATCAGGTCCGTGGTAGTGATTGAAGCTAAATAGGGTCCTTTTCCTGATATTTCGGGTGCGACTTGTTGGAACTAAAGATTCCGTCGGTAATGCAGAGAGCTCCTGCTTCGATCGAGGTATGGCACATTTGCACTCCCGACCATTCCCTGCCCGTGTTCACCGACTGCTAGAATCCAAATTCTTTCGAAAGCATATCTTGTGCACTCTTGAGTAGATTACGACACATTTCAACTATCACATGTTAGCATAACACGCGTTAAATACGCTGAGGAAATGTAAACTTTTCATGAATGAGCGATACATATCGTTTTTGGATGCATTACGATCCTTTCCCTGCTGCAGCGTTTCGATTTTATCTCTCGCGACTTAAGTTCAAGGAGAGAAAAGTGTCTCAGTTTCTCCCCAAGCAGCAGGCGACTCGATTCAACTTGCAGCAAGTGAATTATTAACAAACAGGAGCAACACTGCAGCTGACATTCAGTGTGACGGTTCACTGCGCACAGTCCCTACAGTGCAAGACAATCATTGCCTCTAGATCACAACGCTGCATCCTTCAGCTTTTTTTTGAACACTCCCGTAACTATGACAACCGTTTACTCTCTAGCTCCTACAGTTTGTGGTTCATAAAATCTATATCTACTGTTGAATACAGAGCACTTGTTTCAATAGGTGGAATATCTTAAAAACAACAAAGAAGCTATTTTCATACTTTATACACCATTGAAAAACCAAAATTATTATTCTTACAAACACCTATTTCTCTAACTACTAGAACATAAACCTTATCTCTAGGTAGTTTCAAGGGAATACAGTAGACCTTAGGTAATAAACAAATGTTTTATATACATGACTTTCTTTACTCTTGTACAAATACTTATTGCTCTATGTACTTCAAGATAAACATTATCTTATTGTAGTTACAAGGGAATACAGTAGACTTTAAGTGATAGTCAAATGTTTTATATACATGACTTTCTCTACTCTTGTACAAACACTTATTGCTCTATCTACTTCAAGATAAATATTATCTTATTGTAGTTACAAGGGAATACAGTAGATTTTAAGTGATAGTCAAATGTTTTATATACATGACTTGCTCTACTCTAGTACAAACACTTTTTGCTCTATCTACTTCAAGATAAACATTATCTTATTGTAGTTAAAGGGAATACAGTAGACCTTAAGTGATAGTCAAATGTTTTATATACATGACTTTCTCTACTCTTGTACAAACACTTATTTCTCTATCTGCTTCAAGATAAACATTATCTTATTATAGTTACAAAGGAATACAGTAGACTTTAAGTGATAGTCAAATGTTTTATATACATGACTTGCTCTACTCTAGTACAAACACTTATTGCTCTATCTACTTCAAGATAAACATTATCTTATTGTAGTTACAAGGGAATACAGTAGACTTTAAGTGATAGTCAAATGTTTTATATACATGACTTGCTCTACTCTTGTACAAACACTTATTGCTCTATCTACTTCAAGATAAACATTATCTTATTATAGTTACAAGGGAATACAGTAGACTTTAAGTGATAGTCAAATGTTTTATATACATGACTTGCTCTACTCTAGTACAAACACTTATTGCTCTATCTACTTCAAGATAAACATTATCTTATTGTAGTTACAAGGGAATACAGTAGACTTTAAGTGATAGTCAAATGTTTTATATACATGACTTGCTCTACTCTTGTACAAACACTTATTGCTCTATCTACTTCAAGATAAACATTATCTTATTGTAGTTACAAGGGAATACAATAGAGTAAGTGGTAGTGCAATGTTTTATATACATGACTTTCTCTACTCTTGTACAGACACTTATTGCTCTATCTACTTCAAGATAAACATTATCTTATTATAGTTGCAAAGGAATACAGTAGATTTTAGGTAATATTCAAATGTTTTATATAGATGACTTTGTCTACTCTTGTACAAACACTTATTGCTCTATCTACTTCAAGATAAACGTCATATTGTATTTACAAGGGAATACAGTGGACTTTAAGTGATAGTCAAATGTATTAATGGTGGTTCGTATTCACGTTGTATGTGCAAGAAAAAAACCAATGAATAATGCCTTTATATATCAGCACTTAAAAATGAAATCCATAATGTGAAATGTCTAGGAAATTGTTGTTTTGTGGATATAACATATAAGTTATTTTTGTGGTTTATGCTTATACGAAAGTATTTAGGAATTATGAAGAGTCAGAGAGTATTATCAGGAGTTTCCAGCCATTCAAATTATATTTTATGTAATAGCTTTGAACGTATAATTTTATTTCAATTTTATATTTTATACATGCTTTATGTTTTTTCATAACAAAATGTATTTTTTATTCTATTTTCGGATAATTTTATGAGACGTCTTCTCTTTTTGTATGCATCTTTTCGTAAGTGACAAACCGTAACAGATAGAATGAAATATGTAGATTTCTTTAAAGTACAAAATTTATGCCGAATTTATTTTTTCTGGAGTTAACCATTCGCGAGACAGGAGCTTTTTCGTCAACATTTATGAGACGAGAAGGAAAATTTGGCAAGGATATTTTGTTGAACAGCGAGTAGAGAAAATATTTCGAACGTAAAACATTAAATGTTTGGGGATTTTTGTCACAAAATTTAGTGTCGAGCACCCTTGTAATTATTTAATATTAAATTTTGTTTACCTTCGGACTGAGATCTGCAGCTGTAATAAAGCACACGCTGAAGGCAAAGGGACAGGAAGGCCAAATTGGCAGTATTTCAGCGTTGACACACAAAGCTTAGCTAATGCAGTTACGCAAAAAACAGTGCACATGACAAAGTAAACACTGGAATCTATAACTATCTACGAAAACAGACAGTGCTTTGTTCTCATGTCATCGTGCTGATTAAACAAGAAACTCATGGTATACAACAATGAGCAGCTTCGATCACGTACCTAGCGTTAAAACAATAGACGATAACTTTTTCTGTAAATGCAGTTTGCAAGTTCCTTAATTAACTTGGTTACAGCAAGAATTACAATATGATAAGGAACAACAAATCTAAGGGCCTAAGTTTCCCTTGTTTAAATTAAAGTAATACCAGTACTAAAAATTAGCAAGACGAAAGAATTCTTGAACAGAACTGGTGTTTCAGATGTCAATAAGTTTAATGTTTAACTTTGGTAGACGTTGAATGTGTATTTATAAAATTTAAATGTTACAGAAGTGTTTTATTGTAATTAGGTTATACAGACTTACAGACCAATAAACCTAGAATTTAAGAGCAAGACGTAAGAGCTTACAAAAATCTCAAAAAATTCCAAATGTTAATAAAATAGAGAAACTCCGGGACTGAAGTACACTAAAACATAAAAGGGATTTATGAAGGAGTTAAAATGTATAAGAAAATCTACACATACCTAATTAATTACAGACCAATAATCCAGTCGAAAGTTTTGAAATAGCCAAGGGTTCCAGCAAGGTGACCTGGTCTGGTTATACCGCCCTACCCGGAACAAGGGACGCCGCCCGAAACTTCAACAGCCGTAGCAAGGACCGTAGAGAAGAGCATTCACGACGTGGTCTACCGCATCCAGAAGGTGCCCCGAGGAAAGATGGTGGTACACCTGGATCGTTTGGTCCGCTATGATGGTGCAGATCGGGGCGACCAGCCTTGAGGGGAGAGCAGTGTCAAGAGCCATTATTGCGATGTCGCGGCTGACGAGCACAAACAGACGAGTAGCTCACCGCGGAGATAAACAACTTGCCGAAACAAAAAGTTAGATAACTAGAAAGTTCCAGTGCCGTCTTGTTCATTCCAGAAATATGAGTAGAAGTATATAAAAGAAATCGCGGCACGCCAGTAGAGAGAGTGGTAATTGAATTGGACTCCACTAGTGGAGAATTTGGTGTCAGGACGGCACGTTGGCCATGGTAGCTCAAAGGTTAAGAGCGACTGGACGGAAACCAGGAGATCCATGGTTAAAATCCCGGTCATGGCATTGAATTTTTCATGTTGACTCTATCCATCAAACTAATCTCTGTTTCATATAACCTTGCCCCGCTGACATGTGTCACTCCGCGTGCAACTAACTTCCCCTCATCCTAATTGTCTAATGCTTTCGCGCCATAGGCCATAGACGGTGCCTTCCCGTCACTTTGAAACCTGCAGTAAACGTCATAATAATTGCCAGTAAGATAGATATAAGAATATGAAGGCATGCAAAAATAATGAAGTTTATAATGAAACTAACAAGTTGAAACTGAATGAATGAGCAATGTAAGTGAAAAAAGTTAAAATGAAAGGCCTTCAGCCTTTTCCACTGGGATTTTTTAAACCAGCACACATACCTTGCAAAAATACTTGTCTTTCAGTCTTAAAAGTCGTGTCACGCCAAACTTGTGTGTCATTCATTCACCCAAATCTCATCAAGGTAGTATATTTAGCGATTTGTTTCCCGGTAAAGTCTGATTGTCCTTAAATAGCGTCTTCGCCACACAGCAATATCGCCCCTGGAGTGGTAAGTTTTCCTGTTATCTCAATTTAATGTCGCAATGGTCCTACGCATCTAACACACCTGTAAGTTCAGAGCACAGCTGTTCGACTTCTCTCACTGACAAAGACGGATTCTTCTCTGTGAGTGCATTAAACACATGCAACACAATTTCCTTTTCGCCGCTTTTTAAAGGTTTTCCCTTGCGTTGCTTCAGCGAAAACCTGGCTGTAGACTCTGCCATTATACATATAATTACACGCGCAATAAACAATCAATAAAATAATTTAGCCGTTGCACTCGGCACAGCACAC
This sequence comes from Mantis religiosa, assembly GCA_030765055.1. NCBI lineage: Eukaryota > Metazoa > Arthropoda > Insecta > Mantodea > Mantidae > Mantis > Mantis religiosa. The sequence continues at coordinate 260,108,932 of CM060947.1, read as the reverse complement.
CTTCGAATGGCGATATATGACTAATCCAATTCAAAACAAGGTCAGTGATAAAAGTCATATAAACAAATGTCATCACTACCACTAATCACGTGCTATCGTGACATGTGCTTGAGAGCAAAGGAACCTCCTCTTTACTTCGTTTAAGAATTAACATGCATTTCAGATAAATTAACTCTGTTGCGTAATATATTTCATTCAAACAGTTACGAAACTATAAATTTGACAATTCTCTTGCAACATATAAAGACATATCACCATGTTAAATAACGAACTAATTTTTTCCGCTCAACAGTCTGCATCACAACAGCAGCCAATGAGAGGCGATTAGGTGACGTGACCGTTAAGAGATACGGGGCAAGCTTATGTGGAAAAAGGATTAGAAGGCTGTATTTGTTTAGCTTACGTAATCCTACTACTGTAAGAGTTGACGAAAGTGTGTTTCTACTCAAATAAAGAACATATTGAATTACTGCAAACTGGACTTTTAATTCTTCGAACCCAAAAAGTCACAATATAATCCATACCTCTGTGAAATTTCCAAGAAACAATTAGCAAGCCCAGATAGTGTAGAACTGATGGCATTATAAGCATTACAAATCAATTGTTCTGAAGAATGGCAACATATATGTACAAATGGCTCAATTATAAATGATTATTTTGGAGCTGAAGCAGGAAGCACATCTGAGTTTTTATGATTTTACTAAAACACTACAAATTTTTATGGAGAAATTGATGCAATCTGCACTTATCTAAAACAAATGCTTGGCTACAAGAATGAAGAACATTTATTTTATAACATTCTAGAGCGTCAATCCAAACAATAGCTTTAACCTAGAAACCAAAAACAAAAACACCGTGAATGCAGGCATTCTCCAAAAAGGGAACGAAAATTAAAAATAACATACAATCAAAAGTACCACTGGAATCAGTAAAACATATTATGAAGAATTATTATAAAACTAAATTAACCTCATATATATCATAATTCCAAATTAGAAAAATTCGTAACAGGGTTAAAATTCATTCCTGAACTAGCTCGAGGAAAAGCCGTCGCCACGTTCAGACTTAACAGTAGATATCACTGTCTGAGCAAACACTTGCAAATCATCCCCAAATTGTCTGTAATGCAGCAAGGGAAAGAAAATGAGTATGGAACATCGACGAGGGTGATATGAAAAGTTTCCGACCTCAACATGAAGATGCAATACCCGTAAATAAAAGCTAGTGAACTTCGTTATCCATCTTTTGGCAGTTACTCACCAAAGTTTCAGCCATTTTGGACGCTCATTTGCTATGTAACAATCGTTTAAGTGAGTTGAGGCGAGTGTATTTATGAAAATGGCCATAATCGAGTACCGAACTCTCATTAAATATTTGTTTTCGAAAGGCAATATGCCTACGCAAACCAAAGATGAGTTGGATTCTGTGTATGGGGACTCTGCACTATAATTTACCACAGTATAATTTACCTTATGGCTAAGGTTCACCAAATGGTGCTAGACGACCACCGAATTAAAGTGTGAGGGACAGCAAGAGTTATGGTCATGTCAAAAGAACGTGTTTGTCACATATAATATCAATATTTAGACATGAGAGACCTGTCCGCGTGTTAGGTCCGCATTTGCTCACGTTAGACCAAAAACATGTTCAAATGAACACTTCCAGTGCTCTGTTGGCGCAGTTTAGGCGCAGTAAATCCGAGTTTTGGCACCGATTAGTTACTGCAGATGAATCTTGGATACACCATTATACGCTGGTCACAGTACAGTCCAAACAGTGGACTGCAAAAGGTGAATTGGCCCCCAAGAAAGGAAAAATGTTTGTTTTTTTTTTAACTGGGAAAATGATGGCTACTTTCTTGTGATAATCATGGAGTAATTTTAATCGATTATCTTCAAAAAGGATAAACAATTACAGGAACATACTACGCACCATTACTTGACTAGCTGACAGCAAAACTTGCGGAAATACGGCCACATTTACAGAAAAAGAAAATCCTGTTTCGCCAAGACAACGCACCGTCTCACACCTCATTGGTTGCAATGGCGAAAATCCAGGAATTATGGTTTGAACTGCTTTACTTACCAGATCTAGCCCCTAACAACTTCTTTTTGTTCCCTTATCTGAAAATTGTGCTTGGAGCTCAGAGATTTTGGTCAAATGAAGAGGCAGTCACCTTCGTGAACAATTATTTTGCAGAGAAAAACGTCGCGTACTATTTGGACGGGTTACAGAGATGGGAGCATCGCTGGGAGAAGGGTGTAGAGTTACAAGGAGACTATACTGAAAAACACTTAATACGATTTGGACGGGTTACAAAGATGAGAGCATCGTTGAGAGAAGGGTGTAGAGTTACAAGGAGGCTATGTTGAAAAACGTCGAGTACTATTTGGACGGGTTACAGAGATGGGAACATCGCTGGGAGAAGTGTGTAGAGTTACAAGGAGACTATGTTGAAAAACGTCGAGTACTATTTGGACGGGTTACAGAGATGGGAACATCGCTGGGAGAAGTGTGTACAGTTACAAGGAGACTATGTTGAAAAACGTCGAGTACTATTTGGACGGGTTACAGAGATGGGAACATCGCTGGGAGAAGGGTGTAGAGTTACAAGGAGGCTATGTTGAAAAACGTCGAGTACTATTTGGACGGGTTACAGAGATGGGAACATCGCTGGGAGAAGGGTGTAGAGTTACAAGGAGACTATGTTGAAAAACGTCGAGTACTATTTGGACGGGTTACAGAGATGGGAACATCGCTGGGAGAAGGGTGTAGAGTTACAAGGAGACTATGTTGAAAAACGTCGAGTACTATTTGGACGGGTTACAGAGATGGGAACATCGCTGGGAGAAGGGTGTAGAGTTACAAGGAGACTATGTTGAAAAACGTCGAGTACTATTTGGACGGGTTACAGAGATGGGAACATCGCTGGGAGAAGGGTGTAGAGTTACAAGGAGACTATGTTGAAAAACGTCGAGTACTATTTGGACGGGTTACAGAGATGGGAACATCGCTGGGAGAAGGGTGTAGAGTTACAAGGAGACTATGTTGAAAAACGTCGAGTACTATTTGGACGGGTTACAGAGAGAGAACATCGCTGGGAGAAGTGTGTAGAGTTACAAGGAGACTATGGTGAAAAACGTCGAGTACTATTTGGACGGTTTACAGAGATGAGAGCATCGCTGGGACTCATCTTTAATTTGCGTAGGCGTATTGCCTTTCAAAAACATATTTAATGAGAGCTCAAAACTCGATTTTGTCCGTTTTCATAAATACGCTCACATAAACTCACTCAAATGACCGTTCCATAACAACTGAGCGTCAAAAATCGCTGAAACGTAGGGGAGTAACTGTCAGCAGATGAACAATAAAATGCACTAGCTTTTATTTAAGAGTGCTGTCATGTTCAAGGTGAGGTTTGACCGTCTGGCACCTGAGGACTTTCAATGCCGGAAATCTACGAATTACAGTTTGAACTGCTTGACTCACCCGATCTGTCTCCAAGCATTTTTTTTTTTTTTTTTTTTTTTTTTTTTTGTTCCCCTCATCTCAAAATTGCGCTGGGAGGTAAGATTTTCGTCAAATGAAGTGGCAATCACCTTCGTGAACAATTATTTTGCAGACAAAAAACATGGAGTACTATTTGAACGGGTTACAGATATGGGAGCATCGGTGGGAGAAGTGCGTATGGTTACAAGGAGAATATGTTGAAAAATAAAAATAAAAATTGTGAAAAATGGTCTTGTATTTGTATTAGATTGGAAGCTTTTCAGACCACGTTCGTATCTATCTGTGAAACGCTTAAAACTGTTCACAATATAAAACATTGGTAGGGAGAAAGCAGAATGTCTGTTGATAAATACCCGAGAATTAATTGCGTATATAATTTTATAGGGGACTAAGTAAAACAGATTAAAGAGGAGTGGGTAGAGAAAGCAATATGAATATATCACGGATTCTAGTAGTACGGAGACACTTTTGCATAGATCCCCGTGTTACTTAAAGCGGATTATCTTGGCACACAGTGCAGACGGTGGAGCATCGCCCATTGTTGCAGTATTCTTGAACACGTATTGCTACACGAAAATCCACTTGGAGCAACTGGGATTATATTATTACATCTCAACTTGGTCTGCATTAATAATTATAGAGAGAGTGCCAACGTTACAACTTACAGTTCCTTTAACATCGTATCAAGCTTCTCAAACAAGTGGTTACAACGGAAGCATAATTTGATTGATAAAACTAACAAACAATATTTAACTTTTGTTATAGGGTTTTTATTGAATAGTCATTATCCCTAATTTGATAAAGCTGTATCGGAATGTGAACTTACTTTTCCTCCATCATTTGCCCATTCTTTAAAGTAGAACGAAAACTAAACTATTAATTTTTTATACTCTGCTCTATGTAATTTATGTTATATTATATTATGAATAAATGTAAATAAATCCACAACTGTCAGCACAACTCATCATAACCTAGGAAAATACATTTGAATTTCTTAACACTTTGACTGAAATGCGACTTTCCATTTTCCTTATATTGTCACCGATCGCATTGTTGTGTTGAACCTGCGACAAACCAGTGACAGTCACGCGGGGGCAAGACAGAGAGAGACAGATAGTGGCGCTGCTGGACACTTGCCTCAGCGAGAAGAATATGTGCAGTGGAAGGAGAAGGTGTCTTTAGTGAGCGTGTGGCACAGCGATGGTTCCAACGTTTGAACAATGCAGACGAAAACGAAAACTTTCTGGAAGACCTAAAATATGGAATATTGAGGATTCCGACAAGTTTTGCAAGAAAATCCACAAAACAAAATGTACGCGAAAAAGGTTACTGAAATTTGAAGGTCTTACCTTATCCTGAAAGATGAATGTCAGGTAACTGTAAGCTATATGTACCCTGTACTTACTTGAACATCATTTCATTCATCGTCCGATATGACTTAACTTTGGAGGTTTTCCCTTTTCCTGTAAGATGAATGTCAGGTAACTAAGCTCTATGTACCTTGCACTCATTTGAAATTCATTTCATTCATCGTCCGATATGACTTAAAGTTAGGTTTTCCCTTATCCTAAAAGATGAATGTCTGGTAACTCTAAGCTCTATGTACCCTGTACACATTTGAACATCAATTCATTCATCGTCCGATATGACTTAACGTTGGAGGTTTTCTCTTATCCTGAAAGATGAATGTCTGGCAACTCTAAGCTCTATGTACCCTGTACTCATTTGAACATCATTTCATTCATCGTCCGATATGACTTAGCGTTGGAGGTTTTCTCTTATCCTGAAAGACGAATGTCTCGTAACTCTAAGCTCTATGTACCCCGTACTCATTTGATAATCATTTCATACATCGTCTGTTATGACATAACGTTGGAGGTTTTTCCATATCCTGAAAGACGAATGTCTGGTGACACTATGTTTTATGTACCCTGTACTGATTTGAACATCATTTCATTCATCGTCCGGTATGACTTAACGTTGAAGATTTTCCCTTAGCTTGAAAGATGAATGTCTTGTAACTCTAAGCTCCATGTACCCTGTACTTAGTTGAACATTTCATTCATCGTCCGATGTTTAACGTTGGAGGTTTTCCCTTATCCTGAAAGATGAATGTACGGTAATTCTATGCTCTATGTACCCTGTGCTACTTTGAACATAATTGCATTCATCGTCCAAGATCGAAGTTTTTTTCTGATCATGAAAGATATATGACTGGTAACTCTAAGCTCTATGTATTCTGTGCTCATCTGAGCATTGTTTCATTCATCGCCCGATTTGGATGTTTTTTCTTATGCTGAAAAATGAATGCCCGGTTATTTTCAGCTTTGTGGACCCCAAGACTCATTTAGATGTAATTACATTCATCCTCGGATGCGACAATGCTGAATGGTGTAATTTTTTTATAAAAAATACCAGTGTTTGTTTCCCTAGGTGACGGTTTCAGCCCGACAGGAGAGACTGACATTTTTGGACGTTAAGGTGTTTAACACGGCACTCTTGGAAGGGCATTAAAGCCGGGAGTGAGGAGTTTTACCCCACGTAAGAGCACCTTTAATCCTGTTTATGGGCTTGTTAGGAATTTATGCTACTTTTTTAGGTCCACAGCACTTGAGGAACACTCTGTACAGCTTAAGCAGCCTCTATAGTCAAATATCTGCATGACAGTTACAGTGATACGAAATTCCGTGTTGTAAGTGTAGAATTACAGCAGTAAAGTATTAAACAACCGCCAAAGTTGCTGGTGGCGTATTGATACGCCTATCACACGTATTTGTGACATTTGTGTCAGATTCGTATCAGGCCAAAACTTTGAGCACGAGTCTCTAATTTCCTAACTGCCAGCAAAACACGTCATTATTATTTTCCCTCTTTTTCTTGCAATTACGGCGCGGGCCAAAGAGAAAACAAACTTTTAACTGCCTCTCTCTCTGTGTGTGAAATCGCCAGTGTATTGTTTCTGATTCTGCTACACCGCCTCTACATTTCAAAACGTCACGAGGAAACCTGACACTGTAATTCTTTCGTTAAAATGTAACAGGGGTATTAACTCACATCGTGAAAGTTGGATTTTACTTTCCGTATCACTTGGTTACATTTGATACAGAAAATGACGCAATTTAAAGTTTGTAAAATACCGAGATAGGTAGACCGACCTTCCCCAACCGTGCCTTTGTTTGGTGTTGCTAGGTGTGTATTTTTTTATATTTATCCAGATTTATGAACCCTATTTTACACAGTGGTATATTAGGGTTATAGTTGTTACATAAAAATACACAATTATAACAAAAATATTTTAAATACTAGAAGGAAGAAAATTTGTTATAATCTGATGCATATTATTTTAAACTATTTCAGACGTTTAAACACTGAGTTTATAAACATCATGAAGTACTTATACTGTTGTGGCTTCAATAGCAAAGATGTGAGCGGAGCAGAAAATTCAGTTCCTAGAGAGTCTAGCTTGAATATTAATTCTTGTCTTTCTCTCCTGAAAATGGGACAACAGAAAAGGAGATGAACCACAGTTTGAAATTATTCACCACACATGCACTTGGGGTTAGATGTTAAGTGAAAACGTGATAAGTATTCACCAAATTTACCATGTCCACTTAAAAAATTGTGTCAAAACAAAATCTGGAACAAGAGTTTCACATTTTCCTCTGTCATATATGCTAGGGAAAAATAATGTTTTTGTTAAACTTCTATTTGGAGTTGCTAGCCATTGTTGGTTCCATTCTTCAAGAATATGTTGATGTATTATTCTTCTTACAGTGGAAATAGGACATAAAGAGTATGTCACAGGAAGATTGGATTCTGCAGCCTTCTTATCCAAGCAATCAGCTCTCTCGTTACCTAAAATTCCACTGTGTCCTTTAAGCCATCCCATGCAAATATGTCCTGGATGGTTTTGAAGCAAGGTTCTGATTTCATGTGCTAATGAATTTAAGTTGTATTTATCATTAATAGCGAGTAGAGCTGATTGAGCTAGGTGTATATTGCAAAGCTTCGAAATCTATACAGCTTGGGCGTAAGTAAGGTAGCTAGGAAATAGGAATGGACATAGGACGTGGCTCTTCTATCGCTACTAGCCAATGCGGTGCGTGCAACGTTGTACAGTTAAGCTTGCATACTGGCTCCCTTTGCCGAACCATAATTTCTTTGCACGCTCTAAAGATACTAATTACAGAATTTTTAAGGTTCTCCCATGCTACAGAGCCTTTTTTGCTGATAATTACTGTCCAAATCCCAAGCTTTCAGCGCATCTGGTTTCGGAGTAATGGAAACATAAGACGCCTGACTAGAAACAAAATAATCATCAACTGTCAGTGAACAAAATCACACACGTGCTATACTGCAGTTGCATTTTGTACCCTACATTCACTTAAGTGGTGATCTTTTAAGAGTGTACACGTGCTTTTCAAAGTTAGTAAATATACCGCTTAGCAGACCTAGTGCTGGTGCTCGACAAAGTTTCGAATGTAACGTCTGGAAGACTATTTTCCAATAGACCACGGCCTACAAGCACGGATAGTTAGCCCGCCTCGGTAACGTAGACGGTAGCATGTCTGCCTCAAGTTCAAGAGGTCCCGAGTTCGAACCTCGGTCAGGGTGAGTTACCTAGGTAAGGTTTTTCTCGTGTTTTCCCTCCTCCTTCAAGACGAATGTCGGGTAACTCTAAGCTAAATGGACCCTGGACTCATTTGAGCATTATTTCACCCAATTCATTCACCGTCCGATATAACTTAACGTTGGGGTGGACGTAAATTTAAAAAACAACAGCCCGGATCATTATCTATAAAATGACTCCGGCCGTGAAAGCCTACGCACTACAAAGCTGAGCTGGATTCTGCGCACACGGACTCTGCACCATCATTTATCACAGTTAAATTTTAGGCAGCTGAATTCAAACGTTAACGTAAGAGCTTGGCAGACGATGAACGTAAGGGATGTCCAAAACCTGTAACTAGCGACGAAAGCTCACCGAATGGTACTAAACGAACGCCAAAATAAAGTTATAGAGATAACAGAGGCTATGAACATATCAAAAGAACGTGTTTGTGGCATATTAAATCAAAATTTAAACATGGGAAATCTGTCCGCGCGTTGGGTGCCGCATTTTCTCACGTTATACAAATAACGTGTCCGAATGAACATTTCCAACGCTCTGTTGGCATAGTTTAGTGCAAGAAATTCGAGTTTTGGCACCGAATAAATACTGTAGATGCATCTTGCATATACTACTGTACGCCCGAAACAAAAATACACTCCAAACAGTTAGCTGTACAGAGGAAAACAGCTCCAAAAAAGCAAAATCCGCTTTTTTTCGGCTGCAAAGTAATGACGATTTTTTTTTATTTTTTTTTATTTTGGATGTTGATGGATTTATTTTAGTAGGTTATCTTCAAAAAGGAGAAACCATTACAGAAGCATACTACGCATCATAACTTGACAAGCTGAAGGTAGAACTTGCGGAAAAACGGCCACATTTGCAGAAAAACAAAACCCTGTTTCACCAAGACAACGCACCCTCCCATATCTCAGCGGCTGTAATGGCAAAAATCCACGAATTAAGGTTCGAACTGCTTGACTGCTCAGATTTAGCACCAAGTGACTTCTTTTTGTTCCCTCATCTAAAACTTACGTTCGGAGGACAGAGATTTTCGTCAAATGAAGAGGCAATCACCTTCGTGAACAATTATTTTTCAGATAAAAAAGCCGAGTACTATTTGGACGGGTTAGACAGATGGGAGCATCGCTGGGAGAAGTGTGTACAGTTACAAGGAGACTATGTTGAAAAATGTCGAGTACTATTTAGACGGGTTACAAAGATGGGAACATCGCTGGAAGAAGTGTGTAGAGTTACAAGGAGACTACGTTGAAAAACGTCGAGTACTATTTAGACGGGTTACAGAGATGGGAGCATCGCTTGGAGAAGTGTGTACTGTTACAAGAAGACTATGCTGAAAAACGTCGAGTACTATTTAGACGGGTTACAGAGATGGGAACATCGCTTGGAGAAGTGTGTACAGTTACAAGAAGACTATGTTGAAAAACGTCGAGTACTATTTAGACGGGTTACAGAGATGGGAGCATCGCTTGGAGAAGTGTGTACAGTTACGAGAAGACTATGTTGAAAAACGTCGACAACTATTTAGACGGGTTACAGAGATGGGAGAATCGCTTGGAGAAGTGTGTACAGTTACGAGAAGACTATGTTGAAAAACGTCGAGTACTATTTAAACGGGTTACAGAGATGGGAACATCGCTTGGAGAAGTGTGTACAGTTACAATAAGACTATGTTGAAAAACGTCGAGTACTATTTAGACGGGTTACAGAGATGGAGAAATCGCTGGGAGAAGTGTGTACAGTTACAAGGAGACTATGTTGAAAAACGCCGAGTGCTATTTGGACGGGTTACAGAGATGGGAACATCGCTGGGAGGAGTGTGTAGAGTTACAAGGAGACTATGTTGAAAAACGTCGAGTACTATTTAGACGGGTTACAGAGATGGAAACATCGCTGTGAGAAGTGTGTACAGTTACAAGAAGACTATGTTGAAAAACGTCGAGTACTATTTAGACGGGTTACAAAGATGGGAACATCGCTGGGAGGAGTGTGTAGAGTTACAAGGAGACTATGTTGAAAAACGCCGAGTACTATTTAGACGGGTTACAGAGATGAGAACATCGCTGGGAGAAGTGTGTACACTTACAAGGAGACTATGTTGAAAAACGCCGAGTGCTATTTGGACGGATTACAGATATGAGAACATCGTTGGGAGAAGTGTGTAGAGTTACAAGGAGACTATGTTGAAAAACTTCGAGTACTATTTGGACGGGTTACAGAGATGAGAGCATCGTTGGGAGAAGTGTGTACAGTTAAAAGGAGACAATGTTGAAAAACGCCGAGTGCTATTTGGACGGATTACAGAGATGAGAATATCGTTGGGAGAAGTGTGTAGAGTTACAAGGAGACTATGTTGAAAAACTTCGAGTACTATATGGACGGGTTACAGAGATGAGAGCATCGTTGGGAGAAGTGTGTACAGTTAAAAGGAGACTATGTTGAAGAACGTCGAGTACTATTTGGACGGGTTACAGAGATGGGAGCATCGCCGGGAGAAGTGTGTAGAGTTACAAGGAGACTATGATGAAAAACGCCGAGTATTATTTGGACGGGTTACAGAGATGGGAGCATTGTTGGGAGAAGTGTGTACAGTTACAAGGAGACTATGTTGAAAAACGCCGAGTACTATTTGGACCCGTTACAGAGATGGGAACATCGCTGAGAGAAGTGTGTAGAGTTACAAAGAGACTATGTCGATAAATAGTAATTTTTTGAAAAAATGTCTTGTAACTTAATTAGATCGGCAGCTTTTTAGAGCACCCCCATATGTGACAGGATATTCTTGTGACAGTTGACTGATATAGACTAATAAATGTACTTGAATTGGATTGTCAAATTTTTATAACGCGATCACAGTAAAGCACTTAACGTATGAATTTTATAATCACAAGATCCATTTATATCAAATTTACTGCATTAAAGTTGTTATTGACATCTGAAACACAATTTTGCTCTGAACAAGTGTTCCTCCATTTAATTTTTACTTCTGGCATACGTGTGCTTTCGGAGACACCTGCGTAATTTTTCTACGTTTTCAGGTTTATATTTTTGGAAACATGAGCTTTCTTTTCGAGCTCATTTGAACGCCTGATTGCCTCAACTAATGTAACTTAAATAATTCCTCACATAATTGTAACCTCTACCTACATCTAGACTGGTGGCTCTGTTTAAAATGTTGAATGAGAAGTAAGTTTTGGCTGCCGACTTAATCGCTTCTTGTGTTTCCGATATCGACTTGCGGGGCGTAGTAATGTTGTTTGGGGTAGGATTATCTCCATTCAATTAACCCTCACACCCCTACCCCGCCTCTTTCCATAGTCTAGTGCCGGTTTGACGTACTCCAATTGGCCTCTGATCCCACGGAAGGAGAGAGAGGGTTGGGAAAAAAGAGACGAAGCGAAATTGCAAGGAAAAATTGAGTGGGAGGCTTTATGTAGATCAGGAAATGTTGAGAAAGACGACTTGTTGGAACAGAAAATGCCATTTCCCTTTAGCATTATTCATAACTCAACTTATATTACCTCTGTTTAAACAAGGCTTAGAATCTTTGTAAGAGCAAAAGCCATTTAAAGCTGTCACAGTGTTTTATTTTCTCTAATAGTTGAACAAATTACTATACACCATTCAAATACATATGCACGAGGGCATATTTCGGTCATAATTTTTTGCACTAAAATTCAATCTTATTATATTCTGTTAGCTTAATGTGAAACAAACACGCCATATTAGTTTCATTGTTGTTACTCCTGGTTCCCGACTGTGAGGGACAGTTAAGTTCAGATATGTCCAGTATCGCCTACCACTGCAATGGATGTAACACGCGAGGAGCAATACGCGGCTTTGAAATTCTGCTTTTGTCTCAACAAATCTTCAGTTGAGGCCTATACAATGTTACAGGAGGCCTATAGAGAATCTGTTCTTCCCTACAGCACAGCTCGAAGATGACTTAAAATGTATAAAAAGGGGAGACAATCAATTTCAAAGGAAGGTGGACCCGGTGCTCCAGTTACTGCTCTTACGGAAGAAAACATCAACACTGCTGCTACCATTGTGAGACAGGATCGACGAATTACCTTAAGATCACTTTCTGAAATATTGAACAATTCATTGGGTGCCACCCACACGTTGGTGACAGAAACATTACACATAAGACGTGTTTGGGCCGATGGGTTCCAGGACCGTTGATTCCCGAACAAAAGGAGATTCGCATGCAGTTAAAGTTGATGTTAGAGGAAGAACCAGAGTTTGTTTCAAATGTAATCACTGCTGATGAAACTTGCTTACATAATTTTGATCCTGAGAGCAAAGAGCAAAGCTCAGTGTGGAAATCTCTTCATTACCAACCCCCAAAAAGCAAAAGTTGTTGCTTCTGCTGGGAAAGTTATGATCATCTCATTCTTTGATATTCATGGAATGGTTTATCAGCATGTTGTACCTGCACACACATCAATAACTGGACAATACTACAGGGATTTCCTGAAAACATTGCAAGTTTTGGTGAATACTTATCACGCTTTCACTTAACATCCAACGCCGAGTGCATGTGTGGTGAAGAATTTCAAACTGTGGTTTATCTCACTTTCTGTTGTCCCATTTTCTGGAGAGAAAGACAAGAATTAATATTCAAGCTAGACTCTCTAGGAACTGAAATTTCTGCTCCGCTCACATCTTTGCTAATGAAGCCACAACAGTATATGTACTTCATATTGTTTATAAACTCAGTGTTTAAACGTCTGAAATAGTTTAAATTAATATGCATCAGTTTAAAATATATTTTCTTCCTTCCAGTATTAAAATATTTTTGTTAAAATTGTATACTTTTATGTATCAACTCTAACCCTGTAATACCAATGTGTAAAATAGGGTTCAATAAATTTGGATGAATAAATTAAAAAAAACATTGCAAGTCCATATCAGGCACAAAAGACCACATTTTCGTGAAGCAGGCTGGATGTTGCACCACGATAATGCGCGGCCGCATATTGTCAATGTTGTTGCTGAATATCTTGCAAATATCAACTTGATGTGCATCCCTCAGCCTCCCTATAGTCCTGATTTAGCACCATGTGACTTTTTATATTCCGTAATTTGAAGAAACGCTTTCATGGGAGGCATTATCCATTATCAGAAGCATTGGTGAAGGCTGCGGAGACGATTTTGAAGGATCTCTCACAAAATGGCTTCCAGCATGTCTTGAAGACTGACAGAAACGATGGGATAAGTACATCGCATTCAGGGGAGACTATTTTGAGAAGGGCCATCAAAATTATGAGGATGAGTAATGGTACGTTGTCAAAGGTGTTTTCATTCTTTATTGAACAAAATGTGTGTAGTGTTTAACGCCCGCTTTTACTACATACGGCACCGCAGGCGGTGACACTGGTGATACATGAGATGAAGATGGAGCACCGGTGGGATGAGATGGCGGGGGAAACCGGAGATCCGGGAGAAAACCCGCCCCAGCGCTGTGTTGTCCACAACAAATCTCACTTTGCGGTTGCATGGGATCGAACCCGGACCGCCTTGGTGAGAGCCAAGCGGTCTAACCACTGAGCCACGGCGCGGCCTATTTCTTGAACAGCCCTTGCAGTTTCCTGATACTGGGTACCCTTGCTTCATTCCTTTCTTCCTTGTGAGGCCCTTTTCCTTCTGTCTCTGTTTTTACCTTAGCCGTGTGTCCTTGTACAAGTTATCAAGTATCCTGATGTACTTAGACTCCGTTCGCTGTTGCAGCTGTGCCTGCAGAATATAGTTACACTCCATAGAACCAAATGATTTATGCTAATCTACTGGACATCGTATTCTTAAACTTTCTTTGCGACTTAGAGTACTAACAGTGTCAAATCATGGAGTTAGCTTTCTTGGTAGTATTATACATGAGAATCCACAAGCTTATGTTGACGTTCTTTGTGCTAATGGCTACTGGGCAAGTAAAGTCTCTTGCAGAGATAAACCGCCAACCCAAGAGTAAAATCCGATATTTCAGCTTGCACGCTGTATTAAAAATAATCATCCTAGAATAACATATTTTACTAATTGGATTAGGTTAACTTAATTTAGTAAGCTAGATTTTTTACCTCTAGCCAAGTTTGAAAGTACATCCGCGTGGGTGGAGTTTTGATACAGTAGTGGTGACCTTTGTATGAACGTAGGAAAATTCCTGGAATGTTGCGGAATGATAGCGGTTAGTGCAAAATAACAAACTATTGATTAATTTTCGAGGGCAAAAAATGGTTTTCTAATTCTCTGCAGTATGTAATAACCTTTACTTTCTCATCCATAAAATTACATATAAAATATTCCAGAGAAATGCAGGAAGAGAATGTTTCTACGTAGCCAAGCTTTTATTGAAAAATGTTTGTATCTGTCAGTGACTAAATTAGTGGTGTTTGTCAGTATTGCCTTCGTTAAAGTATTTCCTGGAAGGTGCTAGGGAATGCGGGAGTACAGTAGACTTTATGCGATAGTCAGATTTTTAAATCTGGTTGTCTAGGAGGTGACATTATCTTTGTATGTCCAAGAGATAAAAAGATGAATAACGACTTCTATTTGATAAAGTGATGAAAAATTAAGACAAATAAGAGGGCCGATCAACAAAGACAGACTGATTATTTGCCACAGATGTTTATAACAGCAATTTAATGTTTAAATGATCTTTGTCAAATTAGTCCTCTCCTAATTCAGTGCACTTTTTATAGCATTTCTGCCAGTACTTGAACACGTGCTGTACAAGTTCTTGAGAATTGCCTCACTTTTCTTGAGTACTGCTGCAGAGTTCTGAAATCGAATACCCCTAAGCTCTTCCTTTAGTGATGGGAATAAAAAAATGTCACAGGGTGCAAGATTGGAGCTAAAAGTTGGATGTAGTACACAGGTAATGTTGAATCGAGCCAGAAACTGCATGACTTGATTGGCGACGTGAGGCCATGCATTGTCATGATGAAGTCGCCACCCAGTCCGAAAAAGCTCTGGTCGTTACTTTGCAATGTGCTTCCTCAATGTAGCCAATACTGACGTGTAACAGTAGTGTGAGGAGGAACTCCATGCTGGTAAAGCATTCCATTACAGTCAAAAAATGTGATCATCACTTTCCGTGCAGATGGAACAAGTTTTGCCTTTTTTGGTGTTGGAGAACCTGGCGATTTCCACGCTGTGCTGGCTTGTTTTCCTTCAGGATAGTGACTTTTACGTAAAATAAGGTCTCCAAGGCACTGGAGCCGGGAGGAACGCTATTACGGCAAAACTGGCGCGTAGCTTGGTTTCACTCCTTCAAATCCCCACCAACCCGTTGCAACCATTAGTCTTGGCTGGGCAGCCGTTTGCGATGGAGCTTCCTATCACTTCCGCCGCCAAGTGCGATTTACGTGCAGTGATCCTTTTTTTTTTTTTTTTTTTTTTGAGTGCCAAGAGCGCTTCGCCCACCGAAATTCATCGTCAGTTATGCGAAGTCTATGGGCCACAGTGTATGGATGTCAAAAACGTGCGAAAGTGGGTCAGAGAGTTCAAAGACGGACGTGCAGACGTCCATGGCGAACAGCGTTCTGGTCGGTGTAACCACAGTATCAGGCAGCAATTAGGAGGCCGCGATTTAATTGAAGTCAGATAAATGAAAAGGAAGATAAATTAATAAAAATGCTTCGCTAAACTAATATAAAAACCTAGTAATAGTAATATTAAATTAGAATGGACATAGTAATGATTAAAATAGCAGTTGACTTAAGGAATAAAAGGGGAAGAATATAATTTAATATAACATATATACGAGCATCCAGGCGAGAAAAAGAAATATTCTTGTAAAAATATGTACAAGTCGGAGAGACAGGAAGGAAGGAGCGTTACCTTCCTTGTGTTAGTGAAAGTTCAATGTCTGAGAAGTACTGTATTCTTTCAGCCAGGAATGCTTTAGGACAAAGGACTATCAAAATGCAATTGAGCATGAACTCTAAAGGAATTTACTTCGCTGATTTGATAACGATGTATTCCGTTACAAACAACTCAGGGTAGGCGTTCCCCAACTCAGGGTGGGCTGAACGTCCCTGAGTTAGATGAGTTTTGCAAACCAATGTGAAAATTCGAAGTAAAACGAGAAATCAATAATAATGTAACATTTGAGAAGGGTGAACTAGTTTGGTTATGTGATAAATTTAGAGAGGGGATCAGAATAAGGTTCGAACTGAATGGTAAAGTAAGAAAAACTTACAAGTTGATACTACGACGGGAAGGACGTGTTCATGCGCGTCAAGAAGAGAAGCGAAGATTTATAAGTCTGAAATGTAAGGAAGTTAAGAATAGCGCAACCAGCGTAAGTGGAAGCAGCATTAGAAGTTTATTAGAGCAAAGTAGTCGCCGTATAAACAAGACATAGAAACCGCACAGAAGTAACTTTAAACAAGTAATCCAGTAAATTGAATTTATGTTAGGAATTTTACTAATAGGTGGTCACCGATACAAGTGAATAAGCAAACTTAGATTCAAGAGTTAAACCAAATAATTCTGCAACAAACAAAGTGTTATTAACATTTCCTACAACCATTCACCTGAGGATAAGATAACTCACAGCTCCAATTAGAACCAAATTAACTTAACATTGGTATACGGGTTTGCCGCATAGGCCTTCGGTTTCAGCCCAAATACTGGCAAAAGTGGAGCACGAAATGATTAAGATCAATGTGTGACAGTTCGCGAGCTGTGCGAACTTATCCCTGAAGTCAGTAAGACTACGATTGACATGATTTTGAACGAACATTTGCATTATCGCAAGGTGTGTGCAGCGGTTGATGTCCTGGCCCAGTTCGGATGGGACAGTCCAGACTTAGCACCTAGTGATTGTCATCTGTTTCCTGAGTTGAAGTCACACCTGGGTGGAACACATTTCCAGACCAACGATGATTTGAAAAACGAGGTTGAGCGCTACCTGCGCAACTTGGCGAGAGAGTGCTATGACAAGGGTATACAAAAACTGCCACAGTGCATGCAAAAGTGCATCGATCGCAATGATGATTACGTTGAAAAATAACTGTAAGTTCCGCCTTTACATCAATGTGACATTCATTGTCAATAAACATGGTTTTTATATTAAATAAAATTTGATACTTTATTTTACGGACCAAACTCGTATTTATTCCCATCAGTAAAGACAAAGCTTAGGAGTACTCAATTTGAGAACTCTGAGACAGTGCTCAAGAAAAGTGAGGTAATTCTCAAGGACCTGACAAAGGATGGTGTGCTGCACACTGTTCAAGAACTGGCAGAGATGCTATAAAACGTGCATTGAAGTAACAGGGGACTACTTTGAACAAGATCATGTAAACAACGAACTGCAGTAATAAAAATCTGTGAAAATGGCCGGCCCTAGTAATAATGAATGAGTTCGAAAAGAAAATATTTGATATTTTTTGTATGTTTACATGTACGAGGGCTGTTACTCATCCTCATAATTTTGAAGGTACTTCTCAAAATACTCTCCCTTGAATGCGATGCCCTTCTCCCAGCGTTTCTGCCAGTCTTCAAAGACATACTGGGAACCATTTTTTGAGAGATCCTTCAAAAATCGCCTCCGTAGCCTTCACCACTGCTTCTGATGATGGATACTGCCTACCACGAAGGCGTTTCTTCAAGTTAGGGAATGGAAAAAGTCACATGGGCTAAAGCCGGACTATAGGGAGGCTGAGGCTTGCACTTCACGCTGATTTTTGCAAGATATTCAGCAACAACATTGGCAATATGCGGCCGCGGATTATCGTGGTGCAGCATCCAGCCTGCTTCACAGCAATGTGTTTTTTTGCGCCTGATATGGACTTGCAATGTTTGTAACGGACTAGCACTGTAGTATTGCCAGTTACTGATGTGTGTGCAGGTAAACATGCTGATAACCCATTGCATGAACATCAAAGAATGAGATAACCATTACCTTCCCAGCAGAAGCAACCACTTTTGCTTTTTGGGGGGTTGGTGATGAAGGAGATTTCCACAATGAGCTTTGCTGTTTGCTCTCAGGATCAAAATGATGTAGTCAAATTTCATCAACAGTGTTTACGTTTCAATGAAACTCCGGCGCTTCTTCTAAAACCAACTTTAACTGTATGCAGACGTGCATGCGAATGTCCTTTTGTTCGGGAATCAACAGTCTTGTAACCCATCGTGCACAAACACGTCTCATGTGCAATGTTTCTGTCACCAACGTGTGGGTGGTACACAATGAAATGTTCAGTATTTTAGAAAGTGATCTTAAGGTAACTCGTTGATCCTCTCTCACAATGGCAGCAGCACTGTTGATGTTTGCTTACGTAAGATCAGTAACTGGAGCACCAGGTCCACCTTCCTTTGAAATTGATTTTCTCCCCTCTTTAAACATTTTAAACCACCCTCGAGCTGTGCTGTAGGGAGGAACAGACTCTCCATAGAACTCCTGTAAAGTTGTATAGGCCTCAACGGAAGATTTGTTGAGAGGAAAGCAGAATTTCAAAGCCGCGTATTGTTCCTCGTGTGTTACCTCCATTGCAGCGGTAGGTTATACTGAATATGTCTGAACTTGCCTGGTTCTCACAGGTGGGAACCAGGAGTACCAACAATAAAACTACTAGGTCGTGTTTGTTTTATATTATGCTAACAGAATATAATAAGACTGAATTTTAGTGTTAAAAATTATGACCGTAAATCTATTTTGATCATTCCTAATTTAACAGTCCTCGTAAAATTTTTGAGATTTATTTTGTTTAACTCTTACAGTAAACAAATAATATTCTCAATATTTGTATTGTTCTCAAATGTAAAGGCATTTTTCTACCTCTTTCCCATTCTCATAATTACGTTTCTAAAAAAGAATAAATTAGTAAATTCGAGCCTGTGCATGGTTTGTTAACCCAGTGCGAGGCAGAAGCGCGGAACATATGTTTCCTCTGCCAGAAAGTGCATATTTAAAAAAGCAGTAACTAATTTGCTATTACAAGGAACACACAATGTTGTATTTGAAAAGCCTGAATAATAAACGGAGTTCGGTACCAACTTGCTATGAACTGCCAACGCACGCTTCGCAAACCTGCACGTTACAAAGCTCCACGTTAAATACCAAATGTTTTGAGTGCATTTCATCATACCTGACGACCTCCATTACCTTCCTGGCACAGAATACCTCGTATTTATTATTAACTTGATACACCTACAGAGCGCTGATTTAATATCTATGTATATGTACGGACAAAAAATTGAAATTCTGTATACACGTGCATATCGACAAGATATTGTGATTCGATATTACATTTGAGTACGTCTCTATGGCAACCTATCCGACTAAAAGTCTTAACTCATGAGAGAAATTGACTGCATTCCGTGTTTATTGCCAACATTCCATACCGATGCATCTCAGAGAGGGACTATTACCTCCACGTCCAGACATGGGGATAATCCTCACAAGATGCTATCAACCTTAGCAGAAAACAGTTAATATCACACGACTGTCTGTACCCACTCTTCCATAAAAATATATGTGTGTATATATACATGAACTTCTCTACTCTTGTACAAACATATAGCTCTGTCTACTTCAAGATAAACTTTATCTCATTGCACTTACAAGGGAATACAATAGACTTTAAGTGATAGTCAAATGTTTTATATACATGACTTTCTCTACCCTTGTACAAACACTTATTGCTCTATCTACTTCAAGTTAAACATTATCTTATTGTAGTTACAAGGCAATACAGTAGACTTTAAGTGATAATCAAATGTTTCTCTACTCTTGTACAAACACTTATTGCACTATCTACTTCAAGATAAAAAATCTTATTGCAGTTACAAGGGAATACAGTAGACTTTAAGTGATAGTCAAATGCTCTATATACATGACTTTCTCTACTCTTGTACAAACACTTATTGCTCTATCTACTTCAAGATAAACATTATCTTATTGTAGTTACAAGGGAATACAGTAGACTTTATGATAGTCAAATGTTTTATATACATGACTTTCTCTACTCTAGTACAAACACTTATTGCTCTATTTACTTCAAGATAAACATTATCTTATTGTAGTTATAAGGGAGGAGTAGACTTTAAGTGAGAGTCAAATGTTTTGTTCCTATATATGACTTTCTCTACTCTTGTACAAACACCTATTGCCCTATGTACCTTAAGATCAACATTATCAATTCTAGTTACAAGAGAATACAGTAGACTAAGGGACAGTCAAATGTTTTATATGCATGACTTTCTTGTACAAACACTTATTGCTCTATTTACTTCAAGATAAACATTATCTTATTGTAGTTATAAGGGAAGAGTAGACTTTAAGTGAGAGTCAAATGTTTTGTTCCTATATATGACTTTCTCTACTCTTGTATAAACACTTATTGCTCTATCTACTTCAAGATAAGCATTATCTTATTGTAGTTACAAGGGAATAAGTAGACTGTAAGTGATAGTCAAATGTTTTATATGCATGACTTTCTCTACTCTTGTACAAACACTTGTTGCTCTATCTACTTCAAGATAAACATTATCTTATTGTAGTTACAGGGAGATACAGTAGACTTTAAGTGATAGTCAAATGTTTTATATACACGACTTTTTCTTCTCTTGTACAAACACTTATTGCTCTATCTACTGCTATAGGTAGAAGTCTATATAAATATAACTCGAAAATAGCTAACTAATAGGTATCAATAAATAAGTAAATAATAAAAATGCAGAAATATGTTCTTTATTACAACAGTATTATATTTATAGTTTTTCAAGTTAAAATTGGACCCCTTTTTAAAATATAAATGTTTGGAAAACGATCCCCATATAGAAGGCAGTTCGGTATAAAGTACTTTCCTCAAAATCTTGGTTTAGTTTTCTTTAGGGTTTGTGTACTTAATTAACTACTAATTTAACCAATTTTTATATTTTCTGTTCACAAATGGACATGAATGAAGGCAAATATTTTTCTAAAAATTCTTTTACTGAATAAAGGTAACTTTCAGGCAAAATTCAGCAGATTGAATTTTTGGGTAGCAATCTAGTAAGAAATTGTTATAACTGCAACATACGTAGGTATTTTTTGGGTTCACGAGAGCTTACACTATGTACATCTTAGTGTTTGATATTTGACTGGGATGGAATACGTCTCTAATTAGTTTTTCGTAATGCAGAAGATTAAAATACTTCTTTTCGGAATCAGAGGCCGACGCAACGTGTATTTTTAGTAACATTTTAGTATAGTTTCTTTTGTGCTCTTTGGAGTAATCTCGTACGTGGTACAGGAACTAATAAAAAGTACTTGACTTCGCTAGTAAGTTTAGCAAAGCGACGTGCTGTCAAAGTTTCGTCAGCAAACTCACTTCACAAGCGCCCCTCCCTTCAAGTGGAACAACAAAACTGTTCTGATTGTGGAACCCTTGTGACTTGAATAACGTTCTAATTACAAATTAATTATTAATTGAAATACGAAAACGGTGACTGAATACGCAATGGGAAGGCATTTCCCGCGCTCTCTGTGTCTGCGGAAACAAAGGCGCAGCGCTTCACCACTTGGCTTCGACTTCTTATCCAAAATATAACTTCTTATTCCTACGATAAAAATATGATGAGGGCTGATAAATAGCGATTGAGATCGATTTTTTTTCACATGTGTTTATTACTGCAATTTAATGTTTACATACCCTTTCTATAACGTCCTTGAACACGTGCTGCAGTCCATTCTTTGTCAGGTCCTTGAGAATCGCCTCACTTTTCTTGAGCACTGCTTCAGATTACTCAAATCATGATCTTTCTTAAGACAAGTGAAGTTTGTTTTTGTTACAAATGATTATATTTGTATAATGCAGTGAATTTAAGTGATAGTGTTGTCTGGGTAATATCTTTGAAGTTACGTTCTCTTGGCATGGCCAACACGAGATAAAAAGCGAGGATCGGCTTCCCAGTTCTTATACTGACAGAAACAGAGCCACTAACCTGAGTGTGCCAAATTTTATGTTAGACACAGTACTCTGTGTATTTTTCTCCCTAAACAATCGACACGTTTTGATACGACTGTTCAAACAGTGGAAAATTCTCCCCCTGGTAGTTTTTTGTTTCCAAGAGCAAGTGACGCTATGCATCTGTTAGCTATTAAATTGCTACGTTCTCTGGAAGGAGAGGCTCCCAGTTGAACAAGATGGGGAGACAGCACAGCCATGAATGAGCTCATTAGCTTAAAGTTCTTTTTCCTTCCCCAGCTAAACCTGTCTTCATCAGAGTTTGGACCCCTCTTGTTGCGAAGTCAAGAACTTGCGTCGCGACGGGGCAGAAAGAAGCCTGCTTCGATCGGTTTCGGAGTGAACCAAGTTTGAGACTTTGGGGGTGTAATGATGATGATGATGATGATTATAATAATAATAATAATAATAATAATAATAATAATAATAATAATAATAATAATAATAATAATAATAATAATAATAATAATAATAATAATAATAATAATAATAATAATAATAATAATAATAATAATAATAATAATAATAATAATAATAATAATAATAATAATAATAATAATAATAATAATAATAATAATAATAATAATAATAATAATAATAATAATAATAATAATAATAATAATAATAATAATAATAATAATAATAATAATAATAATAATAATAATAATAATAATAATAATAATAATAATAATAATAATAATAATAATAATAATAATAATAATAATAATAATAATAATAATAATAATAATAATAATAATAATAATAATAATAATAATAATAATAATAATAATAATAATAATAATAATAATAATAATAATAATAATAATAATAATAATAATAATAATAATAATAATAATAATAATAATAATAATAATAATAATAATAATAATAATAATAATAATAATAATAATAATAATAATAATAATAATAATAATAATAATAATAATAATAATAATAATAATAATAATAATAATAATAATAATAATAATAATAATAATAATGATAATAATAATAATGATAATAATAATAATAATAATGATAATAATAATAATAATGATAATGGTGATAATAGTGATAATGATGATAATAGTGATAATGATGATAATAATAATAATGATGATAATAATAATAATAATGATAATAATAATAATAATAATAATAATAATAATAATAATAATAATAATAATAATAATAATAATAATAATAATAATAATAATAATAATAATAATAATAATAATAATAATAATAATAATAATAATAATAATAATAATAATAATAATAATTATAATAATAATAATAATAATAATAATAATAATAATAATAATAATAATAATAATAATAATAATAATAATAATAATAATAATAATAATAATAATAATAATAATAATAATAATAATAATAATAATAATAATAATAATAATAATAATAATAATAATAATAATAATAATAATAATAATAATAATAATAATAATAATAATAATAATAATAATAATAATAATAATAATAATAATAATAATAATAATAATAATAATAATAATAATAATAATAATAATAATAATAATAATAATAATAATAATAATAATAATAATAATAATAATAATAATAATAATAATAATAATAATAATAATAATAATAATAATAATAATAATAATAATAATAATAATAATAATAATAATAATAATAATAATAATAATAATAATAATAATAATAATAATAATAATAATAATAATAATAATAATAATAATAATAATAATAATAATAATAATAATAATAATAATAATAATAATAATAATAATAATAATAATAATAATAATAATAATAATAATAATAATAATAATAATAATAATAATAATAATAATAATAATAATAATAATAATAATAATAATAATAATACAACTAGCATGAAAAACAAAACAAAAGAATAAATTTACATATCAGCATGTACATGTTGCAACAGAACGTGTCTGCCTCCCACGATCTAAAGAGGGAAGGGGCCTGATAACTACTTGATTTGTGCAAAAAAAAAAAAAAAAAAAAAAAAAGGTCGAAAACATGAGGAAATATTTTTCCCCAAACCAGAATAAAATTACTCAATACGTTATTGAATTTGAGAGCAAATTTACATTACCTAATTCTACAAGGAGATAATTTAAATTAGTAGAGCGGGATTTAAAATTTCATAGCCGGAATTTGAACCACGGCCCTCCCACTATGTTATTTAGGTAAATTGATAGAAGTAATCATTTCTTCCACACTAGCCATGTGGTTTAACTTAAGTACTTAGAGCATAGTAAGTCGCCAAAAAAAGGTGCGTGTCTCATAGCACATGAGAACCTCTAGTGGTCTACCGGGATACATACGAGTCAGTTGGAGAATTTAATGTCATGTCGGCATGTTGGTCATAGTAGCTCAGTGGTTTAACTATGAAGTCTGGGACTTAAGTACTTACAGCATAGTAAGTCGTCACAAAAGATGCGTCCCTCATAGCATATGAGAACTCCTAGTGGTCTACCGGAAAATATACGAGTCAGTTGGAGAATTTAATGGCATATCGGCATGTTGGCCACTGTAACTCAGTGGTTTCGAGCAACGCATGAAGAGCAGGAGATCTGGGGTTCAAATCCCGGTTATGGCATTGAATTTTTCAGTCTGGCTCTACTCATTCAATTAGCCGAGACACCCCTAATGTGGAAGAAATAATTATTTCAACCAAGGGATGATTTATTCTAGCTTGCCTAAAAGAGTCTTCTCTGGACGGCAAACCACAGTGGATGGTTGAAGTACTTCATGGAAAATACCCAACAGTTTTAGACGAGGTAAATATTAACAAGGTCCAATCCTTGGAATGATTGAAAAAGACCTCACTCTATCCAGAAATGGAAGGATTTGCTATTGCTATACAAGACAAATAAATGCTAGAAATTATGAAAAACACAATGAAAGTAAACACATTTGACAGATGTCGGAAATGCAAACCATAGAGCACGTAACATCTGCTTGACAAGCTCTAGCAGTTAACTCCTATCCAACTAGACATAAACAGGTAAGGAAAATTCTCCACTTACTCTCTAATACAAACTCATTCAAAGTCCATCTCAGATATACTCCAGAACCAATTCTCGACTCTAAATAATCCTTGTTACATTGGGATACAGCGATAAAAACAGATAAAACAGTTGAGTTTAACCGACCAGACCTGCAGCTGATTGATGAAAAGGGATATAAGGCAATTGTACTTGATGTCAGCATCCCATCCACTCATAACTAGGGGGCGCATTGTGCCCTATTTACCTATTTTATTCCATTGTTCAGACATAGGTAGGCTTTTAAGTTATAAGCACGCTTCCTACAATTATATTGGGCTACAAAAATAATTTTTCGATGTTTCGAGCACTTCATGAGGCAATTCCTACTAATTTTGAGTTGAGAAAAACAAATATGACAATCAAAAACTTTTATTAGCTCTAGTTTCTATGATATACAGAAGCTGGAAGTATTACATATTAACGGATTGAGAGAAAAGGATACATTTTAATTACACACATGCTAACAACAATGAAAGTGCATTTGATGTTTTAAACTGGTAATTACGTGCTAAGAGTTTTAAATTGCTGGAAAAAAAATTCGCAGATAGTCGTGTCTGAAGAGAATCATGTGGTAGCCTATTGACTTCGTCGTCTTTTAGCTTACCTCTTGTGATGGAGTTCCGCAGAATCCCTATACAAAGACCAACAGAAATCGCAAGCATTACTTTATTACAACGACCCTGATATCTTTGTTCCATAACAGAAATGCCCTGATGGAATCTCTCCCCATGTTCATCACTAACAGCTCCACAACCAGGAGGGAAAAAGTCTAGGTGGGAGTGGAGAAAATGGATCTTAAGGGACATGTTGTTGTATCCAAGGTTACGGTATTTTTGCAGGAGCACTGTCACCAAATGCTTGTAGTTGTCATCTCTTTTGTTGCCTAAAAATCCATGAACAACACCCTTGAAGGTTTCCCAAGCTTCCTTTTGTTTCCCCTCCAAAATTTGGTCAAATGCAGGATCCTTTACAACTTCTCTTATTTGTGATCCGACAAAAATGCCTTCATAAAGTTTTGCATTACTTAATTACCAAAAGTTCTCTCTGATTGTCACTTTTTCTTCAAAACAAAATCTAATCTATCATTTTTATGGTGATTTTTTAATTCAGCAGATGGAAATACATGTAAATTCCTATTTTCATGCCCGAAAAATTTTCAATTTTGCCTAGTATAATAGAAATAACTCTGAATAACAAAACAAAACAATAACGACTCTATCACCAAGGCAGTATTTTGTTATTGTAGTGAAAGACGTCCTGGTCTCCAGTTACCTTAACAACGAAAGAAATGCATTTTTAGCTGCCACGTGCTGTGCTCGGGATGCACTTCCGCTTCGCACGAAGACCTTTTTGTCATGCCTCAGAGCCCAAAAGTGCACGCCACTTGTTTGTTCTTCACGCGCATTCGCAGTAACGTTACACAAACACTTGCAGGGCTTCTGGAAATACTAGAAAAACCGGTCTTTGTTGTTTTAACCCTCAGTTTACTTCTGGAAGGAGCAAGCCCATTCTGCAGGTAGTGGAGGCGGATTCTGCTAACCTTATATGACTTGGTAGTAAAAAGAGCACACGTTCATACGATGCATATTGTCTGTACGCAAAGTAACGCAATATTCAGCGGTAGGAAAAAATCGTAGGTCGGACATACCCATATGTTTCTTGCTCCATAACCGTCTATTGGTACACCAGTTTAAAATATTCTTAGGAAGCATGATTATACTTTAAATTCGGACATTGAACATCGAGATTTAATCTGTGTGTGTCTCACGATTCACACATTTAGGACCTGCTGTTTATGTAAAGCCTTTGAAAACCATTTCTCTTTGCAATAAAACAAATGGGAAGAAACTTTCATACCATATCAATCAGAAAAGTGAAAAAATTGGGAGATTCAAACTAATAAGAGAGAATATTTCGAAAATACGAGGGTAGTCTGAAAAGCTTCCGACCTAATGAAGATACAATTCATTTTTTTCAGATCTTTTTTTTTTAATTGTTCAACATGGTCTCCATGCAACTCTACACACTTCTTCCAGCGATGTTCCCATCTCTGTAACCCGTCCAAATAGTACTCGGCGTTTTTCAACATAGTCTCCTTGTAACTCTACACACTTCTCCCAGCGGTGCTCCCATCTCTGTAACCCGTCCAAATAGTATTCGACGTTTTTCAACATAGTCTCCTTGTAACTCTACACACTTCTCCCAGCGATGCTCCCATCTCTGTAACCCGTCCAAATAGTATTCGACGTTTTTCAACATAGTCTCCTTGTAACTCTACACACTTCTCCCAGCGATGTTACCATCTCTGTAACCCGTCCAAATAGTACTCGACGTTTTGCAACATAGTCTCCTTGTAACTCTGCACACGTCTCCCAGCGATGCTCCCATCTCTGTAACTCGTCCAAATAGTACTCGGCGTTTTTCAACATAGTCTCCTTGTAACTCTACATCCTTCTGCCAGCGATGTTCCCATCTCTGTAACCCGTCCAAATAGTACTCGGCGTTTTTCAACATAGTCTCCTAACTCTACACACTTATCCCAGCGATGCTCTCATCTCTGTAACTCGTCCAAATAGTACTCGGCGTTTTTCAACATAGTCTCCTTGTAACTCTACATCCTTCTGCCAGCGATGTTCCCATCTCTGTAACCCATCCAAATAGTACTCGGCGTTTTTCAACATAGTCTCCTAACTCTACACACTTCTCCCAGCGATGTTCCCATCTCTGTAACCCGTCCAAATAGCACTCGGCGTTTTTCAACATAGTCTCCTTCTAACTCTACACACCTCTCCCAGCGATGTTCCCATCTCTGTAACCCGTCCAAATAGCACTCGGCGTTTTTCAACATAGTCTCCTTCTAACTCTACACACCTCTCCCAGCGATGTTCCCATCTCTGTAATCCGTCCAAATAGCACTCGGCGTTTTTCAACATAGTCTCCTTGTAACTCTACACACTCCTCCCAGAGATATTCTCATCTCTGTAACCCGTCCAAATAGTACTCGGCGTTTTTCTCTGCAAAATGATTGTTCACGAAGTGATTGTTCACGAAGGTAATTGCCTCTTTATTTGACGAAGATCTCTGTCCTCCAAGCGCAATTTTCAGATATGGGAGAAAAAACAAGTCGCTTGGGGCTAGATCTGGTGAGTCAAGCAGTTGAAACCGTAATTCGTGGATTTTCGCCATTGCAACCACCGAGGTGTGAGACGGTGCGTTGTCTTGGTGAAACAGGAAT
This sequence comes from Mantis religiosa, assembly GCA_030765055.1. Lineage (NCBI taxonomy): Eukaryota > Metazoa > Arthropoda > Insecta > Mantodea > Mantidae > Mantis > Mantis religiosa. The sequence goes on along the minus strand of CM060947.1, from coordinate 260,080,513 downwards.
TTCTTTTTCTATAAATATGGCCATTTCTCCGCAACTTCTGCCTTCAACTTCTCAAGAAATGATGCATAGTATGCTCCTGTAATTGCTTTTCTTTTTTGAAAAAAAAATGGATTAAGTAACTGCATGTCTATTCCATGAAAACAGTGGCCATGGCTTTTCCAGAAGAAAAGAAAATTTTTGCTCCTTTTGGAGCCGGATCCCCCTTTTCTGTCCACAGTTACGCTGAATTTTTGTTTCGGGTGTATAATGATGTATCCAAGTTTCATCTACAGGAATTAATCGTCGCCAAAACTCGGATTTATTGCGCCTACACTGCGCCAACCGAGAGTTGGATATTTTCATTCTAACACGTTTTTAGTCTAACGTGAGTAAGCACGGCGCCCAACGCGGGGACAGCTTTTTCATGTCTAAATTGTTGATTTAATATGCGATAAATACGTTTTTTGACATGGTCATTGCCTCTGCTATCTCTTTTACTTTAAACTGCGCCAACATAGCGTTGGAAATGTGCATCCCAACACGTTTTTTGTCTTTAACCTACTACAAACAGTGCCTTAGGAGGTTTCAAGTGCTTCAGAGGACTTTAAAACATGTATTTTCAATGTATGTTTGATATCGGCATCTTAGATGAAATTTCCCTTAACCTGTATAAAAGAAGGGGAGTGAGTATAAGAAATGGGAGGTTGGTTTGTTTATTTTCCGGCCGTCTTGGTTACGCTCCTAAACAAATCGCATCAACCAGCAAGTTCTACCTAGCCGATTCGATGAAGTAATCAAGAAGGAACATTGGCTTTTTGATATCGAAAAGTCTAGATTAGTTTGCTAGCTTTAATCAAGAGGGGAGGTAGCAAAGAGGCCTGGAAACAGGGGTTGATGCTTCGGTAGGGATGGGAGTTCAAATTGACCATACTAAAAACAGGGCGTTGTATGGCATCTTGATTACAGAAGGGTGTCCTCAGCTTCTGGCATGTGGTGAGTAAACGGTGGACCGTAAACCAATGTCACAATCTCTCCTCACCTTCTACAAAATCTTCATGCTAATGGAGAACAAAGGCCTGTAGATGTGGTAGATATAAGGGAATTTGGAAATATAGTAAACTTTACAGGTGATTGTCAAAACTTTTAAGTGCTGTTTGCTAAGTACTGACTTTAAAATGTTCTGCCTTCAGAGAATTGTCGCACCCAGGAACGTACACTAGACACATCCATGGTACCATTACTACATGTCTCACTTAACTGTCCTGGTTTGTTGTCACACTATGTTCTGCTTTCATTGAACTGTCGCAGCCAGGAACGTATTTTAGACACATCCATGGTACCATTACTACATGTCTCACTTAACTGTCTTGGTTTGTTGTCACACGGTGTTCTGCCTTCATTGAATTGTCGCACCCAGGAACGTACATTAGACACATCCATGGTACCATTACTACATGCCTCACTTAACTGTCTTGGTTTGTTGTCACACGGTGTTCTGTCTTCATTGAATTGTCACACCCAGGAACCTACATTAGACACATCCATGGTACCATTACTACATGTCTCACTTAACTGTCTTGGTTTGTTGTCACACGGTGTTCTGCCTTCATTGAATTGTCGCACCCAGGAACCTACATTAGACACATCCATGGTACCATTACTACATGCCTCACTTAACTGTCTTGGTTTGTTGTCACACGGTGTTCTGTCTTCATTGAATTGTCGCACCCAGGAACGTACATTAGACACATCCATGGTACCATTACTACATGCCTCACTTAACTGTCTTGGTTTGTTGTCACACGGTGTTCTGTCTTCATTGAATTGTCACACCCAGGAAGGTACATTAGACACATCCATGGTACCATTACTACATGTCTCACTTAACTGTCCTGGTTTGTTGTCACACGGTGTTCTGCCTTCATTGAATTGTCGCACCCAGGAACCTACATTAGACACATCCATGGTACCATTACTACATGCCTCACTTAACTGTCTTGGTTTGTTGTCACACGGTGTTCTGTCTTCATTGAATTGTCGCACCCAGGAACATACATTAGACACATCCATGGTACCATTACTACATGCCTCACTTAACTGTCTTGGTTTGTTGTCACACGGTGTTCTGTCTTCATTGAATTGTCACACCCAGGAAGGTACATTAGACACATCCATGGTACCATTACTACATGTCTCACTTAACTGTCTTGGTTTGTTGTCACACGGTGTTCTGCCTTCATTGAATTGTCGCACCCAGGAACCTACATTAGACACATCCATGGTACCATTACTACATGCCTCACTTAACTGTCTTGGTTTGTTGTCACACGGTGTTCTGTCTTCATTGAATTGTCGCACCCAGGAACGTACATTAGACACATCCATGGTACCATTACTACATGCCTCACTTAACTGTCTTGGTTTGTTGTCACACGGTGTTCTGCCTTCATTGAATTGTCGCACCCAGGAACCTACATTAGACACATCCATGGTACCATTACTACATGCCTCACTTAACTGTCTTGGTTTGTTGTCACACGGTGTTCTGTCTTCATTGAATTGTCGCACCCAGGAACGTACATTAGACACATCCATGGTACCATTACTACATGCCTCACTTAACTGTCTTGGTTTGTTGTCACACGGTGTTCTGCCTTCATTGAATTGTCGCACCCAGGAACGTACATTAGACACATCCATGGTACCATTACTACATGTCTCACTTAACTGTCCTGGTTTGTTGTCACACTATGTTCTGCTTTCATTGAACTGTCGCAGCCAGGAACGTATTTTAGACACATCCATGGTACCATTACTACATGTCTCACTTAACTGTCTTGGTTTGTTGTCACACGGTGTTCTGCCTTCATTGAATTGTCGCACCCAGGAACGTACATTAGACACATCCATGGTACCATTACTACATGCCTCACTTAACTGTCTTGGTTTGTTGTCACACGGTGTTCTGTCTTCATTGAATTGTCGCACCCAGGAACGTACATTAGACACATCCATGGTACCATTACTACATGCCTCACTTAACTGTCTTGGTTTGTTGTCACACGGTGTTCTGTCTTCATTGAATTGTCACACCCAGGAAGGTACATTAGACACATCCATGGTACCATCACCACATGCCTCACTCAACTGTCCTGGTTTGTTGTCACACGATGTTGTGTCTTCATTGAACTGTCGCACCCAGGAACGTACATTAGACACATCCATGGTACTATCACAACATGCCTCACTCAACTGTCTTGGCTTGTTGTCACACGATGTTCTGCTTTCATTGAACTGTCGCACCCCGGAACGTACATTAGACAAATCCATGGTAACATCACCACATGCCACACTCAACTGTCTTGGTTTGTTGTCACACGATGTTTTGTCATCATTGAACTGTCACACACAGGAACTTACATTAGACACATCCATGTTACCATCACCACATGCCTCACTAAACAGTCTTGGTCTGTTGTTACACGGTGTTCTGCGTTCATTGAACTGTCGCACCCAGCAACACAAATTAGATACATCCATGGTACCATCACCACATGCCTCACTCAACTGTCTTAGTTTGTTGTCACACGATGTTCTGTCTTCATTGAACTGTCGCACCCAGGAACGTACATTAGTAACATCCATGGTACCATCACCACATGCCTTACTCAATTGCCTTGGTTTGTTGTCACACGATGTTCAGCCTTCATTGAACTGCCGCACCCCGGAACGTACATTAGACACATCCATTGTACCATCACCACATGCCTCACTCAACTGTCTTGGTTTGTTGTCACACGAAGTTCTGCCTTCATTGACCTCTCACACCCAGGAACGTATTTTAGACACATCCACGGTACCATCACCACATGCCTCACTCAAATGTCTTGGTTTGTTGTCACACGATGTTCTGCCTTCATTGAACTGTCGCACCCAGGAACGTACATTAGAAACATCCATAGTACCATCAAACCATTCCTCACTTCACTGCCTTGGTTTGTTGTCACACGATGTTCTGCTTTCATTGAACTGTCACACCCAGGAACGAACTTTAGACACATCCACGGTACCACCACCACATGCCTCACTCAGCTGTCTTGGTTTTCTGTCACACGATGTTCTACTTTCATTGAAATGTCGCACCCTGAAACGCACATTAGACGCATCCATGGTACCATCACCATATGCCTCACTCAACTGTCTTGGTTTGTTGTCACACGATGTTCTGCCTTCATTGAACTGTCGCACCCTGGAACGCACATTAGACGCACCCATTGTACCACAACTACATGCGTCACTAAGCTGTCTTGGTTTGTCGTCACACGATGTTCTGCCTTCATTGAACTGTCGCAGCCAGGAACGTATTTTAGACACATCCACGGTACCATCACCACATGCCTCACTCAACTGTCTCGGTTTGTTTTCACACGATGTTCTGTCTTCATTGGACTGTCACACCCAGAAACGTACATTAGACACATCCATGTTACCATCAGCACGTGCCTGACTCAACTGTCTTGGTTTGTTTTCACACGATGTTCTGTCCTCATTGAACTCTCACACGCAGGAACGTACTTTAGCCACATCCCTGGTACCATCACCACATGTCTCATTTAAATGTCTTGGTTTGTTGTCACATGATGTTCTGCCTTCATTGAACTGTCGCACACAGGAACTTACATTAGACACATCCATGGTACCATCACCACATGCCTCACTCAACTGTCCATGAATTTGAGTTGGGGTCCCTCCACGAAAATGGAGATAATGAATGATTACACGCTGTTCTTGCAACGAAAACGTAGCCATTTTAAGTATCAAAAACATTTCTAACTCTCGTCGCTGTCACTAGAGTTTTATGCCCTGTACAGTGATGCAATCTCTGTTGCAAATTCACAATTAGTGAATGTGTATTTAGAAAAAAAACAGAAGTTCTTATCTCGTCGCAGTCCTGAAATAAAAAAATATAATGTTATAACTCTGACGCACCTCGTATTTCTGAAACATCCTGTATATCGGTATAATTGTGATAGTTCGGGATAAATCTTGGATACCTTTACGATGTTTCTAAAGGTTTTCTTCGTTCGGAGGTAGGGATGAGGAGGGAGAATACTTAGGGCGGACGGACTAAAGAAATACAACAGCAGAGCACAGGGTCATAATTGTTACGCTTTCCTTGTTTTGCACATCATCAGGGAGGTCTGGCAAAGCAGATATCCAGATATAAATATCTTTCCCAGCATTTCCTAGCGACCATGGATACCCAGAAAACAAGCAATGGATCGGAAATGTTCGCCGCATATGCTATCGGTTTGTGGACCATTGATTTTATATACATTTTTAAAAATGGGGTCACAGACAGCTAATGAGATGTTTCTTGTTTTGATTGTCCCAATCTGGGTCAGAAGGCGCGAATGCCACAACCCGCTCCAAACGTGTCAATAAAGCAACACGGTGAACAAATTTAATCTCGGCACCAATGTGTTGCAGCTGAGCTGCTGAGTTTTAATTAAACACCGAACACAGACTTGTCATACAGCAAAGAAATCTTTTACATGCGAGAGATTCAACCAACCAGCTTGAGAAACAACATTCGTAGTCACATATACTGTCTTACTGCACTCACATGACTTCCTCTACTTTTGTAAAGACAGTAATTGCACTATCTACTTCAAGATAAACATTATGTTATTGTAGTTACACGGGAATACAGTAGACTTTAAGTGATAGTCAAATGTTTTATATACATGACTTTCTCTACTCTTGTAGAAACACTTATTGCTCTATCTACTTCAAGATAAACATTATCTTATTGTAGTTACAAGGGAATACAGGAGACTTTAAGTGATAGTCAAATGTTTTATATACATGACTTTCTCTACTCTTGTACAAACACTTATTGCTCTATCTACTTCTAGATAAACATTATCTTATTGTAGTTACAAGGGAATACAGTAGACTTTAAGTGATAGTCAAATGTTTTATATACATGACTTTCTCTACTCTTGTACAAACACTTATTGCTCTATCTACTTCAAGATAAACATTATCTTATTGTAGTTACAAGGGAATACAGGAGACTTAAGTGATAGTCAAATGTTTTATATACATGACTTTCTCTACTCTTGTACAAACACTTATTGCTCTATCTACTTCAAGATAAACATTATCTTATTGTAGTTACAAGGGAATACAGTAGAGTTTATTTGACAATCAACTGTTTTAAAACTGGTCGTCTAGGTGACGACATCCTCTTTATAAATCCGAGAGTTTAAATGGGTGGCGACGTCCTATATGAGTAAGTCATAGGTATTTTCAGGCCTTCTGTGGTTTAAGAAATTTGTAAATGACTTCTCTTATACTGTACCAGTTACGCAGAATTTATTCAGAATGAGAAATGTATTCCACAGAATTTAAAAATATGTTCTTCACTTTACATAGATCTATAATCTCAAAAATTGCAATTTAATTATAATATGTGTAGAATTTTTTATATAAGCCAACTTTTTACATATTAGTAAAAGGTGTAATTCTATTTTCTTCTTTTAATCTTGGATCACGAAATTCTATATGCTGAAATGAGTAGTATTTTTTATCTTAAATCAAGGAGTCATTTTTTTTATTAAACAGTGTACGTTAAATTTTTCTTTCCAATGAGAACTAAATTTCAAATTTTTAGATGGAATTGAATAATTTGTATAATTTCCTAGTCACGGAAACTAAAAACTAAATAAAGATTGCTGTCTGAGGAACCTATTGCCATTTGAAATGCGTGTGAGTAGTGTTTACGCAAGCGGTGACACTGATGATAAATGAGATGAAGGTGGAGCAGCAGTGGAATGAAATAGCGGGGGAAACTGGAGGTCCCGGAGAAAACCCGCCCCAGCGCCTGTTGTCCACCACAAATCTCACTTTGCGGTCGCCTGCGATCGAACCCGGGTCGCCTTGGTGAGGGCCAAGCGGTCTAACCACTGAGCAACGGCGCGGCTTATGCCATTTGAAAATTCAAGGCTATAACATGGTATATTTTTAAAGTGCTCAACTTAAAAGCGGACACTTATTTTTTTGCACTAAGATTTGATTTTCTTGTTCACAGTTTTATTTTTTTTATTTTTAATTGTATAAAGAAAAACGACCTGTTAGCATTAGAAATCAATGGATTGATATTTTATATCAGCGAGAAGATTGATTGTGACTCTTTGTGGGTTGAAGGCACTCGGTACGTGAACAATGAATCAAGTTGCTAATGGGATAGGTGCTATAGCTAGATAAGCAGAATGTTCTGGTAGTTTCGAAATCTCAAACGATCTGGACAACCGTATATGTGTGCCTTCGGTGAGCGATTTCGTTGAGTAGAAATCAGTGAAGTAGCGACGATTCCGAAAGAGTTGACAGTTGAGTAGGTACCACAGTTATGTCTAATTTCCGACCGGGTTGCTGCGGCGGTAACTGCTCTAGCAACGTTAAGAAGGTTGCGTAACATCGACGGAGCACTCCAAAATAGGATTTTCGGTGGTTTTCCTTTGTCCTAATGGTAAATTAGAGTGCTTTATTTAATCCACGAAAATTATTTCTTCATTTTTAATTTCATTTCTTCATTTCTCAGTCTAGTTGTAGCGTTTCAGGGATATACGGTCAGATAATTCGAGTACTTGCAATGTGTAGTTGATACCAGTCTTCACCAGGGGAGCTATTAGTGTATTCTTTAAGCTGTTTGATCAGGCACCGCCCTCTGCCGGCCTGTGTTTCCTTTCACCTCATTTCCGGCACCTTGGGTGACGCACGTATTGGGTTGCAGTACAGCGAGATGTACCCCTCTAGGAGAAATTAACGGGGGAGCATTTTGAAGATCCTGGGCTCCCAGAAGCTGTATAAGCACTAGGAGGGGGGGTAGCGCTCCAACATCTGTAGCTGTTAGGGGCCCAAGCTCCTAACCAACCAGAGTGATCCTTGCCATGGGTATTAGAGCGGCGTTTAATGCATCTTTAAAGCCCAGAGTTCATCTTTTCTAATATTAGAAGTTTAAATGAAAAAGATCTACAAGCTTTGGACCTGCGTGTATCAGTAAAAACGTGAACGGAGGGTGAAACTTTGAAGTAAGAGATAAATAGCGAGGCAGAAGTTTAAAAAAAAACACTCAGCATGTTAAAGAAGGGGCCGTAATGAAGAACTCGTGCTAATTAAAGCATACCTTGCGTGGGGCCCCCTAATTGTGGGAGGGGGTTGTGTCATCCTCCCACTTTGTAGGATAAAGGAAAGAAACACCGAAAGATAGAATTAACCTTGCGTTCAGTTTCCATTCAAATTTAAAACGGCCGTTTGAAGCAGATTGGCATAGACTTGAAAAGCAAAATTCCTTTACAGAGGTTCTTTGATCTTGAAACATAGATGGCACTGCATTCATTACGGAACACTTTATACATGAGGGGGATATGAAGCTACGGTCCTCCGCTATACATGCATGCAGTACCAGACTTCAAAGTTGAAAATGTTTAACAATTACGTGCTGCAGCAAGTGGCGGTTTATCCAACAATGGCAGTTGCTTCAATTGACAATCTGGTTCTCAGAAAGTAATAAATGACAGTTCCCTTTTGTACCCAAATTTCACGACCATGTGCCGCCCACATACAAGTGCGGTCTGAGATGTTTCCGACCTCAAAACGATGATGGCAGCACTGGTAAATAAGAGCTAGTGAATTCCCTTGTTCATCTATTGACAGACACTCACCAAAGCTTTAGCCATTTTGGACGCTCAGTTGTTATGTAACAGTCGTTTGAGTGAGATAATGTGAGTTTTTTAATGAAAATGAACAAAATCAAGTAAGAGATGTCATTAAATACTTGTTTCTGAAAGGCAATACGCCTATGCAAATCAAAGATGAGTTGGTATCTGTGTATGAGGAATCTGCACCATTTACCACAGTGAAATTTTGGGCAGCTGAAATAAAACGTGTCCGTAAGAGATTGTGAGTCGAAGAACTGAAACTACCGACGAAAATATCGTCAAAGTTCACAGAATGGTGTTAGATGAACGCCGAATTAAATGGAGAGAGGCAGCAGACGCTATGTACATGTCAAAAGAACGTTTGTCACATACTAAATAAACATTTAGACATGAGAAAGCTGTTCGCGCGTTGGGTGTCGCGTTTGTTCAAGATAGTCCAAAACGTGTTCGAATGAACACTTCCAAAACTCTGTTAGCGCAGTTAAGGCGCAATTAATCCGAGTTTTCGCGCCAAATAGTTGCTGTATTTGAAACTTGCACAGTTATACGCCCGAAACATAAATACAGTCCTAACAGTGAATTGCAAAGGGGAAACAGACTTCAAGAAAAGCAAACACTTTTTTTTCGGCTAGAGAGTGATGGTGATTTTTCCTTTTTGTGGCATGGTCATGGAGTTATTGTAGTGAATCATCCTCAAAAGGGAAAATCCATTACAGTAGCATAGTACGCAACATTATTTGACAAGATGAAGGCTGATCTTGCAGAAAAATGGCCACATTTACAGAAAAAAATCCTGTTTCACCAAGACAACACCGTCTCATACCTCAGCGGTTGCAATGGCGAAAATCCACAAATGACGGCTTGAAGTGCTTGACTCAGCAGTGCCAGACCCAGGCGAGCTCTTTTTGTTCCCTCATCTGAAAATTACGCTTGCAGAACAGAGATTTTCGTCATATGAAGAAGCAATCACATTCGTGAGCAATTATTTTACAGACAAAAACGTCGAGTACTATTTGGTAGGTTACAGAGATGGGAGCATTACTGGGAGAGGTGTGTAGAGTTACAATGAGACTATGTCGTAAAACGCCGAGTACTTTTTGGACGGGTTACAGAGATGAGAACATCGCTGGGAGAAGTGTGTAGAGTTACAATGAGAATATGTCGTAAAACGCCGAGTACTACTTGGACGGGTTACAGAAATGGGAGCATCGCTGGGAGAAGTGTGTAGAATTACAATGAGACTATGTCGTAAAACGCCGAGTACTATTTGGACGGGTTACAGAGATGGGAACATCGCTGGGAGAAGTGTGTAGAGTTACAAGGAGACTATGTTGAATGACGCCGAGTACTATTTGGACGTGTTACAGAGATGGGAACATCGCTGGGAGAAGTGTGTACAGTTACAAGGAGACTATGTTGAATGACGCCGAGTACTATTTGGACGTGTTACAGAGATGGGAACATCGCTGGGAGAAGTGTGTAGAGTTACAAGGAGCCTATGTTGAAAAACGCTGAGTACAATTTGGACGGGTTACAGAGATGGGAGCATCGCTAGGAGAAGTGTGTAGAGTTACAAGGAGACTATATTAAAAAACGTCGAGTACTATTTGGACGGGTTGCAGAGATGAGAACATCCCTGGGAGTAGTGTGTAGAGTTACAAGGAGACTATGTTGAAAAACGCCGAGTACTATTACAGAGATGGGAACATCGCTGGGAGAAGTGTGTAGAGTAACAAGGAGACTATGTTGAAAAACGTCGAGTAGTATTTGGACGGGTTACAGAGATGAGAACATCCCTGGGAGGAGTGTGTAGAGTTACAAGGAGACTATGTTGAAAAACGTCGAGTACTATTTAGACGGGTTGCAGAGATGAGAACATCCCTGGGAGGAGTGTGTAGAGTTACAAGGAGACTATGTTGAAAAACGTCGAGTACTATTTGGACGGGTTACAGAGATTGGGAATATCGCTAGGAGAAGTGTGTAGAGTTACAGGGAGACTATGTTGAAAAACGTAGAGTACTATTTGTACGTGTTACAGAGATGAGAGCATCGCTGGGAGAAGAGTGTAGAGTTACAAGAAGACTTTGTTGAAAAACGCCGAGTACGATTTGTACAGGTTACATAGATGGGAGCATCGCTGGGAGAAGTGTGAAGAGTTGCAAGGAGACTATGTTGAAAAACGGTGAGTACTATTTGGACGGGTTATAGAGATGGGAGCATCGCTGGGAGACGTGTGTACAGTTACAAGGAGACTATGTTGAAAAACGCCGAGTACTACTTGGGCGGGTTACAGAAATGGGAACATCGCTGGGAGAAGTGTGTACAGTTACAAGGAGACTATGTTGAAAAATAAAGAATTAAAATAGGACTGTTAGAAATGGTCTTGTAATAGGTCGGAAACTTTTCAGACCATCCTTGTAGCTATACGTCTTTAAACTGTACTGACCAAGTGAAAATTCTTTAAAAATATACTACTAACAAAATTTTAATTTTAATTTTGACGTATAAATAGATATATTTGAAGAAAGACGGAATTGCCAGTTACCATTAGATCACAGCTCGTAAGTGCTCAGAAGTATTTTCGACACGAGTTGTGATATAGTAGAATGATTTGTGTTATTTTTCTCTGTGGCCACAAACGCTGGTTTTGAAGTAATAACTTCTCGTACTGATAACACAATTTTAACATTATGTAGCGTCCTTTGTTCTCTTTACGCGTTAAAACTGAAATGTGAACACTAAAAACGTTAGCAACGCCCACCAAGGTACAAATCAATTAACTGTGGTATGTCGGTAAACCATCGGAATAGCGTTAAAATGCTTTCTGTTTGCGATGGAAAAGATAAACCCGAGAGAAATACATACAAATGCTTTAAATTCTGTACATTTTCAAATGCATTTTTATTTTAATGGCATACTCTAAATGATTCAGATATTTTAGAATGCCCTACATTCACATCGTTTTTGTACTCACTCTTCTAAAAATGATTCTTACAAAAGCTAATGCTTCTGTTAAATTTTTTTTTTTTTTTTTTTTGTATTTGAGCAAGGAGCTGATACCTAGAAGGAACTGATAGGCGAGCAGTGTTAAAACTAAGTGCCGGCAGACAAAATAACAAACAGATAAAGTCTACCGAAACAAACAACCTCAGATAAATGGAAATTTCTAGTTACATCTGGACTGACCGAGATAATTCGGTTTCTGGTTTATTTTTTAATGATCTAGAAAGCATCAAGAGATACAAGACATGTTTTTAAGTCAGTACCGTTTTGCGATTCCGCCGCCGCAGCTCTTTGGTCGGCGTTCCGCACATGCGCGCTGAATACCTACATCTTTTGTCTACGCACTGACGCCATTACAGTATAATTCTTCATTGTATACGTTGGTTACTGAGTGTTTAAGATGCCTCCGACAATCGTGAGTCCCGCCGATTGTGAAGTACGGGCTGTTATACGATATCTTAGTGCTAAAGGCGTAAAACCGAACGATATTCATCGTAAGATCTGTGAAGTTTACGGACAAAACATTATGAGTGATGGAATGGTACGGAAATGCGTGAGAGCATTTAAAGATAGCCGCACAAATGTGCATGATGAAAAACGGAGTGGGCGTCCTTCAGTCATTACTGAAGATTTGGTGCAGAAAGTGGACGAAAAGGTGAGAGAAAACAGACGCTTTACAATTTCATATTTGTGCGACTACAATATTCTCGTAGTGTTTTGTATCGCATTGTGACCGAGAACTTAAAGTACCGGAATGTGTGTTCACGTTGGGTTCCGAAAATGTTGACGGATTTGCACAAAACCCAACGTTTAGGCAGTGCATTAACTTTTATTTTAACAGTACCACAAAGAATGTGAAGATTTTTTAGACCAAATTGTTACTGGTGACGAAACATGGGTGGCCTACGTCACACCAGAATCGAAACAACAATCCATGGAATGGCGACATTCATCATCACCCACAAAAGTTAAGTTTAAGCAAACAATTTCTTCCCAGAAAATCATGTGCACACTTTTATGGGACAGAAAAGAAGTATTGCTAGTGGAGTTTCTGCCTCGTAATGAGAAAATCAATGCAGCGTCTTATTGTGATACATTGAACAATCTGTGCCGTGCAATCCAGAACAAAAGAAGTAGCAACTTGAGTAAGGGTATCGTTTTTCTGCATGACAATGCCCGTCCACATGTGGCTAATCGGACCAAAGATCTCATCGAATCTTTTCAATCGGAAACTCTAGATCATCCTCCATACAGCCCTGATCCGGCGCCCAGCGACTACCATTTGTTCCTGCAATTGAAGAAACATCTGGGTGGTCAGCGTCTTCAAGACGATAACAAAGTCAAAACAGTTGTGATACAGTGGTTAACACGTCAGGCGGTAAAATTGATGAGGAGGGTATTCAAAAACTTGTGCCACGTTATGACAAGTGCCTCAATATTCACGGAAATTATGTATAAAAGTAGATTAAGGTACAGGCTTTCATGTAAAAATAAAACTATTGCGATATCTATGCACGTCGTCTTTCAGTTCCAAAACGGTACTGACTTAAAAAACATGCCTCGTATATAAGCGATTGTGCCACGCCAGCCGGACAGTTCTAAACAGAGTGAGTAGTAGAGTTGTGAAGCAAGGATTGTTGTAAACTCATGTAACAAGATTGTTGTAAAACAGTCTCGGGAGAGGTAAGCGTGGAACAGCAGAGAGTTGTGAGTAAACAGTAAACAGCTGTGAACAAATGCTGTGTAACGAGAGCTGTTTGTTATTGTCATCGACCTTGGTAGATTGTGGTGTGTATATGTGATGCGATGTTGTTCCGTGATAATTGAACAGTGTATTTCTACGGCAATAAACAACATTTAGAATTTGGGCAAATTGGACTTTTAATTCTACGAACCCACAAAGTCACAGCTGACCTTGACAATGTAACAAAGAAATGTATGTAATACTCTTTAATAAAACTGTATAACTATACAAACAAAGCGACATTTTTGAGCGTTCATTGGGCCTTTTCGCCGTTTTTCGAAGTTGGGTGGGGAATCTTTTCTATGAGGCCTTGTTATACTCGTTCTTCATTTGTTTTCGTATCTAAGAATCAAGTGGTGCGCTTGTATGGCTTTCTTTATCAAGTTAGTCGAAGTGCTTATGATGTCATCCTATGCGGAAGCCTTCCTTTAACATTAAAAATAACATCAGGAGAGTTAATACCCATTTTCTATAACCAAAATAAGTAAAAATGATCCTTAAGTTTAGTAACTACCAACAATATCACAAGAACATGTTAAAAATTTACAAATTTTGCTTTGCTTAAAAGTGACTAACGAAAAAATACCACACAGCGCGAAATGCTCCTTAACCCTTTATTTGTCAGTAAAATTAACCCAAAGCTACCTTACAATCACCTTCTCTTTGACACAAATGCGCAACTCCAGTTTTAGCGTTCTTTTATATTTCTTTGGCATGTACCAACCTACACTACTGGTAATTTCTCTGATGTACACGCAACGTTTTCCTCTTACACGGAGCTACATGCCAACTTCAAACACAGCAGCTTCGATATTCGCTAGTGAGCTGCTCCCTCGCTGTTTAGTAAGGAAGTGTGGAAGAGAAAACAAGTTGTCCCTCCATGTTATTGTTTAAACCTTTCCGTGACTAAAGTATTATATTGTTTTTCATAAATTTAGAGGCCAATACTCTCGTAAAAGGTTTATGTGGAGCTCAACGTCTTCTGTTGTTTGGAATTGCTCCGGTATCATCTCGGGTGCCCGTATCTAAAGCGGTGGCTTCTGGGAAAGTCTTAACAGGGAATTTTGATATTGTGGTAACCTGACCCTTGATTTCAACCTCCAGGTATGTAAGGGATGAGGTTTGATGAAGTATTATCACAGAAATGTAACGACCAACGAAGAGAGATACCTGAGTCCTCTGATGAGTGCCATTTGAAGGTATCATAACCAGCTGTCTGCGGCCATGACCAAGATTTCGCAGGCATACGAAATGAGGGGGACCACAAGTGAGCCAAAGAGCTGTTACATCAGACGAACAGGCATTCCGAAGCCCAGCGTGAGGTGCAACTTGAGTCCCAGGCAAGTGATGGAATTTACTAATTAATTCCTTCTACCTCTGAAAGTAAATAGCAAAGCTTACTCAATTGATGGAGTGTAGAGAGAAGAAATTTTGCAATAAAACAACTAACAATTTATTTGTAATCACAGTAATGTTGAGGCAAATTAGTGTTACCAATTCATCCCCAGGGTAGAGCAAAGGGTTACGCCAGGGTATGCGTGGATATTGTCGCGGTAACGGCCACGGAGGTTGCGGTGCCGAGAGATATGCGCGGTTTATGTACACAAAAGTGCCTGCAGATAACGACGACAGACGGATAGATTTCACATAATTAATGAGCTTGCATAAGCAGATAAACATAGCGCACCTCGGTAGCGTAGATGGTAGCATGTCTACCTCACGTTCAAGAGGTCCCGAGTTCTAATCTTGGTCAGGGTGAGTTACCTAGATAAGGTTTTTCCGGGGTTTTCCCTTATCCTTCAAGACGAATGTCAGGTAGGACTTATTAGAGCATCATTTCACCCAATTCATTCACCGTCCGATATAACTTAACGTTGGGGCGGACGTAAATTAAAAAAGAAGAAGAAAAAATATACCCAAAACTAAGATTTGTTGAAGAACCTTGGCTGATAAATTCCTTTAATTCGTAAGTAAGACACCGAAGGTTCGGTTCGTAACTATAGTAACATCATTACCAGCTGCGTCTGCGTCTTAAGTAACAAAAGACAAACTTTAAGCACCTGTTGTTTATCGCGTCATTAAGCCTCTAATACAATCAAGTTGACGAGAAAGTTGCAAGTTTTTAATAAACTCTGAGGGTTGGAACACAAGACGCGGCAATAAATCAGATCCAAAACTCGGGGATTGGCCTCACCTTTTCTTGTTATTCTTTTCTCCCTAGCAGGAAGTTTAATTGGCGGATTCTCGGCGGTAATTTGTACGCTACGCAAGGTCGATACATCACGGCCCCCTGTACCCTCACAATTTATATGATAAGATAAGGGAGTAATGAACACTCGCCAAGTCCCCAGCTACTGGAGTGCTTTAACTTGACAAGATAAATGTAAAGAAAACTTAACCCTAAATAAGAACACACTCGTCGGGCGTTTGAATCTCTCAATTCGAGGACTGCCCTACCAATGAAAACTTCCGCATTTATTTCTTATACAATGCTGTATAATATATTTATAATAGTTTTTCATAAATGGTGTTTATTTTTAATTCGTTTTATATCGTAAGCTATGAGGCGTGTCTGTAAAATAAGTTCTCCAATTTTATTTAATATAAAAAGCATGTTTATTGTCAATGAATGTTACATTGATGGCAAGGTGTAACTTACAGCTATGTTTAAACGTAATCGCCATTGCGATCGATACACTTTTGCATGTGCTGTGGTCGTCTTTGTATACCCTTGTCATACCACTCTCCCGACAAGTTGCGAATGTAGCGCTCAACCTCGTTTTTCAAATCATCGTCGGTCTGGAAATATGTTCTACCCAGGTGTGACTTCAACTCAGGAAACAGATGACATCACCAGGTGCTAAGTCTGGACTGTCCCATCCGAACTGGTCCAGGAGATCAGCCGTTCCATATGCAATATTGGGACGAGCGTTGTCATGATGTAAAATCACTCCCTTCGTCAGCATTCTCCTTTTTTAATTTTGAATGGCCTGTTACAATTTTTCTCAAAGACTCACAGTAGCTGGCGGTGTATACTGTTGTGCCGTTAGCCATAAATTCCCACAACAATACGCATTTACTGTCCCAGAACACACTGGCCATCACTTTGCCGGCAGAAAATGTCTGAACATTCGCGGCTTTGGTAAATTCGAATGCCGCCACTGACGAGAACGTTCTTTACTTTCTGGTGTTGGTGTAGTGCACAGAGGTTTCATCGCCAGTGACAATTAAATCCAACAATTCCTCGCCCTGTTCTGCATAACGCTCCAGGAATCGGTGGGCCGCTGCAACACGTTGCCGTTTATGGTCTTCGGTGAGCATTTTGGAGACCCATGTCGCACACACCTTGCAAAAATACAAATGTTCGGTCAAAATCTTGTCAATCGTAGTCTTACTCACTTCAGGGATAAATTCGCACAGCTCGCGAACTGTCACACGCCGATCTTTAAGTATTTCTTGCTCCACTTTTTCAATTGTTTCAGCTGAAACCGAAGGCCGCCCAGAACGCTGTTCGTCATGGACGTCTGTACGTCCGTCTTTGAACTGTGACCCACTTTCTGATGTTTTTTAGGTCCATACACTGTGGCCCATAGAGTTCGCATAACTGACGATGGATCTCAGTGGGCGTAGTTCCATTGACACTTAAAAAACGGATCAGTGCACGTAGCTCGCACTTGGCGGCGGAAATGATAGGAAGCTCCATCGCAAACGGCTGCCCAGCCAAGACTGGTGGTTTCAACGGGTTCGTTGTTATGGGCGTTTGGAGGAGTGAAACCAAGCTACACGCCAGTGTTGCCGGTTCTCTAGTAATAGCGTTCCTCACGGCTCCAGCGCCTTGCAGACCTTATTGTACGGACAGGCTTCGTATATGCGCCTGTAATGACAGATTAATCACGATATTTCTAACATGTTTGATGCCCAAGCTTGCAAATAAAATGCGTTCTGCCGTAAAATATTTGGTTGTCACATAATTAAAGTCAGTTTTTTGATTTAGTGATTTGGAAAATTTATACATAATCAACTGACACTTCAACAGGATGAGCGTATAGTGTATAGCTGTCAGCTTATCCGTAATCCCATGGATGATAGATTTGTCAGGGAAATTTTCACTTGTGATAAAAAATGTGTATATTACAGAAACTTTGACGCCTTCAAACAGGTGACCGCAAAGTGAGATTTGTGGTGAACAACATGGCGCTGGGGCGGGTTTTTCTCCGGGATCTCCGGCTTCCCCTGCCATCTCATTGCACCGGTGCTCCATCTTCATCTCATGTATAATCAGTGTCATCGCCTGCGGTGCCGTTTGTAGTAAAAGCGGGCGTTAAACACTACACACCACCCACACATCCAAACTGTAGCAAACAGTCCCTCCCAACATTCCAAATAATTCGCTTGCTCTGTATTCAACTTTGGAGCAGGTAGCGTACGTCTTAATATTTTATGGAAAACTTTATTCCTCCTTTTCTATATCTGAACATACATACAGCCTAGAACATATTAATTTAAAATATTAAGTTAAGATAGAATGTGTGAATACTTGCTGCCACAAAGGCTTCAGAGATATTCGTTGTTATTCGTTTGAATTTCCCTAAACTTCCACTTTTCTAAAATAAAAAATCGTTATTCACTTTTTTTCAACTATTGGGCACACAAAGAGAAAGTAACTACAAAGACGTCACCTGGACAACCAGTTTTAAAACATTTGAGTATCACTCAGTCTACTGTATTCCCTTGTAACTGCAATAAGATAATGTTTATCTTGAGGTAAACAGAACAATGTAACACTTCATATTCGTCTTCTTTGCCTTATAAAGGTTTCTTGCCCAACAAACACATCAATTCTTATTATTCTATGCCACAAAGGATTTTTGACCGATTTCGGCGCTGTAGCCACTTAGCTCATGCAGAGCAGAGCTATAGAGATCTTTTCTCTCTTGGATGATCGTTCAGTTCCCGCTCGGCAGGCCATCCATCAATACACTTTGAGTTGTCTGGGAAACCTGCTCCACTGGGAATAAAGAGGAAAAGAAAGAAAAACAGTAAATTAGACGAGAAAAAAAACTATTTTATAATGTGAGAGTAGCATATGATTAGTTATACTTAAATAACTTGCCTTGATTTCTTATTTCACATCAATTTTAGAAATAATGAATCAATAATGGTTTTACACTACTCTATTATTCACAATTGAGAAATTAGACTCCCAATTGTGGGGAAAATTCCCTCACCTAGACAACCAGTTTTAAAGCTTTTGACCATCAGTTAAGCTCAACGGTATTCCCTTGTAACTACAATAAGATAATGTTTATCTTGAAGTAGATAGAGCAATAAGTGTTTGTACAAGAGTAGAGAAAGTCATGTATATAAAACATTTCACTATCACTTAAAGTCTACTGTATTCCCTTGTAACTACAATAAGATAATGTTTATCTTGAAGTAGATAGAGCAATAAGTGTTTGTACAAGAGTAGAGAAAGTCATGTAAATAAAACATTTGACTATCACTTAAAGTCTACTGTATTCCCTTGTAATTACAATAAGATAAACTTTATCTTGAAGTAGATAGAGCAATAAGTGTTTGTACAGGAGTAGAGAAAGTCATGTAAATAAAACATTTGACTATCACTTAAAGTCTACTGTATTCCCTTGTAAGTACAATAAGATAATCTTTATCTTGAAGTAGATAGAGCAATAAGTGTTTGTACAAGAGTAGAGAAAGTCATGTATATAAAACATTTGACTATCCCTTAAAGTCTACTGTATTCCCTTGCAACTACAATAAGATAATGTTTATCTTGAAGTAGATAAAGCAATAAGTGTTTATTCAATAGTAGAGAAAGTCATGTAAATAAAACATTTGACTATCACTTAAGGTCTATTTATGCCTTTGTAACTACAATTGCAGAGTTTTCCCGGTCGCTTGTTAATTTAGTGACAAACTAAGGTACTTTTCAAGTGACTTTTATTATATTTGAGGGTGCTGAAATTTTATAGGTTGATTCATTAAAGCTGAGGTGCTTCTCAGCTCGTGTCAACGACTGCTCATCTTCTATTGTTTAGGTAGAGCATGTTGACTTTGGATAATATCGGCATAATTTGCACCTTCTGCATCGTTCTGTGGCATCAGATTTTGCAAATTTGGGTTCATGTCCTGTGTACAAAATAGGGAATATCAGCAGTTTTTTCAAAAACTCGATAGATGCACTTGGTGCAGTTAAATCCACATTCGGTAGATGCAATTTTGTGGTTTTATGATACAGCATGTAGCAACCTCAATTCTATGAAACGCATGTTGGCAAACACTGCCTTCTCACTATTGCGATTCTTGGGATTCTCAGTCATTCCTGCAAGCTTTGCACACTGCTGCAGTGTGGGCAATGACTGCGAACTCAGGTTCTGCACTTGTATTTCACATTCATTTCTGAAAGCTTTGATATACTTAAATGGCATTTTTATTCTTAGTTGAGACACTGTACAGTACTAGGCACCATGGACAGGAGCTCAGATTGTGAAACTGTACCTGTCGTAGAATGCGCAGGAAGTAGAACTTGCAAAAACAAGCAAAGGAAATCAAAATGCAGTGCAAGGAAAGCTTATACTCAAGCAATTTCATGTTCACGTTGGCCTTGAGTGCACTCCACGAAATCCTTAAGATAGAAGGCATAAGCTGTGTAATGTAGCTGATTTCATTTCTTTCGCTGCTAAATAAAAGAGATCAAGATAAATTCCTTATGAAAAATATGCGTATTACGAGGATGGGTCAAAAAGAAATGCCTCCTATTTTTTTCTCCTTTAGTTGCCAAGAAAGCTGAATCCAATTTACATAGCTTGAAAACTACCACATTGACACTATTGTTGTCACTATTCAATATAATCTCCGTCCTTTTCCACAGTTTTGGTCCACCTTTTAACTAGGACATGTATTCCAGTGTGGTAAAACACACGGTCTTGCTTCCTAAGCCATTGACGCACGGACGTTTTCACAGCCTCCTCATCTTTAAAATAAATCCCACGATGAGCTTCCTTTAGTGGCCCGAACAGATGAAAGTCTGATGGTGCCAGGTCAGTGAGGTAAGACGTGCCATCCCAATTTCTCAATTTCTGCAGTGGTGTAACGGCTGGTGTGTGGTCTTCCATTGTCATGCAAAAGAAGAACATCCGCCATAGTTTTTGTTGGGCGAACTCGGCGAAGACGTGCTTTCAGCTTTTTGAGAGTTCTGACGTATTAGACTTGTTGTGCATCCCTGCTCCAAAAGAATCAATCATAAGCACACCCTCTGCATCCCAAAGCACTGTCACCATAACCTTCCCTGCCCTCCGCTCAGTTTTCATTTTTTTTCTTCGGTGACGTTGTGTGATGTCATTCCATTGACTGCCTCTTTGATTCAGGTTAAAAAATGAACCCACGTTTCGTCTCCAGTAACAATTTTTCCAGAAACTCCTCTCCCTCCAAATTGAAGCGCTGCAAGTGTTCGGAGGCTATTGTTTTCCTTGTTTCTTTGTTCTGGGCGGTTAACATTATTGGTACCCAAAGTGAACAATTTTCTGAGTAACCCAGTTGTTGAATAATCGTCATCACACTGCCTTTACTGAGGGAGGTAATGCGACACAATTCACCTGTTGTTACCCGCCGATCACCACGAATGATGTCATCGACTCGCTGAAAGTTGCATGGAGTCACTGCAGTCAGCGGCCTGCCGCTTCGCTTTTCATCTGCCAATGGTGTTTGCCCTTCAGCTTCGTTACAGCGACGAACCCATCGTCTAACAGTGCTGACATCCACCATTGCATCACCATACACATTTTTAGCCTTTCGTGAATGTGAATCGGCGTTTCACCTTCCGCAGTCAAAAATTCAATCACAGAACGCTGTCTAATACGAATGTCGATGTCAGCAATTTTGCAAGAGGATGCAGTGCTGCCACCTGTTCACTTAGGTAGTTACTACTGCAGGGGATTGGAGAAGAAGGTTTGAGGAATTACGCCAAATTCAAAGTTTTCACAAAAAAAAAAATAGGAGGCATTACTTTTTTATCCACCCTCCCATATCTCCTATTCGCAGAGTGATGAAGAAAGAAGCTCCAAATACGAAGCAGACTGTTAGCTTTAAAATACAGTGTGAGAACTGATTTAGGCCGAGTATTGTCAGTATGCACTGCAAGCTTCCAAGGAATCACAGGGGTGTAAAAAGATAGATAATCTGTCCTGGCTAGAAAGTTTCACTTATCTGGGCATGCACCAAAGGAAACGAGAGGAAGTGACAGAACAAAAATATTACAGAAGGGCATTTCTGCTGCTATAAAGGGAGACGTTAAGAAGTACAGATGCAGAGAAGGCCATTATGGAAGAGCAAAATCAAGGAGAGGATGTTTTCCTCCATAACTTAATACCTGAAAAATTTGGAACAACTTTTGCAAAGAAAGAAGATTAAGAAATTTACCAGTCTGTTTATTGTCAAAATGTAAATACACACTTTACAACTTCTTCTATTTTTCATTCCGTACACAGCACACTGACACATGCTTAAAATGCAACATGGGACTGATGAAGATTAAGACAGAGGCAGACGTGGAAGAGGAAAGCGAACTAAAAACCATGTAGAGACTGCAGAAGTTGCGTTCAAGAAGGTTTTATCTGATATTAAAAGAGGAGAACGCCGAGGCAATGACTATTTCCTTTGATATGCAGCAGAATCAACCACGGCCTAAACTTTCTGTTAGCGATTCTGTGAAAGGCTGGTATGGCTCTATAATCTATGCATAATGATTCCTTCTAAAACCCAAAGCAAAGCCGTTTCCTTGTATACATGTTTGCAAACTGAAACGGCTAAAGTCTGCAGCCAGGTTACCTCAGCTTAGCACCACATCTTGTTGGAAATGGTAGAAAGAATGTCCAGCAACACTCCCTCTACCATTTGTTTATTTTCAGACTCTTGCTCTAGTCAGAACAAGAATGGTGTGATGTTCATGCTTTTTGCTTTCTTGGAAAAGTGGAAATAAAATTTCCTGCATTTTACATATCTGCCCAATACGTAGGCACAGTTTTATGTCGACTGATAGAGTGAGCAAAGAAAAGAACATATAATAAAGAAAAGGATAAATTTCAAATAAAAACATTTTAAAATATTTTATTGTTTGCTGACGACTTAGCTATTTTACAAAATAGCGAGTCTGTCCTGCAAAATTCTATTTTTAAACTTAGTGAACTTTGTAAGCAATATAATATGAAAATTTCTTTTATGAAACCAAAGGTAATGGCATTTATTGGGAAAGAGCAAATTAGAACAAAAATAGTTATAAATAATCGTTGGGTTGAACAGGTAACTCATTTTAACTAATTGGGAACTGATGTTAGTTATGGCAAGGAATATGATGTCTACAATAAAATATGCAAATTTCAAAGAGCGTATGGAACAATAAATAGAACATTTAGAAACAAAATACGTAAAGAAACAAAATTAAAGTTGTACAAAGTTATGGCTGTACCTATACTGACATACGGAAGTGAGACTTGGGCGTTAACTAAAAAGCAACGGAGTAAAATACAGGCTTCAGAAATGAAATTCTTGAGAAGTGTGAAAGGATGCATGAAGGGGGACTTAATAAGAAATGAAAATATAAGAGAAGATTTTGGCATTTTTAGTATGAATGATAGGTTAAAAGATCTCAAACATAAATGGAAGGAACATGTTGAAAGAATGCCAGATAATAGACTTACAAAACAAATATTATAGTATCATCCTAAAGGTAGGAGATGGGTGAGCAGACCCAGGAAACGATGACTGCAGTACTTCGAAGGCGGAACAGGCACTTGATTGCCTATGCCATGAAGTGAAGAAGATAAAAAGAAAAAACAATATAATGAGTCAATTGGAGGATTTAGTGTCAGGATGGCACGTTGGCCATGGTAGCTCAAGGGGTTAGAGCGACTGGACGGAAACCAAGAGATCTGTGGTTCAAAGCCCGGCCGTTGCACTGAAATTTTCAGTTGGCTCTAATTAATTAAAATCATCCATATACCGGAGTAATGTATTTAAAGGAATTAATTATTTAAGGATTAATTCCTCAATATAAAATTTACAGAAAAAAGGATGTTCAAAGTCTAGCTAAATCTTTTGAAATTCCAGAAACTGCAAAATAACTTCATGAAGATTTACCTTAAGATACCAATAAAGGTTAAAGCTTACATATTCATATTGTTTCAAATTTATTTGTATTCAATATGCTTGTTATATAAATAAAACAAAATATTATATTGTTATTGTGAATGTAGCAGTACCTAGTTTCTAAGTTTATACCTAATCAAAGAATCTTTATAAACATTAACATCTTGGTTGTACAATACATTATGTATTATGAAAACGTGAAAATGAATAAAAAGTAAAAAATACGAAGGCTGTTCAATAAAGAATGTTCATAACTTTTTTACGGTCATAATTTTTCGCACAAAAATTCAATCTTATTATGTTCTGTTAGCTTAATGTGAAACAAACACGCCGTAGTAGTTTCATTATTGGTACTCCTGGTTCCCGCCTGTAAGAACCAGGCAAGTGTACACATGTTCAGTGTCGCCTACCGCTACATAGGAGATAACATGCAGTTGAAGTTGATGTTAGATGAAGATCCGGAGTTTCTTTCAACCGTAATCTCTGCTAATGAAACTTGGCTACATCATTTTGATCCTGAGAGCAAACAGCAAAGCTCAGTGTGGAAATCTCCTTCATCAGCAACCCTCAAAATTGCAAAAGTGCTTGCTTCTGCTGGGAAAGTTATGGTCATCTCATTCTTTGATATTCATAGAATGGTTTATCAGCATGTCGTACCTGCACACACATCAGTAACTGGACAATACTACAGGGATGTCCTGAAAACATTGCAAGTCCATATCAGGCGCAAAACACCACATTTCCATGAAGAAAACTGGATGCTGCACCACGATAATGCGCGGCCACATATTGCCAAGGTTGTTGCTGAATATCTTGCAAAAATAAACGTGAAGTGCGTCTCTTACCCTCCCTATAGTCCGGATTTAGCCGCTTGTGACTTTTTTTATTCCTTAACTTGAAGAAAGGCCTTCTTGGGAGGCATTATCCATCATCAGAAGCAGTGGTGAAGGCTGCGGAGGCGATTTTGAAAGATATCTAAAAAATTGGTTTCCGCATGTCTTTGAAGACTGGCAGAAACGCTGGGACAAATGCATTGCATTAAGGGAAGACTATTTTGAGAGGAACCGTCAAAATTATGAGGATGTGTAAAGGTACATTGTCAAAAAAATTGTGATTATTCTTTATTGAATAAGCCTCGTACACAAATAAAAAGGAACGGAAAGCAATGAATGACCAAAATAACTAAACTTCAAGAGTCAATTTCCCGCTCACGCAGAACAACAGTTGATCAGCATCTATCGGTTTCTGAAAAAACTCCGAATTTTCAAACCTCAAATTTGCACTAATTAAGTTACGTATTTTTTCTATTCACATTCAATGAGTTAGTTTTAGGAAGGAGAATTGAATGATTAGTACATTGGGCAACAAAAAATAATGTTTGAATGTTTCTAGCACTTCATGAGGCACTTTATACTAATTTTGCATTGAGAAAGACAAATATAGCTATGAAAAATTTTTATTATCTCTAGTTTCTATAATATAAACAAGGTGGAAGTATTACATATTAACGGATTGAGAGAAAATGATACATTTTAATTGCATATATGCTAACAATAATGAAAGTGCATTTAATTATATGATAAGAGTTATAAATTGCTGGAAGAATAATTCGCAGAGATAGTCGTGTCTGAAGAGAATCCTGTGGTGGCCTATTGACTTGCCTTTTGTGATGGAGTTCCGCAGAATCCCTATACAAGGACCAACAATAATCCGCAAGCGTTACTTCATTCCAACGGTCCTGATATCTTTGTTCCATAACAGAAATGTCCTGATGGAATCTCTCCCCATGTTCATCACTAACAGCTCCACAACTAGGAGGGAAAAGGTCTAGGTGGCAGTGGAGAAAATGGATCTTAAGGGACATGTTGTATCCAAGGTTACGGTATTTTTGCAGGAGCACTGTCACCAAATGCTTGTAGTTGTCATCTCTTTTGTTGCCTAAAAATACATGAAGGCTAGCCCAGCTTCGTTTTTTTTTTTCCCTCCAAAATTTGGTCAAATGCAGGATCCTTTACAAGTTCTCTTATTTGTGGCCCAACAAAAATGCCTTCCTTAACTTTTGCATTACTTAATTTCCAAAATTTCTCTCTGATGTTACTTGACAGGAGTGCCAACTCCCAAAAATTTCCCCCAAATTTAAAATCTTCACTCTAAGAAACTGAAATGTCTCTTTATCTTCAAAACAAGTGCCAAGCTATCATTTTATGGTGAGTTTTTAATTCAGCAGATGGAAATATATGTAAATTCATTATTTTTAAGCCCGAAATATTTTCATTGTTGCCCAGTGATATAGTTGCTGTACTAAACAATTAGTATTGCCAATAAATAGGAGAAAAAAACGTTTTTCTCAGAAGCACTGTGCATCTATTGAGCTTTGAAAAAAAAAAACACTATTTATAAGTCTCCAAAAGGGTGTGGAACTCTCAGAAAATACATTTATCTTGTTTTCGATATGACGCACAGTTAATTTGATATAATAAAGAACAAAGGAATCTCCACAGCATATTTTTAATTCTACGGTATTGACTTATTCCCTTCCATGGAATATCTGTGGAAAGTCAGAGAAAGATAATTTGAAATTTTCTTTTAAGCCACACACGCAACAGATGGTTTTTGCCTTCTGTATTTGTATCATCATTTCGCGTCTGTTCTTCGTTCTTCTTCCCCATTTTTTTTTCTTTCCTTGTTCCCTCGGGCAAAGGAGATGAAATTGGACGTTGGAGGAGAAAATTCCTGTCCGGACCAATCGATGGGCCGGATAACAGGCGGTCTAATATAGCAGCTACCGGCGCGCCCTGGAGGTCAGAAATGTAATTAGACGTATGTCTCTTCTGGAAAACAACTCCCGTCCTCCTGATTGGCGGCGAATATTGCCACCAGAAACATAAATAAAGAAAACGTCTTCTGCAACTGCTCCTAAGGACCAAACACCAATAACCATTACCCATTAGTTAATAACATTTTATTTTGTTATATATCGCACACATTAGAAGCAATTATAGGAACTGTGATAAAAAGTAATTGAAATATTATGTTCCTTAAAGAACATATGAAGCACTCAGAAGTTCTTAAGTCAGTATTTTTTAGAAACCCTGTTAAACACACGATAGGCACTCTGAATACCAGGGCTAAAAGATTTGTGGATCAGAAGATAATTTGATCGAACATATTATGACCCTGGCATGTTGAATGTGCATCAATTTCAGAAATAAAAGTTGCTAAGTCAGCCTTTTCGAGCTAGACGTTGTTAGGTCAAGTAGTTGCCGCATTAGCCGTTTGGTGGTGCCACCCAAGCTCTTTGATATCAGCTGTTGATACATTTTAGATTAGACATTTACTCATTAGACATTCCTCAAGTGCACTTTCAGAAAGTTTGTTTGTACTTCCCAACACCAGGACGCTTTTTCATGTCTATTGATAGATTTTTTTGCAATATTGAGAAGAAACGATCAATGGATAACTTTTAGTCCCTTCCACATGGGAGAAACTAATCAAAAATTCTCTACAAAAGAAGCCCATTGATGTTGTCCATGTACTTGCCTTAAATGTAGCCAATTCTGATAAACGGGGTGAAGAAAGAAGCTTGTTCACTTACCTGCAAAAGAAAAAATTACCAATATATTAATTACACGAAGTATTGGCCTAGAAAAACTCAAAATTTACATTAATTTATATGGTACCTTTTCAAAAATAGCACAAAAGTGCAATCACACTAAAAACAAAACGGCTGAATTATCCTCACAGAACATTATCAATGCTTAGTGCAAACACATCCCATTGGTTTTTTTATATCGCTTATATAATCTATCTCAACCTAGTTTAATCCTGCTGTAAACATCTAGGTGGGAAGAGAGACAAAGGACAGAAAACGGTTAAGCTGTTTATTGGTTTAGCGAAGTTAATGGACGTTTTCTTTTATTTGCATACGTACGATAAACCGCTCCTTTAAGTACAGTACTGTAAGTAGTTTTCTGATCACTGCTATGTGTGAGCTAATTTCGGAGAGAGAAAAGTATTCAAATGTTTCGATTATTATAAACGTAATAGTCACTTGTTTCATCTTTCTGCTTCACATATCACATAGGTGTCTTCTGAATAGGTATTATATACAACTTAGACAAAAGACAGGTGAAATTAAAGACACTATTAACTTATTATGTTAAATTAAGCTGCATTTTATTTAACAATTACTAAAGGACACTATACCAGGCAGCTCTCTCTCAACGAGGTCTGTATCGAGTTGAATGCTGATTAAGATGTTATTGTTTACAGTGTGGAGTTACTTCTGATATTTAACACTGTATTTCTGTACATCTCGCGTACGTCACAAACCCAACAACACTTATGTATATGTAATTTAAAATCAGCAAGCTTTTCATCATGGAGCAGGCCGGTGCTTCAATCGAAATGAAACACAATCGAGGCAAACCTTTAAAAAGTTGTGAGAGGGGAATGATCGCGCATTGTTTCGAGGTGTTATAAGAGGGGACCTACGAGAAAAATTACAAAAAAATCTATTTTTTTTATTGTTTTGTAAAATAGTATATAGTGTTAGCTATCAAACACCAAAATATTATGACTGTACGTGGTCTGTATGTACTTTTAAAAAAATTAAATTCCCTAGTGTTGCATAGTAGCAGCACATAGTCTTCCTTCAGCTGTCTTGGAATCTATAAAGCCCACCTACCAATTCTTAGCACACCCAGACTTGCTAAAACAATGTCTCTATGGAGAGACACAAAACCCAAATGAAAGCCTCAACAGTCTGATATGGAAAAGGTGTCCCAAAACGTCATTTGTGTGTTCCAAGTGGTGACAATTGCTACATTTGATGCTGCAATATTGTTTAATGATGGGAATGTTGGCAGAAATTAAGTTATGCATCAGTTAGGGTATCAACCTGGTGTGCTTATGGAAACAATTTTGCAGAGTATCGACAACATTCACATCGCTGGTGCAGAAAGAAGCAAGACAGAAGAGGAATTTAAAAAGAAAGGCTGAACAAGACCAGAATGAGGATACAGACTATGGATATGGGAAGTTCTGACTTAAAATTAAAAGGCAAACTGATTAATAATTATTGTATTTTAATTACCTTTCCCCGTAACTTATATTTTCTACAACTTCAACACATTTTTCTCTCAAACTACTTCATCTACAGTGATGCAATTTAGCACACAGCTTTCTTATGCCACAATGAACATTTTTTTGGTTCTAGAATATATGATTAAGGTACAGACGGGATGTGATGATACAAAATATATGAAATTACTTTAACTTTTAAAGGATGCATATGATTAACCTTTTTTTTTAAATTCTATACAGCTTCAATAAGAAATCCAAATACAACAAATGCATTTTAGTGTGTTTTAAAATAACATAAAATTTCAGAAAGATAGCATATGTGAATTTTGAAAAAACTGGGCTTAAGTTTGTAAATATCTCTGCATAAAGAAAAAATATGTAGCATTAGTTATAAACAATGGAAAATTATGAAAACAATTGTGCATATTAACTAATTATCTTAAATGAGTGTACTAAGTTTCAGTTCTCTAACTTGAAAACTTTGGATGTATGGTTATTTATGTAAGACCCCGAATAATTGCATACGTCCCCCCTTAAAGAAATCCGGAATCGTCTATAAAAATATTAAGAAAGTGATGATCTCCTTGGTGTTTTTTGCAAGTAGTATACATAGTGTTAGAATGTAACAGCAAGCTTTCGGAACTATAAGAACACCGGGAAATTGCCTAAATGCAAACAGCGCTTGGAGAAACACGACGATTTTACGAAAAGTGTCATACACAGCAAATTTCATGATTGTTTTTTGAGAAATGAACCACTGGCTCTAAATAAGGTTTTGCATGCCGTAAATTCTGACACAGACCTGCCAATTTTTTACTAAGTACTCTCCATCAGTTGTTGATAGATACCGGATTGAAATTTCAAAAGCGAAGATGGAAATCAGTTATAGTGGACAGAGAAAATGTTGTGGAATCTACGCCAAATCAAAAGTTATCGTAAGAATCCGATTAAAGGTAACCATTATGCATCATTCTATTAGTATTCCAACTCATAGATTTAATAAATTAATGTGTAACCCAACTCTGTTTATTTATTGTCTAGAAGTTAACGCTGTTATATATATATATATATATATATATATATATATATATATATATATATATATATATATATATATATATACAGCATGTTACAAAAAGGTACGGCCAAACTTTCAGGAAACATTCCTCACACACAAAGAAAGAAAATATGTTATGTGGATATGTGACCGGAAACGCTAAATTTCCATGTTAGAGCTCATTTTAGTATTTCTGTTAAAATGTAAATTGAAATCATTCGTGCAGACAAATGTCAAAATACCCATTGTGGTTCATGCACGTTGGAGCTCCTGCACATTTCAGTCGAAGTGTTCGTACGCTTCTCAACAACAGATTCGGTGACCAATAGATTGGTAAAGGCGGACCAATTCCATGGCCTCCACGCTCTCCTGACCTCAACCCTCTTGACTTTCATTTATGGGGGCATTTGAAAGCTCTTGTCTACACAACCCAGGTACCAAATGTAGAGACTCTTCGTGCTGGTATTGTGGACGGCTGTGATACAATACGCCATTCTCCAGGGCTGCATCAGCGCATCAGGGATTCCATGCGACGGAGGATGGATGCATGTAACCTCGCTAACGGAGGACATTTTGAACATTTCCTGTAATAAAGTGTTTGAAGTCACGCTGGTACGTTCTGTTGTCGTGTGTTTCCATTCCATGATTAATGTGATTTGAAGAGAAGTAATAAAATGAGCTCTAACATGGAAATAAAGCGTTTCCGGACACATGTCCGCATAACATATTTTCTTTGTTTGTGTGTGAGGAATGTTTCCTGATAGTTTGGCCGTACCTTTTTGTAACATCCTGTATATATACTGATAGTGTTGCAAAACTTATGTACGTTCATGTAGCGTCTACCACTTGATGAGTTGAGTCAGCTCCGCCTTTTTTACAGGGTCCAGGGTCCAGGTTCCATGGAGCTGAGAGTTACCTGACATTCGTCTATCAGAATAAGGGAAACCCCCGGAAAAACCTTATACAGGTAACTCACCCTGACCAGGAGTCGAATTCGGGACCTCTTGAACGTGAGGCAGACACGCTACCATCCACGCTACCGAGGCGGGCAATCCAGCTCTGTAGTGCGATTTTTCAAGGTTATCAAAATAGCTGTTTAACGTATCAATGATCTCCTCGTTGTTGTGTAATATTCGTCCTCCAAGACATTTCTTGAGGTTCGGGAACAGGTGTTATTCACTGTGTGCTAGATCTGGTGAATAGCGTGGTTGTTCAAGCGATTCGAACTTTAATTCACACATTTTTCTAATGCAATGACTCAACAAATGAGTCGGAGCATTGTCGTGAAGAAACAAGATTAGTTTCTTTGCCAAATGAAGTCTTTATCATTTCATCTCATCACTTAAACGTTGTAGTAAGCTTGGGTATTAGTCACCAATAATAATTTTACACTTTTAACAGGAATAATTCGAAAATCGTCATGTTTTCCTAAAATATGTTGTGGTATATATTGTGTCTTTCAACAAGAGACAGAAGTTCCTGTATCTCGATGTAGTAATTATGAAAAAGTATTCAGAATGAATAGGAATCCAGAACTATTTCCAAAAAATAAAAATAAAATGTTTTAGTTACTATGAAAACAGCTTTGTTTGCAGACGATTGTATCATTTATAATAAAATTCGGAATACAGTGCATGAAACCGCACTTCAGGATGATTTAAATGAAATCTGTAATTGGGCTGCGGCTAACAAAATGTCAATTAATGCCAAGAAAAGTAAGTCCATTGTTTTTAGTAGAACTAAGGGCAAAGTTATTGTTAACTATCACATGGGAGGGATGCAAATTCCACAGGTGGACAGCTGCAAATACTTGGGAGTGTACCTGGCAAGTAATGCTGAATGGGACGAACAAGTAAATTCCACATCTAGAAATGCGTGGAAGGCATTACATTTCGTAATGAGAATATTGAAAAAGGGGAGCGCTAGGTCCAGGGAAATTGCCTACAAGGCCTTAGTGCGGCCGGTTATGGAATATGGAGTAGCATGCCGGGACCCGTATAGAGCTAACCAAATCGATCCGTTAGAAAAAATACAGAAGAGGGCAATAAAATTCATAAAAAGAGTCAAGTATTTTGGGCCTATAAAAGGAGATGAGACTAAATGGAAGGAATTAAGAATTAGGCGTAAAAAACATAGGTTGGTAGCATTATTCAAAGCTAATGCTGGTGTAAAGGCATGGGTGGACGTTATTGTAAGGTTAGATAATCCGGATTATTATGGAAGAAACGATGAGAGGTATAAAATTAAGGGTAGCAGATACAGAACCGACGTAGGAAAATTTTCTTTTGTTAATAGAACCATTGAAGAATGGAATGAATTGCCTGTAGCAGTCTTTCAGGGCTGTCCCCTGTCGATGAAGAAACTTAGAAAAAATCTAGATGGTTATAGTTTAACTTTTATATTATAATGGTACATAATATGTAGATAGAGGAGTAATTAGATATGTTTTAAGTAACTAATGTTAAAATAATATCATGTTTGTATTGTTTATTCTGTTATTGTTGTAAATCTAGTATTGTAATTTGATCTGTATTCTTAACTCTGCCACCGGGTAGTACCCAATTGCAGTGAATTAATACATACAAAAATTTTACGAGTCTAACTGTTTCATAAAAGTTGTTAGGTGGCCGTGATCTTTATATTTCTTCCAACAGATTCAATTGTTTTTTTTTTTACGGTAACTTGCCGGAGCAAATGAAACAAAAGCTATTAGTTTTTCCTTGAGTTGGGACAATCACGAGACGCGGAGTGTTGACAAAAACAAAAGAAGGAAGTGAGTCTCTTTTGTGGGCATTTGATGAGAAAGTCGTTAATCAGAGGATCGCTAGCAAAGATTTAATACACCGGAGCGCCAACTACTGCATTATTCAAGGTTCTACTGCCTTAATGATGTAAACAGAGCCAGCTGCGGAGCGTCACAAACGTCTAACGCCAAATGTATGCAAGAATCCAAACGCAGCATTTAAAACAAACTGCATCTTATTATTGGCAACATTTCAATCGATATGGGTAACCATTCACAAAAGGAGATTCAGGAATTAAGTGTCACGTGACGTAACTAAAATATCGAGGGCAAAGCACAAGGATAAGAAGCGAAATTACTAAGAAAAGTAAACAATACGTATAATCAGATCAAGTGGGCGAGAGTAGGGTAATGGCGCTCACTTAAGAAAACTTGTTCAGCAATCTTAAGTATAATTACAGAAACTGCGACTTACATGAATACGCTCTAGAAATGAGTACAAATTAAGACATTTATTTAAAAAGAAAGCCATGAGAATGAACAAATATAAAGGTAGCTTCGAACGATATTGTTCGCCATGTGTTTCTGTCGGTCTTCAAAAACATGTTGGAAGCCATTTTTGAGAGATCCTTCAAAATTGCCTCCGCAGCCTTCACCACTGCTTCTGATGATGGATAATGCCTCCCACGAAGGCGCTTCTTCAAGTTTGGGAGTAGAAAAAGGTCACACGGGGCTAAATCCGGACTATAGGGAGGGTGAGGGATGAACTTCACGCAACAACATTGGCAATATGCGGCCGCGATTTATCGTAGAGCTCCTCGCAGGAGGAGATGAGCCTATGAGGGGTTCTCTCCATCTCACCACACTTTCAACTTAGCCAAAAGGCCAAGAGGGAAGGGGATCCGTCTCCTTCAGCTGCCTAGTTGCGGTCGCTGGCACTCGTGGTACCTCTGACGTTACTAGAGGAACCTCGGGCCGAAATGCCGAGCCCCTCCCGTCGGGGAGTTGGGTTGGACTCAAGGGGGCGGTGTGTTCCCGACACCCACGGGGAATTGAGTACCTCCGGCCAGGCTACGGCCGCCCGGAAGGTGTAGAGGGTTGCCCTATAAGTTCCGGGTACTAGCCTGCAGAGCTAGTTGAAGGTGTGCTAGATCACCAGTCGGCCCCACCGAGGTTTTTCGTTAGTCTTCCCGGCAGGTTTGACGCGTGTAAGCGGCGTATCAACTTCCACCCGTCTTGATGTAGTAGTCGATGGGGTGGGATTTTTGGTCTCAAGGTACTGCCCCATGGAAAAACCCCCGGAGTATCCATCGCTCCCGGGTTGAAAGAGACCCGGGTCCTTGGCCCTACGGGTCCAGGGCTAATGGGAGTAGAACCTGTCCAATAAACTGTCTCAATCTCACCATAAGCCTCAGAAGCCGAGATGGGTCCAGAATCACTACCCTTACACAGCTTCCTACCCCCTCTGCTTGTGCTGCCTGCACTCTGACCTCCTTCAAGCGGGTAGACCAGGTGAAGGCGGCCTTGGGAATACAGCGCAGCCTGAGTGGCTTAACCCAACTGATCAGAGAAACATATGCCCTGCCACAAACACTTGAGACAAAAAACAACTTCTATACCGCCCAGATAAAGTTGCTCTAAGCGGCTAGGTGCTGTTGCGAAAACACTCCACTCAGGTAAACCTGAGTGACCCTGTTCTTCTGCTGGTTCTGCTGGTCTGTGTAGTGCAGCATCGAGCCTGCTTCGCGGAAATATAGTCTTTTGCGCCTGATATGTACTTACAATATTTTTAGGACATCCCTGTAGTATTGTCCAGCTAAAGTCTGTTTAGTTAACCCATGTACAGTCAGCCGCTGCCTTTGACGAACCCTTATAATCGTTTTACAACCCCCTACCCTCCTCCTCGCAGACCTTTCTGCAAGGTTGCCACCTTTCTCGATACGTCATGTGTATCGTACGAGGTTTCGTCTAAATAAATTATCTTATGTCCATTTCAGCAAAACTTCCTTAGTTTTAACATATATATCCCCAAGCTACAAGTCTACTGGATTCCATAATAAACTTTAAATTATTCAAAGTGCGGTATTTGAAACCCAGCTCCTTTAGGAGGCCGCGCAAAGTGCAGTACCCATAAGGAAAATCACAAATTTCTTGCAAATGTGCAACCAATTCGTCTAAGGTGGGCGCTCTCCCTTTTGCATAGAATCTATAAACTTCTCGACGAATTAAATCGCATATGAAATTTCCTACTTTACAGAAACGTTTCCTTTTGTTTTCACACCTGATTGGCGTCTTTGGTATTCCTTTCGTCACAATATTTCTTACTGTATTTCTGTGAATACCCAGAATTTATCATCAGCTTCATTGCACGACCACTTACCAAGACTATTTGTCAGCACATATTTATATGTGTTCAAAACAAGCGCTTGAATTTGCTTAGAAACAGTTCCCGTTATAACTTTGTTTTGTGAGGCTTTTCCAGTAATATATCTCGGCCCAGTTATTCACACTATTGTCTTCACTTTGATTATTTTCACTTGACTGAAAGTTATCTACTACTTCATTTGCATTTACCACTGCATTTCCCTCCCACGGACTCCATATCGTGACACACAACGAATTTCTGCACGTAATGAAACAGATCAACTGGAAGTTGGAACTTGGGCAACTGAGACTCCATGTGGAGTAGACATGCGACTCTCACTTCGAGAAAATCAGGGTTGCTATTGGTCCTCAACGACAGTGTTCCAATTCTGAAGTGTGGAGATAGATTTATGATGGTCATTAGTGGGCGGGAGGCTCAGGTTCCTTTGACTCCGAACTGCACACGTGTTAACTAAACAGACTTTGTTGATGTGTCTGCAGGTACAACATGCTGATAAACCATTCCATGAATATCAAAGAATGAGATTACCATAACTTTCCCAGCAGAAGCAACTACTTTTGCTTTTTTATTGGGGGGGGGGGGTGTTGGTGATGAAGGAGATATCCACACTAAACTTTGTTCTTTGCTCTCAGGATCAAAATGATGTAGCCAAGTTTCATCAGCAGTAATTACGTTTGAAAGAAACAACGGATCTTCCTCAAACATCAACTTTAACTGCATGCAGACCTGCATGCCAATGTCCTTTTTTCGGGAATCAACAGTCTTGGAATCCATCTCGCACAAACACGTCTCGGGTGTAATGTTTCTGTCACCAACGTGTGAGTGTCAACCCAATGAAACGTTCAGTATTTCAGAACGTGATCTGAAGGTAATTCATCGATCCTATCCCACAATGGCAACAGGAGTTTTGATGTTTTCTTCCGTAAGAACAGTAACGGGCCCACCTTCCTTTGAAGTTGATTGTCTCTCCTGTTTAAACATTTTAAACCACATTCAAGCTGTGCTGTAGGGAAGAACAGACTCTCCATAGGCCTCCTGTAACGTTGTATAGGCCTCAACTGAAGATATGTTGAGACGAAAGCAGAATTTCAAAGCCGCATATTGTTCCTCGCGTGTTACCTCCATTGCAGCGGTAGGCGATACTGAGAATGTCTGAATTTGCCTGGTTGTCAAATTTGGGAACCAGTAGTACCAAAAATGACACTACTACGGCGTGTTTGTTTCACATTAAGCTAACAGAATATAATGAGATTGAATTTTGGTGCGAGAAACTGTGACCGTAACAGAGATATGATCATTCCTTATTGAACTGACGTAGGACTTATTGAACAGCATCCTAACGCACGCTTCAAGTGATGTAACATCACCCTTGCTCACAACTATAAGTACCATAATCTATTTAGACAACATAAAGTTTATCGTCATAAGAAGAAAAATACAGTATGTTTAATAGGATTTTACATTTGTTAAAATATATTTAGAAGAATGACGTCTTAGTATCACACGTTTTAGTACCAACTCGTGCACTGACGGGATCCCGCAGGCACATGATGACCTTACAGCTGTCGATGCAGACTTATAAATCACTTTGGCGGAAGGTACGTTATGATGATGTGCATGTATACAAGACACAGTGTGCAAATAAACCTTCTTACGACTTGCGCTTTGCGTGATTTGTTGAACCTAGGAAATTCAAACAAAGGAGTAAAGGTTTCAACCCTCCCCCGCCCATAAAGGGGCAACCCCAGGAAGTAACATCATAAAATCACACACCACGGTGTGAACCACGTGATATCTCTTACCTGTGTGTGTGAAAATACAATATCTGGACACGCAAACACTTTCTGAAGACACGGAGTAAAACAGTTGAAAAGCATGTAGTTTTATAACTACTTCAAATGTGTGTAAGGATAACCCAAAGTATACAAAATGTATTTGTTGAAGCGCGTTTATTTTAAGCAATTAAGCCTAAAAGTTTTCCAGTCTCTTCTTCTTCTTCTTCTTCTTCTTCTTCTTCTTCTTCTTCTTCTTCTTCTTCTTCTTCTTCTTCTTCTTCTTCTCTTCTTCTTCTTCTTCTTCTTCTTCTTCTTCTTCTTCTTCTTCTTCTTCTTCTTCTTCTTCTTCTTCTTCTTCTTCTTCTTCCTTCTTCTTCTTCTTCTTCTTCTTCTTCTTCTTCTTCTTCTTCTTCTTCTTCTTCTTCTCTTCTTCTTCTTCTTCTTCTTCTTCTTCTTCTTCTTTCTTCTCTTCTTCTTCTTCTTCTTCTTCTTCTTCTTCTTCTTTCTTCTTCTTCTTCTTCTTCTTCTTCTTCTTCTTCTTCTTCTTCTTCTTCTTCTTCTTCTTTCTCTTCTTCTTCTTCTTCTTCTTCTTCTTCTTTCTTCTTCTTTCTTCTTCTTCTTCTTCTTCTTCTTCTTCTTCTTCTTCTTCTTCTTCTTCTTCTTCTTCTTCTTCTTCTTCTTCTTCTTCTTCTTCTTCTTCTTCTTCTTCTTTCTTCTTCTTCTTCTTCTTCTTCTTCTTCTTCTTCTTCTTCTTCTTCTTCTTCTTCTTCTTCTTCTTCTTCTTCTTCTTCTTCTTCTTCTTCTTCTTCTTCTTCTTCTTCTTCTTCTTCTTCTTCTTCTTCTTCTTCTTCTTCTTCTTCTTCTTCTTCTTCTTCTTCTTCTTCTTCTTCTTCTTCTTCTTCTTCTTTCTTCTTCTTCTTCCTTCTTCTTCTTCTTCTTCTTCTTCTTCTTCTTCTCTTCTTCTTCTTCTTCTTCTTCACGGCATGGTCAGAGTGCCCGTTCCGTCCTCACAATAATTGCTCTGTCCATCTCTTTTTAGGTCTACCAGCGTCTCTTCTTTCCTTCGTGCTGATATTGGAATGCAACCTTAGGCGTCTTGTTTCTTCTTCTTATTTTTCTTTTTTCTTCTTCCTCTTCTTCACTTCACGGCATGGGCAGAGTGCCCGTTCCGTCTCACAATAATCGCTCTTTCCATCTCTTTTTAGGTCTACCAGCATCTCTCTTTCCTTGTGGCTGATATTGGAATGCAATCTTAGGCAGTCTTGTTTCTTCTTCTTCTTCTTCTTCTTCTTCTTCTTCTTCTTCTTCTTCTTCTTCTTCTTCTTCTTCTGCTTCTTCTTCTTCTTCACTTCACGGCATGGGCAGAGTGCCCGTTCCGTCTCACAATAATTGCTCTTTCCAACTCTTTTTAGGTCTACCAGCGTCTCTCTTTCCTTGTGGCTGATATTGGAATGCAATCTTAGGCAGTCTTGCTTCTTCTTCTTTTTCTTCTTCTTCTTCTTCTTCTTCTTCTTCTTCTTCTTCTTCTTCTTCTTCTTCTTCTTCTTCTGTTCTTCATAATCATTCTAGTTTATGTTTACTTCTCAAAAGAGTACCGTGAAATATTTCCGGAAAATTCTAAACCTAAATTTATCATGAAATTACGTTTAATAAGTCTCTTAAAATACCAAAAGCAATATTTTCTCCGTGAATATCTCAACTTATTTCTCGACATAGTCACCATTGATGGTTTGTACACTTGGTTCAGCGATGTTACACCCCGTCGGAAAAATAGTTTCCGTCAAGGTCTGCAAAATGCTGTTTGACGGTGACTATCACTTCTTCATTGGATGAGAATTTCTAACCCCAAGCCACATTTTCCAGCTTGGGTTGACGAAGAAGTCATTTGCGGCTGATAAATAAGATGGAAGAAGAACCAATTCAATGCCCCACTCATACACTTTCGCCATTGTGGTTGCTGATATGTGTGATGGTACGTGGTATGTTTTTAAGTCAGTACCGTTTTGCGATTCCGCGGCAGCAGCGCTACGGTCGGCGTTCCGAGCATGCCCGCTGGTTACCTACATCACTTGTTTACGCACTGACGCCATTACAGTCTGATTCTTCATTGTATACGTTGGTTACTGAGTGTTTAAGATGCCTCCGACAATCGCGAGTCCCGCCGATTGTGAAGTACGGGCTGTTATACGATTTCTTAGTGCAAAAGGCGTAAAACCGATCGATATTCATCGTGAGATCTGTGAAGTTTACGGACAAAACATTATGAGTGATGGAATGGTAAGGAAATGGGTGAGAGCATTTAAAGATGGCCGCACAAATGTGCATGATGAAGAACGGAGTGGACGTCCTTCGGTCGTTACTGAAGTTTTGGTGCAGTAAGTGGACGAAAAGGCGATTGAAAACAAGACTCTTTACAATTTCATCATTGTGCCACTATTTTCCTTAATATTCTCGTAGTGTTTTGTATCGCATTGTGACCGAGAACTTGATGTACCGGAAATTGTGTTCACGTTGGGTTCCGAAAATGTTGACGGATTTGCACAAAACCCGACGTTTAGGCAATGCATTGACTTTCTTTGAGCGGTACCACAATGTAAGGTGAAGATTTTTGACCAAATTGTTACTTGGGACGAAACATGGGTGGCCTACGTCACACCAGAATCAAAACAACAATCGATGGAATAACGACATTCATCATCACCAACAAAAGTGAAGTTTAAGCAAACAATTTCTGCCCGGAAAATCATGTGCACAATTTTTTGGGACAGAAGGGGAGTATTTCTAGTGGAGTTTCTGTCTCGTAATGAGACAATCAATGCAGCGTCTTATTGTGAGACATTGAACAATCAGCACCGTGCAATCCAGAACAAAAGACGTGGCAAGTTGAGTAAGGGTACCGTTTTGCTGCATGAAAATGCCCGTCCACATGTGGCTAATCGGACCTAAGATCTCATCAAATCGTTTCAATGAGAAACTCTAGATCATCCTCCATACAGCCCTGATCTGGGTGGTCAGCGACTACCATTTGTTCCTGCACTTGAAGAAACATCTGGGCGGTCAGCGTCTTCAAGACGATAACGAACCGCCAAATACCTGGGAATCCAACTGGACCGCGGCCTCACTTTCACTCCGCATGTCAGGGCAAAGGCCGGCCTCGGCCACGCTGCACTCAGGCAACTCTATCCGATCTTCAGATCCACAATGCCCATCCGCCTCAAACTGCGGACATACCGTGCGATCGTCCCGCCTCTGATCCTGTACGGTTGCGAGGTCTGGGGTTTGGTGGCTCATACCACCCTCCGCAGGCTGCAGGCCGTGCAGAACAGGGCCTTAAGGATGATCTACGGTACCGACCGCAGGTTCCCATCTCACTTCCTGCACACCCAGTCTGGCATACCATACGTCGTAGACGTCGTTCGCGAACGAACACGCACGTTGTATGCCAAGATCACTCCCCAGCCTAACCAGCTGGTGAACACACTTGGTCAATATGACCACCGTCTCCCCAGAAGACGGAGGAGCTATCGCCTACCCAAGGACGCCCTTGGGTGGTAGAGTCTGCCTCTTCTCCCTCCCCTAACAATCACCGCCAGGTCACCTCGCGCCCTCGCCGCGGCTGGCAGGTTAACACCTGCAGTCGTGCCCTGGGCGCGCGCACGACCTGGAAATACCAAAACCAACATCTGCAACCTAATTTCCATCTGGTCTCTCGCTACTGGTTCCACCACGGCTTGTCGGCTCGCTAGCGACCGCAAAAGCAGGGTGGAACGGGCACTGTTCCCCCAAGGGGAATATCCCGGCACCAGAAGCATCAGTAGAGGCCAACTGCGCCGTCTAACATAACGACACGCAAGCTTGCGCAAAAACTTACATCTGTCTTACCGCACGGGTAATTCCGCACTGCGGATAGGTACCGTGGCGTGTAACCCTCCGCCCGGGAGAACCCGGGCGACCTGCACCTGCTCTTGGCTCTTGGGTCAGCTCAGTTCTTGGCGAGCGGCCGTGAGGAGCGCCGAGTGAGTGAACGGACCGGAAGACTGTGTACGAGCATCAGAGGAGTTGTACGTAATTGCGAGTGTAGATTGGACCTGGGCAGAAGAACCGATGAATTGTAATTGTGTGAATTACGTAATTCTATGTAATCGGCAAGTGTTTCAACTGTAATTCGGTGGAAATAAAGAACATTTTGAGTTGGTGTAATTGGACTTTTAATTTCATGAACCCACAGAGTCACAACATCCATCCCAAAATAAACACAGAAGTGACGGTACAAAAGAAGGTGAGAAAATAATAGAGGTAATATTAGACTATAATAACAAAATTAGATTTTATTTAAAGCACACAAAGTCCAAAACAGTTTTCTTAGAATTAACCACTTGCGAGATATTCTTAGTATATGCTTGAATATACTATCGCACATGCTCTTCTATATTCTAAGATTTACCTTCTCAGTTATGTACATAGTGTCGAAACATTTGACAGCTAGAATATGAGCAAACCAACCTTAAAACGTTTTGTGTTCTGATAAGTTCACAGAAGTTTTAATCCTTTATATAAAATTGTCATATTTAAATTCACTTCCTTAACAAACGCAATTAATGTTTTTAATTTTGTATTAATATTTACTTAGATTATCTTCTTTCTGAATAACTTTTGTATAACTACTAAGTGTAAGAGAGATCAAGTCCTACTGCAGAAAAACTTAGATATATTTAAAACACTCAAACTATGCCACATATATTTCTGTAAGGCATGAAATATCTCCGAGGTATTCACCATTATTTGCTTTATGATTTGCATTTATTTTACTTTCCCCATATTAGAAAACTTTCTTCCTTTTTTATCTATATCTTGGAAATACAGAGAGAATATAATTTAAAAGACGTAACCTAGGAAAACAGTTTTAAAACATTTGACTGTCACTACAGCATTCCCTTGTAACCACAATAAGTATATAGAGCAATAAGTGTTTATACAAGAGTAGAGAAAGTCATATATATATAAAACATTTGACTATCACTTAAAGTCTACTGTATTCCCTTGTAACTACAATAAGATAATGTTTTTGTTGAAGTAGATAGAGCAATAACTGTTTGTACAAGAGTAGAGAAAGTCATGTATATAAAACATTTGACTATCACTTAAAGTGTACTGTATTCCCGTGTAACTACAATAAGAAAAAGTTTATCTTGAAGTAGATAGAGCAGTAAGTGTTTGTACAAGAGCAGAGAAAGTCATGTATAAAAACATTTGACTATCACTTAAAGTCTACTGTATTCCCTTGTAACTACAATAAGATAATGTTTATCCTGAAGTACATAGAGCAATAAGTGTTTGTACAAGAGTACAGAGAGTCATGTATATAAAACATTTGACTATCACTTAAAGTCTACTGTATTCCCTTGTAACTACAATAAGATAATGTTTATCTTGAAATAGATAGAGCAATAAGTGTTTGTACAAGAGTAGAGAAAGTCATGTATATAAAACATTTGACTATCACTTTAAGTCTACTGTATTCCCTTGTAACTACAATAAGATAATGTTTATCTTGAAGTAGATAGAGCAATAAGTGTTTGTACAAGAGTGGAGAAAGTCATGCATATAAAACATTTGACTATCACTTAAAGTCTACTGTATTCCCTTGTAACTACAATAAGATAAAGTTTATCTTGAAGTAGATAGAGCAATAAGTGTTTGTACAAGAGTAGAGAAAGTCATGTATATAAAACATTTGACTATCACTTAAAGTCTACTGTATTCCCTTGTAACTACAATAAGATAATGTTTATCTTGAAGTAGATAGAGCAATAAGTATTTGTACAAGAGTAGAGAAAGTCATGTATATAAAACATTTGACTATC
The DNA here is from genome assembly GCA_030765055.1 of Mantis religiosa. NCBI lineage: Eukaryota > Metazoa > Arthropoda > Insecta > Mantodea > Mantidae > Mantis > Mantis religiosa. The sequence goes on along the minus strand of CM060947.1, from coordinate 260,037,987 downwards.
ACTTAAAGTCTACTGTATTCCCTTGTAACTACAATAAGATAATGTTTATCTTGAAGTAGATAGAGCAATAAGTATTTGTACAAGAGCAGAGAAAGAGATGTGTATAAAACATTTGACTATCACTTAATTTCATTTGTATTCCCTTGTAAATACAAGTTTACTGGAAGTAAATAGAGGAAGAAGTATTTGTAAGAATAATTTGTACAAGAGTATATATTTGATTTACAATATGTTATGCAACAGGTGAGGTGGAACGAAAGAATGTCGTTCCGGTGTGTGAGGTCATTAGTGACCCAAAGCCTTGTCGGAATCTCCCTTGATGTCTATGCAGTTGCAATTGGGAGCACATAACACAGTTTGTGGTCTGTGTTATGATGATCTGTTGGGGAATTAAAGCATTAATTACCATTTCAGAGTAATCCTGTGGTTACCATATCTAACCATATCTCGATTCCTGTACCACTGCTAATGCCCAGAGATTCTGTACCACTCGCAACACTTAATGTCCAGCAACTATTGCACTAAAGTAAACAAATGCGGCATTGTCATTTCCTGTCTTTGCAGATCTATTGTAAAAAGCACCATAGCAACCTAGAGTGACAGTTAAGTACTTTTTGGAAACTTCACGTTGCATACTTTGGATATAAAGGGAATCTACATTTTAAAATCTTTAGCATGCCAGTTATAGAGCAATTAACAAAAGAGGAGCGATTCTTTTTAGATACACTACCGTGCATTACTATACATTTGATCCTCTTTCTTTCTGGAAGGGCGGAAGAGATCCTCAAATCTGTCCAAGTCTATAAAATTATTTACCCCAGCTCATCTTTACAAGATAAAGGAATACCTCTAAAGAAAACTTCTACCACATTCAAGATACGAATTAAAAATAACTTCAATGTCGCAGTGTCAGAACAGACAATTTAACATAAAGACACTTCAGGGAGTATTATAAGGGGCTTTCAGAACAAAACAAAAGCGAGCCGGAGTCTGGTATGCCCAAACCGCTGACAGGATAGTAATGTGTAATGTGGAAGTTCACAACCCGTTGCTAGAGGGCACGCGTGCACATCATATGACTATACAAAAATAGCAGAAGCATGCATCAATTGTCCAACACTGCCAGTCGCATTGCAGACAATGAAATGTAGACGTCAAAAGAAGAGCAAAGAGATGTGGCTCGTTTTCTTAGACGAATGTCACAAGTGTACGGCGAACACTGCATCTCCCCTGCCAGGGCAAAGGCTTGGCACAAGCGCTTCAGGGAAGGACGGGTGTCGTATGTCGATGATGCACGGCCTGTAGCACCAAACTGTATTACCGATGACTCGTCCCGTTGGCTGATGCACTCATTACCCAGGACCGCCGAGGAAGTGAGTATTAGTCGCCAAGGTTGCATTGAGCGTCGGAAGTATTCACATCATCATGAAGGTACGACTGCTCTTGCGCAAAGGGTGTGCCCAACAGTTGCCCCACGGTCTTTAACCACACCAGGAAGCATGTCAAATGGCCCACTGTCTTGGTCATCTGCAGCGCTATCCTAGGTAAGGTAATGAGTTCCCGGCACGAGAGGTGGCCGGACATGAAACATGGTGTCATCACTTCAAACGGGAATCAAAATGACAGTCTCCAGTGAAGCATCCAGGGACACCACCACCAAGAAAGCCAAGGCCATCCACACAAGTGGAGGTAAGGTTATGCTAACGTTCTTTGACCAAGGTGAGTGAGGTCTACCCGAAAGTCGAAGACCCCGGCCTCTGTTACCCGGGAGCATTGGAAAACACCGGGGTTTTTCCTTGGGGCAATACCTGCGACCTAAAAGGCCCCCCACCCATCGACAAAAATATAAGGACGGGTGGAAGTGGATACGCCACTTACGCGCGTCAACCCTCCAGGGAAGACTACCGATTTGACCTTAGTGGAACCACCTAGTGATCTGTCACACCTTCTACTAGCTATGCAGGGACTTATGAGGCAACCCTCTACCCCTTCCGGGAAGCGGTAACCATGCCGGTGGTACCTGAATTCCCGCAGGTTACTCTTCGAGTCCAACCCAATCCAAACAACTCCCATTCAGGGAGGGGCTCGAATGTTCTGTCCGAGGTTCCTCTAGTAACGTCAAAGGTACCACGAATGCTAAGGGTCCGCAGCGCTCCCACTAAAGCAGCTGGAGGGGAGGATCCCCTCACCTACGAAGTTCCTTGAACGAGATAACTTCCTTCTGATATACTTCCACCAGCACGGGACAACAGTGAATGCCCAGCGTTACTCGTTACTTTGCCAAGCGATCAAATGAAAACGCCCAGGCAATCTCATTCTATACAATCCAGAACTCTCTGCCTGTGATTACGTCATTTTTGGTCCTCTTAAAAACCCTCTGAGGGGCAAACGATTCACCTCGGACGACGTCCAGCTGTACCTGCGAAACTCGTTCACATTGCAGCACAGGGACTTTTATGAGACAGCCATGCACTCCCTTGTGTCACAGCGGGACAAGTGTCTCAACTGCCAGAGCCAATACATGTATTGGTATGTCTCCGGCACGTTTCCATTTGAACACACCTTATATAAACAACAAACTGGAAGCTGGATTCGTTGTACTGTGTCCCAGGGAGTTTACTAAGAATTTTAGTAATAAAAATGCTGAAAAGGGAGCAGTATTTAAAATTAAAAAGTATTACGATTATTTCTGATACCCCTAAATGCATTTAATTACTCAAAAATATCTTCAGAATATACAATTTTATTCAAATTCGGTAAGTTCCAGGCCTCACATAGAGATGACGCCACTAGGCTACTTTGTGGATCACAAACACTTTAACTCTAGTCTAGCCTGTATCGATAGTTACAGGTACCTCTTTCAGTTTTTAAATGGCAGCATTTTAAAGAAGATAAGTGTAAATGATTCACTAAAATGTACGATTTGGAAGCACGAACAGTGATTAAATACTTCAATTTGAAAGGTTTAACACCTGCACAGTACAATGACAGACACTGCCCCTTCATATACAATGATTGAAATGTGGGGTGTAGAGTTTAAAATTTGACGTACGAGTACAAGTGATGAGCCTTGCTCAGGACGTCCTGTGGAAGCCACAACTCCAGAGATCATTGAAAGACTCCGTCCCTTAACATCCAATGATAAAAGGTGGGTTATAGAGTTTAAAATGGGACGTACGAGTTCTAGTGATGAGCCTCGCTCTGGACGTCCTGTGGAAGTCACAACTTCAGAGATCATTGAAAGACCCTGTCCCTTCATATGCAATAATTAAAAGGTGGGTTGTAATGTTTAAAATGGGACGTACGAGCACAAATGATGAGCCTCACTCTGGACGTCCGGTGGAAGTCACAACTACAGAGAAAATTGAAAGACTCTGTCCCTTCATATACAATGATTAAAAGGTGGGTTGTAGAGTTTAAATTGGGACCTACGAGCACTAGTGATGAGCCTCGCTCTGGACGTTCTGTGAAAGTCACAACTCCAGCGATCATTGAAAGACACTGCCCCTTCACAGACAATTATTAAAAGGCGGGTAGTAGAGCACTAGTGATGAGCCTCGCTCTGGACTTTCTGTTGAAGCCACAACTCCAGAGATCATTGAAAGGGTCTGTCCCTTCATATACAATAATCAAAAGCTACGTTGCAGAGTTTAAAATGGGACGTACGAGCACTAGAGGTGAGCCTTGCTCTGGACGTCCTATGGAAGTCACAACTACAGAGATCATTGAAAGACTATGCCCCTTCATATACAATGAATAAAAGGTTGGTTGTAGAGTTTAAACTAGGACGTACGAGTACTAGTGATGAGCCTCACTCTGAACGTCCTATGGAAGTCAGAACTACGAAGATCATTGAAGGACTCTGTCCCTTCATATACAATGATTAAAAGGCGGGTTGTAGAGCACTAGTGATGAGCCTCGCTCTGGACTTTCTGTTGAAGCCACAACTCCAGAGATCAGTGAAAGGGTCTGTCCCTTCATATACAATGATCAAAAGGTACGTTGCAGAGTTCAAAATGGGACGTACGAGCACTGGTGATGCGCCTCGCTTTGGACGTCTTGTGGAAGTCACAAATACAGAGATCATTACAAGACTCCGTCCCTTCATATACAATGATCAAAACGTAGGTTATAGAGTTTAAAATGGGACGTACGAGCACTATTGATGAGCCTTGCTCTGGATGTCCTGTGGAAGTCACAACTACAGAGATCATTGAAAGACTCTGTTCCTTCATATACAATAATTAAAAGGTGGGTTGTAGAGTTTAAAATGGGACGTACGAGCACTATTGATGAGCCTTGCTCTGGATGTCCTGTGGAAGTCACAACTACAGATATCATTGAAAGACTCTGTTCCTTCATATACAATAATTAAAAGGTGAGTTGTAGAGTTTAAAATGAGACGTACGAGCACTATTGATGAGCCTGGCTCTGGACGTCCTGTGGAAGTCACAACTACAGAGATCATTGAAAGACTCTGTTCCTTCATATACAATAATTAAAAGGTGAGTTGTAGAGTTTAAAATTGGACGTACGAGTACTAGTGATGAGCCTGGCTCTGGACGTCCTATGGAAATCACAACTACAGATATCATTGAAAGACTCTGTTCCTTCATATACAATAATTAAAAGGTGAGTTGTAGAGTTTAAAATGGGACGTACGAGCACTATTGATGAGCCTGGCTCTGGACGTCCTATGGAAGTCACAACTACAGAGATCATTGAAAGTCTCTGTCCCTTCATATACAATGATTAAAAGGTGAGTTGTAGAGTTTAAAATGGGACGTACGAGTACTAGTGATGAGCCTCGCTCTGGACGTCCTGTGAAATTCACAACTACAGAGATCATAGAAGGACTCTGTCCCTTCATATACAATGACTAAAGGTTTGGCTGTAGAGTTTAAAGTGGGACGTACGAGCACTGGTGATGTGCCTCGCTCTGGACGTCCTGTGGAAGTCTCAACTACAGATATCAATGAAAAAATTAATCGTTTATTACTGGAAGAACGTAAGGAAATAGTGTTTACATATCTAAAGAACGTGTAGGTAATATTTTAAAGAACGTTTTGGGCTTTTCCAGGTTTTTGCAAGATGGGTGCCTCTTTAGTTGACACTTGATCAAAAGTTGTAAACAGGAACTGTTTCTGTTAAGATTCTGGAGCGCTACCGTGAAAATCCCAGTAAATTTTTGAGACGGTTTATTACCATGTATGAATCTTGTATACATCACTACACTCCAGAAAGTAAATCACAGTCAAAACAGTTGACTGCGCCAGGTGAACCAGCTGCAAAGGAGGCTAAGTGAATTTTGTGAGCTAACAGGTTTATGGCGATGTTTTCTGGGATGTACGGGAAACTATTTTTACTGATTACTTGGAAAAGGTAAAGGTATCAGTGGTAACTATTACGCAAGCTTACTGCAATGTTTGAGTGATGAAATGAAAAGGAAACGCCTTCATTTGTTAAAGAAAAGAAAATCCTGCTTCTTCTCGAAAGTGTCCGGCCCATCGTTCAGTCATTGCAATGTGGAAATTTTACGATATTTACTTCTCCTCGAACCTTCAGAGCAGCAACAGGGGCCGTGCCAAGAGATGAATGAGGAAATCAGCAGTCATCGCCGCCACACAGGAAGCCGAGGAGGAATGCCCTGTAACACCGCAGCTAGAACCCGGCCCTGCTAGCCAGTCTGGAGCAGGCCAGTCACCAACGCTAGCCAGCCAGCCAACGCTGCCTCAACCACTGCACCGCCGCACGAGCGTAGTGGTAACGGGAGTGCCTCGGGACCTCCAAGCACGATACGTGCTTGCTGCAGCGCAGCAGCAGTGGCCATCAGCAACGAGGGCCACACGCATTTCCTCAGCCCGAGGTCCGACACCACTCGTCCGGGTGGAGTTAGCCAGCCTTGCCAAACTGGAAGCTGCTTTGGCTAACGACCTGCCCTTATTATGACGGGTGCTGCGCACCGAAGTCAGCTGACAGGACCGTCAAGCTCCATGCAGCCGAGACCTGTGCAGCCAAGCTGAAGTGCCAGTACTGTGGTGCTGCCAGCCTCACCTCGGTCTATGCAGAACACGAGCTCCGCCGCCGCCGCTACTGTGCCTCCTGTGTCTCCCATTTCATCGTGCAGGCGCTCTGCCCCCTGCATCCCTCAGGAAGGCATCGCCTGTCACACAAACGCCGCCAACCACTCAGCAGCAGCTGAGCGCTCAGCCTCATCAAACTCATCAACAGCCGGCAACACCAAACTACACCACCAGCAAGGAGCAGCTCAGGGAGCAAGTCTGGGTCCTAGGGGAGGTCGTTCAGTATCTACATTAGCAGCTCCTGCTCACAGAGGTCAGGCTGACCGCCCTGAAGGGCCTCCTAAGGAATCTCCAGACTACGCAGACAACTCACATCACAACAGAGCACCAATCCATACACCGGAAGCTGGACGAGCTCACTACGAGCCTCAGTTTTTTTTTCAGGAACTCTGTGAGCTCAACCTTCCTTCCGCGTGAACCACCACATCTCAGAACAACAGCGCAAGACCGTCAGCCAGTTGTACATGGAGGACATGAAGTCTCGTCACGTACGCTGGAAAGAAAGACACCAATAATCCGGTACCTGTCCTTACCCATTACCAACTTTTAACCCCTAGGTTGCTGTCAGGTTTCATGAATGTAGCCTAGTAATACCTTCCACGCGCTCGCACCCATTTGGTGCCAGGAACCTATCTCTCACATACTAACGAGGGTGCTATGCCGGACCGCACTAAGCCACGATATTCACAAATCATTATCCTTTCATTATTCGGTGGAGGTTTTTAGTGGGTATTGCCAAGGAGAGGCAAGCCCCACAGTTACCATTGTGCCCTCCAACGCAGTGGGGCTCCGTAAATGGATTTCTCCTCCACTCGAAAAAAAGGAAAAATGTGCGAATTAAAGTTGGCATTGCTTGTACATCCATCCTATTTGCCAGATCTAGCACCGTGTCACTCAACTCAACTCAACTCCATGCTGGCGGGCTGTTTGGAACAGCCCGAAGGGTGGTCAAATCGTGTACCTGCTCTGGGAAGAGTTTAACCACGTAGTGGCGGGATGTGGATGTTGCAGAATGACGGGTGTATATTAAGTGGGGGTAGTGTAGGGAGGTAGCTTGTTGCTCCTCAGGGAATGATGAACATGGTGCTACAGACAGCGTGCACCGCTGGTGGATTAGTTAATAAAGTAGGAAGAAGGTATGTATAATTTTGAATTTTCCAGAATAAATTTTTGGATTAGCTGAAATTTAGTTTAGGCTGGAATGGAGATCATGTGGTTACCGGTAATGACCTCAAGACATGCGGGGTAACCGGTATCGCTTTAAGCGACGCTCACGAGTTACATAATACCCAAGGGATCTGACGAGGGCGCTCTGATGTTGGGGCAAATCCTCGAAGAATTTTGTCGCCCGGCGCCTAATTTCATCCTCCACATATCTGAGGGATGAAGCATTGTGAAGTAGTCTCACGGGGAACCTTGTGCAAACAGAATAAATAATCCGAAGACGTTTATTCTGTGCACGTTGGAGCAGAACTGGGTGTGAGCCTGCGGCCATACCCCAGACTTCGCACGCATAGAGCATGACAGGGAGGACCAGAGCTATAAAGAGGCGCAACTTTAGGGAAACAGACATCGCTGACCGAAGCGCAGGGTATAGTGATGCAACGGCACCACACGACCGATGAGCCTGCTCCTGGATGTGCTCCCGAAAAGTTAGGCCCTTGTCCAGCTTGACTCCCATGTACTTGAATGAATTCTCCCGTCTGATCCATTGCCCGAAGTAGGTAAATTGGGGGAAATTGGCGGGAACCGTGTCACTATCACCTATTCCCGAACCGCTAAAAACCTCTTCTAGGACGAAGATTTCACAGCAACGAGGACGTCATTGATGCGGTAAACAGCTCATTTCATAAATAGCACTACAGAGATGGTGTAATCGATGTGACAAATGAATGAACCTTTCTGGAAATTGTGTGAGGAAATTAAGAATATTTTAAGTTCCTTTGTTTTTTATTTAAAGTCCTGGGACTTAAGAGCGGACCATGGTAAAGGGTAGCTTGTGTCTTCATCACAGTGGCATAACACTCCATTGTGATCTAGTTCGATACTTATGCCAGAGAAATAAAAAATATATACTAAATTAAGAAGAAATTCCGTAGAAAGGGAACGGTCGGTTTTTTGTAATATAAAACACTTTCCAAAACATTGAAATTGCATCAACTTACACGTCACACGAGACAGGTGGGGGAATAAAGTAGAAGTGCAGAGTATAATTGATATTTGAATTCCAAGTTGACACCAAATCGATAATGTTGGTGACCCTGCTGAACTATTCATGATCATTGATTGCACTCTGAAACCACGAACGCCCACCGTTTTCAAATGTTTATCCTCGTACCAACTGCAACTCTAAATCTGTGCCTAACGTAAGACGCTAACTCCCATAGATTTGTTCACTAGGTTTAGTTAAAACTCTTAGACATAAACAACAAGACGAAGTTTTATCAAACTCTGTTTATTGTCACTAAAATCATTACCTTAGTGCTGAATTACAAACACTTACTCTTTTTAAAGCTACACAGCTACTTATCTCTGTAGCACGCAGCAACAAGCTCTGACTGTAATTTCTCCGACGTACACAAAACGTTTCCACTTTACGCTGCTCTGCTTGCTACTGCACTACTCAATGCCTCCAGGTTCCACACAGCTGAGCTGGAACGTAATGCATTGCTTGCAGATTGACTCACCACTGCTCTCAACCGTCTACTAAATGGACCGAAGTTTCGCACCTCATGTCACGTCCGCATAAGCGTTATTCATTTGGTATAATGACCAGAAGGAAAAAATATATAGCGACATATGAACTACAAATCTCTAAGTATCTGACAATTCCAGAAAATTAGAAATTTATTGAAAATGTTAAGCCAAGGAACTCTATTCCATATAAATTGTCTGCACTTACGACGTATAAAACCGTATAGGCAGTATGACCTTGTGAACATTTTTAATTTGAATTACTTCAGAGGAAATACTCAGAATATTCAACAATATATTTCGCATGCTATAAAAATATAACAAACATTCAGAATTCTAAAGAAAATCCTTGCAAATATAACTGAGAAAATACACTTTTACAATATAAGTTCCGTGCAAAGATATATTTGTACATCTTCATGCCAATGATTTGGTTCCGGAAAATATTAAAAGTGTATCTACAAAGACTTCTACACCACCTCTGTAGCACGATGTAAGCGTATCTGACTCACGTTTAAAGGTGCCCAGTTTGAATCTCAGTTCAGGTGATAACATTTTTCTGGGTCTTTTCCTTTACCTTGAAAGATGAATGTCTAGTAACTCTAAGGTCTATGTACTCTGTACTCATTTGAACATCATTTCATTCATAGTCTGATATGAGTTAACGTTGGGAGGTTTTCTCTTATCCTGAAAGATGAATGTCTGGCAACTCTAAGCTCTATGTATCATGTACTCATTAGCACATCACTTCATTCATCGTGCGATATGACTTAACTTTGGAGGTTTTCTCTTATCCTGAAAGATGAATGTCTGGTAACCCTAAGCTCTATGTACCCTGTACTCATTTGAACATCATTTCATTCATCGTCCGATATGACTTAACGTTGGGAGGTTTTCCCCTATCCTGAAAGATGAATGTCTGGCAACTCTAAGCTCTATGTATCATGTACTCATTAGCACATCACTTCATTCATCGTGCGATATGACTTCACGTTGGAGGTTTTCTCATATCCTGAAAGATGAATGTCTGGTAACTCTAAGCTCTATGTACCTTGTACTCATTGAACATTATTTCATTCATCCTCTGATATGACTTAACTTTGGAGGTTTTCCCTTATCCTGAAAGATCAATGTCTGGTTACTCTTACATCTATGTACCCTGCACTCATTTAAATATCCTTTTAGTCATTTGATTTAACCTTTGAAGAGGTTAATTTAAATTAGAGGAAATTTTTGTAGTGAAACTTTTGGGTTTAGTTTCTTGTTGCAAACTCTGCAGAGAATATTGGAATATTTATTTCAGAGTTAGCACATAGAGCAGCTTAAAAGGGAAACGTTCTGTGTGCGTCAGGGGATTCAGAAGCAGAGCAATTTGCTGGGCGGTATAGAGATATAAAACATTAAAAAGAAGATTTGTAAAAAGGGGAATATTATTGTGACAAATAAAGTTAGATTGGTGCAATATATTGTTGTAAATTTGTCTCAGTATTAATATAAATAAAAAAACAAACAGGAACACGACTGCGCAAATTTATATTCCATCGAAATTTGTGATAAATGCCTCGGAGAGACAGCGTCGCTTCTGAAACCCGACACAAGTAGTCAAAGCAGAGGTGAGGGAGACTCCGAAGACGGAGCCAAGGGAATACAGCCATCGCTATCTGAATTCCCTTACCCGCAGGGCCTAGGTAAACAATGCACACGCCAAGAGACTAACTAATAGATCAAGCAGTCAAGGGTTCGACACTCCAAGGATATGCTAATTACTGAGTACATACCACGCCGGGTACAGTTATTACATCACGCAATGGGGCGACGTTAATGTGCTGTCCAAATACTGCCAAGAGGTTAAAATATAACTAAACAAATACCTAGGCAAGTAGAGCCAGAGACCTAAAGAACTCACCAAGGATAACTGTTATAGTGTGGAACGCTGAAAGTCACTGATATAAATAGTTATTTGTGGTAGTGGTAAGTGAGTTTTGTCCAGTAGTGCAAGCTTTGGAAATTAATTTTTGTTTCACACTGGCCGTGTGTAGACTAAAGTATGGAGAGTTAGGTTCAGATTGAAAAATTCAATGCCATAGCTGGGATTGAATTGAATTGCATTGAACGTCTCACTTTGACCCTAACTCTCCATTCTTTAGCCTACACACGTCCAGTGTGAAAGAACAGTTAATTTCCATTGATTTTACCTAATAGTGGTTAAGTATAAAGCCCGGGCCTTAAAGTACTTACATGTTGTACAGATGTATTTTTTTATCTTGAAAAGTGCAGAGCGATGCGCAGTGGTATCTGGACGAGACCACCTCAGAACGGTTGCAACTGGAGGGGAGGGCAGGTCAGTTACGTACCAGTTGCGAGCTACTAAACACGTGCAGAGCTACTCGGTCACACTACAGCTTGTTTCAAAATGTGCTTGTCTCCTGGTTCCAAGAGAACATTTATAAATGACGCCTCCTAGCAGCACATTAGGAAATAAAGTGCTACATTTAAAAACACGAGAAGTAATAATCAATATCCATAGATTTATAAAAAAAACAACAATGGTCTGGGTCAGCTATAAAAATCTGGGGAAGGGTATCTGAGGCAACAGTTGTGTCTGAAAGCAGTTTAGGAGAGTTATTAAGGAAAGAAAAGCCACTGGTGCTAGTGCAACAACGTCCTTCTCTATGCCCAGTAAACAAATATTAAGAACATGCACAAAATCTAATTTGAATTTTTAATTCAGAAGTAGTTAGGCGAACTATGAATAATTTTAAAGCACAGAAAAGCAAAGACCAACTCTGAAGAAAGTGCTTATGAAGCTAAAAAGTCTACTGACTTCCAAGGCAGTGTCTGAACATTAAGAAGAGTTCTTTTGAAGCTAGAATTATTTGCAGAAGAAAACACTAAGCGTGACAGAAAAATTGTAATCAAACATCGCACCATACGTGCAAAAAGCTAAAGTATTTATGAAATATTCGGAGATATCGAAGTGAAGTTTATGTAGTTTATATGGATGAAACTTATATAAATACAGCACATACTGGACCATATGCCTGGAGTGAAAATACGTTACAGGGACACTGCAGCGATATTGAAAGGCCGACAGTTGTTTATCATGCCTGCTGGAGGAGAACAGGGTTTTGCTCCAAATGCCTATGTACTATTTAAGATCCAACAAAAGCGTGGAGATTACTACCATAGTAAGAAATACAACTTAGTTTATAAGAGCTGCAAAACTGGCTTCGAGAGTGAAATTTGTTTTTAGACACCTTATACACCGCCCTCCCCTCTCGTAATCTTACACGTGTGACGCATTGAAGCGATAGGTGCACTATCCCCACCACAGTTGCTACTCATCCCTACCGCGTAGGATTCCTGTCAAGATAAAATAATACCCCTGTAGTCAGGTAGTTCTTAAACTCCATGCCTCCTTGTTACTTAATTAGCCCCTTTATTCCCCCTCATCTTCCTTTCTTATCCTCTTTACATTTATTTGTCTTAACCTTGTAGCCACCTTGGCTTACATGACACCCTGGTCTTCTGCTTGTCAGGTAGTTCTTAAACTCCATGCCTCCTTGTTACTTAATTAGTCCCATTCTTCACCCTCATCATCATTTCCTATATTCCTTACATTTATTTGTCTTAGCCTTATTGCTGCCTGGGCTTATATGACACCCTGGTCTTCTGCTCTGTCAGTAACTCTTAACCCCCATGCCTCCTTGTTACTTAAGTAGCCCCTTTCCTCCCCCTCATCTTCCTTTCTTATATTCTTTACATTTATTTGTCTTTACCTTGTTGCTACCTTGGCTTACATGTCACCTTGGTCTTCTGCTCTGTCAGGTAGCTCTTAACCTCCATGCCTCCTGGTTATTTAAGTAGCACATTTCCTCCCCCTCATCTTCCTTTCTTATTTTCATTACATTTATTTGTCTTACCCTTGTAGCTACCTTGGCTTACATGACACCCTGGTCTTCTGCTCTGTCAGGTAGCTCTTAACCCCGATGCCTCCTTGTTACTTAGTTAGTCACTTTCTTCCCCCTTGTCTTCCTTTCTTATATTCTTTACAATTCTGGCCCATTTTTCTTTTACTTTCTGCAAGAACTCATAGATACTTCTTTCCTTCTTTTCTTCCCTGCCTGTTAACATTTTTATAGCTACTATCCTCTTCTCTACTTTCTCCCATTTTTCCTCCCAAACCTTTACTCTCCATATTGTAACTTCGTCATATTCTGTTACGTAGTGTTCTTTGCTTTCTTTTCCCCCCAAAAAATTCACAAATACCCTTTTCCCTACCTCTTATTTCTCTTAGAAATACTGTTCCTGTCCTCATTCAAGCTAACCCTTCTCTCTCTTGCCTAATGCAGTTAAAAACATATGTTTCTGTACCCCAATTTCTTTTTATTTGTTTGTAAAATTGTAATGGTTTTATACATTCAAGACCACCACTTATTACATGACTTTCTATATCCTCTATTTTAATTTTACTAATTTACTCACATCGCTTGTATTCTATTCCTCTAATCTGCATATACCTCCCGTTACTATTTTTTCCATAATTCCTCATACCTCTGCCCACCAGCTATTCATTATTACATTTATTATTGTACTTAATACTTAGTTTTTAAACTGTAACCATGTTATTTTGCATGTACATACCTATTTCAATAACCGGTAACCAACTGCCCTTGGCGACACAAGCTTGCGGGTAACTCACCTTGCTGTCAACACTACTGATTGACTCGTACCTGAGGGCACAATTAGAACTGTTACCAATACGATCATAATCGTTTAGGAATTCCTTCAAGGAAGCACCCCTTGAACCTTAAAATCCGTTAAAATATTCATTCATTTTATCCATTGGAGATGCAGTGTATGTTCGCTGCCAAAGAACTACCATTCATAAATTCCTTAGTAAATCTCCTAAACAATTGAATTTCTCCAAACTAACAACTGAACATTTCAGCTTAAGACGAACCTTGTGACCCTGGACTCAGAAAGGAATATTTGTATAAAACGTATTCACTTTGGTACTTAATTTATTATCGCTAGGCAGTGACATAAGAATATAAATCCCTTACTACAAAATACACCACACCTGAAATTTGTCAAAGATGTTTACGTTCTCAAAAATAAATAACAATTTTATGTTAAACTCCCCACCTGATTAAGGTATTTTATGAAGAGTAATTGTATACTTTGAAATTTATAAAGATGTTTCACATTCCTCATTATAAATAAAACTCAAATTTAACTTTTGTAAAAAACCATTTTTTCTATTACCACTTTTCTTAAATAACAGTCATTATTCTCCTTATTTTATCCCTTTGGGCACACAAATAGAATATCGTTGCATAGAAACCATTTTTAAAACATTTCATCATTACTTAAAGTATACTGTATTCCCTTGTAACTACAATAAGATAATGTTTATCTTGAAGTAGATAGAGCAATAAGTGTTTGTACAAGAGTAGAGAAAGTCATGTATACAAAACATTTGACTATCACTTAAAGTCTACTGTATTCCCTTGTAATTACAATAATATACTGTTTATCTTGAAGTAGATAGAGCAATAAGTGTTTGTACAAGAGTAGAGAAAGACATATATATAAAACATTTGACTATCACTTAAAGTCTACTGTATTCCCTTGTAGCTACAATAAGATAATGTTTATCTTGAAGTAGATAGAGCAATAAGTGTTTGTACAAGGGTAGAGAAAGTCATGTATATAGAACATTTGACTATCGCTTAAAGTCTACTGTATTCCCTTGTAACTACAATAAGATAATGTTTATATTGAAGTAGATAGAGCAATAAGTGTTTGTACAAGAGTAGAGAAAGTAATGTGTAAAAAACGTAATTGAGAAACCAGGGTGAAGGAACATTTCAGAAATATTAAATATTAACAGACAGATAAATCAGCAGTGGCTTATCATATTTGGTCATCTGAACATAAAATAAACCAAGGCTATTGAAACATTTGAAGAAACCGATAGAATTAAAGGTTCGGGAGAAAATATATTTTTTTTTTCAGAAATAAAGATAACGTGATGAATGTTGATATCCTACAAGTAAATGTCATCAATAAGTTTGTGTAGTCCCCGTTAGATGACATTAAAGTAGGTAGCTATTCTCCTAATGTCGGAAGTGATCAGGATCAGCCAGTCAGTGTTTTCGGTGTCAAGCTGAGAGTTTGAAAATGAAATAAAGTTGCTTCGGAACTGGTCAACCAAATTATTGTGAATAAGATAGGTAATACTGAAGTTGTATTGCTATAGTGTTTAGTGATTCTTAATAAGACATATTCCTGCTCTCCACTCAGACGTTCAAATGTTTCCTATAGCTAGTACACATCGCGTGAATTGTTAGCTTAAATGCAGTTGACACACCTTTGTTAACAACTTAAAACTTTGCAAGGATTTCCTATATTTCTATAGCGAAACATAAAACAAAGGAGAAGCTTTTCTTCACACGCCACAGAGATTGCACGTGACATTATATGTCAGGGCTTCCTAACTGTCCAAGAGTCGCGATTGCTTCCGAAAAACTACGAATATTTTATTCAAGGTTACGGATGCGTAAATACAGCATTGAATGAGGTCGCAGAAGGGGTCACTCGTATCTAAGCGGGCGTCAAATTGTCGGGATGTTAGCAAGTAATTTTTGGAAATATATCCAGCACAAAGAAATTATTGTCCCGAAGGCATTATTGCGATAAGCGTGGCTGACGTAGACAAAGGAGCAGATAGTGCAGCGTGGAGATTAGAGACAGAGTAGCGCAGAAATTAGGGACATACAGATCATGCGCGGAGATAAGGGACAGATAGTGTAGCGCGCAGATAAGGGATAGAGCAGCGCGGAGACTAGGGACAGATAGAGCCTGAGGCGGTCCTTGCCCGTTAAGTACCTCGTTGAGCCCTCCCGGCACTCAACACCTCATAAGATAGGATATGTGATAGGTGAGGACTACGGATGGGAGGTTTCCAAAAGGTCGGGGGTTTTTCTCAGGGTAGATCTGCATGAATACTCGCTTTTGAGTTCCAGGGAGTGGGTGCGTCCTGACAGTGTGTGAGTATTATGACATAGAAGACACCACGACCTTTGAATGTCAAGTTTATTGTTACAATTAGTCCTCTCCACTCACCACTGTTGACGATGTTATTCGCACATTAGGCGCGAGATTTGAGATTTTCCCGTTGCTGCGCGCATGACACGACTTATATGTATCTGTGTGCGCGTTGTTCCTGAACGTCGGTAGTGAATTACTTCGCACAACATAGTATTTCCGGAGGATTATTAAACAAAAACAGAGTTTGGTGAAACCTTAATGATGTAATGTATGCAGTTTCGCTCATTCGCTAACACAGGGTGTTCGATAACCACCTAATGTGAGTTCCTCCGTCCATCCACCAACGCGGACCCTGATGAACCTTTTAGTACTTGTCGCGCCCTTCACTCGCCGAGACAGAGCGTTTTTCCTAGCAAAGATCGAACGTCGCCATTGCACAAGTTTCCCCTTCCTTTCGCCGAATTTTGGACACTTTAGGGGTAAGGTGACCTGTTGCTTGTTCCTTATAGGTTGTGTTTCATCCCTACTCTTGAATTTAATAGCAATTTCTAGTGTATGAGCTATGTATTCCACGCGAATTTCTCTTTCCCACAGTCAAGCTAATTAATGCATAAGCATGTTTGAAAATGTGTATCTTAAATTCCAGAGTCTATTCTCTCGTCACGTATCATGTGCAGGCCAAGGCATGGGCTGGCGCCGAGTGTCTATCCTTGGACAATGCCACCTTTGTCGACTAGAAACACAAAGAAGCTACCTGTGAGGGAAAATATTCATTTTACTCTCTCCCTTAACACGTTGGGTTCATGCTTTTAATAATATATATCGGGATTGCCTGTTTAGTATCTGTATTTGTATATTTAATCATTATCCCCTAAATTTGTTATGCGTTTAAAACACTTTCGCAGTTATTATTAGAATGTTATGCCTAACAGGAATGGTATCAAGCCGCGCGGAGATAAAAGCTTGCCGGCCCATAACTCTTACCATGAATAACGTAGACTTGAAGGTGGTATCTACGGTAAACTACCTTGGCATTATACTGGATTGTAAATTAACATTTCGATCACACTTTGATTACATTGCTGAAAGAGCCAGCAAGCTCCTTGGTGCCCTCGCCACAACAACAAGACCCATCTGGGGTCTGAATTCTAGTATTCTTAAAATTATATATCAAGGTGCTGTAGTGCCCCTAATTTTGGATGGTGTATCTGCATTCCATGATGTTCTTAATAAAAAATGGACAGTTAAAAAACTTGCACAAATTCAAAGGGGATTCCTCCTTCGCATAATTCGAGGATATCGTACATTCTCCACTGATGCAGCTCAGAGAACCTTTGGCTCTCACTTGTTTATGAACAGCAACTATTACGAATTTTAGACATGAACGTGAATGTGGGTCTTATCTGTCTCACTTAAAACTACAAATCCCGGAGCATCCTGCCACAGCAAGACACCCATCAAGTTTTGTAACCTGTTTAAAGGAAATATGTAATTTTCATGATTATTAAATATATACAGACGGTTCGCGTTACCAATTTGAAGATAATATATATTTGCAGTAGGATGTGCTTTTGTTGTTTATGAAAACCAAATGGAACTAACTCACTCCATGTTTAAATTGTCACCTGAATGTTCTGTATTCCAGTCGGAGCTCTTAGCAATTAAAGAAGCTATAAAATGGTGTACTGTTAATGGGAACAGTGCCCGTATTCTTAGTGATTCACAATCAGCTCTACTCGCTATTAATGATAAATACAACTTAAATTCATTAGCACATGAAATCAGAACCTTACCTCAAAACCATCCAGGACATATTTGCATGGGATGGCTTAAAGGACACAGTGGGATTTTAGGTAACGAGAGAGTTGATTGCTTGGCTAAGAAGGCTGCAGAATCCAATATTCCTGTGACATACTCTTTATGTTCTATTTCTACTGTAAGGAGAATAATACATCAACATATTCTTGAAGAATAGAACCAACAATTGCTAACAACTCCAAATGGAAGTTTAACAAAAGCATTATTTTTCCCTAGTGTATATGACAGAGGAAAATGTGAAACTCTTGTACCAAATTTTGTTTTGACACAATTTTAAAGTGGACATGGTAAATTTGGTGAATACTTATCACGTTTTCACTTAATATCTAACCCCGAGTGCGTGTGTGGTGAAGAATTTCAAACTGTGGTTCATCTCCTTTTCTGTTGTCCCATTTTCTGAAGAGAAAGACAAGAATTAATATTCAAGCTAGACTCTCTAGGAACTGAATTTTCTGCTCCGCTCACATCTTTGCTATTGAAGCCAGAACAGTATAAGTACTTCATGATGTTTATAAACTCAGTGTTTAAACGTCTGAAATAGTTTAAATTAATATGCATCAGATTATATCATATTTTCTTCCTTCTAGCATTTAAAATATTTTTGTTAAAATTGTGTATTTTTATGCATCAACTCTAACCCTAATATACCACTGTGTAAAATAGGGTTCATAAATCTGGATAAATAAAAAAACAGATAAAGAGATATATAGCTGACTGGAAAGTTCAATTTGTTGTTTGTTACAGACAAACTTTCTAGAAATGTGAGTAGCCCACTGTCGAAGTGATAATCAGAACTGATTCATGTGCCTGCAACTGTTTTGAAAGTGAACTCTTTGTGTTTGGAATGAATGTCCTATACCTTTTTCCTTTTGTCCTGAAATTTTTGGAGAAGCGGCGCTTTTTCTGCACTTCTTTGATAATTGAACAGGTCTCCGGTGTCTGCGACCTATAGCCTCCTCCAGTTCCTTCACATAGTCCCTCCCTCCTAAGGATTTTTAAGAGTCTATCGCCTTTATTCACTATATCTTTTTGATAGGAAATATGCAAGTTTCTAACAAAAGTTTGTCTCGATTAACAAAGGGCAGTTAGAAGAGTGGCAGTAAAACTCATTTGATTTACATTACACAGTAAATAAGAATTTACGCCGTGGGTTCAGTAAACTGTAAACTTACACCTCGTTGAGTTAACTTACAAAACTAATTGTACTATTACAAAAAGCCGTGAACGCGTCAGTTGTGCCAACTTTCCTCTGCAGACGAAGGGAAATAGCGCCTGATGGCGGTACTTCATTCAATAGAGAGTTTTCTTCTTCTTCCTCGCACCTTGAGTTCCTTTTGTTTCCAGGACGTTTCTTGGCAGAGCACCAATAGCGGGAGGTTCATCCTCGATGTTCGACAAAGATCTTCGACAATGGTACACAAGGAACGTGACTTCCATTGTTCACGCTGCAGACAATTCTGGCTCTATCCATTCGCTGCTTTGAAAAAAGAGATATTCCTGTCTGTCAGTAACACTCTACAGAATCGCTGTTTTTAATATTTGTTTCACAGGCATCGGCGTGAAAAGCATTATAATTTATTCAAATACAAATATCATTTATTTATAATAGCATTATAAATCAGAAAGGATCTGACGACAGAAAGCATAACAACTTTAATATAAATTATAAATTACTACAGATAATTTTTTCAAAACGTGACATGCCTACGTTAATTGATATTTAGCAAAAAGCAAAACAACATACACCGCAGAAAGTATTTTATATATTTCTTTAAAAATAGGAATCAAAATGTGAGGAAATTACTATGTTGCCTGATTCCTAAATTACAAAATCTGCACGTTTTATGCAGATCACAATAGTTTTTAAAATGGGCTTGACATAACACGAATTGATTCAAAGTTTAGGATATGTCACGGCTTGTTTAAATGAGAAATGGAGTTGTCTTTGTTTCAATGAAACACATATACAGGATGTTCATTTTTATTCGTTTTTCCCGACCTCTGATTAAGCAAGAATGACGTCATAGTTGACTGGTGAGTCTATCATGAAATCATAGTGACCTCTACAGTTAAGTGCAGAGGTTCAGTCCAGGGCCCGTGGACCCAAAAACCCTTGCATCCTTCAACCCAGGAGCGATGGATAACTCCGGGGGTCTTTCCATAGGGCAATAACTTATTTCTTAAAAGACCCTCCCCCCGTGTTCCCGTTGACAACAACGTCAAGTCGGGCTGGAAGTGGATACGCCACTTACGCGAGTCAACCCCACAGGGAAGACTACCGAAAAATCTCCGTGGAGCCGCCTGGTGATTTAGCACACCATCTACAGATGTATGTTTTCATCTTGAAAAGTGCTGAGCGATGCGCAGTTTTATCTGGACGAGTCCACATCAGAACGGTTACAACTGGAGGGGAGCGCAGGTCAGTTGCGTACCAGTTGCGAGCAACTAAACACGTTCAGAGATACTCGGTAACACTACAGCTTGTTTCAAAATGTGCTTGTCTCCCGGTCCCAAGAGAACATTTATAAATGACGCCTCCTAGCAGCACATTAGGAAATAAAGTGCTACATTTATAAAGACGAGAAGTAATAACCAATATCCATAGATTTATAAAAAAGGAATAATGGCCTGGGCCAGCTATAAAAATCTGGGGAAGGGTATCTGAGGCAACAGTTGTGTCTGAAAGCAGTTTAGGAGTGTTATTAAGGAAAGAAAAGCCATTGGTGCTAGTGCAACAACGTCCTTCTCTATGCCCAGTAAACAAAGATTAAGAACATGCACAAAATCTAATTTGTATGTTTTAATTCAGAAGTAGTTAGGCGAACTGTGAATAATTTTAAAGCAGAGAAAAACAAAGACCAACTCTGAAGAAAGTGCCTATGAAGCTAAAAATTCTGCTGACTTCCAAGGCAGTGTCTGAACATTAAGAAGAGTTCTTTTGAAGCTAGAATTATTTGCAGAAAAAAACACTAAGCGTGACAGAAAAATTGTAATCGAACATCGCACCATACGTGCAAAAGCTAATGTATTTACGAAATATTCGGAGATAACGAAGTGAAGTTTATATAGTTTTTATGGATGAAACTTAAATAAATGCAGCACATACTGGACCATATGCCTGGAGTGGAATACGTTACAGGGACTCTGCAGCGATATAGAAAGGCCGGCAGTTGTTTATCATGCCTGCTAGGGGAGAACAGGGTTTTGTTCCAAATGCCTATGTACTATTTAAGATCTAACAAAAGCGTGGAGATTACTACAATAGTAAGAATTACAACTTAGTTTATAAGAACTGTAAAACTGGCTTCGAGAATGAAATTTGATTTTAGACACCTTATGCACCGCACTCCCCTCTCGTAATGTTACGCGTGTAACGCATTGTGGCGATAAGTGCACTATCCCCACCACAGTTGCTACTCATCCCTACCGCGCAGGATTCCTGTCAATATAAAATAATACATCAATTCTGGCTCTGCAGGCTAGTACCCGGGACATTTTAGGCAACACTCTACCCTCTCCGGGCGGCCGTAGCCTGGCCGGAGGTAGCAAATTCCTCGTGGGTGTCGGGAACACACTGCCCCCTCGAGTCCAACCCAATCCAAACAATTTCCTGACTGGAGGGGCTCGGTAGTTCGTACCTAGGTTCCTCTAGTAACGTCAGAGGTACTACGACTGCTAAGGGTGTCGGATTTCCACCCCTACCTGACGTCTACAGAAAGGAAGCGGTAATATTTGCAGAACGGTAATTAACTACAAAGCTCTGAGTGTGACTCTGCTGATAACTAATACAACCGGCCTCACCATTCACCCCTCTTTACGGTAATCATGCTTATCATTCTAGTACATATGTCAAGTAGCACGTTTCTACTCCAAAGGAGGATATGTAGACAGAGCACCGCGTCTTCATGGTTGAATACTACTTTCGTACCGGCATTAAAATTGGTGCGACATATAAATATAGTTTAAACCGCTGCATAGAGGAGTTTAGGCAACGCTATGCGGCGTTCACACAAGTCCCTCGGAGCGTAATGTTGTCAAAAGTATCCAGGTAACGTCAAATTGACACACCTTTGTTTGTAACATAAACGTCTTACGTTTTATTAGTAAACGATATAAACTTTTAGTCATTCTTACGCTTAATTAAAATGTAGATATCCTTATGTCTTTCAAGACTATTAGATGCATCAAATATTTCCAAGATACAGGATCAGTTACTCGCAAAAAGAGAGACGCTGGACGCTATAAAGTGGCTGGTCCCAATATAGAAGCAATAGATAATGTTATGACAGAAAGACCTCAAGCATACCTTCTCGCAATACAGACAGTGTTTAAGGGGAAGAGAGAACGGAAATATAAGAAAATGGAAACATAAGACTACGTACTAGAGACATTTTCTTGTTTAGACTTGGATAAAAGCTTGTAACCCTAATTTATTTTTCATTCCTAGAACATGTTCTGCTAATTTTCTGGCTTGTAAAGAAGTTAGATTGTGAGGAAACTGTGGGTGATAGAAAACAATTGACATCAAATTGAAATACTTCTATTTTATGTGATAGTCAACTATAACAAAAAGACAGATTTTGTTTGTGAAATAAGTATTCATTGACTTATCACTTCATATATTCTTCGTGGTATAGTTCTATGGCTACATAATTAGTTTTGCAGTATATAGTGTTTTAAAAACACTTATCGTATCCACGTAGTAGGCTAAATTACGGAGTTTTACACGAGGGCCGCTCAATAAAGAATAAACGTAACTTTTACGGTTATAATTTTTCGCACTAAAATTCAATCTTATTATATTCTGTTAGCTTAATGTGAAACAAACACGCCATAGTACTTTCATTGTTGGTACTCCTGGTTCCCTCCTGTGAGAACCAGTCAAGTTCAGATATGTTCAGTGTCACCTACCGCTGCAATGGAGGTAACACGCAGTTAAAGTTGATGTTAGAGGAAGATCTGGAATTTATTTCAAACGTAATCACTGCTGATGAAACTTGGCTACATCATTTTGATTCTGAGAGCAAACAGCAAAGCTCAGTGTGAAAATCTCCTTCATCACCAACCCGCAAAAATGAAAAAGTGGTTGCTTCTGCTGGGAAAGTCATGGTCAGTTCATTCTTTGATATTCATGGAATGGTTTATCAGCATGTTGTACCTGCACACACATCAGTAACTGGACAATACTACAGGGATGTCCTGAAAACATTGCAAGTCCACATAAGGCGCTAAAGACCACATTTCCGTGAAGCAGGCTCGATGAGGTACCACGATAATGCGCGGCCACATATTGCCAAAGTTGTTGCTGAATATCTTGCAAAAGTCAACGTGAAGTGTAGCCCTCACCCTCCCTATAGCCCGGATTTAGCCCCATAGGGTCCTTTTCTGTTCCGTAACTTGCAGAAATGCCTTCGTGGGAGGCATTATCCATCATCAGAAGCAGTGATGAAGCCTGCGAAGACGATTTTGAGGTATCTCTCAAAAAATGGTTTCCAGCATGTCTTTGAAGACTGTTAGAAATACTGGGACAAGTGCATCGCATTCAGGGAAGACTATTTTGATAAGGACCATCAAAATTATGGGGATGTCAAAATGAAGAAAAAAAAGAATAAAGAGGAAGAAGTGATTATTGTTTATTGAACAGCCCTCGTATTACGTGGACAGACCCAACTCTCAAGAAGTATATTTACCTCCCGTAGAGGGAAGTCTCAAATCTGCTGTCAGCACATCAAATATGATCACGAGCTGCTAGGAGAAACGTATAAACTCGCTCCATCAGAGATGCTGTTGAAGACGTAAAATTTTGTGCGGTAAAATTGCAGATAAAGATGAACAGCGAGCTGAGTGACTCAGCTCCTGATGAAGACCATAGAGTGAAAAATGGCCGTAAGCTCGATCTTCTTAAATTTGACGCCGCTGATCACCCCTGAAGATTTAATCAATACCTTTCGAAGATTGGACACAAAATTAATTCCTGAAAGCCATATTATATCATAAATATTTGACCACAGACAATGGTATCAAATACAGGTGAATATTGGAATGCTTCTAGAGAATTTGTGTTTGTCATTTCTTGAATGTGAACTGAAGTGACATGGAATTAATTCCTTTGTGATTTTGTGAACTTCGCGGAAACTGGAAATGTATTTTAGAGGCAGTTGTTTGACATTGGAAACGGTAAAGTCGCCATTGACATCTCGACCGAATTAATTAAATTATCTACAGATTTCTGTCACTCCACACACTCGAAAGAACAGCTTGTTCAGCGTAATTTTCCAGACATAACGTAAAAGTACATCAATTTGCCGAGTAAACGAGCAATATTAGCGATTAAAGATAGATGTCGATGATCTCAATGCGTTTATACAGAATTTTCTTCCGTGGGAGTTGTTTTAGCACAAATCAGTTGACAGAGTTAAAAAGCCGGATGACGTAGTCAGCTATTCCATACTATATACACTAAGTGTCAATCACCTATGAAACAGCTAAATTCTTATTTCAATGTGGAAACACGTAGAAAAAAATTCAAATGACAACAAGATTAGTATTATCTCTCTGGTATTAAGTACAATACAATATGCTATATATTTTAGCCTCTTAAAAGTATTGTGACTTTGTGGGTTCATGAAATGAAAAGTCCAATTGTACCACTCATAAATGTTCTTTATTTCCACCGACTTACAGTTAAACTCTTGCCAATTACACAGAATTACGTAATGCACACAATTACGATTCACCAGTTCGTCCGTTACAATTCCAATTGCACTCGCGATTACGTAAACTCCTCCGACGCACATACACAGTCTTCTCGTCCGTTCGCTAGCACGTCAAGCACTGACTGCCTCCAGCCCGACGTGTTGCTTATATAGGGTCAGCTGGCCAATCTAGAAGCTTCTGGATTAGATGAAAGATCCCGTAAGTTCGAGAACTCAGGTGGAACGGAAAGAGACGGCACGGTGATGTTTTTCCAGCCAGCCCTCGTTACCGCTATAAGACAAATGAGGGGGCGTGGCGAACGCCGACCGTCTCTTGCTGCTGCCGGTTCTATAGGGGGTTCCGAAGTTCGGGTGACAGTATTGACCCTTTGCTCTCAGAACCACTGCACAAACACGGTGTTACCTACCTGTGAACTTCGATAGGTGAGGCACGCGGCATTTTAGCTGTCACTGCCTAATCCATACTCACCTGGAGTGTTTTATGCGGCTATTTTGACGGTATAATTATCTATATATGTTACACAGAAGCTGAGCATCACTCTATATATGCGTTCGGCATCATTTCAAAACATCCTGTATATACCTATATAATTCATTTATGAAGAGGTTTTTCTCTATTTAGTTAGTGTTTGTGATGCATTTAAATTCAAAGGATACTATTTTTCTCGATGTGTGCTTCCCGAAGGAATTTTGTATTCTCATCTGATTGAATACATTAAAAGGTTATTGAATTATGAAAATTGACTGTTCCAAGTTGTAAAGTGAGTTAAAATCTAACCAATCTGTAACTTTCCTGAGTGCTCTATAATACCAGGTACGTCCAAAAAGTAGGTTCTGTTTGGTAATGAAATTAAATTGTGTACAGATACAGAAAAATTATTTACTGCACAAAATTCTACAACTTTTAAACTACTTTACCACGTAACTGCCGAAATTTTGCATGCATTTGTCATAGCGAGGCACAACTTTTTGTATATCTTCTTCATAGTAGGCCGCGCCGTGGCTCAGTGGTTAGACCACTTGGCTCTCACCAAGGCGGCCCGGGTTCGATCCCAGGCGACCGCAAATTGAGATTGGTGGTGGACAACACGGCACTGGGGCGAATTTTCTCCGGGATCTCCTGTTTCCTCCGCCATCTCATTCTAGCGGTGCTCCATCTTCATCTCATGTATCATCAGTGTCACCGCCTGCGGTGCCGTATGTAATAAAAACGGGCGTTAAACACTACACATTTCACATTTCTACATAGAAGTTTGTCGCCTGTGTCTTCAACCAGTTGGAAACATTTTCTTTCAGCTCTTCGTCATTGTTGAAGTGTTGACCGCCAAGGAAAGATTTGAGATGCAAAAACAGATGAAAGTCGCTAGGAGCGAGGGCTGTACGGAGTGTGGTCAAACACGTCCCAGCCAAATCCCTGTAGGATGTTTTTCGTCGCATTTGCAGTGTGTGGCCGTGCGTTGTCGTGATGAAACACAACACCTTTTGACAGTATTCCTCGGCGCCTATTCTGTATTGCGTGCGCAATTTCCTAAGTGTCACGCAGTAAACTTCTGCTTTCATTGTTAGACCACGTGGTAAGAAATGTATGAGTAAGATGCCTTTCCTGTGCCAGAACACTGTGCATAACAAATTTCGAGGTGTCAAGATTTGTTTCGGCTTAACCTTTGCTGGGGATGAGGTGTTCCTCCATTCCATTGATTGACGCTTACTTTCAGGGGTGTCGTAGGAAACCCAAGTTTCATCTCCTGTGACTGTGTCAGAAATTCTTCACCGCCTTCATCATAACGGGTCAAAAGCTAAATTGCACTACCCATCCGTTTTGTTTTGAGTTGCTCAATAAGAATCTTTGGCACCCAACGTGAACAAAGTTTACGAAATTTCAGTTTTTCATTAACAATTGCATGAACTAGTGATCGTGAGATTTGGGGAAATTCCATAGTGAGAGCACTAATTGTAAAGTTGCTGTTTTCCTGGACATTGTCATCAATCGCGTGAACCAGTTCTTCTGTAACCAAAGATGGATGCCCACTTCGTGCACTTCACTAAGTCTTTCACTGAACTGTCGGACCCATCTTCTCACCATTGTATCACTCATCCCATTTTGTCTGGAAACTTCGAAAATTTACCGATAAATTTCAATTGTCTTCACTTTCCTAGCATTCAGAAAATGAATCACAAATCTGATATCACATGCGGCGGGATTTTCAATCAACACCGACACTATAAACAAGCACAACAAAGCGTACGTGGCTGACAGCGATCTCACAATGGCGCACGTTTCTTCTCGTTGATACAGAGCGTCTACCGCGTATGTGCGGAACTGCGATCGCAGCGCTGCAGCGGAGATAAACTGAAGCAGAACTTACTTCTTGGACGCCCCTTGTATAATGTATTTAGAAATACGTTTTTCTCTATTTAGTTAGTGTTTATGATGGAATTAAAGTCGAAGGATGCTATGCTGTGTTTCCCGAAGTATTTTGATATTCTTATCTGATTGAATAAATCAAAAGGTTATTGAATTATGAAAATTGATTGTATCAAGTTGTAAAATGAATTAAAAACTAAAAGATATGTAACTTTCCTGAGTACTCAGTAATATATACAGCACGTCATTCATCTGTTTAAATTCGGCTGGAACACCCGCTATTAAGTTTCTGTGTGGTATTTATTAAAAATCAAGCATAAAAAAGTAAGTTTAATTGTTGCATTTTTTTTTTTTCATAGAACGTACCACAACTTTGCCAGCCTTCTAACGACAAATCCAGACACACAGAAATGCAGCAGCTTGGCAGCTAAAAAGTTGTTAAAGTTGGCAGCCCTGCTATCTTACTGTGATAAACAAAATGACGAAGGCAGAAGCCAAGAGTTAGAATTCGTTTGCAGAGAAGGCGTCTCATTTTTCAAAGCCGAGGCGTAAAGGAACTAGAAGTAAATTGACTATATTTGTCAGGAATGAAGCAATTCTCTCTCTTTCTCTCCAACTGATGATGGTTTGTCGCGCTTTTGTGCAAGCTTTAGAAAGTCTAGTTCTTGGAAATCCATCAGTATTGGCATGAGTTACAAAACAGTTGACTGTAGCAGATTCGGGGAGTAGGCATACAGTGTGAAGAAGGTGCGTGAAGTTCACGAGATCACCACTCAGATAAAATCTTGCCTTACGGAATTGTGAATACACACGCCATTTTTATTTCAGGACTGGAACCAGATCAAAAGCTCTGGAATTTTTAAGATTCACGTGGACTACTTGTGAATGCATGACAGATGACAGAACTAGACCTCTAGTGACAGCGACGAGAGATAGAACTTTTTGATACTTAAAATTCGACGTTTTCATTGCAACAACAGCGTTTTCTTCAATTCCGTGGTGTGACACCCACTGAAATTCATCGCCAGTTGAGTGAGGCATGTGGTGATGGTACCATGGATGTGCCTAATGTGTGTTCTTGGGTACGACAGATCAAAGAAGACAGAACATCGTGTGACAACAAACCAAGACAGTTGAGTGAGACATGTGTTGATGGTATCATGGATGTGTCTAGTGTACGTTCCTGGGTGCGACAGTTCAATGAAGACAGAACATCGTTTGACAACAAAGCAAGACAGGTGAGTGAGGCATGTGGTGATGGTACCTTGGATGTGTCAAATGTACGTTCCTGGGTGTGACAGTTCAATGAAGGCAGAACATCGTGTAACAGCAAACCAAGACATTTGAGTGAGGTATGTGGTGATGGTAACATGGATGTGTCTAATGTGCGTTCCTGAGTGCCACAGTACAATGAAGGCAGAACATCATGTGACAACAAACCAAGACAGTTGAGTGAGGTATGTGGTGATGGTACCATGGATGTGTCTAATGTACGTTCATGGGTGCGACAGTTCAATGAAGGCAGAATATGGTGTAACAACAAACCAAGACAGTTGAGTGAGGTATGTGTTGATGGTACCATGGATGTGTCTAATGTGCGTTCCTGAGTGCGACAGTTCAATGAAGGCAGAACATCATGTGACAACAAACCAAGACAGTTGAGTGAGGTATGTGTTGATGGTACCATGGATGTGTCTAATGTGCGTTCCTGAGTGCGACAGTTCAATGAAGGCAGAACATCATGTGACAACAAACCAAGACAGTTGAGTGAGGCATGTGGTAATGGTACCATGGATGTGTCTAATGTACGTTCCTGAGTGAGACAGTTCAATGAAGGCAGAACATCGTGTGGCAACAAATCCAGACAGTTGAGTGAGGCATGTGGTGATTGTACTGGATGTGTCTAATGTGCGTTTCTGGGTGCGAAAGTTCAATAAGGACAGAACATCGTGTGACAACAAACCAAGACAGTTGAGTGAGGCATGTGGTGTTGGTATCATGGATGTTTCTAATGTACGTTCCTGGGTACGACAGTTCAATGAAGGCAGAACATCGTGTGACAACAAACCAAGACAGTTGAGTGAGGCATGTGGTGATGGTATCATGGATGTTCCTAATGTACGTTCCTGGGTACGACAGTTCAATGAAGGCAGAACATCGTGTGACAACAAACCAACACAGCTGAGTGAAGCATGTGGTGATGGTACCATGGATGTTTCTAATGTACGTTCCTGGGTGTGACAGTTCAATGAAGGCAGAACATCATGTGACAACAAACCAAGACAGTTAAGGGAGGTATGTGGTGATGGTACATGGATGTACCTAATGTACGTTTCTGAGTGAGACAGTTCAATTATGGCAGAACATCGTGTGGCAACAAATCAAGACAGTTGAGTGAGGTATGTGGTGATGGTACTGGATGTGTCTAATGTGCGTTTCTGGGTGCGAAAGTTCAATAAGGACAGAACATCGTGTGACAACAAACCAAGACAGTTGAGTGAGGCATGTGGTGATGGTACCATGGATGTTTCTAATGTACGTTCCTGGGTGTGACAGTTCAATTATTGCAGAACATCGTGTGACAACAAACCAACACAGTTGAGTGAAGCATGTGGTGATGGTACCATGGATGTTTCTAATGTACGTTCCTGGGTGTGACAGTTCAATTATGGCAGAACATCGTGTGGCAACAAATCAAGACAGTTGAGTGAGGCATGTGGTGATGGTACTGGATGTGTCTAATGTGCGTTTCTGGGTGCGAAAGTTCAATAAGGACAGAACATCGTGTGACAACAAACCAAGACAGTTGAGTGAGGCATGTGGTGATGGTATCATGGATGTTTCTAATGTACGTTCCTGGGTACGACAGTTCAATGAAGGCAGAACATCGTGTGACAACAAACCAAGACAGTTGAGTGAGGCATGTGGTGATGGTATCATGGATGTTTCTAATGTACGTTCCTGGGTACGACAGTTCAATGAAGGCAGAACATCGTGTGACAACAAACCAAGACAGTTGAGTGAAGCATGTGGTGATGGTACCATGGATGTTTCTAATGTACGTTCATTGGTGCGACAATTCAATGAAGGCAGAACATCCTGTAACAACAAACCAAGGCAGTTGAGTAAGGTATGTGGTGAGGGTATCATGGGCCTCCATAAAGTAAGTTCTGTTTCAATTTATCTCCTCTGCAGCGCTGCGATCGCAGTTCCACACTTGCGCGGTAGACGCTCTGTATCAAGGAGAAGAAACGTGCCGCCATTGTGAGATCGCTGTCAGCCACGTACGCTTTGTTGTGCTTGTTTACAATGTCGGTGTTGATTGAAAATCCCGCCGCTAGTGAAATCAGATCTGTGATTTGCTTTCTGAATGCTAGGAAAGTGAAATCAATTGAAATTTATCGACTGTCAAACGGAGCTGTGTTTCTTCACGACAACGCAAGACCATATACTGCAAATGCGATGAAAATCATCCTACAGGGATTTGGCTGGGATGTGTTTGACCACCCCCCGTACAGCCCTGACCACGCTCCTAGTGACTTTCATCTGTTTTTGCATCTCAAATCCTTTCTAGGCGGTCAACACTTCAACAATGATGAAGAGCTGAAAGAAAATGATTCCAGCTCATACAGGCGGCAAACTTCTATGAAGGTGGTATACAAAAGCTTGTGCCTCGCTATGACAAATGCCTGCAAAATTTCGTCAGTTATGTGGAAAAGTAGTTTAAAGGTGGTAGAACTTTGCGCAATAAATAATTTTTCTGTGTGTGTACGCAATTTAATTTTTTTACCAAACGGAGCTTACTTTCTGGACATACCTCGTATATCTAAATATTTTCACCTAATTATCCGAAGGCCCGACCAGCTAGCGGCTGGGAGCTCGACAGGAGGCATTTAAACCACGCCTACCCATTTATCTTGTAGCGCTGACGGGGATGGTTGAAAATCATCACTACCCATCTCTTTCCCCCTCCCTGACGTCTGGAACAATCGGGAAGATTCACTGAACCGCGAGACTTATAGAAACGGCGATCTTCCCTATATAAGGCCTGCAGTTGGCGAGTCAGTTCAGTTCTTGGCGAGCAGCTGTGAGGAGCGCCGGGCTAGTGAACGGGCTGGTTGACTGTGTACGTGTATCAGAGGAGTTGTACGTAATTGTGAGTGTAGAGTGGACCTATGACAGACGAACTGGCGAATTGTGATTGTGTGCATTACGTAATTCTGTGTAATCGGCCATCTGTTCTAACTGTAATTGGGTGGAAATAAAGAACATTTTGTGCAATTGGACATTGAATATTCCTTTGGTTTAATATTATGTTTATTATTATTGTTAATTCTTTATTTTTATTATTAGTGATTATTATTATTGGTCATACCCTACACGGACCGCGTCAAGTGGCAGAATAAACAAAAAATTAAATCTTTAGTTAACGAAACACCTAAGGACATCTGTTGGCGGTCTTCAGAAGGAGGGAATAACTGTTTGGGAGAACACAAACGAAATAAGGCGACTTAACTGTAATTAAACAACAAAGGTTCACTTACAAGTAAATATTCTCTCGCTGGTCTCAAAGGCCAACCAAAATGTAAATATAATTTATATATTGTCGGGGCGGAAATGATTTGGAGAGCTAATTGTGTTTTTCTGTTCCACTATTCTTTGACATTTTCTTTGTATTCGCAGGAGCTATTGTGTTCGTTTGAAGCCACTCTGCTGCAGACTTCCCTTCTGCGATCTCACGCTGTTTATGTTGAGGCGTTTCTCTTTTGTCCACCTTATAAATGGGGTTCCATTCACAAGATCCACGCCTAATAAAACAGAAGCCTGCTTTAGGGTGCGAGAAACATGTAAGACTGTTTGTTGTCAGGCATTTACCTCGTGGTTAGTTCTAAAACTATAAGATAAACAAAACAAGGACGTAAATATTAATAAGTTTACCATAAAATGAGAATGTTAGAGATTCTCAACACGTAAATACGGTACAAATATAATACGAGGGCTATCCAGAAAGTAGATTACGTTTTGGAATAAAAAGTAAACAAAGTATAGGAAACAAATTTTATTATATACAGATGAAAGCCACATTCAAATACTACTTTTCGACATAGTCACCATTCAAATTAAGGCATCTATCGTAGCGATGTACGAGCTTGGAAATTCCTTCGTCGAAAAATTCGGCCGCCTGCGCCTTCAACCACTTCGTTACCTCTTCTTGCAGCTGTGCGTCGTCATCAAAACGCTGCATAGCCAGCCACTTCTTCATTGCTGGGAATAGGTGGAAGTCGCTTGGTGCCAGGTCGGGACTGTACGGCGGATGAGGAAACAACTCCCACTTAAAAGATTCAAGAACTTCACGAGTGACATTTGCCGTGTGCGGCCGGGCGTTGTCGTGAATCAACAAGATCTTAGAGCTCAACATTCCTCTGTGCTTGTTTTGAATGGCTCTTCTGAGTTTTTGGAGAGTTTGGCAATACCTTTGAGAGTTTATTGTAGTGCCTCTTTCCAGGAAGTCCACCAAAATCACACCTTTTCTGTCCCAAAAAACAGTCGCCATCATCTTCCTTGCCGACATTGTTTGCATGCATTTCTTGGGTTTTTGGGGAGAACTTGTGTGCCCCCACTGCATTGATTGCAATTTCGTTTTACAGTTCGCGTGTTTCACCCATGTTTCGTCACCAGTAACGATGCGATCGAGTAAAGAGTCACCATCCTTATGGTAAACGTCCAAAAAGTTCAACGCTGCAGCCATTCGCTGATTTTTGTGGTCCTCTGTCAAGATTTTTGGAATCCACTTGCACAAAACTTGTGGTAACCAAGCTTTTCGCTGATGATTTCGTGCAACAAACTTCGCGAAATTTGTGGAAAACTCAAAGAAAGTTCCGTTATTGTGAACCTTCGATTTTCACGGACTTTAGCATCGACTTTTTCGACAAGTTCGGCAGTCACTATGCTGGGTCTCCCACTTCGATCTTCGTCGTGAACATTGGTTCGGCCATTTTTAAATCTGATGACCCACTGACGCACTCCACCTTCAGTGATAATGTTGTCCCCATACACTTCACAAAGCTGCCGATAGATTTCTATCGGTTTAGAGTTTTTTGCAGTCAGAAACCTTATTACTGCACGCACCTCGCGGGATTTTCAATTAACGCAGACATTTCAAACCGTCACAGTATCTGAACGGAGCACAGCACGAACCTCTCACTAGCACGGCTAGATGCCGACTGAGCTGCGCAACGCTCTGACCCCAAGATGGCTGCGCTAGCCCCGCCCCTAGCGGAAACAGACGAAAACGTAATCTACTTTCTGGATAGCCCTCGTAATTTGTAAGATAACACTTCACTTATCTTTAAAAAATTATCTTATTAATTGATAAGGATCGCGATTTCGTGAATACTAATTCTCAAACAACCTCGTTGTCAACGTTACCATCACTAGAGGTCGCTATGTTTTTGCCAGTACTACCACAATCTGAAAATGAAATAAACTTAAAAACAGAATCCACTGTTGATATTTCAAAATTCACTACGTAATGTTTACTATTTAAAATACTATTTTCCCAACCATTAAATTTATCGGACCATTTAATAGTTTTAATAATTTAACTATTGGATTTATTTCATAGTTAAATGACCAAAAATGATCTGCTACGGACCCGCCTTGGCAGCGTAGATGGTAGAGTGTCTGCCTCACGTTCAAGAAACCCGAGTTCGAATCTCGGTCAGGGTGATTTACCTGGATAAGGTTTTTCCGGGGTTTTCCCTTATCCTTGCAGACGAATGTCGGGTAACTGTAAGCTCCATGGACAGTGCACTCATTTGAGCATCATTTCATTCAATTCATTCACCGTCCTATATGACTTAACGTTGTAGGACGTAAGTTACAAACAAAAAAAAAAAGGCCGATTTATCAGTCTCTTTATATTTAATGTTACAAAATTACGTTTCATATTTACAATATAAAGTTTATCACAACCTAAACAATTAAATTGACAAATATCCGATTTTTTATTACTAGGAAGGTTACCTTCTTTTGCAAAAGGTAGTACATCTTTAATGCTATACTTATGAGAGCTGTTCAATAAAGAATGATCATAATTTTTACGGTCATAATCCTTCGCACTAAAATTCAATCTTGATGTGCAACAAACCCGCCGTGGTAGTTTCATTGTTGATACTCCTGGTTCCCGCCTGTGAGAGCCAGGTAAGTTCAGACATGTTCAGTATCGCCTACAATGGAGATAACATGCAGTTAAAGTTGATGTTAGAGGAAGATCCGGAGTTTCTTTCAAACGTAATCACTGCTGATGAAACTTGGCTACATCATTTTGATCCTTAGAGCAAACAGCAAAGCTCAGTGTGGAAATCTCCTTCATCACCAACCCCCCAAAAAAGCAAAAGTGGTTGCTTCTGCTGGGAAAGTTATGCTCATCTCATTCTTTGATATTCATGGAATGGTTTATCAGCAAGTTGTACCTGCACACACAGCAGTAACTGGAAAATATTACAGGGATGTCCTGAAAACATTGCAAGTCCATATCACGCGCAAAAGACCACATTTCCGTGAAGCAGGCTGGATGCTGCACCACGATAACGCGCGGCCGCATATTGCCTATGTTGTTGCTGAATATCTTGCAAATATCAACGTGAAGTGCATCCCTCACCCTCATTATAGTCCGAATTTAGCCCCATGTGGCGTTTTTCTATTCCCTAACTTAAAGAAACGCCTTCGTGGGAGACATCCATCATCAGAAGCAGTGGTGAAGGCTGCGGAGGCAATTTTGAAGGATCTCTCAAATATGGTTTCCAGCATGTCCTTGAAGACTGGCAGAAACGCTGGGACCAGTGCATCGCATTTAGGGGAGGCTGTTTTTAGAAGGACCATCAAAATTTTGAGCACGAGTAAAGCTACGTTGTCAAAAAAAAAAAAAAAAATCAATCTTTATTGAGCAGCCCTCGTATGTTGAGGAATTAAAGTTACACCTAACTAATTTTTTTAAAATTATAATCGTCATAATTTTTTAAGGATAGAAACATCATTAACAGTTTTCTTTATATTTAACTTTTTCAATCTTTTATGTATAAAGTCTTTATGCAAAGCATTAATCAAAGCAATTTTAATAATAAGTTTATATTCTTCTTTTAAATTCTTCTTTACTCAGGGGTATATTTATCAACCTATAAGTAAAACTATTAAAAACAGCAAAAATATGTGAAAAGGGGTTAAAAGTTATTTTTATGTAATTATCGTATGAGTAGATTTCCTATAAATACCAAATTTTAATTTATGATTATTTATTATGTGTAGGTCTAGAAAAGAAAGAAATTCATTAATTTCAGTTAATTAACTGAACTAGATTTCTTTAAACTGATTAAATTAACTGGATAAGTTTGGTATACTTTAGTTTTCCATAAATAAATATAGTAATAAAAATTTCCTCTTTATTCAGGGATATATTCAAGAAAAAGTCAAGATTTTTTAAAGATAAAAATAAATCGCCGCTAAATATTTGTGCATTCCACGTGCAGGAGTTTTCTCTGAAATAAAATTTAGCACAGCAGGGCAGAAAATTAGGTAGACTTGCCCACATAATGGCGATAATGCAAGTATTTTTGAACAAAAGCTTACAAAAGGGGCTGTTTTACTTTTAAACATATAATGAAGATTTTAAAAATAACGTCACGGAAGATTTTAAGCTTTTTCACCTATCTTAAGGTTACTATCTGATTTTGTTTGCATTACACAGTTCTGCCAACACTCTATTTTGTATTAAAACTAGAAGTAGAAATGACGGTATGTATTATTTGAAGTATCGTGGGAAATATCTTTTCTCAGTATCGAAAATTCAGAAAGAATGCTATATTTATTTCCTATTAAAAACAAAAATGAGAGAAATATCGATTGTCACCTGTTAAGTTTATGAATTTTCCTGTTGCTCATGGCCATCTACGTATATTCCTTGCCGAAAGATGTAACGGCATTTGTTTTTATTCTCTGTGAAGTACAGCAGCTGTTGATATCCTATGGAGTAATAACATCGAAACATTATTAGTTTATAAAGCAGTGAATGCAGTAATGTACGGCTTTATTTAGATATATTATAAATGTTCGGGATAAATATCTGATATTACCTGCTCATTTGAATGTAAAAGCTAAACAGCTGCATTTGCAATACGAATACAAAAATAATATGGAAAAATATTGGACAGTCACGCGCTGGACGTATTTACAAAATCAACTGTCACGTGCTGGTCTTCCCAGGGTTTATTTTGCCAGGGAATAGGCATATATTAAGAAATAAGGACATACATTGATATTACTATCTCAGAACAGTAACTTCTAATGTTATACCTTGTACAGGAGAGGTTATTTTTTAAATTTATCTTAGATAATCAACATAAACCAATTTCAGTTACAAATGTCTTGTCAATATATATACGTTTTAGTCTTAAGTTTTTTGTATTCCTGTTTGTTACTCTTTGTATCGCACTTAAATTTGTACATATTGTCACCCAATTATCGGATGGCGCGACCAACTGGCGGCAGGGTGAGGCCTGGGAGGCATTCGCCCACGCTTATCCATTTGTCTTATAGCGCTAACGAAGGTATGGTTGGAAAAACATCACTGGCCGTCTCTTTCCCCTTCCCCTGCCGTCTGGAACCTTTGGGGTGATACACTGAAACGTGAGACTTCCAGAAACAGCGATATTCCTATAAAAAGGGGCTGCAGTTGGCGAGTTCAGGCAGTTCTTAGCGAGCAGCCGTGAGGAGCGCCGAGTGAGTGAACGGACCAGAAGACTGTGAACGTGAATCGGAGGAGTTGTACGTAATTGCGAGTGCACAGTGGACCTGTGACAGACGAACTGGTGGATTATAATCGTGTGCGCTACGTAATTCTATGTAATCGGCAAGTTTTCCAACTGTAATTCGGTGGAAATAAAGAACATTTTGAGTTTGTGCAATTGGACTTTTAATTTCACGAACCCACAAAATCACAATATTTAGTCATAGTTTTTTGTATTACATTTTGCATTGTTATTTGTCTTACTTTTACATTTATATTTAAGCATGTGTGTAAATTATAATGTATGTAGCAACTGTAATTGGAGCATTGCTCTGTTGTAGCACAAAGAAAGACAGAAAGAAAGAAAGAAAGAAAGAAAGAAAGAAAGAAAGAAAGAAAGAAAGAAAGAAAGAAAGAAAGAAAGAAAGAAAGAAAGAAAGAAAGAAAGAAAGAAAGAAAGAAAGAAAGAAAGAAAGAAAGAAAGAAAGAAAGAAAGAAAGAAAGAAAGAAAGAAAGAAAGAAAGAAAGAAAGAAAGAAAGAAAGAAAGAAAGAAAGAAAGAAAGAAAGAAAGAAAGAAAGAAAGAAAGAAAGAAAGAAAGAAAGAAAGAAAGAAAGAAAGAAAGAAAGAAAGAAAGAAAGAAAGAAAGAAAGAAAGAAAGAAAGAAAGAAAGAAAGAAAGAAAGAAAGAAAGAAAGAAAGAAAGAAAGAAAGAAAGAAAGAAAGAAAGAAAGAAAGAAAGAAAGAAAGAAAGAAAGAAAGAAAGAAAGAAAGAAAGAAAGAAAGAAAGAAAGAAAGAAAGAAAGAAAGAAAGAAAGAAAGAAAGAAAGAAAGAAAGAAAGAAAGAAAGAAAGAAAGAAAGAAAGAAAGAAAGAAAGAAAGAAAGAAAGAAAGAAAGAAAGAAAGAAAGAAAGAAAGAAAGAAAGAAAGAAAGAAAGAAAGAAAGAAAGAAAGAAAGAAAGAAAGAAATAAAGAAAGAAAGAAATAAGAAATAAACATTTCATTAGAATTGTCAAAAAAATTGATGTAACTGGTCTAATTCCCAGTACTCCCAGAGAAAAACTGCTGTTTTTTAAATCGATGAATTCAATAGATTTGAATGAGTCTAAAAATGATTTTATGAAACTTATTAATCTGTGTTTAAACCAAAATTTCTTTCCTTTCAATGGAATCCTTGTTTAATCAACTTCTGGTGTAGCTGATCTTTTTATGAACATTTTTTTTTTTCAAATACAAGTCACAAAAGCTTTTTCTTCAATTTTTAAATCATGGTACAGTCACGTGGATGGGATTGCGATTTCATTACGGAGCGGATTCGGTACGTAGGCTGCCATCCTGGGCACGTTGTTCCTATGCTACCAAGTGGGGTAACCCCGGGAGGAAGGATGAGGTAAAGGAGACAGAGGGCGGCTGACCCAAGGAGACACGACAGTACAGAGGGCAGGGTCCTTACAGTTTACTTGGATAGATACTTCTCCCGACAGGCCAGGACAACGAACTCGCTCCCTTACAGCGGGACGGCAACGGGCCCAGCAGCCGAGCCCTAATGGTCCCAGGCAGGCGATCCGAGCCCCAAATGTCCCTCGCTGGCGGTCCCGAAATGGTCCCGGCAGAGGAGCGGAGGCCGGCGACCGACCTAACGGAGAAGGAAGTAGTTTTCTCAGAACATATCATCCTGCCATGCACCACCGAGACTCCCGCCGACACTTCCACCCTGAAAGAGACCACCAGTAGAAAGGTGATATGAAATGATAACGGAGATGAAATGGAGGAACAAGAAATTCGGGGGATGTAATTTACTTACTCAGCATTCGCCTAGTCACCCGGGAAAACCCTCGAAAGAACCCATAGGTCAGGTAGGTCGGTCAAGGGAATCAAACCCGGGCCTCCCGAATGCAGACTACGGACGAAACCGCCTCAGCATCCCGGTTGGTGATACGTGGATGAAATTTTTGCTATAGTTCCTGAGGGATGCCTTAGAACTTCTAAATTTGCAGGATTAAGCTATCAAGTTTACATTAGAAATTTAAAACAATGGTTCCTCCCCTCCGTGGATCTAAAGATAACAAGAAATAACACTTTGGCACTTACAGGAAATCAACACACACATAACTATATAAGAAATAAAAGTTTCAACTCTCTGTTACACAAATTTGCTGCTTTTACTACTTTGATTTACTGGTATATAAAAATACTGCAATGAAGAATATAAACACATTAATAACAGTGAATTAATTAATGGATTTAATAAAGATTTTATACACAAAAGTTTAGAAAAATATAAATATAAAAAATTGTAAATGATCTTTCCACTCTTAAAAAAGTTAAAAAAGATATATTTTCAGAAAAATATTTATCATCCATGGGCAAATGAATTCCAAAATATTTTTGAAGAATTTGGTATAATACTGGCACCTCAAAATAATACCAGCATAAAAAATTTTCTTCAGTTTTCTAAAAAAAGATAAATTTTTAGATAAAAAATCTGCTATTTATCAAGTTAACTGTTTAGAATGCGATAAGATTTACATTGGTAGAACCAAACTTAATTTAGAAACCAGAGCGAAGGAACATTTCAGAAATATTAAATATAAACAGACACATAAATCGGCAGTGGTTGATCATTTGTGGCCATGAAGACCTAAAATAAAGCAAAAGTTATATTGAAACAACTGAACGAACCGATAGATTTAATGGTTTGGGAGAAAATATCTATTTTACAAAAATAAAAATCGCGTAATGCATTTTGATATCCCACAAGTAGACGTACTCAAAAAGTATGTGTTTTCTACGGTAGATGGCAGTTACTAAGGAAACCATTCTTCAAATTCCGGAAGCGCTCAAGGTGAGTCAGTCAGTGTGTCAGTGTCAAGCTGACGCAAAGTTGCTTCGAAACTGGTACCAAAGGATTGTGAATAAGATAAGTACGCAAAGTATAAACTTGGAAGAAGCGTAGGGACAGTGAAGCACAAATAAGTACTAAAGTGAATCGAGAAGATATTGATACATTGCTTCACTCACACTGTTTATTCACAGGACATGTTTCAAGAGCTCTAGCTCCTATCATCAGCTGATACTCGACTAGTGCAAGTTGTAGTGGTTTCCTCTTTCTCCGTTTTGTCAACAGATGGCGTGATGTACTTGTCAAAGATGTCCGGTGGTGGGGTTTAAAATTCATGACTCTCTGACGATTTTTGTTGATGAAGATTTTTTCCATACGGAAAGGTCTATGGGATGATTAACATATTTTATCAGAGATGTTTCCAAGTTGATGTCATGTCTAGTATTCAAAAAACGAAAAGCCACTGCTGATTTTTCTGTTTCACCATTTTTAATGTTTCTTAGATGTTCTTTAGTTCTGATGTTAATATTTCTTTTTGTTTTTCCTATATAAATTGTAGGGCAAGTTTCACATTTGATCTCATAGATTCCTGGTTTTTCTTTGGTAGTGATTGAATTTTTGGGAGGGCCTTTTAAACAAATTTCTGATATTAAATCTATTTTGAGGTGCAAGAGTTATGTTGTGTTTTGAGAAGGTTTTTTGGGAATTTGTTATAGGCTGATGGGTGGAAGGTGAATTTTTTAAAAAGTTTTTTCTCTTTTTCTCCTGTAGGTACTAGTTTAATAAAGACATGTTTCAAGAGCTCTTGCTCCTACAGTGTGAGTGAAGCAATGTGTCAATATCTTCTCGATTCACTTTTGTACTAAGGTAAGTACGGTTTGTCTTCATTCGGTAAGTTTCGTAAACATACATGAAAAATTTGAAATGCGCTATACACTGACATTTAGTGGCTAATACGCTAAGATTTATCATGTCCGCCATATTTCGTCTTCATAAATTTTTAGGTTAATTAGCTAACCGGTTTACAACAATCGTATGTTAGAATTAGAATTTTAATCTGTCCTTGGCAACATATACATGTTATGAGACACGTCAAAATGTATAAATACAGTATATACATAAAGCCAAGTTTATTACATACAATATACACAGTAAGCAGCTTTTCTATGGTTTCATGTGGTATTTGCATAGACTAATTTACTACAAGAAATTTCATAATATAAATATTACAGGTTTATGAATGTACTATGCTCCCAGTGCTCATTTACATGGTTATAGTTCTAAAAATTCATTAACCGTATAAAAACAGTGTGCATGCAAAAATTTCTTAACCTTATTCTTAAAGTGTTTTAATGTTGCAGCTTGTTTAAATGAATTTGGAAGTTTATTATATAACATTATCCCTTTGCAGTTAAAGCTTCCTTCATAAAGGCTCGTTTGGTGCGCTCGAATTGCCAGTTTATCCTTGTTACGAATGTGGTACATCAGCATTTACTTGAAAATGATTTATATTTGTATGAACTTTTGTGGATGTTATGGCTCTCGAAAAGGTACAGCTCCGTATAAATGTGATCTGAATGCAATTGAGCTGTCGTGGGCAAAACTAAGGAATGTTTTGAGGGGATGCAATGTTACTTGTGATATCTTCGCTTATCTTACAGCTAAACTGTGTTTTTCAAGGCTGACCACACTGAAGAAACAAAAGAGCGACAGATCTCGCTACTTCCACTGTGGTCGCACCACAACGTAAATCCAGCGCTCAACTTATCTCGCGTACTCTAAGAGTAAAGTTGTGTTACTATAGTTTTTGTTATACTTAATACTTATCTTACTTCACTGTCAGCAGCTTCAGTATTTAAAATAATTTACTAGATCTTCTATGCTGGTTTTATTTACCTTTCTTGGATACTTTTTTCTTTATTGCACTATTTATATCCATCAGCCTTGGCAAACAAACGAAGACATCTAAGAATGAACTGCGTCCCAGTTTCGTCACCAGAACAACGTGGAACATGCGTAGGGATGTGTTGTGGCCATTCATTTGTTTTATTCGGTACCAACAATAACTACTATGCGCAGTAAACACAAAACGTACGATGTCATTTTCCAGTTGACGGGTCCAGAAACGAAGCTGTTTTCAATTTGGAAGCGAGATGCTTCCTGGATCATTTTTAAGGTTATGACAGCGAGACCACATCAAAAGCTGCATCAAATCCCTCCACAAAGGATAAATCTGCAGTCCCGATATTCCTGGCATTTCACTGCCGCGAACAACTATTTCAGCCCCGTCGTTACAAACAAATGAACGGTCCTTGTGGTAGACTCCCGCAAGGAAAACGAGAAAATTGTACTAAAAGGACTTATATATAAACTTGCAAATATTCCACAAAGTAATTGTTACGTCATATATAGCAAATGAAGCTCTATAATACTTAAACATATTTAAAACAATAAATTAACCCATGAAGTGAAGTGAAAATGAGTACAGGGTACATAGAGCTTAGAGTTAACAGGCATTCATCTTTCAGGATAAGAGAAAACCTCAAACATCATATTAGAAGATGAATCAAATAATGTTCAAATGAGTAAAGGGTACATAGAGCTTAGAGTTACCAGACATTCATCTTTCAGGATAAGAGAAAACCTGCAACATGGCCATTTCGGATGATGAATGAAATGATGTTCAAATGAGTACCGGGTACATAGAGCTTAGCATTATTAAAGATTCTTCTTTCAGGATAAGGAAAACCGTCATATCGGACGATGAAGGAAATGATGTTCAATAAGTACAGGGTACAAAGAGCTTAGAGTTACCAGACATTCATCTTTCAGGATAAGAGAAACCTCCAACGTTAAGTCATACAGGACAATGAATGAAATGATGTTCAAATAAGTACAGGGTACATAGAGCTTATAGCTACCAGACATTCATCTTTCAGGATAAGGAAAAACCTCCAATTTTAAGTCATATCGGACGATGAATTAAATGATGTTCAAATGAGTGGGGGTAGATAGAGCTTAGAGTTACCAGACATTCATCTTTCAGGATAAAGAAAAACCTCCAATGTTAAGTCATATCGAACGATAACTGAAATGATTTTCAAATGAGTACAGGGTACATAGAGCTTATAGTTACCTGACATTCATCTTTCAGAATAAGGAAAAACCTCCAATGTTAAGTCATATCGAACGATAACTGAAATGATGTTCAAATGAGTACAGGGTACATTGAGCTCAGAGTTACCTGACATTCATCTTTCAGGATAAGGAAAAACCTCCAATGTAAAGTCATATCAAACGATAAATAAAATGATGTTCAGATGAACACAGGGTACATAGAGTTTAGAGTTACCAGACATTCATCTTTCAGGATAAGGGAAAACCTACGTTAAGTCATATCGGACGATGAATGAAATGATGTTCAAATGAGGACAGGGTACATAGAGTTTAGAGTTACCAGACATTCATCTTTCAGGATAAGAGAAAACTTCCAACGTTATGTCATATCGGACGATGAATGAAATGATGTTCAAATGAGTACAGGTTACATATAGCTTAGAGTTACTCCACATTAGTTTTTCAGGACATCAGAAAACCTCGGAAAATATCGCTATCTCCTGACCGAGTTTCTAAGTCAGGTCCTCTTGAACATGATACGCTACCACAAGGCACAGAGGTAGGAAACTGGTATTATAATGGATGGTAAACAAATTTTACTGCTTTTAAGAGAATTGCATTACAAGTGAATCCTTATATGAATAGTTTTCGAAGCATTTAATGTTGTGAGAAATGTCCTGAGCGTGTATGAAGGGATAAATGCAATAAATTAAAGGTGTATCTAGAATTTTATAGAATTACTTCAGCAGATTGTTTTTTTTTTTTTTTTTCGATTTAATGTGTGGCGGAAGTTAAATTTTTAATGGAATGTTGCGTTTAGTTACTGCAAACATGTAGCAGAAATATAATAAGCGATCCCGAGTAGAGAAGGCCGTGTGATCAAACAAATTTTACTTAAAAGTAATTTAAAAT
Source organism: Mantis religiosa (assembly GCA_030765055.1). Classification (NCBI taxonomy): domain Eukaryota; kingdom Metazoa; phylum Arthropoda; class Insecta; order Mantodea; family Mantidae; genus Mantis; species Mantis religiosa. The sequence continues at coordinate 259,994,602 of CM060947.1, read as the reverse complement.
AGCAATTTATAAATGTTGTATGTGACTATGTAGTTTTTTAAAAAACCATGAAGAATTTAGAGTAATTTTAGTGTTAATTATACACAAGTGGCAAACGAAGGCATTCCGGGTTGTATAAATCCAGGGAAAATGTAAACGCCATTTCCTTGGAGTTAGTGTTTTGTTAGTATCCGCAGGTAGGACGAACATTCATCACGTCGGGAGAGAGAGAGATGGACGCCTGACGGTCGGGCGCCTACGTGCTCTGTTTATATGCAGGGTGTGCCAAATCGAAACAGTAAACTTTACACTGTGATACACTTGCCCGCTGATTGTTTGATTGTTTGTTGTAGTGCAACAATAAGTAACCTGTATCGCTTTTGTCTATGGATTGTATTACTGTTTGTTCGTTTCTTCTAGCGGAAATAATAAATAAATAATAGAATAACACTTTCTGCGATCTCATGAGCTATGTAAATGAATTACTTGTGATGCATCTTTTTCATTAATGAACTTAGAGTTCTCTGATTCTTGACTCCACGCATGAACTAAGAGACTTATCTACAATGTCAATAACTTATGGGTTCGTAGAACTAAATGTCCAATTTGCAGAAATTCAAAATGCTCCTTATTTCCGTAGAAATACACTTTGGTCAACCCTTACAGTAGCAGACTTACGTAACATACAGAGATACAGCCTCAGAAGGCGTCTGCAACACCCTCAAAAAAGAGTTCACTTTCAAGTCACAGCTGCAGGCACACGCAGTTCCGAATGCGACTGCCTCACTGGCGATCTGCTGCCACTTTTATAGCTCCGCCCACTGTTCGAGAAATTACCGGTATTTTCTGTAACAAGAACCTTCCAGCTATCCATCTTTATCTGCTTCGGCAAGAATTTTATCTCCGCGTTGCACTGTCTACCTCTTTGTGCACGTCGGTCGCGCTTGTTTCAACAATGCGGTCGGCGACAATAATTACACAATCGAAACTGAGAATATCCTGACAGTTTTTATTCTTTGTACTTGAGGTAATAGAGGAAGTATGCTCCATTCAGAAATTCTACATCAACATTTTATTAGAAATGCTTGTTTTGAAATTTCCTGGAAAAAATGATTAAAAATGAATAGTAAATCTGCGTGTGGGTGTATAAAACAGAATAACACAAGTAAAACAAAACCTAGCTATGGAAATTAGTTCTTTCACATAGCCGTGTGTAGGATGCACTATGAAAGAGTAGAGCTAAACTGAAAAATTCCATGCCATAGCCGGGATTTGAACCACGGATCTTCTGGTCTCCGTCCAGCCGCGCTAAACCATTGAACTACTATGGCAAATGTGCCAAAATGACATTAAATTCTCCAACTGACTCGTGTTTCTCCCGGTAAACCACTAGGAGTTCTCATAAACACACGACACAACTACCTTAATGACGACCTACTATGCTGTAAGTACTTTAAGGCCCGGGCTTTATAGTTCGGACCACTATTAGGTACAACTGACTCGTGTTTTTCCCGGTAAACCACTAGGAGTTCTCATAAACACATGAGACAACTACCTTAATGACGACTTACTATGCTGTAAGTACTTTAAGGCCCGGGCTTTATAGTTCGGACCACTATTACGTACAACTGACTCGTGTTTTTCCCGGTAAACCACTAGGAGTTCTCATAAACACACGAGACAACTACCTTAATGACGACTTACTATGCTATAAGTACTTTAAGGCCCGGACTTTATAGTTCGGACCACTATTACGTACAACTGACTCGTGTTTTTCCCGGTAAACCACTAGGAGTTCTCATAAACACATGAGACAACTACCTTAATGACGACTTACTATGCTATAAGTACTTTAAGGCCCGGGCTTTATAGTTCGGACCACTATTACGTACAACTGACTCGTGTTTTTCCCGGTAAACCACTAGCAGTTCTCATAAACACATGAGACAACTACCTTAATGACGACTTACTATGCTGTAAGTACTTTAAGGCCCGGGCTTTATAGTTCGGACCACTATTACGTACAACTGACTCGTGTTTTCCCGGTAAACCACTAGGAGTTCTCATAAACACATGAGACAACTACCTTAATGGCGACTTACTATGCTGTAAGTACTTTAAGGCCCGGGCTTTATAGTTCGGACCACTATTAGGTACAACTGACTCGTGATTTTCCCGGTAAACCACTAGGAGTTCTCATAAACACATGAGACAACTACCTTAATGACGACTTACTATGCTGTAAGTACTTTAAGGCCCGGGATTTATAGTTCGGACCACTATTACGTACAACTGACTCGTGTTTTTCCCGGTAAACCACTAGGAGTTCTCATAAACACATGAGACAACTACCTTAATGGCGACTTACTATGCTGTAAGTACTTTAAGGCCCGGGCTTTATAGTTCGGGCCACTATTAGGTACAACTGACTCGTGTTTTTCCCGGTAAACCACTAGGAGTTCTCATAAACACATGAGACAACTACCTTAATGACGACTTACTATGCTGTAAGTACTTTAAGGCCCGGGCTTTATAGTTCGGACCACTATTAGGTGCAACTGACTCGTGTTTTTCCCGGTAAAGCACTAGGAGTTCTCATAAACATATGAGACAACTACCTTAATGGTGACTTACTATGCTGTAAGTACTTTAAGGCCCGAGCTTTATAGTTCGAACCACTTTTAGGAACAATTAATGGAAATTAATTGTTCTTTCACAGTAGCCATGTGTAGGACGCACTATGAAAGGCTAGAGCCAGACTGAAAAATGCAATGCCATAGCCGGGATTTGAAACACGGATCTCATGGTCTCCGTCCAGCCACTCTAAGCATTTGAGCTACTATGGCCAATAGCCAACATGACATTAAATTCCCCAACTGACTAGTGCTCTTCTCTGGCTTTACTCTTTCAAGAGCTAGCTCTATGAATTTTGGTGTTTGTGTGTGACTGTAAAAACTGCTACAGTTACTAGGAGCGGAGAGTTAAGGAGGCTTTAGCCATTTCCTCCAAGAGGAGCAGGCTTAATCTTGATGCTGGATTTCAGTTCAGCTCCTCTTCAAAACCGGCCTTAAAGTGAAAATCTACCGACTGAAGAAGCACAGATCTATACATCTTGATCATCAAGTTAACTAGTTACGCTTCTTTGACCCATTGAATTTTCTATACTCACGCCATCTCCTGACCTGGCATTTAATTTACTGAAACCAGTCTTTTGTTCAGTGATGCGACTCTGATATTGTTTTGTCTTTGTTGATATTTGCGTTATATCTAGTAATAAATGTGAGGTTGCAACATATATTAAAATATCCTGATGGGAGGGATGTACGGTTCCGAAATAACGATTTCAAATCGTCTTTTCCCATGGCTTGCTTCCCGAGAAAGTCTTGGACATGCGTACTGTGTTGTTATTCTAGCTAATTGTGGAGTACCGCAGTACAGTGTATGTTGTACTGCAAGGTATGTGTCTGTAATAGCAAATTTCAAACATGGAAACTTCAAAAAAATCAGCTAGGAGGTTGTAAACTCCCGAACTACAATGATTATTCACAATGTTTTCAAGTTTTCCACGGAGGGTAAGCAAAACTGCCTAGTTCTTCCTTTGCAGAGGACAGTGGCTTGAAGTAATCATAGTGTGAAGAAGTGATTAATTTCCAACAATTAACTGAAATAATAGGAGTTTAATGGTGAAGTCTGGGACTTAAATACCTAGATAGTAAGTCGTCACAAACGTCGTATCTCAAAATAGAGAGCCCCCAGTGCTTTATCAGCAAAATATATGAGTGAATTGCAGAATGTCAGGACGGCAGCTAAATATAGTAGCTCAAAGGGTAAGAGCGACTGCAGGGATACCAGGAGACACGTGGTTCAAATCCCAGCTATGGCATTGAATTTTTCTGTTTGACTATCTCTATATTTCTAAATGTATTGCATAAATACCCACCAAAATAGATTAATACGAGGGCTGCTGATCACAATTTTTTTGACAACGTACCTTTATTCATCCTCATCATTTTGATGGTCCTTCTCAAAATAGTCTCCCCTGAATGTGATGCACTCGTCCCAGCGTTACTGCCATTCTTCAAAGACATGCTGGAAACCAATTTTGAGATATCTTTCAAAATCGCCTCCGCAGCCTTCACTACTGCCTTTGATGATGGATAATGCCTCCCACGAAGACGTTTCTTCAAGTTAGGGAATAGAAAAAGTCACATGGGGCTAAATCCGAACTATAGGGAGGGTGAGGGATGCACTTCATTTTGATTTTTGCAACATATTCAGCAACAACATTGCCAATATGCGGCCGCGCATTATCGTGGTGCAGCATCCAGCCTGCTTCACGGAAATGTGCTCTTTTGCGCCTGATATGGACCTGAAATGTCTTCAGGACTTCCCTGTATTATTGTCCAGTTACTGATGTGTGTGCAGGTACAACATGCTGATAAACCATTCCATGAATATCAAAGAATGAGATGACCATAACTTTTCCAGCAGAAGCAACCACTTTTGCTTTTTTGGGGGGGTTAATGATGAAGGAGATTTCTACACTGAACTTTGTTGTTTGCTCTCAGGATCAAAATGATGTAGCCAAGTTTCATCAGCAGTGATTACGTTTGAAAGAAACTCCGAATTTCCTCTGACATCAAACTTAGATGCATGCAGACCTGCATGCGAATGTCCTTTTGTTCGGGTATCTACAGTCATGGAACCAATCGCGCACAAACATGTCTCATGTGTAATGTTTCTGTCGCCAAAGGGTGGATGCCACAATGAAATTTTCAGCATTTCCTAAACTGATCTCAAGGTATTCGTCGATCCTCTCTCAGAATGGCAGCAGCAGAGTCGATAATCTTTTCCGTAAGAGCAGTAACAGGAGCAGCGGGTCCACCTTCCTTTGAAGTTGATTGTCTCCCCTCTTTGAACATTTTAAACCACATTCGGTCTGCGCTGTAGGGAAGAACAGACTGTCCATATGTCTCCTGTAACATTGTATATTCCTCAACTGATAATTTGTTGAGACGAAAGCAGAATTTCAAAGTGGCATATTGTTCCTCGCGTGTTACCTCCATTCAGTGATACTTAACATGTCTGAACTTGCCTGGTTCTCACAGGCGGGAACCAGGAGTACCAACAATGAAACTACTACGGCGTGTTTGTTTCACAATAAGCTAACAGAATATAATTAAGATTGAATTTTAGTGTGAAAAAATATGACCGTAAAAATTTATTATCATTCTTTGTTGAACAGCCTCCTACATAAAAGCACTGAGAATGCATCTGCGCATGGTACTATTACAAAGTTTCGCGTCTCTCTGTGGCATGATTGTGGACACCTTTAGCCTGTCGTAGTTTCCTCTCGTCATCCTTTCCCCCTCGTAGTGGTGGATCACCCTATACATATCGACAAAACAAGATCTACATTTTCTCCACCTGCATTCAGATGTTTCAAATGAAGGAACACTTAAAAAAACAAGAATTATTAAAAAAAGCACCGCCGTCTGCGAATCTGTACCCACTTGATTTACTCCAGTGTTATTCTAATTCAGTCGACGGTTCTTGAGACTCGAACAAAAGATTTCTTTTCCTTCCGTGACCTCGTCTTTTAATTTAATATGGTTCTTGCGTTCCTCATATTTCCACGGCACGCTGCAAGTGCACGACGGGAAGAAGACAGAGAGTGGAATAAGTTATGAGGTAATTTTGTAAGGTAAGTATAGGTAAGTGGCATAGGAGGCTGTGACAAAGCCAGTTGCTGCTGTTATAGCTTTCCGATATTGCTGCTTCGTGGAATTAGTTCACCAACACAGAAAGTAGTGTGAGGAGACGGTAAAAAATAAGGACAACACGGTGCCTTTAATGGTTAAAGAGCTATTTGACTTATTAAACCTTCTCATTCCATCTACACTTCTAAAACGATCGTCACACTTCTAAACTCTAACACTAAGTACTGCCTGTGAACCATTGAGAGAAAAATGATTATATTTGTACACCTAAATGAGAGCCTCAACTCTTATACACTTACTCCTCTAATTATTTCAAGACAAACATTATCTTATCGTAGTTACAAGGGAATACAGTAGACTTTAAGTGATAGTCAAATGTTTTATATACATGACTTTGTCTACTCTTGTACAAACACTTATTGCTCTATCTACTTCAAGATAAACATTATCTTATTGTAGTTACAAGGGAATACAGTAGACTTTAAGTGATAGTCAAATGTTTTATATACATGACTTTCTCTACTCTTGTACAAACACTTATTGCTCTATCTACTTCAAGATAAACATTATCTTATTGTAGTTACAAGAGAATACAGTAGACTTTAAGTGATAATCAGATGTTTTATATACATGACTTTCTCTACCCTTGTACAAACACTTATTGCTATATCTACTTCAACATAAACATTATCTTATTGTAGTTACAAGAGAATACAGTAGACTTCAAGTGATAGTCAAATGTTTTATATACATGACTTTCTCTATTCCTGCACAAACACTTATTGCTATCTCTAATTCAAGATAAACATTATCTTATTGTAGTTACAAGGGAATAGAGTAGACTAAGTGATAGTCAAATGTTTTATATACATAACTTTCTCCACTCTTGTACAAAAACTTATTGCTCTATCTACTTCTAGATAAACATTATCTTATTGTAGTTACAAGAGAATACAGTAGACTTTAAGTGATAGTCAAATGTTTTATATACATGACTTTCTTTACTCTTGTACAAACACTTATTGCTCTATCTACTTCAAGATATACATTATCTTATTGTAGTTACAAGGGAATGCAGTAGACTTTCAGTGATAATCAAATGTTTTAAAATTGGTTGTCTTGGTGACGTCCTTGTAATTACATTCTCTTATTGTGTGCAAGGGATAAAAATTAACTGCATTTTTGTGTAAGAAAATTTTGTCTATCTTTACAAAGTTCTTCATAATGAAAATGTCTGGGCAAAATTCATGTTATAAAATTAATTTTTTATGAAAATATATTACGTTTCCTTAATATCTGGAAGAAAATCCTGAGAAAATTTTTGCGAAAGCAAATTCCAAAACGTTTTTCTTATAAATTATAGATTGGTGTTAAGCTATGTTCTTCAAAATCATGGTGCCGCATCCATGGTGCCGGCGATAAATCTAAAACCGCGTATTTCATGCTTCTACTGTACTTATCGCATAATTCCGTCATCACCTCACAATTCAACTCAATATGTCAGTAGAAAATAAGACAGTATTTCGGATTTAAAGGAAGGTTATACGGAGGATTAACACCCATAGCAGACGCTCCTATAAATATATTTTTGGAACATTGAAGATCAATATATATTCTCCATATATATTGGCGGTATATAGCGTGTCTCTTATTTTAAATTTTCAGGTATAGTACGGAGAGTACCTCACCAATGTTACTTATTTCGGTTCGAATGAGAACACGAACTGTCCGTGACCTATTCTTGTACACTCTTTTTAAATACTCCCACAAGAAAAGCTTCCGTAAAATTACTTCAGGAAATGTGGGGTGCCACAAACCTTTTGGTATTATCCGATTATCAAACAAACTGGTTACAAGTTCCATGGTGTCATTAGATGTATGACACGTTGCTCAATCTTGCTGGAAATAACCTTCTCTTAATTCGATATCATCTCCCTAAACATTAAGAGAATATAGTGAGAGGAGTGCAAAAATGTATAGATGCTGGTGGAGGACACTTCCAACATTTTCTCTGAGATGTAATAACCCAATTGTTGCACGTGTGTCCTATTATTGTTTCGATGTTTATGCCCTACTGAAGTTGTTCAACTTCATATGGATCGCACGATATGCTAACAAACTGTATATCTCTGAACACGATCACGTCCACATTGGCTAAAAGTGAATCCACAGAATGCAAATCAATTTAATCTAATCAGAACTTACAAGTCTAAGCAGAAACAGCCTGCGTAATATTTTTACTTTAAACAACAGTTTAGAAACAAACGAATGCAGTTAGTTGAATGTGAAAAGGCTGAACAGCTCTGTATGCGCATATCTGTATTCATTTAACTTTTGTATTGACTACAGTTTTTTTTTAAACTACGGTGCGAGTTTAAATTAAGCGTTCCAACAATGATTTTAACAATAATAAACTATTGGACAAATAATGCAAAACAAAATTAATTACCGCGCGAACGATGCACGTGTGTATTTTGGGATGATGGATATTTTTACTCGATTTCTTACAAGATGAGGAATTTGGTAGAGCTATATCCAATATGACAGATAAATTGACACATTGAGTACCTGCATTTACCGTAAAATGAGTGCAACTTAAACTAATAGCAGAATTCAAGATTACGTGTGCAAATCATTTATCTTAGTTATACCTTTTCTAACGCTAAATAGTGGGTATATAAAGGAATTGAATTCAAACTACTCGAAATATATTTATATATCAGTCTTCTGAACCTTTAAAAACACAAAATGTCCTGTATTCGTGTATTACTGTAGCTGGTCTGGTAAGTCCCGCCCAGACATAGACGAGCCGCTACACCAGCAGTTTGACGGACAGTATCACATAGTTTAACTCTAGACTATGTTGTATCCATAGTTACAGGTGAATAGCTTGTTTAGTTTTTAAATGACAGCATTTTAAACAAGACAAGTGTAGAGGTTTCACGAAAATGGAGCATTTAGACATACGAGCAGTAATTTGAAAGACACAACGCCTAAAGAAATTAAAAAGTAACTGGAAAGTACTTTGAAAAACTCTCCCTTCACATTCAATGATTAAAATGTGGGTTGTAGAGTTTAAAATGGGACGTACGAGTACTAGCGATAAACCTCGCTCTGGACGTCCTGTGGAAGTCACAACTACAGAGATCATTGAAAGACTCTGTCCCTTCATATACAATGATTAAAAGGTTGCTTGTAGAGTTTAAAATGGGACGTACGAGTACCAGTAATGAGCCTCGCTCTGGACGTCCTGTGTAAGTCACGACTACAGAGATCATTGAAAGGCACTGTCCCTTCATATACAATAATTAAAAGGTTGGTTGTAGAGTTTAAAATGGGACGTACGAGTACTACTGATGAGCCTCGCTCTGGACGTCCTGTGTAAGTCACGACTACAGAGATCATTGAAAGACACTGTCCCTTCATATACAATGATTAAAAGGTTGGTTGTAGAGTTTAAAATGGGACGTACGAGTACTAGTGATCAGCCTCGCTCTGGACGTCCTGTGGAAGTCACAACTACAGAGATCATTGAAAGACTCTGTCCCTTCATATACAACAACCAAAAGGTTGGATGTAGAGTTTAAAATGGGACGTACGAGTACTAGTGATGAGGCTCGCTCTGGACGTCCTGTGGAGTTACAACTACAGAGATCATTGAAAGACTCTGTCCCTTCATATACAACAACTAAAAGTTTGGATGTAGAGTTTAAAATGGGACGTACGAGTACTAGTGATGAGCCTCGCTCTGGACGTCCTGTGGAAGTCACAACTACAGAGATCATTGAAAGACTCTATCCGTTCATATACAACAACTAAAAGGTTGGTTATAGAGTTTAAAATGGGACGTACGAGTACTAGTGATGAGCCTCGCTCTGGACCTCCTGTGGAAGTTACAACTACAGAGATCATTGAAAGACTCTGTCCCTTCATATACAACAACTAAAAGGTTGGATGTAGAGTTTAAAATGGGACGTACGAGTACTAGTGATGAGCCTCGCTCTGGACGTCCTGTGTAAGTCACAACTACAGAGATCATTGAAAGACTCTGTCCCTTCGTATACAATGATTAAAAGGTGGGTTGTAGAGTTTAAAATGGGACGTACGAGTACTAGTGATGAGCCTCGCTCTGGACGTCCTGTGTAAGTCACAACTACAGAGATCATTGAAAGACTCTGTCCCTTCGTATACAATGATTAAAAGGTGGGTTGTAGAGTTTAAAATGGGACGTACGAGTACTAGTGAGGAGCCTCGCTCTGGACGTACTGTGTAAGTCACAACTACAGAGATCATTGAAAGACTCTGTCCCTTTATATACAATGATTAAAAAGTGGGTTGTAGAGTTTAAAATGGGACGTACGAGTACTAGTGATGAGCCTCGCTCTGGACGTCCTGTGGAAGTCACTACTACAGAGATCACTGACAAAATTCATGGTCTAGTACTGGAAGACTGCAGATTAAAGTTGTTTGACATAGCAGAGGCTGAAAACATATCACTGAACATCCAAAATTTTCATCGAAAACGAAGATTTCACAGCAACTAAGAGGTCATTTCTAAGGTAAACATCTATTTTGAAGTTCATGATAAATGACACTACAGAGAAGCTGCTTTAATTTTATTAGAATACCAATATGAGAAATGTGGTAGTCTGTCTGGGCATTGTGAGAAATAAAGAAAACAACTGAACGCTTTTCTTTAATGTGAGGCTAGAAGTTTTACAGCCGAACTCACAGCATAAAAACAATGAGGGAAATCCCAAAGTTAATATTTAATTTTAGGATTCCAGAACGATATTAAACAAAGGTTATATACATGAGCAGTAAGAGATACACACAAATTTGTTTGTACAAGAGTAGAGAAAGTCATGTATATAAAACACTTGACTATCACTTAAATCTACTGTATTCCCTTGTAACTACAATAAGATAATGTTTATTTTGAAATAGACAGAGCAATAAGTGTATGTACAAGGGAAGAGAAAGGCATGAGACTGTTGTTTCCAGCAAAACCTACATGTTCACAATAAATCGTAATCCCCTGTGAGTGGCATCCATTGAATTCTGGAGTGAGCTCAGCGGGTTAACCGAGGGGAATCTGTTGCCAACTTCATTGCACTCAAATTTCTACACGCAGCAGTTACCTCAGAAATGTCACAGTTTAATTTGTGGTGAAAAATACCATCATCACGTACAAATTGCAAACCTCCACATACTGTTGTTGTCGAAAGCCACGTATCTGCTCTTACTTGCATTTGTTTCCTCATACTTGTACAAACAATTGTTTGAAACGTCCATTCCCATTTCCACCCATGTTGGTAGAGGAAAAGCTCTGTAGGACTGTATTTACTATTTCCTTGTAGAAGTAAAATAGTATAATAAGATAATAAATAGAAATCGAATAACCTAGTTCAGAATAGTATTTTATTTTTAAAACAAATAAGATAGTTTTATTTACTGTTATTTGTTTAAATTCGGAATAATTATATCTTCCTGAGCAGTAAGTCGCTATTCACCTTTTACCACTTGGACATGCAAAGAGAATGTCGTCATCTAGGCAACTAGGTTTCAAACATTTGACTATCACTTAAAGTCTACTGTATTTCTTTGCAAGTTGATACCGAAATTAAGGTTTGCCAGAAGTAAACAGTCATGATGGATGTCAAAGGAATGTTGGTTCTTTGTTACGACAAGGACAACGCCAGTTGAGTCCAGAAGTTGTATGGAAAGTTGTTATAACAAAAGCAATGTAAGAAACAGCGTCCTTAGCGGTTTTCTAAAGGGGCTCACTTGATTTGTATGATTAGGAAATTCTTTGGATCATTTACAATGGCGACAAAACTGCCACAAAGGGACTTTGGTTGAAAAGGAGTTTTGAGAGTGGAAGTTACATACACACACGCGCAGCTGTGGTCATTCAAGCAGTCTTCGGCGTGGAGCCGATGTGGCCAGTTCGTGACTAGGAAGCCATCAGGACAGTCTTCTGCGGGAAGCCGATTAAAAGGGTCTTCGGCGTGAGGTCGATGAGAACAGTCTTAGGCGTCAGGCCGATGAGAAGAGTCAGAGGCGAGAGGGCGATTAAGGCAGTCCGCTGGTTTTGTCTGGAATATTTGCCGATCATATATATATATATATATATATATATATATATATATATATATATATATATAAGGAACGAAGAAATTTATCGAGTAATAAACATTCTGCAGTCAGTAACTCTAAACAGAGATTGGTAAAACCTTGGTCGGCAACCTTCATTTCGATGTTTTAAAAGAAGAAGCAGTAAATAAATAAGTTGGAAACGGGCATTCCAGTGTTATTAAAATATCCTTCTCACACATCCACGCATACCCTGAGAGAAACCTCATTGCTCGCCGAATTATTTGCTCGCCATTACTTTATTGTTTCAAATTGGCGTCCACAACGTGGAATTGTGTGCACCCAGAAACATTTTAGTTACAAAGTACAATATGATAATGTTTATCTTGACGTAGATAGAGGGACAATTGTTTGTACAAGAATAGAGAAAGTCATATATATGGAAAATTTGGCGATCACTTAAAGTCTACTGTATTCCCTTGTAACTACAATAAGATAATGTTTATCTTGAAGTAGATAGAGCAATAAGTGTTTGTACAAGAGTAGAGAAAGTCATGTATATAAAACATTTGACTGTCACTTAAAGTCTACTGTATTCTCTTATAACTACAATAAGATAATGTGTATCTTGAAGCAGATAGAGCAATAAGTGTTTGTACAAGAGTAGAGAAAGTCATGTATATAAAACATTTGACTATCTCTTAAGTTCTACTGTATTCCCCTGTAACTACAATAAGATAACGTTCATCTTGAAGTAGATAGAGCAATAAATGTTTGTACAAGAGTAGAGAAAGTCATGTATATAAAACATTTGACTATCTCTTAAGGTCTACTGTATTCCCTTGTAACTACAATAAGATAATGTTTATCTTGAAGTAGATAGAGCAATAAGTGTTTGTACAAGAGTAGAGAAAGTCATTTATATAAAACATTTGACTATCTCTTAAGGTCTACTGTATTCCGTTGCAAATTAGGTCCAATAAAGTAACTTTATCTGGAAGTACATAGGGGATTAACAGTTTTTCAGTATAGTTTGTACAAGAGTAGACGGAGTCATGTAAGTGTAGTAGATTGGATTTGTAAGTACATTTACCCTCTAACAGTTTTGAAGTACGGTACTGAATTTTCAGAACGCTTCAAAGAGGGTGAAATTGTATGGCGGTGCAGTCGAGAGAAAGGCGAAGCGAAAGTGTGGAATTCCATCTGGAATAATATCGATAAGGCCATTTGATCCTAACAAGGTCCTTTGTACAGCCATTCACAGAAAGAAAGCGAAGAAGATGTATGTTGCCTTAAGGAATGAACATGAATAAGGAAGCCATTAGACTACCGTCAGAAAAATAACTTACAAAAGAGGCGAAGCAAAACATGTGTTATTAGGGTACGGAATTCCGGGTGCATTAAATTTATTTTTATTAAAGTCCGTTAAGTCAACGTGGACGATGAATTAAATGTTTGAATGAGTACAGCGTAATAGAGCTTAGAGTTACCAAACATTCATGTTTTAGGATAAGGCAAATCCTCCAACGTGTGAAACGATGAATGAAATAATGTTCAAATGAGTACAGAGTACATAGGGCTCACAGTTACTAAACATTTATCTTTCAGGATAAGAGAAATCCTCCAACGTTAAGTCATATCGGACGATGTATGAAATTGGTTAAATGAGTACAGGGTACATAGAGCTTAGATTTAGCAGACATTCAACATTCAGGATATGGGAAAACCTCCTAGGTTTTCATATCGGACGATGAATGTAATGATGACCAATTGAGTACAGGGTACATAGAGCTTAGAGTTACCAGACATTCATCTTTCAGGATAAGAGAAAACCTCCAGCGTTAAGTCATTTCAGACGATGAATGAAATGATGTTCAAATGAGTACTGGGTTCATGGAGCTTAGAGTTACCAGACATTCATTTTTCTGTATAAGGGATAACTCTGGAGAGAACATTATCCTCCAGACTAGTATTAGAACTTGGGACTTCATGAACGTGAGGCGTGCACGCTACCACCAAGCCACAGAAGCGGGTTGAATCCTCAGAAACGTTGACGAACTTCATTGCATTCCTATACGATGCATGATAATGTTCAATATAGGACTGCATACTACAAGAACTGAGTCCCTTTTTATGGTCTTAATCGAGTATCTAACAGCTTCCTGAATGCATAGTTTGTTTTGAGCGTAAGCTTGGCTCTTAATCTCGCGTCACGAAGTGCAGTTTGGTGCACTTACGTGTTGAAAAGCTCTTATACGGGTTAGCAGCTATCGCCTTACTGGCGTACGGTCCTACATCACGTACCTCCATGACCTTCACTATCCAACCTGATCTTCTATTTTTGTCTTACTTTTCATGGTATATTTGTTTTTAATCTAAGATTAAACCATATACACTTTAGCTACATGCACAAGCGATTGTCAAATGTTTACGTATCGTGTCGCTATGCCATGATTTTAAAATTCCAAGCTCATGACCACGAAAAGGAAAATAGCGGCTTGGTAACTTAAGAAGGATGTCTGGGTGTAACACCATAGATAGAAATTCAAACTAACATGCAAATTGGTGTATTTTATGGGGGTTATTTTCTTTGAGGTATCCTGATTTGAACATATACAGATTCTACCCGGGACGCCGAGCAGGACACATCGAGTGACCGCCGCAACATGAAGAAGAAAAAGAACGCCGCAACACGGAAGCAGAGCCAAGCAGTGAAGCCACCTTCACCGCAATCCTCGCCAGCCAGCTCTCGGGCGCCGTCTCCCGCCTCGCTGCCGGTATCGGCAGACGAGAGGGATGCTCCCGCGGAGCTGCCGGGGAAGTTTTGGGCTGCTCGGCCCGCTTCCCCTACCACGCAGGACGCTTGCCAGGTGCGCAGGCAAACAGCGGGGGAAGCAGCACCTCAACGGCAGTTCACAGCTACTCCAACTGCAGAAGTACAACCACCGCAGCCGCCAAACTCAACTCATCAGCGGCTTTCCTACGCTGCTGCAGCACAACAGACACCAACAAGATCTCGGCACTCCTCACCAGCGCCAGCCACTTCTCCAAGAGCCTAAACCGTGGTCATTAGCGGGGTCCCTCGTGATCTCCAGTGTAGGTTTGTTCTCTCCGCCGCAAAACAGAGATGGCCCTCTGCCTGGAGATCCAACCGCATAACTTCGAGAAGAGGCACCACCACACTCATGCGCTTGCATCTGGCCGACAGCGCGGAGAACGATGCTGCCTTGAGGACGGGACTGCCCTTATTAGGGCGCCGTCTCAGAGTCGAGGCAAGCAAGTTAGAGCGACACGTTCCCTGTGGGCGATGCTGCAACTATGGCCACTGCGCCACCACCTGCACCGCTCCACCTAGATGCCACTACTGTGGGACACAGTGTCTCACCGCCGAATGCACGAAGCATGATCTACGGCACCGACGCAGATACTGCGCCACCTCCGATGGTCTAGGCCATTTTACAGGTCAGGCGCAGTGCTCTCGCTACCCCAGAACGAGGCTTCAAGCACAACGCAGCACTGCAGCGACCAGGGAGGAAGAGGCTCCAAGCTTACCATCTACCGTAACAGCAGCAGCTGCCTTCTTTGCCGACGAATGTCTGAGGGAAGCCATGCAGGATCTTCGGAGGGAACTAAAGACCTTTGGAGACCGTCTTGCCTCGCTTGAGAACGCCATCGCCGACTTACAGTCCTCCAGAGAGGACATCCATTTCCTCCACTCCGAGGAGCGCAACATTGCTCCACGTCTAGGCTAACTAGAACAAACAATCACCACAAGCATCGCAGAACGCCACGCAGAACAGACCGAACAACTCTTGAAGCTAGCAGCAATTATCCAGCGCTTTGCCGACACCACAACTCACATCCAGACTCAACTACACCTTTTCCAACAACAGCTTCATCAACTCAACAGCAGTGATCAGTCATCCTCTGTGAAGCGCAAGCTCTCACGCTTGGAGGAGAGTCATTCACATACAGGCACCAAACTCGACCAGCTCCTAGACCTCAACCAACAGCTCCGCAGCATGGGTGAATAGCATACTCCAGTGTTTCTAACAGACAGTCCCTCGAACAACAGGTACACATCGACTCCAGCTTCTTGGATAAAACCCCGCTGAAATGACTGACAGTACTCCAACCGCAACCTCAACCGCCCCCCCCCCAGACTTGACAACCAAAAGCACCACGACTTCCAAACAAACCCCCCGGCTCAAGTAGCCGCCAAAGCCCCCTACTATCCACGCGCCACGGTCAGGGCCTTCGGGTCATGGCCGTCACCTGGCCTGCATTCTTCTACCCGCAGCTGCTATGGGCAGCTAGCATAGCAACAGCACCTCGAATAACGGCGGTGCTCTTAGCGGAACCCCGACAGGCTGAGATAAAGCCGCATGTAAATAAACTATATACCCCAGCAACACCTTTAAAATAAATAAACATCCAAAAAAAGTGTTCAACTTTATCTGTAATTTTACTGCATAAAATTTGATATCAACGGCATCGCTGATGGAGCGAGTTTATATACGATTCTCCTAAAGGCTTGCGATGGTATTAGATGTGCTGTCAGTAGCTTTGAGGCCTCTCTCTACCGGCAGGTAAATATGCTATTTGAGAGGTGTGTCCTGCCCGCGTAACATAAAGCTGCGTAGTTTCACCTGGTACGTAGATACGGCAACGTACTGGCACCAACGCTGTTTATTATTTACAACTCTGATATTCCAGACATGGCTGCAACCTCAATTGCCCTGTATGCTGACGACACGGTTTTATTTTACTCTCACTCCAATCTACATTCCGCTGTACGAACCTTACAGCTCTCTCTTGATCGCCTCGTTCAATGGTGTCAAAATTGGTGCATCTCCTTTAATACCCAGATAACTGAAGCCAAGATTTTTACCTTACGCCGCTATAATCCCCCTCCGCCTATACGTCTTCTGACTGATCATGTGCCGTGGCTCCCTTCACCTACACCAGTCAAGTACCTTGGAGTGTTACTGGACACTCGGTTTACGTGACCGCACCATTACCCTCCGCCTATACGCCTTCTGACTGATCATGTGCCATGGCTCCCTTCACCTACACCAGTCAAGTACCTTGGAGTGTTACTGGACACTCGGTTTACGTGACCGCACCATTACCCTCCGCCTATACGCCTTCTGACTGATCATGTGCCGTGGCTCCCTTCACCTACACCAGTCAAGTACCTTGGAGTGTTACTGGACACTCGGTTTACGTGACCGCACCATTACCCTCCGCCTATACGCCTTCTGACTGATCATGTGCCGTGGCTCCCTTCACCTACACCAGTCAAGTACCTTGGAGTGTTACTGGACACTCGGTTTACGTGACCGCACCATTACCCTCCGCCTATACGCCTTCTGACTGATCATGTGCCGTGGCTCCCTTCACCTACACCAGTCAAGTACCTTGGAGTGTTACTGGACACTCGGTTTACGTGACCGCACCATTACCCTCCGCCTATACGCCTTCTGACTGATCATGTGCCGTGGCTCCCTTCACCTACACCAGTCAAGTACCTTGGAGTGTTACTGGACACTCGGTTTACGTGACCGCACCATTACCCTCCGCCTATACGCCTTCTGACTGATCATGTGCCGTGGCTCCCTTCACCTACACCAGTCAAGTACCTTGGAGTGTTACTGGACACTCGGTTTACGTGACCGCACCATTACCCTCCGCCTATACGCCTTCTGACTGATCATGTGCCATGGCTCCCTTCACCTACACCAGTCAAGTACCTTGGAGTGTTACTGGACACTCGGTTTACGTGACCGCACCATTACCCTCCGCCTATACGCCTTCTGACTGATCATGTGCCGTGGCTCCCTTCACCTACACCAGTCAAGTACCTTGGAGTGTTACTGGACACTCGGCTTACGTGACCGCACCATTACCCTCCGCCTATACGCCTTCTGACTGAACATGTGCCGTGGCTCCCTTCACCTACACCAGTCAAGTACCTTGGAGTGTTACTGGACACTCGGTTTACGTGACCGCACCATTACCCTCCGCCTATACGCCTTCTGACTGATCATGTGCCGTGGCTACCTTCACCTACACCAGTCAAGTACCTTGGAGTGTTACTGGACACTCGGCTTACGTGACTGCACCATTACCCTGCCATCCGCTCGTCTTTCACAGCTGTCTCCATTATTTCACAAACATACTTCACTTGCTTTAGAATCTTCACTGCTCCTATACAAATCTCTGGTTCGGCCTCTTATTACTTATGCCTGCCAGGTCTGGGCGGAGGGGCTGCCAATACGTGTCACCTCAGGCGTCTACAGGTCATCCACCGATGCTCCTTGGTTTGTCCGCAACCAGCAGCTGCATTACGAGTTGGAACTTCTTCCTCTCCACCATTTCATCCGACAGACTGCTCGACACTTCTTCTACAATCTACGCCACGTCCCAGGAGCTGTGACGTATAACATCGGCGTCCGAAGTCGCCGACCAACGCGACTGAAGCGACGACTACCACAGGACCTGCTTTACAGTGATGACACTTCCACTTCTGAATAATCTACTGTTTCAGTTTATCGTTTCTATTATTCTGTTCTACTATGTAAATTCTCACTATTGAAGTATGTATACAATTTTATTAGTTCATTGCCACATTTATATCAGTGCAATAAAACATTTCTTTTAGTTCGGAGGAGGCACATTCTGCTACCACTACAATGTTATTACTCTATAATTATTTTGTATCTGTTCTCTCAGATCTGTAAAACATGCATTAATGCTGACCGATATAATAAATATATTTAAAAAAAGATACGGCAACTGTTTTTAAAAAACTATGCACTGCAATGCATACACTTCAAAGCTAATTATGCAGCCATAAAAGTGTACTTTGGACGGTATACAAAATGGTAAGTCAATGAACACTTATTTCGCAATGAACATGTTTTTCTGTTATAGTAGACATACCTACATGCATATTGTAAACCTGTCACATAAAATAGAAATATTTCAATTTGATCTCAATTCTTTTCTATCACACACAATATAACTTCATTACAAACCAGAAAAATAGAAAAATATGTTCTAGGAATGAAAAATAAATTAGTATCACTATATGTACAAAGCTTTTATCCAAGTCTAAACAAGAGAATATCTCTAGTACATAGTCTTATGTGTCAATTTTATTGTGCTGCATTTCCCTTCTTATTTAACGTTACATCTATTCCTTATGTAAGAATTACTGTGTAAGACGTAGGTCTTTATCCTAACTTACATGCTTTAAATGGACATGGACGGTATATATTTGGGCTAATATGCCTAATTAGTAGGCAGAAAATTATTGGATTCCGCACAAAAATTGTAAATTTACATTTTGTGGTCCGATGATGATGATGATTATATACGAGGGCTATCCAGAAAGTAGATTACGTTTTGGAATAAAAAGTAAACAAAGTATAGGAAACAAATTTTATTATATACAGATGAAAGCCACACTCAAATACTACTTTTCGACATAGCCACCATTCAAATTAAGGCATTTATCGTAGCGATGTACGAGCTTGGAAATTCCTTCGTCGAAAAATTCGGCCGCCTGCGCCTTCAACCACTTCGTTACCTCTTCTTGCAGCTGTGCGTCGTCATCAAAACGCTGCATAGCCAGCCACTTCTTCATTTCTGGGAATAGGTGGAAGTCGCTCGGTGCCAGGTCGGGACTGTACGGCGGATGAGGAAACAACTCCCACTTAAAAGATTCAAGAACTTCACGAGTGACATTTGCCGTGTGGGGCCGGGCGTTGTCCTGAATCAACAAGATCTTAGAGCTCAACATTCCTCTGCGCTTGTTTTGAATGGCTCTTCTGAGTTTCTGGATAGTTTGGCAATACCTTTGAGAGTTTATTGTAGTGCCTCTTTCCAGGAAGTCCACCAAAATCACACCTTTTCTGTCCCAAAAAACAGTCGCCATCATCTTCCTTGCCGACATTGTTTGCATGCATTTCTTGGGTTTTTGGGGAGAACTTGTGTGCCCCCACTGCATTGATTGCAATTTCGTTTCACAGTTCACGTGTTTCACCCATGTTTCATCACCACTAACGATGCGATCGAGTAAAGAGTCACCATCCTTATGGTAAACGTCCAAAAAGTTCAACGCTGCAGCCATTCGCTGATTTTTGTGGTCCTCTGTCAAGATTTTTGGAATCCATCTTGCACAAAACTTGTGGTAACCAAGCTTTTCGCTGATGATTTCGTGCAACAAACTTCGCGAAATTTGTGGAAAACTCAAAGAAAGTTCCGTTATTGTGAACCTTCGATTTTCACGGACTTTAGCATCGACTTTTTCGACAAGTTCGGCAGTCACTATGCTGGGTCTCCCACTTCGATCTTCGTCGTGAACATTGGTTCGGCCATTTTTAAATCTGATGACCCACTGACGCACTCCACCTTCAGTGATAATGTTGTCCCCATACACTTCACAAAGCTGCCGATAGATTTCTATCGGTTTACAGTTTTTTGCAGTCAGAAACCTTATTACTGCACGTACCTCGCAGCTCGCGGGATTTTCAATTAACCCAGAGATTTCAAACCGTCACAGTATCTGAACGGAGCAGAGCACGAACCTCTCACTAGCACGGCTAGATGCCGACTGAGCTGCGCAACGCTCTGACCCCAAGATGGCCGCGCTAGCCCCGTCCCTAGCGGAAACAGACGAAAACGTAATCTACTTTCTGGATAGCCCTCGTATATAAGCGCGCTCAACTACGGCGGTCATCAGCGCCCTTTAAGAAACTAGTCATGGCAAAAGCCAGATATAAAACTTTTTAAAAACTATACAAGTGTAACAAAACCTATAAAAAATACACGTACGTAACAAAAAAAAAAAAAAAAAAAAAAAAAACATCAATCAAAACCTACTAAATCCTAAACTCTAAACTAGACAAGAATCTAAAAACCTTCTCCACGGGTCTCCACGCACGGCCTACACTTGGGTTGGCCTGTTGACCGTCTCCCTCAACCACGAAGAGGAGCCCACACGAGGGAGACTGTTGGCTCGGGACCCGGGGTGCGCCAAACTCGTAGCTACCGAAATAGGCCCCTGGGGGGATTTTGTGGTCCCCAGGAAGAAAACGTTTTCCATGTTTGTGCATAGTGCGCGTGTGTGGTGTGTAAATAGCATAAATCAAAAACCAATAAGAGTTAACGTGTAACTTTGTGTTTAGGTTAAGCTTTATTTTAAGAATGCCATACCAAGATCTTCAAGAAAATTCCCCCCAATTATCATTTGCAAGGATAATTTAAAACATTTTTATTTAGTATGAGATGTTTATGATTTTTGTGACAAATGAACATGTTCAATGTCTGCAGAAGCGCTATATACTGCGGATAACTTTTGCATAGCTGGCGAACCAGAAGAAAGTGTGTCCATTTTTTTTCTTCTTTTCTTATGTGTCCATTTTATCCTCACAGAGTGAACACTGAACCCCCCCTTCTAACGACCAGGGAGTTACCGAGCGGTCCCGAAATGGCGCCCGGCGCTTACGTGGGGCTTTCAATGGGGCAAGAACTGGAGACTAACAAGCCTCTGAGTCTCCGCAGCTGCCGGTCAGCTTGACGGAGATCCTAGCAGATAATAACTCTGCGGTGGAAAAAGTCCTGAAGTACATCGCCAGAGTTCAGTTAAGAATTTAATAGTTTATGCTTTTATCGTCTGTTATTTTATACGTTTTTAGTTTTATAGTCTATTGCTGGTTTCGGCCGCCTTTTGTTATAAATATATTTTTGTTTTATTTATACATGTTATATCTATTGCGTTTTTTGGAAATTAGCAGTAAAGAGTGTTTTGTTTTTGTATTTCTTTTAAATGTTTATTTTTATAGATATATTTTTACTTAGTGTGTAAGTTTGTTAGTGTCATTCGCACAATTGTCTTTAATGGGCGCTGATGACCTAGCAGTTGAGCTAGATGATGATGATGATGATCATCATCATCAACAAGCCTCTCCCCTCCCAATCTGGTCCTAAGGACTCAGGACGGGATGGAAGGGGATATGCTACTTACGCACGCCAACCCCAAAGGAGAAGGCTACCTCGGTGGGACCGCCTGGTGATCTAGCACACCTTCTACTAGCTAAGCAGGCTAGTACCCGGGAATATATACCTTCCCTCAACCCCGTCCGTAGACAAAATCGTCACCCACGGGTATCGGGAACCACTCCAACCAAATTCCAACAGCTGCCAATCAGGGAGGGCTCGAATGTTCGGCCCGAGGTTCCTCTAGTAACGTCAGAGGTACCACGAGTGCTAGGGGTCCGCTGCGCCCGCACCACGGCAGCTGAAGGGGACGGATTCCCTGCCCTACGGGAGACACATAGATAGCTTTTATCTCCAATAGAGCCATGTAAAAAATGCTCCATAATGTGTGGATTAGGCAGTGGCAAGAACAACGACGCGTGCCTCACGTTGTCGGAGTTCGCAGGTATAGGTCACACTCGTGTCGTGTGCTGTAACTGTAAACATACAGGCATACTCCGCAATAGATTGCTACTATTAATAATTTATTTGGCTTATGAAACCACAATAAAGGAGTTATTGCTTAATTATTGCTTATGAGTGTTTAACATATTCCAAAATTCCGTTATAGCAGTCCATGGTAGCAAATAAACTGATGGACATATGCTACTTATAGCTTTTAGAAGGAAGTTAATGTTGGTGACGTTGAGGTTGGAAACATTAAATGAGAAACATAAGAGAAAACAATATCAATGCATTGTAGATAAATTAACCAAAACAAAATGGTTTATTCAGTGAGACGAGCATTTTATTTCACGTGTTTGACAATACTAAATAAAGCATTTGTAACTGAAAATGAAGCTGTTGATATTTACAGTAAGTGCTTTTTTATTTTTGTAATTTACGTCCTCCAACGTTAAGTGATATCGTACGATGAATAAAAGGTGCACAAATGAGCCCGGGATCCATGGAGTTACCCGACATTCGTCATTCAGGATAAGGGAAAACCCCGGAAAAACCTTATCCAGATAACTCACCCTGACTGAGATTCGAACTGGGGACCTCTTGAATGTGAGGCAGACACGCTACCATCTACGCTACCGAGGCGGGCAGTAGGTGGTTGAAAATGTTGTACAAATAAGATCATAAAGAAGGCTCTGAAGTTAAAGAAATAAATATTATCATTGATATAACTATTTTTAATGAAACTAAATTAATCGAGCGTTCGTTGAACTCCCTTCTGCTCTTCCATACATCAAAACCATATCCGTCATTTCGGCGTTCGTAAAGCGCTCCATATTGCTTGGATTTGTTATCAAAGTACGCGCAAAATCCTCTCTGTTAGGACGGAATGTGTAGTTTTACACTGAAGAGCAAGCTTCAACTGTCCGTGTTATTAGTCGACTTTTTCAAAAGTAACTGCCTTTTGTTCCATTAACTGAAAGGTAGGCTAGGGTCACTGATAAAGAGCAAGAAGTAATGTTTTTGTTTTCGTGGCTAGTGCGTCCCAATAACAACTTTTGAGGTTCACATACCAGTGGTTCCTGTGCTGCCTAATCACAAATTCATATAACACTTAACACTGCATAAAAGTATACCTAACACAGCTTCGAAGCTGCGACACAGAGATTTGGACTAGTTACAGCCTACATCAGGTTTACCGACAACCTATGCAGCAGAATCAGCAGCCTCGATCACCAGGGCTAGGAAAGGGAAACCTGTAATACAGCAAGCGTCAGCTAAGCCTACCGCTACAGCCTGCATCCCGTTTACCGGCAATCTATCCGGCAGAATCAGCAGCCTCGATCACCAGAGCTAGGAAAGGGAAACCTGTAATACAGCAAGCGTCAGCTAAGCCTACCTCTACAGCCTGCATCCCGTTTACCGGCAATCTATACGGCAGAATCAGCAGCCTCGATCACCAGAGCTAGGAAAGGGAAACCTGTAATACAGCAAGCGTCAGCTAAGCCTACCGCTACAGCCTGCATCCCGTTTACCGGCAATCTATCCGGCAGAATCAGTAGTCTCGATCACCAGGGCTAGGAAAGGGAAACCTGTAATACAGCAAGCGTCAGCTAAGCCTACCGCTACAGCCTGCATCCCGTTTACCGGCAATCTATCCGGCAGAATCAGTAGTCTCGATCACCAGGGCTAGGAAAGGGAAACCTGTAATACAGCAAGCGTCAGCTAAGCCTACCGCTACAGCCTGCATCCCGTTTACCGGCAATCTATCCGGCAGAATCAGCAGTCTCGATCACCAGGGCTAGGAAAGGGAAACCTGTAATACAGCAAGCGTCAGCTAAGCCTACCGCTACAGCCTGCATCCCGTTTACCGGCAATCTATCCGGCAGAATCAGTAGTCTCGATCACCAGGGCTAGGAAAGGGAAACCTGTAATACAGCAAGCGTCAGCTAAGCCTTCCGCTACAGCCTACATCCCGTTTACCGGCAATCTATCCGGCAGAATCAGCAACCTTGATCACCAGAGTTAGGAAAGGGAAACCTGTAATACAGCAAGCGTCAGATAAGTCTACCGCTACAACCTACATCCCGTTTACCGGCAATCTCTCCGGCAGAATCAGCAGCCTCGATCACCAGAGCTAGGAAAGGGAAACCTGTAATACAGCAAGCGACAGATAAGCCTACCGCTACAGCCTACATCCCGTTTACCGGCAATCTATCCGGCAGAATCAGCAGCCTCGATCACCAGGGCTAGGAAAGGGAAACCTGTAATACAGCAAGCGTCAGCTAAGCCTACCACTACAGCCTACATCCCGTTTACCGGCAATCTATCCGGTAGAATCAGCAACCTTGATCACCAGGCTAGGAAAGGGAAACCTGTAATACAGCAAGCGTCAGCTAAGCCTACCGCTACAGCCTGCATCCCGTTTACTGACAACCTATCCGGCAGAATCAACAGCCTCGATTATCAGAGTTAGGAAAGGGAAACCCGTAATACAGCAAGCGTCAGATAAGCCTACCGCTACAGCCTACATCCCGTTTACCGGCAATCTATCCACAGAATCAGCAGCCTCGATTATCAGAGTTAGGAAAGGGAAACCTGTAATACAGAAAGCGTCAGATAAGTCTACCGCTACAGCCTACATCCCGTTTACCGGCAATCCATCCACAGAATCAGCAGCCTCGATTATCTGAGTTAGGAAAGGGAAACCTGTAATACAGCAAGCGTCAGATAAGCCTACCGCTACAGCCTACATCCCGTTTACCGGCAATCTATCCACAGAATCAGCAGCCTCGATTATCAGAGTTAGGAAATGGAAACCTGTAATACAGCAAGCGTCAGATAAGTCTACCGCTACAGCCTACATTCCGTTTACCGGCAATATATCCACAGAATCAGCAGCCTCGATTATCAGAGTTAGGAAAGGGAAACCTGTAATACAGCAAGCGTCAGATAAGCCTACCGCTACAGCCTGCATCCCGTTTACCGACAACCTATCCACAGAATCAGCAGCCTCGATTATCAGAGTTAGGAAAGGGAAACCTGTAATACAGCAAGCGTCAGATAAGTCAACCGCTACAGCCTGTATCCCGTTTACCGGCAATCTATCCACAGAATCAGCAGCCTCGATTATCAGAGCTAGGAAAGGGAAACCTGTAATACAGCAAGCGTCAGATAAGTCTACCGCTACAGCCTACATCCCGTTTACCGGCAATCTATCCACAGAATCAGCAGCCTCGATTATCAGAGTTAGGAAAGGGAAACCTGTAATACAGCAAGCGTCAGATAAGCCTACCGCTACAGCCTACATCCCGTTTACCAACAACCTATCCGACAGAATCAGCAGCCTCGATCACCAGAGCTATGAATGGGAAACCTGTAATACAGCAAGCGTCAGATAAGCCTACCGCTACAGCCTACATCCCGTTTATCAACAACCTATCCGGCAGAATCAGCAGCCTCGATCACCAGAGCTATGAAAGGGAAACTTGTAATACAGCAAACGTCAGATAGGACTATCACTACAGCCTACATCCCGTTTACCGGCAACCTATGCGGCAGAATCAGCAGCCTCAATCACCAGAGCTAGGAAAGGTAAACCTGTAATACAGCAAGCGTCAGATAAGCTTACTGCTACAACCTGCATCCCGTTTACCGACAATAGAATCAGCGGAATTCTCGCCAAATGCAACATTAGAACCCTCTACAAGCAACCTCCGAAGATTAAACATCTGTTGAGACCAGGAAAAGACAAACTGTACTTCCAAGTTCCGAGAGTGTACCGCATTCCCTGTGGGACACCGTATATAGGACAAAGCGGAAGAACTATAGCTCCAGAATAAACGAACATGAACGGAGCATTCGTATAATGCAACCTGAGAAGTCTGGACTGACAGAGCATTGTTTTGATAACGACCATAGAGCCAACTTTCGGGAGACGAACTTCTTGGCAAAATGCAGTAGTTACTGGGAGCGGAGAATTAAGAAGGCTTTGGCGATTTCCTCTGAAAGGAGCACGCTTAATCGTGATGCTGGATTTCTGTTCAACTCCTCTTGGAAACGGGCCTTAGAATTGGAAATCTGTCGATTTAAGAAGCAAAGATCAATACAGTTTGATAATCAAGTAGTTACGTTTCTTTGACTCAATTTTCTATACTCACGCCATCTTCTGAGCTGGCATTTAATTTACTGAAAACCGTCTTTTGTTCAGTAATGCGAATTTTGTTAGAGTTTTGTCTTTGTTTATATTGCTGTTGTATCCAGTATTTCATTTGTGGTTATAACATTTTATAAATATCCTGATGATGGGAGAGATATACACTTCCGAAACGTTGATATGCAATCATCTCTTCACATGGCTGCCTGCCCGATAAGAAAGTGACTATATATATATATATATTCCTTTTTGTTAGTACTAGATCGAGTATCTCGACCGCACAAACAGAACTGCATTTCAAAGACGTTATATGAAAAACCAGCTGCTAAAACATTTGACTGTCACTTAAGCATACTCTATACCTCCATTCCCATTACAGCAGTAAGGAAACAAATAAAGTAATTTTCACAAAGCCTACCACGAATAAATGGTTTCCTAATGTATATTCCGACTTTTACAACAAAGATCATATTAGATCCTTTGGGACGTTTTTGCAACTGTTAGCTGCTATGCCGTGTTTTGTTTCTTGTAACGGCCGCGCTAGCTGACACATCAGGTTACCTTGATGCTCGCAGTCAGCTTTCCTCCGGTGACAATACTCGCTCAGGCCGAAGAGATACAATTACTTGTGCGTCACTGTGACATTCAGGTGACATTGCTTGCACCAGCAGTTTTAATACCTCTAATCGTTCCTTTGTAAGTAGTGCTCAGTGTCGGGATTCAGAAATACTTTCTTAAATAAAGAACTCGATGTATGTGTCAGCAAAATTCCTTCACTGAGGAAAATAGTATTCTTTGTTCTCAACGGTGCGTGAACTAAGTTTCGAAAGGTAGAATTAGACTGAAAAATGGCACATTTAAGACTGTCGACTGTCAACTGTGAACATTTGTCAGTGTTGTCAATACTCCCAGAGATCATTAAAATAATTTTCTACAATTTTTACGGGTTTTCAAAGGGAAATAATGGCCTATTGAAATGGTTCAGATTTATATGGATCGAACTGTACATCTCCAGAAAGTTGTATAGATTTGAGTTCATAAAGGAATAAACATAATGAGAGGCATATACAGAGAAGGCTCCTGATTCCAAATTTACAGGATGATGTCAGGAAAATGACTTCGGACATTCTAGGTTAAGGGGAATAGAAATGATCCTGCAGTAAAAAAGTAAGAAACGACAAGCTACGAGGGCTGTTCAAAAAATAATGTTCATAATTTCTTACAGTCATCATTTTTAGGACTAAAATTCAATCTTATTATACACCGTTAGCTTAATGTGAAACAAACACGCCGTAGTAGTTTCATGTTTGGTACTCCTGGTTCTTGTCTGTGAGAACCAGGCAAGTTCAGACATATTCAGTATCACCTAGTACTAATATGTAGGCAACACGCAGGGATCAATCTGCTTTCGTCTCAACAAATCTTCAGTTGAGGCCTATACAATGTTACAGGAGGCCTATGGAGAGTCTGTTCTTCCCTACAGCACAGCTCGAAGATGCTTAAAAATGTTTAAAGAGGGGAGACAATCAATTTCAAAGGAAGGTGGACCCGGTGCTTCAGTTACTGCTCTTACGGAAGAAAATATCAACACTACTGCTGCCATTGTGAAAGAGTATCGACGAATTGCCTTAATATCACTTTCTGAAATACTGAACACTTCATTGGGTGCCACCCACACCTTGGTGACAGAAACATTACACATGAGAACATTGCAAGTCCATATCAAGCGCAAAAGACCACATTTCCGTGAAGCAGGCTGGATGCTGTACCACGATAGTGCGCGGTCGCATATTGCCAATGTTGTTGCTGAATATCTTGCAAAAATAAACGTGAAGTGCATCCCTCGCCCTCCCCATGGTCCAGATTTAGCGCCATGTGACTTTTCTGTTCCCTATCTTGAAGAAACGCCTTCGTGGGAGGCATTATCCATCATCAGTAGTAGTGGTGAAGGCTGCGGCCGTGATTTTGAAGGATCTCTCAAAACCTTGTTTCCAGCATGTCTTTGAAGACTGGCAGAAACGCAGGGACAAGTGTATCGCATTCAGGGGAGACTGTTTTGAGAAGGACCATCAAAATTATGAGGATGAGTAAAGATACGCTGTCAAGAAAAAATTATCATTCTTTATTGAACAGCCCTCTTAAAAATGAGAAAAAACGTGGTTATTGTCACATCAAGCTGAATTGAATGATGGCATACAAGTGCATGAAGTATGAGAAAGTCAATTGCTTACAGCCTTCCATTAAAATATGTCAAAAATGTGTAGAAAGTATGTAATGGTTTACATACGGAGACGGAAGATAACTTACAAAGGGCCATACATGAATTAATTAATATTACAAGAGAATATAATCTTCAAATTTCATATGAAAAAACAAAAATAATGGCTTTTATAGGAACAACCCATTTGAGAGCAAAAATTTGCATAAATGATAAACCCATCCAACAACAAAGTTATTTCAATTATCTTGGTTATATTGTGTCATATACCAGTAATAGAGATATACAAAACAAAATAAACAAATTCCAAACAATGTGTAGCACAATAAAAAGAACTTTTAAAAATTGTAATCGTCAAACTTTGTTAAAACTGTATAAAATAATGACGATCCCAACCCTGCCCTATGGGTGTGAAAACTGCGTCTTGACTATCTCACAACAGAAGGAAGTGGAGGCTGCTGAGATGAAATTTCTGAGACAGGTGGCAGGTTATAGACACATAGACAAGAAAAGAAACGAGGATATTAGAAGAGAATTGCAAATTCAGAGTCTAAATGAAACAATCATTGTATACAGGCAAAAATGGCAAGATCATGTGCAGAGAATGACCGAAGACCGTACACCACAAATAGTATACAAGTATAAACCTGTAGGTAGAAGAAATGTTGGCAGGCCACGTATGAGATGGTCCGATCAATTTCCTTGAAGTTGGAACGGGCCACAAGGCTTATACCGTGATGATGATGATGGTGATGATAATGGTGATGATGATGATGATGATGGTGATGATGATGATGATGATGATGATGATGATGATGATGATGATGATGATGATGATGATGATGATGATGATGATGATGATGATGATGATGATGATGATGATGATGATGATGATGAGCCTTGCATCTAGAGCTGTGTGTTTTGGATCATTATCTTGTGTGATAAAATAATATTAGAAAGACGCATAGGAAAAATATAGGAAAAACTAAGAGAAACTTGTTAACCAGGCAAAAAGAACACCAGAGGAACATTAAGTTGAAACAAACAGAAAAATCTGCAGTTTCACACCATTTTTGGACAGAAAACCACAACGTTGGCCACAACATTAAACTGTTAAAGTCTTTAAGTACACCCATAGAATTGAATATTTGGGAAAAGATATTCATAAACAAAAACCGTGATAAAGTTATAAATTTTGAAATCCCGGCATTAAATGAAGTATTAAAACTTAGTGCCCCTAACACCAGATGGCAGAGTGGTCGGAGCTCCGTAGTAGTGGAAGAAGAGGAAGGTTCATTTAGTCACCAAACAGCTGAGGATGAGATCGAATGATCTTGAAAACGTTTCAATTATACAACAACAAGTAAGTGAACTTTGAGTGTAAACATAGTGACTCATAAATCAAACTTAAATAAAAAGACCCATAATATTCACACTTCTGGACAGATGTGTTTTAGAATGTTTATATACACCTTATGGTTCATAGTTCCTTCAATAAAACACAAATCCTCCACACCATTTGTATTCATGTAGCCCCAGACAAGTACTGAACCGCCTCCATGTTTAACTGAAGCTGTTATATTGTTCTCCTCAAGCTCGCAATTGTTTTTTCTCCACACTATTACTCGTCCTTTTGACTTAAAGAGCTTAAATTGACTCTCGTCCGTAAACACAACCTTCTTCCAGAAATCAAACCAATCGTATTTAGGTTCTTTTGCAAAGCAACTTGATTCTTTCTATTTTAGTTAATTGATGGAAATTAATCATTTCTCCACACTAGCCGTTTATAGGTTAAGGTTTTTTATAGATAGAGCCAACATGAAAAATTCAATACCATGGCCGGGATTTGAACCACGTATCTCCTGGTTTCCGTCCAGTCGCTCTTCACCTTTGAGCTACCATGGCGAACGTGCCGTCCTGACAGGTAGCTGAAAGGTTAAGAGCGACTGGACGGAAACCAAGAGATCCGTGGTTCAAATCCCGGCCATGGTATTGAATTTTTCATGTTGGCTCTATAACGGCTAGTGTGAAGAAATGATTAATTTCCATCAATTGACTAAACTAATAAGAGTTAAATGAAGAAGCCCGGGACTCAAGTACTTACGATAGTAAGTCGCCACAAACGGTGTATCTCGGATGCGAGAGCCCCGAGTGATCTACCGAGGAAACATACGAGTCAAATGGAGAATGTAATGTCAGGACGGCACTTTGGCTATTGTAGCTCAAAGGTTAAGGGCGACTGGACGGAAACCAAGAGATCCGTGGTTCAAATCCCGGCCATGGCATTGAATTTTTCATGTTGGCTCTATAACGGCTAGTGTGAAGAAATGATTAATTTCCATCAATTGACTAAACTAATAAGAGTTAAATGAAGAAGCCCGGGACTCAAGTACTTACGATAGTAAGTCGCCACAAACGGTGTATCTCGGATGCGAGAGCCCCGAGTGATCTACCGAGGAAACATACGAGTCAAATGGAGAATGTAATGTCAGGACGGCACTTTGGCTATTGTAGCTCAAAGGTTAAGGGCGACTGGACGGAAACCAGGAGATCCGTGGTTCAAATCCCGGCCATGGCATTGAATTTTTCATGCTGGCTCTATCTATCGATTTTTTCTGTTGATTTTACTGATATGTGGTTTTCTAGGGTCTGTTCGGTCTCCATACTCAGCTCCATAAGGCACGTTTATTATAGTTCGTGTAGAAATGGGCTTTCCTCTGTGTGTTTGAACTGGAACACCGGGTCCACCTTCCTTTGAAACTGATTGTCTCCCATCTTTAAATATTTTAAACCACCATCGAGCTGTGCTGTAGGAAATAACAGACTCTCATAGGCCTTCTGTAACATTGTATAGGCCTTAACTGTAGATTTGTTGAGCTGAAAGCAGAATTTCAAAGCCGCATATTGCTCCTCGCGTGTTATCTCCATTGCAGCGGTAGGCGATACTGAACCTGTACAACTCGCCTGGTTCTCACAGGCGGGAACGAGGAGTACCAACAATGAAACTAGTACGGCGTGTTTGTTTCACATTAAGCTAACAGAGTATAATAAGTTTGAATTTTAATGGCCAAAATTAGGATCATTCTTTATTGAACAGCCCTCGTCTCCTACTTTTCAAATATTTAATTACTGATTGATGACTAATAGTGGAGGGATACGTCATGTGTCATAAAGAAGCAGAAAAGCGATGCAGTTGGCTTCAGAGCAGCTCAATGAGAGCGATGATGACTGAGCCAGAGGATTTTTATGTTACTGAAGAAATGAAATGGAATGTGTAGTGTTTAACGCCCGCTTTACTGCTTACGGCACCGCAGGTGATGACACTGATGATACATGAGATGAATATGGAGCACCGGTGGAATGAGATGGCGTGGGAAACCGGAGATCCCGGAGAAAACTCGCTTTAGCACCGTGTTGTCCAGCACAAATATCACTTTGCGGTCGCCTGGGATCGAACCCGGGCTGCCTTGGTGAGAGCCAAGTGGTCCATCAACTGAGCCACGGCGCGGCCTGTGTTACTGAAGAGGATCACGTATTAGATTCAGACCATTAGAGATTCGGAAGTAGATTTTCAGCATATCCGAGAATGGAGAGGAGGTTGTTGACTTTTCAGAATAGAGAAAGTGACGACACCGAAATTGACAGAATTTATCACAGCAAGATAAACTGTTTCATCTGAAGTAGATGCTGCAGACATGAAGTGTAGCAACTACTCAGCTATCCGAAGAACAAAGAGATGGTCACTCGCAATATTTTACTTTCTAATATCAATAAGCTGCGCTAATGCCTATGGTATACAGTGTGATCCATATAAACCTGGACCATTTAAATAGGCCATAACTTAACACATAATAGGATACACGTGCAACTTTGGGAGATTACATTACACTATTTACATCTCAGAAAATGTTGGAAGTGTCCTCCACCAGCATCTATACATGGTTACACTCGTCTGACCATATTCTCTTGAGTTTTACGGAGAGCATCCTCGCCAATGTTACACCAAAATGCAAAACTTTATAATTTTAGTCTCACAGACGGATGTTACGAACTACAGGGATTAAACTAAGGACTGTACCGGTTGGCCCAGGCCACACAATTCATACCTAAACACTTCCTTAACAGTCTAAAGTGAAGTGGCATTGAATTTTTCATGTTGACTCTATCAAAAGCCTTAGGCTATATATGGCTAGTGTGGAGAAATGATTAATTTCCTCAATTAACTGAAATAAAAAGAGTTAAATGATGAAGCCTGTGACTTAAGTACTTACGATAGTAAGTTGCCACGAACGGTGTATCTCGGATGCGAGAGCCCCTAGTGGTCTACCGGGGAAATATACGAGTCAACTGGAGAATTTAATGTCAGGACGGCACGTTGGCCATGGTAGCTCAAAGGTGAAGAGTAACTGGACGGAAACCAGGAGATCCGTGGTTCAAATCCCGGCCATGGCATTGAATTTTTCATGTTGGCTCTATCTATCTATTCTTTCTGTTGATTTTAGTGATGTATGGCTTTCTATGGGCTGTTCGGTCTCCATACTCAGCTCTATAAAGCACGTTTATTATAGTTTGTGCTAAAACGGACTTTCCTGTGTGTGTTTGAACTGTAATACCAAGTTTTGGAGCACTTAGTTAAGGATTTTTCTTGACTTCTGTAAGTAACTGTCCTTTTTCCATCTTGGATAGAACTGCAGGACGATCGCTTCGTGATTGATTTCGTAAGTTTTGTTTTGATAAAACCCGTATATAATAGTTTTCACTATACTGGTAGATCTTCCAAAGGTTTCTCCAATTTCTTGAAAAGATTTTCCCTTCTTTTGCAGTTTCAGGTCGTTTTCGAATCATATTACTTAAATAGCAGTCAATGGCTTTGAAAATAAAGATGGGACTGTCAATGATAGTGGATGAAACACAAATGCATAAGAAAAGGGGAGGCATGTGTGTCAGCTAGGCACCATACTTCGGATCTCTTTTACTAGACATCAAATGGGTCATGATTATAAATAAAGTAGAACTTTTCACTAATTCAGCAATATATGAACCCAAATTGTGTTTTATTTTTAAATCTGGCTATCAAGTGATGTAAGGAAATATCTAATGTTCTCCTTTGGGACATATCGAAGGTGTCAACTCGTATTCGTTGGGTTTTAATCATTAGATCACGTACACATTTGTACCTCGCCTTTAACTACAATGGTCATATCGACGGCCGTTCTCCTTTGGAACATATCGAAGGTGTTAACTCGTATTCGTTAGGTTTTAATCATTAGATCACATACACATACACATTCACACTCTCATTCATACTTCCAGACTCTGGGGAAGATGAATTATCTTGGTCTGAGAAAAATCCCCATCTCCACCGCCGGGAATCGAACCCGGGACCCCTAGCACGGCAGGCAGGTGCTCTACCGCCTGAGCTACGGGGGCAAGCTAGTTCATTCTTATTTTGTAGCTACTCTAACGTTATATTTATGTAATTTGTCATAAATATTAATTTTAATATGCATCCTTAAACTAATAGGAATTTTCTCATTTATCGCTAAAAAATATATTATTCCCGAAAAAAGGAAAAATTCGCGAAAACTCGCGAAAAAATCACTAAAAACAAAATATATTGCCTCTGCTTATGAGATAAGTTGAAGTATTCAGCACGACACAGTCAAGAAAACAAGTTGTATACCTATAACTGTTCTTGTTTGTAACCGATGCTCACTTGTCAGCAGGTGCTAATGTTGCCCAGTATTACGTCACCTAAAGTGCATCTGTAAGGAAGTATTACAGGATCACAGCATTTCACGGGTACGATACCAATAAATTCACTTTCAGTTGCGTTGCGGTTGCATAGCGCTTCAAGTACTGGCCAAGCTTCGTGCAGTTTCGGGGTGGCCGGAGAGACCCGAACGCGGAACCCGATGCTTGGGGGAGGTTTAGCGCCGGTTGGACCTCAGTACAGTAGTCGACGCCGACTTTACGTAGTGACGGAGAGTTGGATAACCGCGGCGCGCCAAACTCCCTTCCTTCGACACCAAAGAAAAAAAAAGTGTTCATTAATTATGATTAAATATTTTATCACCTCGTGAGGTTAAAATGCTACTAGCAAGTACTTTTGGTAAAACAGTGCAAATGGTCCCTCAAAATTACTGTTTTTGTTTTATTTAAGATTGAAATTAATAGTACTGGAGTGATTAAAAATGGTGATTAGTTTTTATACAGCTTTATTTAGAAGAAAACAGACGTAGATATAATTTACTTGGTTTTGTTTACGTCATTTTGGATTGACAAAAGCACAACGACAGTTCCTTCGACACCCGCAGCAAGTACTGACAAGTGAAGTTCGATTGCAAGTGGAAGTGCAGTGACATGGGTTCGTGTGAGTGTATGAAGATGTGACTCAATTTGACAATCGACTTCAGGAAGAACGCGATGTCCAGGTGTGGGGTCGTAAAGGGTAGACCCAACCTTCTCATTGTGGCTTCGATGTTACTGCTTACTTTGGGTAGATCCTGCAGGGCGAACTGGGACAGCGACGACGATCCTGGTGAGTCCAAAAAGCATTCTCACACTAGAGTACAGTAGCCTAGAGCTACAGTCAAATGTTTCTAAAAGGTTGTTGCTAGGCGACAAGCTTGAGGCTCAATTTTCTTTGCACCGTCTTACCACTTGTGAGGCAATAAGTGTTTGTTAATTCAAACAATAAACAGAGAATATCTTGAAGATGGTAAACAATACAAAAGCTTTATTTTCTGTTTTCACATATATATTTCCTCTCAAAAACATTAAGATTTACCAATTATGTTATTACATATAATTATCTTAACTAGACTGTATTTTATGCAATAGATTTCGAGACATTTTTGAGAAAGTTAAAAAAAATTTTCAAAGAAAACGTGGATATTGCAGAAGTGGTGTGGAATTGAGAGTTTCACAGAATTTGGAAGTAACACTTTGCTGCTTTATAATGCAACGTTACTCGATTTTTTTTGTTTCAAATTTTAGGATACATTTTTTAAATTTTATGAAGTGATATAAAGAGTGTTTTCTTAATGTCAAATATGGTTTCGGATTTATAGTTTTACTGATGTAATGCCCACAAATAAATTAGTTAAAAATTTATAATTTGGCATTATTATTGTTTTGAAAAGAAAACTATAAAGGGGTTATTGTTGTACAAAGGTCAAACATACCGGTTTAAAATTTAGACGCGATTTTCAATTTTACTTTCTTCGTTATTTGGTTATTTAAAGCAGAAATTTATTTCGTCCAAAAGTTGAAAGAAAACTCCACCTAAAGTAATCTAGTTTTTAACATACTCCGGCTTTTTTTTTTTTCAAAAAATGTGCCGAGATATTTTGAATTAAAGTACCGCGTGTTTTAAGGTATTTTCATGACAAATAACGTGCATATTTTCAGTTCCCGAGAAATAGCCTGGGAAGTAAGAATTACGTGTCGCTTAAGCAGAAAATTTATGTCAAATTCTGGCACGTTGGCCATAGTAACTCAATGGCTTAGAGCGGCTGGACGGAGACCAGAGGATCCGTGGTTCAAATCCCGGCTATGGCATTTAATTTTTCAGTCTGGCTCTACCCTTTCATAGTGCGTCCTACACACGGCTAGTGTGAAAGTACAATTAAATTCTATTATGTGAAATTGTTTGTAGCGTTGGCAATTTGCCAGATATTGCACATTATTAGTTTGCATTTCAAAATAGTTTGCCATTTTTATTCTTTAAATCGCTGTTCCTAATTTTTCTTTCTATATATCGTGCTCGTGGAAAGAAAGAAATTCCCTGGCATCACTTAGCAACCGACATCTGACAGTCGTTAAATTGACCTTACCGATTCTATTTAGGTAAGGTATATGCATTTATGTATGATTTAATAAGAATACTAAAATATTGTATAAAAATGACAGTAGAGAAAGTAATTTAATGTAACAAATAACTTCTTTTTTTTAATCTTTGTGGAGTCAGGTTCAAATGTCGTTTTATTTTTCTATCGTTTGATACACAAATGCCAGTTTAACAGGTCAGTGACTTTCTTGGAATGTTATTCTCTTACAGTATTGTCAATGTAAGCTGATATTCAAATGCAACTTTGTTAAATTTCCTTCAAATTTCCAGTGTACTTTGAACTGAGTTTGATGTTCGTGTATGTAGTCCATTTTCTCGACAAAAAGGATTTTGAACTCAGAATTTTAAATATTTAGTTAACGATTACAGGTTTTCAAAATAAAATATTTTAATAATAGCCTTTTTACTGTACAAATATTGATAGTTAAATTCTATGAATAAAAAGGCTATTTTAAAGGGTTCATCACCTGGATAAATTAATTCCACTTCAACAAATATTTTTATTTTCTAAGAAAATGCATCTATATAAATGTTTAAAAACGGCATTTCCTTTATATTCTATTTTACTAAATTGTATTTTCGGATTGTATAATTGTTTTTCCAAAAGAAATATTAAACCTATAAATTGCTATGAAAGGGTAGAGCAATAATGAAAAATTCAATGCCATAGCCGGGATTTGAACCACGGATCTTCTGGTGTCCGTCCCGCCGGTCTAAACCATTGAGCTACTATGGCCAACATGACATTAAATTCTCCAACCGACTAGTCTTTTCCCGGCAAACCACTAGGAGTTCTCATAAACACACGAGACAACTACCTTAATGACGACTTACTATGTTGTCAGTACTTTAAGGCCCGGGCTTTATAGTTCGGACCACTATTAGGTACAACTGACTCGTGTTTTTCCCGGTAAACCACTAGGAGTTCTCATAAACTCATGAGACAACTACCTTAATGGCGACTTACTATGCTGTAAGTACTTTAAGGCCCGGGCTTTATAGTTCGGACCACTATTAGGTACAACTGACTCGTGTTTTTCCCGGTAAACCACTAGGAGTTCTCATAAACACATGAGACAACTACCTTAATGACGACTTACTATGCTGTAAGTACTTTAAGGCCCGGGCTTTATAGTTCGGACCACTATTAGGTACAATTAATGGAAATTAATTGTTCTTTGACACTAGCCGAGTGTAGGACGCACTATGAAAGGGTAGAGCCAGACTGAAAAATTCAATGATATAGCCGGGATTTTACACAATTAATTCCCATAAATTGTTGTTTGTATTTTCCGCTTTTCCAAAAGATACACTGTTTAAAAACATTTCAAACAGAGCGTCAAAAGGTTTTATGGATTTAAAATATACAAGATTGAATAGAAATAAGTGGTATTCCATTATTGGAGCTGAAATTTAAAAAATTCAGTAATACTTCAATGCTAAAAATTGGTTTTTCTCTTGCACATATATTATTTTTTGAATCTACGTCCTATAACGCTAACTCATATCAGACGACAATGTTCACAGAGCTTAGAGTTACACGACATTCAACTGTCAAGATTAGTGAAAACCCTGGGAAAAAGCCGTATCACCTTGCCTGAGGTTAGAACTCGGGACCTTTTGAGCCTGACGCACACACGCTACCACCTACGCTTAAGGGGAAGGTTAGCTCCAAAGGTCAGTTGTTTGGGTTTGTCAATACATTCTTGAAGTGTCAAAAGAGAAATAGGAGCCATTCATCTACTTTAAATAGTAATTTTGACTTTAATTTTAAAAAACGTACATGTAACTTATGGTTTAGAAGCGAAACGATATGCCTACTTTACAATTTTCTGTAGAAAATAAAAATAGCAAATTGAAACTAATATAATACAGTTTCCAGGAGAGTGTAATAAAGTCGAGGTATATTTGAAATTCAATTTTCTCAAAATGTAGGAAAATTTATTCCACATAAACATTTTTATACGGGTATTCACCGGAAATCCAAGAAAATCCTGCAAAAATGCGGCAGTTTTAAATGTAAAGTACTTCAAGAACTTTTGTTTTTCTTACAATAAAAAATAATATATATATACCTTCAACTTTCTAATATTAGGTTTTCAGTTCCTCTTTATACCGAAACATTTTTGTACATTTATGTCGTAATATATAAACTCTTACTGCTAAAAAATGTAGACCGTGTTAAAAGGATGCATAGGTCGCTATTCAATTTTAGCTCTTAGACATACAAAGAGAATTTCGTAACCTATACAACCAGTTTTAAAACATTTGACTGTCACTTTAAGTCCATTGTATTCTCTTGCAACTTCAATAAGATAATGTTTATCTTGAAGTAAACAGTGGAACAAGTGTTTGTACAAGAGTACAGAAAGACATGTGAGTACAACAAAGCAGAATTTTTAAATATAAAAGAAGTTTCGAAATTTTTTTTGAAAAAAAAAGGATTAAAAAACTATTTCTACGGATTCTTGCCTCTATATGGTACATTTTAAGCCACTAGTTGGAATTTTACTCAATTTACAAGACTTTCCAAATTCATTTATTATTTTCAAGGTGCGTTCTAACACCTGAAAGTAAGGATTTAAACCAAGAAACGCGAAGTATGTATGCTGTTGCATTGTTACCAACTTTGGTTTCAATTACCGAACAAATCGTGCAAAGGTAGAGTCAGACTGAAAAATTCAATGCCATAGCCGGGATTTGAACCACGGATCTTCTGGTCTCCGTCCAGCCGCTCTAACCACCAGAGCTATTAAGGCCAAAGTACCGACATTATATTTTATTCCCCAACTCTTTGGGAATTTAATTTCATTTCGGCACGTTGGCCATAGTAGCTCAATTGGTTAGAGCAACTGGATGGAAACTAGAAGATCCGTGGTTCAAATCCTGGCTATGGCATTGAATCTTTCAGTCTGACTCTACCTTTCCATACTTTAGCCTACACAGGGTCATTGTGAAAGAACAATTAATTTCCAATCACTTTCGTATTTAATATATATTTTAATAAATAGTTTGTGTCACTTTTTATAACGTGTATTACGTGATTTATTTTTCACGGCGCTGGTATTATAAGAAATCGCAATTTGCTGCAGAGTTAACCTTCTGATGTTTTTGATATGAGACGTACTTCTTTTGTCTTGTACCAACCCACGTAAAGATTAAATTCCGGTAGATACGAATATGAATGGAATTGAATTCCAAAAGCCGGGAGAAATTCTGTACACTGCCGAGAGGTTCACTTTGGAAATGTTGCCAGAAAAATTTGATTTCTTACATTTACATGCCGCTCTGTCAATTCTTCAACAAACTATTATTTTAAAAAGTAATTCTTGCATTTTTTTCACTGTATCCGAGACAAAAGGTTGTAGAAACGTTTTGATTCTATATTTCCTGATGTTATAATGTGAATGAGGGTATTGCATTTGAATTAAATATAGTCATGTGAAGTGCTTAGATTTCATTCTTCTTTCAAGACATGGAGAAAAAAATAATGACCCCTTATTTGAGAAAAACAGAAGTATTGTGAAAATTCTAATCAATAGCAAGGAATAAATCGGAAACAATAATGCTAAAAATATATTTTTTCTTAATAAATTATGTGAGCTGTTAGATTATGTGTATCTCTTATACAAAATGCATCCAGAAGGAAAAGGACTTCTGAGAAAATTTAAAATATACACTTGATTTTGTGTTGAAAATATCTAAAAATTATTGCATTTTAATCAACATCGCCTAGCCATTTTATAAAAAAGGAAAATTTTTAAAACATGTTGAATGTGGAACGTATTTCGGTCGGAGTATATTCTTGAACAGCTTACGTCACAGACTTGAACGTTGAAAATTGATACCAAAGTTGGTATTTCGGACCCCGAAGTCAAGCGTAAAAGCCCTTAGCATGGCTTCCTTCGGAGGGGAAGTAAAGTCGGTGGTATCGTGTCGTAAATTAACCTCAAGCGTAATCAGCAAAATTAAATGGTCCATTCACGACCAATATAAAATGGGACTCTGACAAAGCCACAGATATAAAGAACGACACTGAATAGTAATAAAAAATTTGAACATGCTAAAGTTTGCCAACAGAATCCTCAAAAATGCTCGAATAGACTGAAATACCCTCCCTGTATAGAAATGACGTAGAGAAACTGAGATCTTGGCCAACTATGCGCATGTAACACACCGTACGTGAACAAGTTGAACATCCTAATCTTTTTAAAAAATTATTAATTGACTAAAGGCAAAATCTAAGAAAAGAAACATCACCTTAACTGTAATACGGTTTCTCCCTTCAGATATCAGACTTTAAACTTCGGACTCTACTAATTTAGTAATTAGAATTTTACAATTGGAGTGGCATACTTGACTTTCCCTACTCTTGCTCCATCTACTGCAAGATAAACATTATCCTGTTGTAGAAACAAGGGAATACAATACACTTTAAGTGATAGTCAAATGTTTCAAAACTGGTTGTCTAGGTGAGACATTCTCTTTGTACGTCCAAGGTATAAGAAATGAATATCGACTACCTGTTTGAGAGAAGTATAAGTATTCATTTAGAGAAATAACGAGGGATAACTGGGGGTGGCCCCGTAGCTCAGTCAGCAGAGTACCTGCCGTGCCAGGGTTCCGGGCTCGATTCCCGGCGGTGGGAGTGGGGATTTTTCTCCCACTAATATGGTTCCCCATCTTCCCCAGGATCTGGAAGTACGAATGAGAATGCGTGATGTAATTATTAAAACCCAACGAATACGAGTTAACACCTTCGAAACGTTCAAAAGGAGAACGGCCGCCGAAATGACCATTGCAGTTCAAGGCGGGGTGGTATAAATGGAACAAGTTAAAAAAAAATTGGAAATTATTTGCTCACAAAAATATATTGACACGAATTACGTTTCAAAAGATCAATATTATCTGTATCTGTAACAGCTTATTAGATAAATAACAGTGATTCAGAATGAAAGGGACTTTGTGCCTGTTTCCAGACAATTAAGAATATGCCAGGAAACCAGGAGATCCGTGGCTCAAATCCCGGTCATTGCATTGAATTTTTCATGTTGACTCTATCAAAAACCTTAGTCTATGTACGGCCAGCGTGAAGAAATGGTTAATTTCCATCAATTAACTAAAATAATAAGAGTTAGCTGGCCCCGTAGATCAGTCGATAGAACACCTACCTGCCGTGCTAGGGGTCCCGGGTTCGAATCCCGGCGGTGGGGGTGGGGAGTTTTCTCCGACCAAGATAATTCCCCATCTTCCCCAGAGTTTGGAAGTATGAATGAGAGTGTGAATGTGTGCGTGATGTAATGATAAATAAACCCAAAAATAACGAGTTAACACCTTCAGTATGTTCCAAAGGAGAACGGCCGCCGATATGACCATAGCAGCTAAGGGCGGGGTATAAATGGAACAAGGGAAGAAAAAAAAAGTCGAAATTTTTTTTTAAAAAATGCCGGCCATCGTAGCCATGGTCGTTAGAACGTATGTCTCTAGCGTTCCACCACGTAGAGGGTCGCGGGTTCGTGTCCCGCCCTGGGCATGGGTGTTTATGTGTATAGTGTATGTGTGTTGAACTACAGAAAACAGATAGGTAAGTAAACGAAAACAATAAAAAACGGTTAAACAAGGAAAAGGAAAAAATATAAAAAAAATAGAGATAAATGATGAAGTCTGGTAAGTCGCCACAAACGGTGGATCTCGGATGCGAGTACCCCTAGTGGTTTACCGGGGAAATATACGAGTCAGATGGAGAATTTAATGTCATGTCGGCTAATTGGCCATGGTAGCTCAATGGGTTAGAGCGACTGGACGGAAACCAGTAGATCCATGGTTCAAATTCCGGCCATCAATTAACTAAAATATTAAGAATATGCCTTTATTTACCTCGAAATCATTTAAGTATAATTTTAATGAATAGTCTTGTAGATGTTTTTGGTAAAATGGGTAATTTAGAAGAATGTTCCTTATACAGAAGCAACATCTTGTGGCATTCTTGAAACACGCTGAAACTATATCCTAATTTCGCAGTCCAACTGACTTGACGTTTCTTTATTCACAGGTGCGCGATCTCGTACGACAATTTGCTTGTTTGTGCATTTCTGCCTACTATGAATGTGATAAAGAAATTAATAAAGGCATTTTTTTTAATTTCATTAACTTTGGAAATTAATTAAAATTACCTAGTAATGATGCGAACTATAAAGCCCGGAACTTTAAGTACTTAGAGCATCTTAAGTCGCAATTGAGGCAGTTGTCTCATTTGTTTATGAGAAAACCTAGTGGCTTATACTGGAAAAAACACGAGTTAGTTGGAGAATTTAATGCCATATCGGCACGTTGGCCATAATACCGTGTGATCCAATTAATTCTGAACAACTTAAATAGCCCATAACTTTTGAACGAATAATAGGACACACGTGCAAACTTGTAAGAATATAAAACACAATTGGGAGATTACATTACACTATTTTTATCTCAGAGAAAATGTTGGAAGTGTCCTCCACCAGCATCTATACATGTTTGCACTCGTCTCACCATATTCTCTGAAGTTTTACGGAGAAGATCCTTGCAAATGCTGCTTATTTCCGTTCGAATGGATTCCTTGAGAACATCAATTGTGCTTAGCCTAATGTTGTACACTGTACTTTTAGGTACCCTCAAGAAGAAACACGGTGGGGTTAGGTCGGGGGATCTGTATGAAACGATGCTCCACCTTGCTGGAAATAACATTTTCTCAATTCAATATCATCTGAATAAATAAACTGGACTTTATAAATAAATAAACAAACCAGGGTATCCCCCCTCAGAAGACCAGGTAGTTATCGAGCTGTACCGAAAGTGCGCCCGACGCCTCTGTGGGACTTTCCATAGGGTAAGACCTAGAGGCTAACAAGACCCCCCCCCACTTCTGGTATAGTGGACTCAAGACGGGATGGAAGTGGATACGCCTCGTACGCACGCTAACTTCAATGGGGAGGCTACCGATATGATCTCGGTAGGGCCGCCTGGTGATCTAGCACACCTTCTACTAGCTATGCTGGTTAGTACGCGGGAATATTAATGGCTTCCCTCAACCCCTTCCGGAGACGTACCCGATCTCCCACGAGTATCGGGAACCACTGCCCCCTCGAGTCCAACCCAATCCGAACAACTCCCAATCAAGGAGGGGCTCCAATGTTCGGCCCGAGGTTCCTCTAGTAACGTCAGAGGTACCACGAGTGCTAGGGTTCCGCAGCGGCCGCACCACGGCAGCTGAAGGGGACGGATCCTCTTTCCTACGAGGATATGATCTGATATGGTTCAGGTTTAGATATATGGATTGTTCAAGGTTCAGAGGAACCGTACGGAGACCGGAAGGTCCGTGGTTCAAAGCCCAGCTATGGTATTTAATTTTTCATTCTGACTGTACTCCTACACAGTGCATCTTACACAAGGCTAGTGTAAAATAACAAATAATTTTCAGTAAGTGTGTTAAATTTCCAAATTTTTCAAATATTTGCTTTTGGAAACGTATTTTCCATAGGAAATTCATTTTATATCTTTATAATTCACACACTTTACTTTCATACTTTTTTTCTTAACAAAAGAGACCTGATACTTTACTTCAACGTAATTTCCTACACTCTTTCTTCAGAAATTAATTTTAA
This sequence comes from Mantis religiosa, assembly GCA_030765055.1. Taxonomy (NCBI): domain Eukaryota; kingdom Metazoa; phylum Arthropoda; class Insecta; order Mantodea; family Mantidae; genus Mantis; species Mantis religiosa. Next base: position 259,950,495 of record CM060947.1, on the reverse strand, counting down.
GAAACTTAAAATAAATATTATTGTATTTAACTTATGTTAACTGAGACATAAATTTCTAAAATTAACTTTTTTAACATATTTTGCTATAGTTAACTGCAAATATAACAGTAGGAGAATAACTTTTTAAAAATTGTTTATTTTAAAATGTGTACAGAAGGTCACGTGAACGTAACACTGCAGTAGAATTACCTATTATATTTTACTAGTTATAAATTACCTCAACTTTCAGTGCATTTAGGACAAACAGTGTTAACCATCATTCCTCTTCCAACAACAAAATACACCATTACTTTTATGTAACATTTACAAACTATTGTTATAAAAATGTTATGTATATATTTTTGTGAAACAGTGTCATTACAAATTTATTGCAAGAGGAATACCTAGGCGATGGTCAGATGTTTTGACAGCCTGGCGAATTAAGGTTGTCGTAAACTTGCAGGCTCTTTTCGTGGCTTTTGGAGAAAAAGTTGAATAGTGACTGTATTTATTAACAGTGGAAAAATATCGAAAAAATACATAGAAAGTTCATAATGCTATAGAAGATTAATTGTAAGTACATAAATGGTCTTTTTTAAATATATTTACATTCTTTGTGAATTCTTTTATATTTCTTTTGCTTCAGGTTGTTTAAAATCCCTTCGTAATAAAATAATTTTGTGGTCTATTCCCCAAAATTCAATATATGTTTTTTATTTTAAGTAATGTAAAAAATGTATTACAACAAAAAATAGTATTTTTAGAGATAAACTATACTTTGTAAGCCATATTTTAGATTCGGAAAATTTTATTGCAAATATCTCTGTATCATCTTTCTAAAATTCCGAACTTAGTAACCATATGTACTTGCTTACACTTAAATAGCAGTGAAATGAAGTAGAAGTAGTTTCTTAAAGGTTTCTGGCATCAGAAACTTCAGTACGTACCTTTATAAAACCAAAATAGACGCTGTTCAGGTGTTTCGACACTTCCATAAAATACACATTGCAGTACCGGACTGTCAGAGAAACAAATTAGAACACAGAATCGACTGTCAGATTTTCTACTCAGTCTTTTGTTTGTTGAAAGTGACTAGCTATTTTTTTTTTTATTCTCTGTGGAGTGCAGTGGCTATTTATACGCTGTGGCGTAACAGCTATTTTATACTCCGTGACTTTCTTAACTCATCACGTTTTGTAACTGCAAAATATTTGTAAATCTTCTTTAGTGAATTATTAATTTATAAAATGCATTATAAGTGTTTTAACCAATGTGCATCAGAAGGAATTGGACCTTTTTAACGAATAAATAATCTACAAACACAATTGAGTGGCTTCTTATGTTATTCTAGAAGGGAAAAGAGAATTCAGCATAAATAATATTAGTTTATTTTTAAAGTAAGGTTATCATATAGTGTTGCTTCCTTTATTAGATACTAATGTTAATTTCATGATTTAGTCTGTGAATGTAATTTAAAATCACGTTGCTTATGCAATCTAGTATGTTATTAGCACAACAAAGTGTTATCTATTTATTTTTACGTTAATTATCGCAGTTTGCGTGTTCATCGGACATTAAACACGTTTCCTCAGACAGAGAACACAGATTTAAATCGCACATGACATCGGAATGAATGCAGCGCATTTAAAAGCACGTCAGAAATGAAAAACAAGGAATATTGGCGCTGTTTATGTTTACCTTTCGTGTATAAATATTTGTTATTTGGTTTCTATTTATGCGCGAGCGTTGAATTGTTCTATTCCGAGCCAGATAGAGACCGCCGGCCGCCAACTGTGACGATCAACGTCCGTAACAAACCTTTCAACAGCGCTGTGGCAGGATTTCAGCACCTGCGAAATTTACAGTCAAAACGTATGCAAGAAATTTACTGTACGGGAAGAAATTAAAATGGCTTAAGGAATTTAAACATTACTATTGTAATAAAAAACTATTTTCATAAAAAGTCACATGTTTTTCTCTACTGCTGTATAAACTGTTCTTTATTTTTGTTTTTATTTTTCTTTATTTTCTTTCTTTCCTTTCTTCCTTCCTTCTTTCCTTCTTTCTTTCTTCCTTTATTGCTTTCATTCTTTATTTCTCTCGTTTTATTTCCAACATTCTTTGTTTCTTTCGTTCTTCGTTTGTTCCATTCTTTGTTTGTGTCTTTCTTCCTTCCTTCCTTTCTTTCTTTCTTTCTTTCTTTCTTTCTTTCTTTCTTTCTTTCTCTCTCTCTTTCCTTCCTTCTTTCTTTCTTTCTTTCTTTCTTTCTTTCTTTCTTTCTTTCTTTCTTTCTTTCTTTCTTTCTTTCTTTCTTTCTTTCTTTCTTTCTTTCTTTCTTTCTTTCTTTCTTTCTTTCTTTCTTTCTTTCTTTCTTTCTTTCTTTCTTTCTTTCTTTCTTTCTTTCTTTCTTTCTTTCTTTCTTTCTTTCTTTCTCTCTTTCTCTCTTTCTCTCTTTCTCTCTTTCTCTCTTTCTCTCTTTCTCTCTTTCTCTCTTTCTCTCTTTCTCTCTTTCTCTCTTTCTCTCTCTCTCTATCTCTCTCTTTCTCTCTTTCTCTCTTTCTCTCCTTCTTTCTTTCTTTCTCTTTATTTCTCTCTTTCTCTTTCTTTCTCTCTTTCTCTTTCTTTCTCTCTTTCTCTTTCTTTCTCTCTTTCTCTTTCTTTCTCTCTCTCTTTCTCTTTCTTTCTCTCTTTCTCTTTCTTTCTCTCTTTCTCTATTTCTTTCTCTCTTTCTTTCTCGCTTTCTCTCTTTCTTTCTCGCTTTCTCTCTTTCTGTCTCTCTTTCTCTCTTTCTTTCTTTAATTCCTTCCTTCTTTCTTTCTTTGTTCGTTTGCTTCTTACTGTCTTTCTTTCTTTGCTTTCTTCTGCCTTTCTGTCTTTCTTTCCTTCTTTATTTGTCTCTTTCTTTTTATCTCTCTTTTCGTCCTCTTTCTCTTTCTTTCTCTATATATTTTTTCTATTTCTTTTCTTTCAATTTATTTATTTATTTGTTTATTCTCTCTTCCTTTCTCCTTCTTTCCTTCGGTCTTTCTCTTTCTTTCTTTGTTTATCACTTTCTCTTTGTTTTTTTCTTTGTTTTTATTCTTTGTTTCTATCTCTTTATTTATTATCTTTGTTCTCTTTCATATTTTATTTATTTAACTATATATTTCTCTCTCCCTTTCTCTCTTTTTGTTACTTTTCTTCCTTCCTTCCTTCCTTCCTTCTTTCTTTCTTTCTTTCTTTCTCTCTCTCTTTCTCTTTCTTCTCTTTTTTTCTTTGTTTCTTTCTCTATTTTTTTCTTTCTCCTTCCTTTCTTTCAGTTTATTTATTTAACTATTTATTTATTTATCTATTCCTTTCACTCTTTTTCTTTCCTTCTATACTTGTTCTATACTTGGGTCTTTCTTTTTTCTTTTTCTTTCGTTCTATCTTTTTCTTTCTTTCTTTCTTTTTATAAATCAATGGTTTCATATCTGTTGAAGTATCTAAATCACAGTAAGGATTTGAACCAAAGACCGCGGTTACGCTAAGCCCTTGTCTAGAATGCTTCATTAAACTTTTATTGAGGTCTTTCTGTTTACCAGCACTTTGTGACGTTATTTGAGTGTTCTTTTAGGAGTCTTTAGTGACAATGACTGTTTTTCAATATCCCCCGCGGTCTAAAGCACACACATTTGGACACTTCCACATGCGCGTTTAGCACACGAGAAAGAAGCTAATATAGTTGGTCCTTTCGCAGTGTTACCGTATCACACACAATGCTGCACATTCATTACGGCCGGACAAATTCCCTTTTATGAAACTTTGTGGCGCAGCAGATACGTGCCAACTTGAGCTGTACGATTTGAAGAAGCAGGCCGTGGAATTTAGACGCAATGCCCAGAGGAATGCCGTTGTCGCCTTGCCGTTTACTTTTGTTTCGAAGAAAAAGCCTCACTTGCCTACTTTTAAATCTGGAATTATTTCATGGCACTTTTACCGACTTATAACATCGCATTCTAGCCAACAATTCATACAGAGATTTCAATAAATACACGTTTTGAGGTGTCCTGAATTAAAACATAGTGTAATTTTATGAAAAAGGTAAACAGAATAACTTAAACTTTAGTAACAACTTAGACGTTAATTTTTGCATTTGCAACAGAAATCATTTTAAATCTACGCACAAAACTACCCTTTACAAGGAGTATTTTTTTCGCAAATATTTACGTTGCCAAAAGTAAATATATTAATTTCCTTTAAATTACCATATTTTAAATCTAATTTCATCACAAGTTAAACATATATACAAAAAATACAGATTTAAAAGAGTAGATACACACTTCTTTAAAACATTAAATTAAAAAATACGTGAAATTAACTATTTACGAGATATTCTTTATCTTAAGTATAATGTTCTCAAACTGGAAGTTGCTAGCTTTTGTCTTGACAAAAGAGTGTAATTTCAAATAAATCACCTGGCATCCAGATTTTAAAACACTTGACTATCGTTCAGGCTTGTTGTATTGCCACTATCTTTACAGAAAAATACGTGCAAAAAATATTTGCAGCTGGACTAACATGATTAAACAACAAAATAAACATTTCTAATACTATTTTGTAGCAGACTGAGAAAATAAATGTTTTTATTCAAGGAAGTTAACGTTTTCAGAGTTACTTTTTAATTTAGACCTGCAATACAGTTTTATTTTGCTCATATGACTCTTTATCACAGTTGAGGTTCCTTTACGTATTGGAAATCTAACCCAACGGAACTACCAAATTTACCTCCCTCTCGAAAGATGAACATTTTAAAGAATAGCAGTCTCAGGGTTGTATATGTATGACTACTTTTTGTATTACAAGAACTTGTTATGAAAATTAAAATTTTTAATCGTGTTACACACTTTGTAAGTAAATTTGGACGTACGAGGGTCGATTAATATGCCCCAGGCCTCATAATAAGAACCAAATTTTTATTTTCTTTCTTTACTTCTCCACATAATCTCCATAAAGTCTAATACATGTTGGTGTTCTAATTGAATAAAACCTTATTTGTAGTACGATGGCAATCAAAATAACTGTTCACCGCAACAGTGACCTCGTTACTGTGAAATTTTCGTCCTGCAAGAACTTTTTTGAGTTTCGGGAACAGGTGGTAGATCTGGCGAATAGGGTGGATGGTAAAGCAATTTGAACTTTAATTCTCACATTTTTCCCATTAACAATGACTGATCGATGGGCTGAGCATTGCTGTCATGAAACAAGGTATTTTCTTCGCCAAGTGAGGTCATTTCCTTTCATCTCATTACTCAACGTTGCAGTACGCTTTCGTAATAGTTACAAGTGATACATTTACCCTTTTACAAGTAATCAATTAAAATAATTTCCTGTGCATTCAACAAAACACCCGCTATAACCTTGTTAGCTGACAAAAGTGACTCCGCTTTTGAGGAGTTAGTTTACCTGTCACAATCCAGTGGCTTGACTGTCATTTACTTTCTGGAGTTTAGCGATGTATCCAAATTTCATCCACGGTAGTAAGCCTTCTCAAAAATTCACCGAGATTTTTACGGTAGAGCTGCAATTTCTTAACAGAAACAGTTTTACTTTGGAACTTTTGATCAGGTGTCAACAAACGTGGCACCCAATTTGCACAGAACCTCTGAAAGACCAAAATATTACTTAAAATATTATATGCACGTTCTTTTGATATGAGTACAGCCTCTGCTATCTCAAATTTATTATGCGGTCCTCCAGTACTAAACGATGAATTTTTTCAATGACCTCTGGAGTTGTGACTCCCACAGGACGTCCAGAGCGAGGCTCATCACTAGTACTCGTACGTCACATTTTAAACTCTACAACCAACCTTTTAATTATTGCATATGGAGTGACATAATATTTCAATGATCTCTGTAGTTGTCACTTCCACAGAACGTCCAGAGCGAGGCTCATCACTAGTACTCGTACGTCCCATTTTAAACTCTACAAGCCACCCTTTAATCATTGTATATGAAGGGACAGAGTCTTTCAATGATCTCTGTAGTTGTCACTTCCACAGAACGTCCAGAGCGAGGCTCATCACTAGTACTCATACGTCACATTTTAAACTGTACAACCCACCCTTTAATCATTGTATATGAAGGGACAGAATACTTCAATGATCTCTGTAGTTGTCACTTCCACAGAACGTCCAGAGCGAGGCTCATCAATAGTACTCGTACGTCCCATTTTAAACTCTACAACCCACCTTTTAATTATTGTATATGAAGGGACAGAATGTTTCAATGATCTCTGTAGTTGTGACTTCCACAGGACGTCCAGAGCGAGGCTCATCAATAGTACTCGTACGTCCCATTTTAAACTCTACAACCAACCTTTTAATTATTGTATATGAAGGGACAGAATATTTCAATGATCTCTGTAGTTGTGACTACCACAGGACGTTCAGAGCGAGGCTTATCACTAGTACTCGTACGTCACATTTTAAACTCTATAACCCTCCTTTCATCATAGTATATGAAGCGACAGAGTCTTTCAATGATCTGTGTAGTTGTGACTTTCACAGGACGTCCAGAGTGAGGCTCATCACTAGTACTCGTACGTCACATTTTAAACTCTACAACCAACCTTTAATCATTGTATATGAAGGGACAGAGTCTTTCAATGATCTCTGTAGTTGTGACTTCCACAGGACGTCCAGAGCAAGGCTCATCACTAGTACTCGTACGTCCCATTTTAAACTCTATAACCCTCCTTTCAATCATAGTATATGAAGCGACAGAGTCTTTCACTGATCTCTGTAGTTGTGACTTTCACAGGACGTCCAGAGTGAGGCTCATCACTAGTACTCGTACGTCCCATTTTAAACTCTACAACCCACCTTTTAATCAGAGTCTTTCAATGTACTGTCCATTTCCTCCTTGATTTCTTTAGTCGTTAAGGCTTTCAAATGGAATTATTTACCTACTGCTCGTTTTTCCAAATTAATTTTCGTGTAACCTGTATACTTGTCGTGTTTAAAATGCTGTGACACAAAAACTAAACAAGCTATTGACCTGCAACTATGAATACAAGCTAGTCTAGAGTTGAACAATATGATGCTATCCCTCAAACTGTCACAGTGGTACCAACTTTATATGAGCCCTGGACCTGTTAAGGGACTTGTATTGTTTTATTCCTAGTTAAAATTTTTGGCGTAACTGTTAATTTTGATAAACTAAATTTACCCTTTCGTGTAATTTTCTAATTTTTTTTTCTACTCCGATATTAAATTAGTACAACTTTTTTTTTCCGTTCTGTATCATGAATTATTATTATTCTATTGAATTTAAAGATTAATTAGCAACAAATGAAAGAGGCGATGTCATTATTGTGCCCGAAGCACGACCTAGGGGCTTGTTTGGATACGACCTATCTCATTATTGAGGATCAATAAACTCTCCCTTGTTTTACATAACCTTGCTCATTAGATATTAATGGGGTTAGGGGATGAAAAAAAAATAAAACCCTTAAAATAAAAAAAAACACATGGCTTGGTTATTTTAACAAAATTACAAATCTGGGACGAGTTTTCGTTAAGAACACCTGACGCTATTAGCCTTTGGATAAGAAGGTGCAGCTTGGATCATCGTGCAAGTTAAAAAAAGCATCTTCACTCCCTGTACCAACCACTTCTTCTACAAATTACACAGTCCACTTACAACATATTTTCTATAAAGATTAACTATTACCGAGGTATTTATTTGTCTTAGTTTTCCAAGACAGATGCATTTCTCAAAGTCGTTATTCATTTTTAACTCCTGAACATACCGAGAGAATATCGTCACCTAGACAATCAGTTTAAAAACATTTGACTATCACTTAAAGTGTACTGTATTCCCTTGTAACTAACATGAGGTAGATTGCAGATGTAAGTCATTATACATATAGTGCCACGAAGAAGGGTAGAAAAATTTTTGTGAACGTAACACATCTTTCCATATATACATTTTTTATCATAAACCTGCTGTTGGAAGATACCTCTTTATAAACATAAAAAATAGACATGAAACTGCTTTTCTGTTTCAAATAAACGAACGCCCGAAGTGATGCTGGAATATCTGCCTAACAATCAGGAGGCCCTTAGTTCAAATCTCGGTCAGGCTGAGCTCTCTGTATGAGAGAAACGCCTGGAAATTGTAACTACATAAGACCACGGAATAACAGCATGGAAAGAGCTTCCAGTTATATCTCGACAAGGTTTTTACTGGGGCTTTGCCTTATCATAAAAGGTGAATATCGGGTACCGAAGGTCTAAGGAGCCCTGGGGTCCTTTGAACATCATTTCATTCATCGTCCGATATGAGCTAACGTGGAAAGTTTTCTCTTATCCTGAAAGATGAATGTATGACTCTAAGCTCCATGTACCCTGTACTCATCTGAACATCATTTCATTCATCGTCGGACGTGAGTTAAGGATGTAGGTTTTCTATTATCCTAAAGATGAATGTCTGGTAACTCTAAGCTTTATGTCTCCTGTACCCATTTGAACATCATTTCACCCATCGTCCGATATGACTTAACGTTGGAGGTTTTCTATTATCCTGTAAGATGAATGTCTGGTAACTCTAAGCTCTATGTACCCTGTACTCATTTGAACATCATTTGATTCATCGTCTGATATGACTTAGCGTTGCTTCTTTTCCGATATCCTGAAAGGTGAATGTTTTCTAACTCTAAGCTCTATGTACCATGTACTTATTTGAACATCATTTCATTCATCTTCCGATATGACTTAACGTTGGAGGTTTTCCCTAATCCTGAAAGATGAATGTCTGGTAACTCTAAGCTCTATGTACCCTGTAATTATTTGAACATCATTTCATCATCGTCCGATATGACTTAACGTTGTAGGTTTTCCCTCATCCTGAAAGATAAATGTGTAGAAACTCTAAGGTCCATGTACCCTGTACTCATTTGAACATAATTTATTCATCGTCCGATATGACTTAACGTTGGAGGTTTTCTCTTATCCTAAAAGATGAATGTCTGGTAACTCTAAGCTCTATGTACCCTGTACTCATTTGAACATCATTTCATTCATCGTCCGATATGACTTAACGTTGGAGGTTTTCCCTAATCCTGAAAGATGAATGTCTGGTAACTCTAAGCTCTATGTACCCTGTAATTATTTGAACATCATTTCATCATCGTCCGATATGACTTAACGTTGGAGGTTTTCTCTTATCCTGAAAGATGAATGTGTGGTAACTCTAAGCTCTATGTACCCTGTACTCATTTGAACATCTTTTCATTCATCCTTCGATATGACTTAACGTTGGAGGTTTTCTCTTATCCTAAAAGATGAATGTCTGGTAACTCTAAGCTCTATGTACCCTGTACTCATTTGAACATCATTTCATTCATCGTCCGATATGACTTAACGTTGGAGGTTTTCCCTAATCCTGAAAGATGAATGTCTGGTAACTCTAAGCTCTATGTACCCTGTAATTATTTGAACATCATTTCATCATCGTCCGATATGACTTAACGTTGGAGGATTTCTCTTATCCTGAAAGATGAATGTGTGGTAACTCTAAGCTCTATGTACCCTGTACTCATTTGAACATCTTTTCATTCATCCTTCGATATGACTTAACGTTGGAGGTTTTCTCTTATCGTGAAAGATGAATGTCTGGTAACTCTAAGCTCTATGTACCCTGTACTCATTTGAACATTATTTCATTCATCGTCCGATATGACTTAACGTTGGAGGTTTTCTCTTATCCTGAAAGATGAATGTCTGGTAACTCTAAGCTCTATGTACCCTGTACTCATTTGAACATCATTTCATTCATCGTCCGATATGACTTAACTTTTTAGGTTTTCTCTTATCCTGAAAGATGAATGACTGGTAACTCTAAGCTCTATGCACCCTGTACTCATTTGAACATCATTTTATTCTTCGTCCGATATGACTTAACGTTGGAGGTTTTCTCGTATCCTGAAAGATGAATGTCTGGGAACTCTAAGCTCTATGTACTCTGAGCATTATGAAGGCTATCTTAAAAGTTCCCCATACACAAGTAAAGCAAGTAATGAATTCAGCCTGTAATTATTATGTTGGAAGTGTTTCACCTGTATCTAACTTACATTTCCTTGAAAACATTATTTAGCGATTTTTAGATTATTTTTATGCCTCTTTTATTTCATTATAGTTTAACCTCATCTATTAGTGAACATGTGAGACTTTGTTGATTATTTTCCACACTTTATTGACGAGTGATGTGAGTGCCATACATTATATATTTTTTTCCTTTTAATCTCGACGCCCTGTAGGTATTGCATTGCTATGTTGTCAGGGTAACGTGCTGCATCTGACACGCACCTGTCATCAGAATTTCATTTTGAGCTTTTGCAGACGCAACTGAAAAATGTGACAGAGAGTAAAAACGGAAAGTCCTTTGAGATGTGGCTTAAAGGTATTTTGTAAAAACTAAGTTATCTTGAAAATCAACAACATTTTGTCTATGTTGCCATAACTAAGCTGTTCGAATACTAGAGAACTATTATTCTTAGTTAGATTTGCATTAGGTTTGGATTATTGTTTTATAGTTGAATTATCTATTATGAAAATGTAATACTGTATACTGCGAAGTATTCCACCGTTTCAAACTATCCTTTCATGAACCAGTTTTGAAATATTTGTCTTTTCTCTATAAATGACTTTCAAGGATTTCATTTAAAATACATATTTCTAAAATAAAAAAGCGCCCAAAAATCTCAAAATAAGCCTTCAACACTTTAAAAATACACTAACAATCTGTAGCCAAGCTTACATTGCTTTAAAAACTGAATAAAGTGCTGTAAATTCACATAAAATACTTCTAAAACCGCCCAAAAATCTCTAAATAAGCCTTCATTATTTTAAAAATACACTAAAAATCTGTAAACAAGCTTACATTACTTTACAAACTGCACTTAAGGCTTCAAATTAACATAAAATGCTTCTACAACGCCAAAAGATCTTTAAATAAACCTTCAACACATTAAAAATACACTAGAAAAATGTAAACAAGCAGAAGTTGATTTAGCAAGTTCACAAAATGCTGTAAAGTCACATAAAATACTTCTAAAAGTCCAATAAATCTCTGTATAAGCCTTCAATACCTTAAAAATACACTACAAGTTGTCAACAAGCTTAAATTACTTTAAAAACTGCACAAAATGTTGTAAACTCACATAAAATATTTCTACAATGCCCAAAAATCTCTAAATAAGCCTTAAACACTTATAAATTCACTAGAAATCCGTAAAAAAGCTTAGGTTGCATTAGCAACTGCACAAAATGCTGTAAATTCACATAAAATGCTTATACAACACCCAAAAATCTCTAAATAAGCTTTCAATACTTTAAAAATACACTAGAAATATGTAAACAAGCTTAAGTTGTTTTTCAACTACACAGAATGCTTCTTCAATGCCCAAAAATCTCTAAAAAAAAGGCTTCGATACTTTGAAAATACACTAAAAGTCTGTAAACAAGCTTACATTACTTTAAAAACTGCACAAAAGGCTGTAAAGTCACCTAAAATACTTCTAAAATCGCCCAAAAATGTCTAAATAAGCCTTCAATGCTTCAAAAATACACTAGAAATGTGTAAACAAGCTTAGATTACTCTAAAAACTGCACAAAAGGCTGTAAAATCACCTAAAGTACTTCTAAAACGTCCCAAACATCTCTGCATAAGCCTTCAATACCTTAAAGATACAGTAAAAATCTGTAAACAAGCTTAAATTACTGTGACTTTGTGGGTTCGTGAGCTTAAAAGTCCAATTGCACAAACTCAAAATGTTCTTTATTTCCTCCGAATTACAGTTGGAACACATACATAGAATTACGTAGCGCACACAATTACAATTCACCAGTTCGTCTGTCACAGGTCCACTCCACACTCACAATTACATACAACTTCTCTGATACACTTACGCAGTCTTCTAGTCCGTTCACTAGCAAGGCGCTCGCCAAGAACTGAACTGACTCGTCCACTGCAGCCCTTATAAAGGAAGATCGCTCTTTCTGGAAGCTTCGCGGCCCGGAACATCATCCCTCCTGTTCCAGACGTCAGCGGGAGGGGAAAGAGACAGCACAGTGCCCGTGATACTTTCCTAAACATCCCCTCAGTTAGTGACACGAGATAAATGGGTAGACCTGGCCTGAATGCCTCCTGTCCCCCACTCAGCTGTCAGTTGGTCGTGCCTGCCAATAATTGGGGAACATTACTTTATAAACTGCACAAAATATGTAATATTTTATGACAGATGACACGCATGTATTGAATTTTCTGTGAATGTTCTCAGAAGCCGTGTTCATTCCTAATACATTTTGTATAAATGGTGAGCTATAAGTGATAGACAAAATTTTGCGTTGTACAAAAAATGTAAATCTTGTCAGAACACAATATCTGTAGACATTTTTTCCGAGGTATTCAAAGTTATTTTAAAATATTCAAACTTTTATCAAATTAGAAGTCATTGACTTTCTGGAATAGTTAAATAGACGGAATCTCAAGGACAATCAGATTTTAAAAATTAATTTAACGTATTTTAACAAGTTCAATTGTATATCTTGAATTTTCTGGTAATACCCTCAGAAGTTCTCTACATTATGAATTAGTTTTTAATAACTGATAAATATGTTACAGATTAACGATAGGATACAGCAGTTTAGATTTGTTAAAATACATAATTTAAGTAAACATTTTTTCGTGGAATTAACCATTTGCAGTCCTTATTATTGTATTTTATTTTAAAATATACATACCCCCCTGAAATGTGAAGTAATTATTGGCTTTTGAATCCCTTGGATACGTAAATAGACGAAATTCTAAGGGAGTTAGACCTTGCAAATATATATTTAAGATTTGTTCACTACAAGTTGAAATGTACGTTTAAAATTTCTGGGTACCTCCACAGAAATTCTCCTAATTCTGAAAGACTTTCGTAGAAGTCATAAAGCGCAAGACACAGTCAAAATATTACTACAAAGAACATATAAGTATTATCAAAGCATATTACTTACGTAAATACATTTTCTCGTAGAGTTAACCATTGACGAAATATTCCGTGTTATTGGACCATTTTTTAAAGTAGTTATATTTTTCTCAAAGAGGTAGTAATGTTTCCCCCCTCATCCTTCCTGGTCTTGTAAAATGAAAGAAATTACCACTCGCTGGTCCCGTAACTCAGTTGGTAGAGCAGCTAGGATCTGCTTGCCGTGCTAGGGTTTGTGGGTTCGATCCCCGGCGGTGTTTTGGGGATTTTTCTCCGACCAAGATAATTCCTCATCTTCCAGAGAGTGTGGAAGTAAGAATGAGAGTGCGAATGCGTGCATGATCTAATTATTAAAACCCAACGAATTCGAGTGAACACCTTCGATATGTTCCAAAGGAGAACGGACGCCGATATGACCATAAGTGAATCAATGAACCAATAAATAAATATAAATAAATATAAATGAATAAATATAAATAAATAAATAAATATAAATAAATATAAACAAATGAAGGAAGGATGGGAAGAAAGGAAGGAAGAACAGAAGGGAAGAAAGAAGGAAGGTAAGAAGGAAATAATAAATAAAGGAAGGAAGGGAATAATAAAGAAGGAAGGAAGGAAGGAGAGAAGGAAATAATAAATAAAGAAGGAAGGAAAGAAGCAATGAAGGAAAGAAGGAAATAATAAAGAAAGAAGTAAGGAAACAATAAAGAAAGAAATAATAAAAAAGAAATAACAAATAAATAAACAAACAAAATAAATGAAGAAGGGAAGAAGGGAAGGAAGGAAAGAAGGGAAGAAAGAAGGAAAGAAGGAAATAATAAATAAGGAAGGAAGGAAAGAAGGAAATAATAAATAAAGAAGGAAAGAAGGAATGAAGGAAAGAAGGAAATAATAAAGAAAAAAGTAAGGAAATAGTAAAGAAAGAAATAATAAAGATGAAATAACAGACACAATATAAATAAATAAATGAACAAATGAACAAAGGAATAAATAAGCGAATAAGTAATAAATAAGTAAATAAATAAGTAAATAATAAATAAGTAGGCAGGCGGGCAATCAGGCAGGTGGGCAATCAGGCAGGCAGGCAATCAGGCATCAGGCAGGCAGGCAGGTGGCAGGCAATCAGGTAGGCAGGCAATCAGGCATCAGGCAGCCAGGCAGACAGGTGGCAGGCAATCAGGCAGGCAATCAGGCAGGCAATCAGGCAATCAGGCAGGCAGTCAGGCAATCAGGCAGGCAATCAGGCATCAGGCAGGCAGGCAATCAGGCATCAGGCAGGCAGGCAGGTGGCAGGCAATCAGGCATCTGGCAGGCAGGCAGGTGGCAGGCAATCAGGCATCAGGTGGCAGGCAATCAGGCAGGCAGGCAATCAGGCAATCAGGCAGGCAGGCAGGCAATCAGGCATCAGGCAGGCAGGCAGGTGGCAGGCAATCAGGCATCAGGCAGGCAGGTGGCAGGCAATCAGGCAGGCAGGCAGGCAGGCAAGTGGCAGGCAATCAGGCAGGTGGCAGGCAAGTGGCAGGCAATCAGGCAGGTGGCAGTCAATCAGGCAGGCAGGTGGCAGGCAATCAGGCATCAGGCAGGCAGGCAGGCAAGTGGCAGGCAATCAGGCAGGCAGGCAGGCAAACAGGCAGGCGGGCAGGCAGGTAGGCGCTTTAAAGTATGAAGTGACGTTCAGGAAACACCAATCAAACCAACGAAAGGTTATATCTCGGAAATGGCTAATTTAAAAGAAATGCATTTCCAATATTTTGTATTATAAGAATATATATCCATATATGTGTAGCATTTAAGTTACCAGTTACGTAACAGTAATTCGAATGAAGGGTACTTCTGAAAACATTTGCAGAAAATTCCAAATCGTAATTTCAAAAAAAAAAAAAAAAAAAAAAAAAAAAAAAATCGTCTGCTTAATTGTTGCTCAAACACATGTACAGCGACTGTTTTCAAAAACTGTCTTGGTATCGAATTTTTAGGCAGAATTCAATACCTCTCCGACTAATGCCCGATTTCACCAACAGATGTTAAAATCGACGTTAACAAATGTAATGTGACAATTGTCACAGCGCTAACAATGCTGTTAAATGTCTTACATTTCACCAAACTGTCTTCTGAAAATGTTAAAAAACACGCGTTGACGCCAAGAAACTTTTAAAGATTACAGCTATCGAAGTCTATGGTTGAGACTATTATGTTCTGAACGTAACTGCTATGCGCTTTTGTTTTCATTTTCGTCCGCTCACAGTTGAAAAAATGGTGGGTAAATAAAAGCCGTGTAAGAAATTTCTTATCGATGGACAAAGAATTGTTAATTGAATTGATGAGGAGGTATAAGGATATCGTGGAAAATAAGAGGACGGATGCGTGAATGTCAAAGAGAAAAATGTAACGTGGGCTAAAATTGGAAAAGAATTTAATTCAAATGCATATGTCACTACTAGAAGCACGAAACTGCTTCATCAGTATTGCGTAAATTTAAGACGTGGAGGAAGAAAGACAAGTGACGAGTGACTTGAACGTTTCAAGATGGGAGGTCGACAGTGTATTTTCCACATAATTCAGTCAATTATAAAATCACAAAGTTATTAATACTTTAAGCAAAGGCGAGATCGGCCTATTCCTTTCAATGCATGTTCTAACGGAGTATTACGTAAATTTAAAACGAGGGGCGAAGAAAGACAAGCGACTTGAACGTTTCAAGGTGGAAGGTGGACAGTGTATTATCCACATAATTCAGTGAATTATAAAATCGCAAAGTTATTAAGATCGGTATATTCCTTTCGATGTATGTTCTAACTCAGTATTACGTAAATTTAAAACGAGGAGCGAGGAAAGACAAGTGAGGAGTGACTTGAACGTTTCAAGGCGGAAGGTGGACAGTGTATTATACACATAATTCAATGAAATATAAAATCGCAAAGTTATTAATACTTGAAGCAAAGGTGAGAATGCAGGTGCTAACTCAGTATTACGTAAATTTAAAGCGAGGAGCGAAGGACAAGTGGCGAGTGAATTGAACGTTTCAAGATGAAAGGTGGACAGTGTTTTATCCACATAATTCAATGAACTATAAAATCACAAAGTTATTAATACTTGAAGCAAAGGCGAGATCGGCATAATCCTTTCGATGAATATTCTACACTCTCTTGTACTTCCGCATTGACCGTTATAGCATCTTGTTTTGACATTCTATGCATCTGTACAAAATCTTCTGATAGCTCCTAAAAATAATTTCTCCTCATAGGCCGTACACTATTACGAATGCCATTTAGACGGTCTTATATATAGCAAATCTACATCAACAGCTGCGTTCACGACCGCCATCTTGACTATTTACAATTTTTGAGGACTTAACAACAGAAATTTGGTTTGTTAGTTTAACAAAAGATTTGAAACGAGTGTTAAGGTAACACTTGTTGTTGAAATGCAATTTTTGTTGTAGCTATTGCTAAACTCGTGTTAAATCCTAACACCTGTTGTTGAAATCGGGCATTATAAAAAGTAAAAGTTAAAAAAGTAAAGAAAAAAAAAACATTTTGAATTTGTGAGCCGTAAAGATGTTTTAAAATCATGAAATAAAAATGTAACTCTTTGAGAGAATTTAGATGAATAAAAGCGATAGATTCGTTTAAATAAAGCAGGCCATTCAGATCCACGTTAAAATGCCGATATGTATTTGAAAGGAATTTCTGAATGTTAAAGTGGTCGCGGTTTGATTCAAAAGCGGAGAGTAAAATGTGTGTGACGGTCAGGAGTTTTGGCCACTTAATCTGTAAAACGAAAACAAACAGCGAGATGGGACACGCAGTAATTACCAGGCAATTTTAAACCCATTTGACACGATATTATTTTGTGTTTACCTTATCGAATGAATGATGGAGCCACTGCAAAAACATTATCATTTTCATTAAGCAAGTCAATTAAAAGCTCGGAGATTTCACTGATCCGAAAATTTGTGCTTGAATAATTTACAAATATAGTTCCTGAGACGGAAATGCTATGATTTGAGAGGAAAAACATTTACCCAGTAACCCAAAAGGGAGATCAAAAGATGTTCGTTAGTTTCAGATTACGTCGAACTGCACGATAAATAACTTGAGTATACGGACGGAAAACCATTAAATTCGAAACAAATTCTTTGTAGCCTGCAACAACCCTTTCGATAATATCTTTATATATTATTTATTGATCGATCAGCAGTACAATGCTTTACAGATCACAGTGAAAAGAAGGTAACAGTACAAAAAGAACAATAACACTCAGGGGTAGGCTAACAGGCTGCCCCCTAACTACATAAAGTCAGAAATCAAATAATAACCTCTGAGAAATTATGTCAATATTGAAGACATAAGACAGACATCAAGCACTAGAACCACTCGAATCATACGTATTACTTAGAATCAGGTCCTGTTGTAGTCTCCTCTTCAAGCGTGAGGGCTGGCGCGTGCGGACGCCGATGTTATAATGCACAGCTCCTGGAACTTCTTGCAGCCTGGAGAAGAAACGACGGGCGATCCTGCAAATATAGTCGTGAAGAGGTGACAGTCCTAGTTCGTGATGGAGCTGCTGATTACGCATGAACCTTGGAGCGTTGGTAGCGATGTGCATGAAGCGGTTCTGTATAACCTGAAGACGACGCAGATGACATGTGTGTGCGGCCCCCCACACTTGGCAGGCATATGTAATAAGCGGACGAACGAGTGATTTGTAGATTAACAATGAAGACTGTAGGCCGTGGCTGAAACGGCAATGCAACAGGGGTGAGAGTTTTGAAAGTCGCCCGGAGGCCAGTGATATAAGACGATGGATATGAGCACGCCAGGTCAGTCGAGAGTCCAAAAGCACTCCAAGGTATTTAACGGGAGTTGTAGTGGGGAGCCAAGGGACTTTGTTCCTGTAGAGACACAACGGATTAAGCGGAGTATATCGGCGAAGAGCGAAGATTTTAGCTTCGGTTTTCTGAGGGATCAAAGAGATCCGCCAAGTGCTGAACCAATGAGTTAGGCGATTTAAGAGAGCTGTACTACTTGTTGTGCGTGCTGGAGATTTACATGAGAATAATATAGTACTGTGTCATCAGCGTAAAGAGCTAAAGAAATCGGAGCTAAGTCAGGAATATCAGAAATGTATATATTAAATAGAGTCGGGGCCAAGATAGGACCCTGTGGGACACCTGCGGTAATATTACGTGGGGATGAAAGATTTCCACCAATGCGTACTGAAAAGCTGCGATCGTAGAGGAAACTGTGGATTAGATGTGATAAGTAATTAGGAAGACCTATGCGGTAGAGCTTAAGGAGCAAACCATCATGCCAAAGTCTGTCGAATGCCTGTGCCACATCAAGAAAAACAGCCGTGGTGTACTGATGGGCCTCGAAGCCGTGAACAATTGACTGTGTTAATCGTAAAAGCTGATGGGTAGTGGATTGTATGTGACGAAATCCAAATTGATAAGGCGGAAGAACATGGTTATAATTAAGGTAAGACAGAAGACGGCGATGAATTACTTTTGAAAACACCTTGGAGAGGGTCGGCAACAGACTTATAGGACGATAGCTTTCGGGGAGTTGTGTGGGTTTATTGGTATTATGGAAGACTGCTATATGGGCAAACTTCCAGGTGCGAGGAAAATAGCCGAGGCCTAGACAGATATTGAGGATCCGACAATATTCTGAAAAAGAACTCCTACCTGCGATAAGGCCACGCCGTGTCTCAGTAGTTAGACCGCTTGGCTCTCACAAAGGCGACCCTGGTTCGATCCCAGGCGACCGCTAAGTGAGATTTGTGGTGGACAACACGGCGCTGGGGCGGCCTTTCTCCGGAACCTCCGGTTTCCCCCGCCATCTCATTCCACCGGTGCTCCATCTTCATCTCATGTATCATCAGTGTCACCGCCTGCGGTGCCGTATGTAGTAAAAGCGGGCGTTAAACACTACAGATTTCATTTAAACCTGCGATAAGACCGATAAAGCTGAGCACGCAGCAAAAGCCTTCTGTCTTTATAGAGCCAGCCAGCACCTCGGTCGGTCGGCCGGGATACTATAATTTAATTAATTTAATTTATTACACATCGCAGTCTTTCACCTCTTATCCTCCCCGACACTCCGTGCAACTTAATTGCAATGCTGTGTTTCCGAAACCAGTATTTATTCCACTGTGCCTTTAATAATACTTAAAAATCTAATTCACATATCCTATACCCAATCTTCTAATCAAGGTAAAGTTTAATTACATATTTTACTGTAAACCAAACACTTTAGCCCAAAGTAGATGTTTTAAAGAACGTGTCAGCATAATAAATTCCATAATCTTTTCACAACAACGTGCGGATAAAATAAGATGAATAGCGACTTGGTACTTTAACAGTTTTTTGCAGTACAATTGTAGCTAATCATTTTAAACTGAAATGCAGCATGAGGACTAAGCGTGCTCATTTTGGAGGTAATGGCCAAAGCTTAATCATGGTGCTGGATTTCAGTTCAGCTCCTCTTGGAAACCGGCCTTAAAATGTAAATCCGTTGACTTAAGAAGCACAGATCAATAGAGCTTGATAATCAAGATAAGTACGTGGGCTGTTCAACAAAAAATGATCATAATTTTTACGGTCATAAATTTTCGCATTAAATTCAAACTTATGTTCTGTTAGCTTAATGTGAGACAAACACGTTGTAGTAGTTTCATTGTTGGTACTCCTGGTTCCCGCCTGTGAGAAGCAGGCAAGTTCTGACATACTCAGTATCGCCTACCGCTGCAATGAAGGTAACATGCAGTTAATGTTTATGTTAGAGGAAGATCCGGAGCTTCTTCCAAACGTAATCACTGCTGATGGAACCTGTCTACATCATTTTGATCCTTAGAGCAAACAGCAAAGCTCAGTGTGGAAATCTCCTTCATCACCAACCCCCCAAAAAGCAAAAGTGGTTGCTTCTGCTGGGAAAGCTATGGTCATCTCATTCTTTGATATTCATGGAATGGTTTATCAGCTTGTTGTACCTACACACACATCAGTAACTGGACAATACTACAGGGATGTCCTGAAAACATTGCAGGTCCATATCAGGCGCAAAAGACCATATTTCCGTGAAGCAGGCTGGATGCTGCACCACGATAATGCGCGGCCGCATATTGCCAATGTTGTTGCTGAATATCTTGCAAAAATCAACGTGAAGTGCATTCCTTAACCTCCCTATAGTCCGGATTTAGCCCCGTGTGACTTTTTTCTATTCCCTAACTTGAAGAAACGCCTTCGTGGAAGGCATTAGACATCATGAAAAGCAGTGGTGAAGGCTGCGCAGACGATTTTGAAGGATCTCTCAAAAATAGTTTCCAGCATGTCTTTGAAGACTGACAGGAACGCTGTGCAAGTTCATCGCATTCAGGGGAGACTATTTTGAAAAGTACTATCTGTCGACTTAAGAAGCACAGATCTGTACAGCTTGATCATCAAGTTAAGTAGTTTGTTTCTTTGACCCAGTTTATTTTCTATACTCACGCCATCTCCTGTCTTACATTTAATTTACTGAAAACAGTCTTTTGTTCAGTGATGTGAATTTTGATAGTTTCGTCTTTGTTTATATTTGTGTTATATCCAGTGATACTTTCGTGGTTATAACATTTAATAAAATATCCTGCTGATGTGAGAGATGTACGCTCCCGAAACGTCGATGTATAATCGTCTTTTCAGCTGACTTGCTTCCCGAGAAGAAATTGAACATATTCGACACCAGGAAAGCTTTGTCTTAGTATCCGGAAAATTGTTAGACCCACAAAAAATATAGTATGGAGTCACGTGATTTTTGTACCTACAAGGGCTGTTCAATAAAGTATGATCACATTTTTTTTTTTTTTTTTGACAACGCACCTTTACTCATCCTCATAGTTTTGATGGTCCTTCTCAAAATAGTCTTCCATGAATGCGATGCACGTGTCCCAGCGTTTCTGTCAGTCTTCAAAGACATGCTGGAAACTATTTCTTGAGAGATCCTTCAAAATCGCCTCTGCAGCCTTCACCACTGCTTCTGATGATGGATAATGCCTCCCACGAAGGCGTTTCTTCAAGTTAGGCAATTGAAAAAAGTAATATGGGGCTATATTCGGACTATAGGGGGTGAGGGATGTACTTCACGTTGATTTTTTACAAGATAATTCAGCAACAACATTGGCAATATGTGGCCGCTCATTATCGTGGTGAAGCATCCAGCCTGCTTCACGGAAATGTGGTCTTTTGCGCCTGATATTGACTTACAATGTTTTCAGGACATCCCTGTAGTATTGTCCAGTTACTGATGTGTGTGCAGGTACAACATGGTGATAAACCATTCCATGAATATCAAAGAATGAGATGACCATAACTTTCCCAGCAGAAGCAACCACTTTTGCCTTTTTTGTGGGGTTGCTGATGAAGGAGATTTTCACACTGAGCTTTGTTGTTGGCTCTTAGGATCAAAATGACGTAGCCAAGTTTCATCAACAGTGATTACGTTTGAAAGAAACTCCGGATCTTCCTCTAACATCAACTTTAACTGCATGCAGAGCTGCATGCGAATGTCCTTTTGTTCGGGAATCAACAGTCTTGGAACCCATCGCGCACAAACACGTCTCATGTGTAATGTTTCTGTCACCAACGTGTGGGTGACACGCAATGAAATGTTCAGTATTTCAGAAAGTGATCTTAAGCTAATTCGTCGATCCTGTCTCACAATGGCAGCAGCAGTGTTGATGTTCTCTTCCGTAAGAACAGTAACTGGAGCTCCGGATCCACCTTCCTTTGAAATTGATTGTGTCACATCTTTAAACATTTTAAACCACCTTCGAGCTGTGCTGTAGGGAAGAACAGACTCTCCATAGGCCTCCTGTAACATTGTATATGCCTCAACTGAGGATATGTTGAGACGAAAGCAGAATTTCAAAGCCGCATATTGTTCCTCGCGTGTTACCTCCATTGCAGCGGTAGGCGATACTGAACATGTCAGAGCTTGCCTGGTTCTCACAGGC
The DNA here is from genome assembly GCA_030765055.1 of Mantis religiosa. Lineage (NCBI taxonomy): Eukaryota > Metazoa > Arthropoda > Insecta > Mantodea > Mantidae > Mantis > Mantis religiosa. The sequence continues at coordinate 259,928,523 of CM060947.1, read as the reverse complement.
GGGAAGCAGGAGTATCAATAATAAAACTACTACGGCATGTTTGTTTCACATTAAGCCAACAGAATATAATAAGATTGAATTTTAGTGCAAAAATTATGACATAAAATTATGATCATTCCTTATTGAACAGTCCACATACAATGTTATTGCTTACCTATGCAATCTTACAGAAAGATTTTATTTATAAATTGTTTTTTTTTATACTCCAGTGGAAATAAAATACTACAGTAGACCTTAAGTGACTGTGAAATAATTTAAGAACTTTTCCAAATAAGTCTAATAGACTTTCATCTCGTACATGACAGGAGAAGAAGGAAAAAACAAACTTCCTGTTTGAGAACACATTAGTATTGAAAATATAATAATAATTATAATTATAATTCAATACAGTATGAGGAATAGTTCGGAAATGGCTAATTCATGGAAAAAGTCAATAAAAATGTTTGCTGTACATTGTATTCCTTATTCTGACCACCTTGAATGTAAAAAGTTGTTTAAAGACAGTTCTGTTATGAAGCTACGACATCTGGTGCTCCAGTTAGATTGGAGTGCGAGTGTACCGGTACATTCCATCATGGCCGGCTCAATTGTACCAAGACCAAAGTTAGATTGGTATGCGTTGTCTCGCCAAGTGACAGTAATGGACTCAAACAGATTCCTCCAAGTGACGTATCCAGCGGAACTGTGCGGGAGAGAATTTAATGTCGAACGTCTGGTCAAGCAAAACTACGTCTTATTTGGGACTTCGCTTTATTTAAATGCTGATCGATACAACAGGCAGCTCGTAAGGCTTTCTCAACTCAGCCACGTTTGTCTTTATCCCTCCACCAACATTATATACAGGGTGCTCCTAGCGCTGCCAGTACCGAACTCGGTCCGCGGGGTTCTGCTCTGCTACACCTTCAAAATGTTAAGTATAAATGTTGGGCCATTAAATACTTATACATTAAAACTTATCTAAAATTTAACGCGATCGTTCCATTAATGTGAAACAAACACAGCAGTTTCATTGTGAGAACCAGACAAATTCAGACATGTTCAGTATCACCTACCGCTGCAATGGCGGTAACATGCAGTTAAAGCTGTTGTTAATGGAAGATCCGGAGTTTCTTTCAAACGTAATCACTGCTGATAAAACTTGGCTACATCATTTTGATCCTGAGAGCAAACAGCAAAGCTCAGTGTGGAAATCTCCTTCATCACCAAACCCCCAAAAAGCAAAAGTGGTTGCTTCTTCTGGGAAAGTTATGGTCATCTCATTCTTTGATATTCATGGAATGTTTTATCACCATGTTGTACCTGCACACACATCAGTAACTGGAAAATACTACAGGGATGTCCAGAACACATTGCAAGTACATATCAGGCACAACAGACCACATTTCCGTGATGCAGGCTGGATGCTGCACCACGATAATGCGCGGCTGCATATTACCATTGTTGTTGCTGAATATCTTGCAAAAATCAACGTGAGGTGCAGCCCTCACCCTCCCTGTAGTCCGGATTTAGCCCAATGTGACATTTTTCTACTCCCTAACTTGAAGAAACGCCTTCGTGGGAGACATTATCCATCATGAGAAGCAGTGGTGGAGGCTACGCAGGCAATTTTGAAGGATGTCTCAAAAATGGTTTCCAGCATGTCTTTGAAGACTGGCAGGAACGCTGGGACAAGTGCATCGCATTCAGGGGAGACTATTTTCAGAAGCACCATCAAAATTATGAGGATGCGAAAAGGTACGTTGTCAAAAAGAAAAAAAGGGCAAAGAAGAAGAAGAAGAAAAGAAGAAGAAGAAAAGAAGAAGAAGAAAAGAAGAAGAAGAAGTGATGAATGTTTATTGAACAGCCCTCGTATTACGTGGACAGACCATTGTTGTTGCTGAATATCTTGCAAACATCAACGTGAAGTGCAGCCCTTACCCTCCCTGTAGTCCGGGTTTTGCCCCATGTGACATTTTCTATTACCTAACTTGAAGAAACGCCTTCGTGGGAGGCATTATCCATCATCAGAAGCAGTGGTGAAGGCTGCGGAGGTGATTTTGAAGAATCTCTTAAAATGGCTTCCAGCATGTCTTTGAAGACTGGTAGAAACGCTGGAACAAGTACATCGCATTCAGGGGAGACCATTTTGAGAAGTACCATCAAAATTATGAGGATGAGTAAAGGTACGTTGTCAAAAAAGATAATTTTTTATTCAACAGCCCTCGTACAATTATTGTAGTTGACCGTCTGGTTTCTCTGTGTGTTTTGAATTTTCCCTTTTCAATCTTCAACTTTCTGCATATCAACTTTTTCTTCACGAGACACAACATTCAAAAGAATGTTATGACGATGTTTGAAACTGTCGAGTCATCCATTGGAAGCTCTGGAGTTGTCTTTGTCTAATTTTGTTCCTGTCTCTATAGCTTGAGTCTGGAGCAATGGTCCAGAAATGGAAATTCATTTAGCACGAGCACTAACAAACCGCTCGAACCCAGCATGATTTAGCTCATCATACTCTGTAAATTTTGTTATGTGCTCCACTAGTCCTACTAATCACTTTAACCACTCGTCTTTGCTATTTTGTTTTCCAAGATCTCATAAATGTGAGTTTTTTTCACTTTGAAAAACACAGTTAATTCTCCAGCTGGATATTTTTTCTTTTCGTGTGCTTCAATGACCTTTGTTTTTCATCCTCCAGAAATAAAGTCATCTGTTTGGAACCCATTTTACAGAATTTGTGTTCAAATATGCTATGTTTTTAAAAATCACAGAAGTCTAAAGTTTTCTCCCTCTCGTACTTGATCACTTGTAACAGCTAAACTGAGAATTAACACACTACAAAACATTTATACACTTAGCACGTGTGTTGGAAGAGAGTTGAGAAAGCTAATGGTTTATAAATAATAACTAAACACTAGTAACACAACTTCACTTATCTTATTTAACTCTTGGGGACCGGTTTCAAAGCAAACATCTGCTTTATCCTCAGCCATTCAGCTTGACACTCACCCACTAACTGACGGACTGACCTTGACCACTACCGGAGTTTGAAGGATAGCTCCTTATCTAACTTCCATCTATCGGGGAGAACACAAACTTATTGATGATGTCTATAGGAGGGATATCAAAATTCATTACGCGTAATGAATTTTGATATCCCTCCTATAGACATCATCAATAAGTTTGTGTTCTCCCCGATAGATGGAAGTTAGATAAGGAGCTATCCTTCAAACTCCGGTAGTGGTCAAGGTCAGTCCGTCAGTTAGTGGGTGAGTGTCAAGCTGAATGGCTGAGGATAAAGCAGATGTTTGCTTTGAAACCGGTCCCCAAGAGTTAAATAAGATAAGTGAAGTTGTGTTACTAGTGTTTAGTTATTATTTATAACCTAGTTTACTTCACTGTCAGCAGCTTCAGTTTTTTACATAATTAATGGTTTGTTTTCCTCTTCCTCAAAGGATTACAGTTTGACTTTATGGTTCATGCATATCTACTGCAATGCAAGTACAGTCGCCCTCAAAATTATTGTACTTTTTAAAATACGTACGCGCTAACCCATTACACATAAAGTAAACCGTTTTAATCAGCTTACATTTTCCGGGTTAGAGAAAAATTATGCATGGAAAATAGCTCCACTTCCAAATTTATTTTCCGATTTCGCAGGCTTTGGCATAAACGTTATCCGTTTTAAGCAGTTTTGACTGTAATAGTTTCTCCATTAGTAATTTTCAGTGACTAGGTAACATATTTTACTCTATCGAAAAATGTTATGGGAATATACCAATTGAAATACACGCTTGCAATCATCCAAAATTGAATAAAAAATATATTTTTGGAAAACTGTCTAACCAAACATAATCATTATATAGATCATATCCCATACCAAATTATGTCTACGCTTTTGATAAAAAGAACTATTTTACTCAAATTGCAGTTGCAGTGTTTATTAAAATACGATAACATCAGCACATTTTCATTGAAAATGAATGGCATTAAATTTTTCAGTCCGACTCTACGTTTCCACAAGAGTTAAATTGTTTGAAGGCTGAACAACCCCTTTCTGCCCTTGCAGTGATAGAACTAAATGTTAAAATGAGTTAAAACACCCTTTTAAAGGTTCTTATTTTCTCCTTCTGTTCACACTGCAAGTGCGCAAGAACTGGAATAGGCCCTTCCTGTTTTTCTATCACTAACTTATCCTCGTATTTAAACTGCGGGAATGGTCTTTGCACTAATTGTTTAATTACACATCCTTCGCCCATTTCGAAGAATTAGCGGTAGCAACTGTCTTGGTACACTGTACACTATGAAATAAACAATAGTGTGACTTTGTGGTTTCGTGAAATTAAAAGTCCAATTGCACAAACTCAAAATGTTCTTTATTTCCACCGACTTCGAGTTGAACACTTGCCGATTACACAGAATTACGTAATGCACACAATTACGATTCCCTAGTTCGTCCGTTACAGTTCCACTACACGCTCACAGTTACGTACACTCTTCTGATGCACGTACACAGTCTCTCGTCCGTTCACTAGCACGGCGGTCCTATGCTGCTCGTCAAACACTGACTCAACTCACTCACTGCAGCCCTCTTTATAGGGATATCACAGTTTCTTGAAGTCTCTCGCTTCAGTGAATCACCGCGAAGGTTCCAGACGGCACGGGAAGGGGGAAGAGGCGGCCGGTGACCAGTGATACTTCCCTAAACATCCCCCCCAGTTAATGACTTAGATAAATGGGTGGGCGTGGTCCGGATGCCTCTGGTACCCTTCTCAGCTGCCGTTGGCCGTGCTTTCCGATAATTGGGTGACAATAGTAATACGGTTGTTGAGGACCGTAACAATCACACAACAATTGAAAACACACTCTTACTTGTCCTTAACTCCACGTGCTATGTGGGATTCGAAAGCCAGTCGTGTCCGTACGGTAGATTTCGGAGAAGCTCGTATGAGTGTAGCGATGTAAGGTTCCGAAGCCTTGGCGTGTTGAATCCTGCATTCCTCCCCCTCGTCTCTCACTGCCCCTTATCATAGAGAAGGCTGTAGCTTTCGAAGCTCTGATTGGCCCTCTGTTCTTCTTCTTTCTCTAACTCCTTTGTGCTGTTAGGCGTGGAGTACAAGCCTCTTCTACCCATTTCCTCCATTTTTCTCGGTCCATTATCACTCTCTTCATTTTTGTCATGGATTTCCCTCTATCCTTTCCCAACTTCTCAATGTATTCCTGATACAACATGCGTGGCCTTCGCCTAATTCTTTTACCTTCTGGTCTTGCTTCTAAATATTGTTTGGGTTTCTTTCTTCTGACATGCGGAGTACATGTCCATACAATTTAAGTTGTCTTCTTTCCAGTATTTCTTTAACGGAGTTTGTACCCAACTCTTCCCTTATTGTTACATTTCTAATCATATCTCTTCTTGTCTTCCCCACAGCTCGTCTTAAATATCTCATTTCCATAGCTGTTATTTTGCTTTCTTGTTTCTGTAGGAGAGACCAGCTCTCTGCTCCATATAATAGAATTGGTAGTATTATTGTTTTAAATACTATAATTTTTGTATCTTTTGTTATTTCCTTTTTTCCCACAATAGTATTATTAATCTGATAGTAGACCGAATTCGCCTTTCTTATTCTGTTTAAAATTTCCTGCTCTATTTTTCCATCCTTATTTATAATTGTACCCAGGTATTCATAACTGTCTACCTGTTCTAAGATTTCATCATTACATTTTATTTTAACTTCTTCTTTTTTCCTTTCTATATACATGGTTTTACTTTTGGGTATGTTTAATTCTAAACCTTTTCTAGTTAATTCTTCTTTCTATTCATTTAGCGCTAATTGTAAATTATTATTACTATTTGCTATTAATATGTCATCAGCATATATCAACGATTGTGCCCAAACTGGTCTTAAATTTCTATATCCTATCTGTATCCTCTGTTCAGTGGTAAGAAAAGAGATGTTCCACCTACGCACCAATTCTTTTTGGGGGAAACTGGCAGGTATTGCAATTATTATTAATATTGCTTATTAATTACTAGTTAGCTGTAGGTATGGGCTTCGGTGATAGCTTTGAAGGCCATAATATACGCCACTGGCATGAAATTAATTTTTTTAAAGACTAGTTTGTTGAATAGGAGTACTGAAAGACACGTGGGCTTAACACATTAAACCTTTTGTTGTAATGATTTTAATTTTGAGCCGACTGCAGTCAGTAGCGCTAGGTAATATAATAAATGTAAGCGATAATAGAATGTACCTAACAGCAAGGCAGGAATTACTAGGCAAATGAGCGAACCTCGAGAGACACACATCGCGCCAACACATGCCGCGGTAGATATAACCAAGAAAATAGCCGTTCACTGCCAATTAGTCGAATATTAACGATTCTTCGAGCGCACTTGTTAAAGAGATATTTTATCTTTAGCATCCGGCGTATTTTATATCCGGTACTTGTCCTGTCTCGTTCTGAATTTCATTACTAATCCACTTGAGAGACATAAAATTGAACATTCTCTTATACAGGGCGTTCCATTAAAACGGAAGGAGGACCTTTGAAGCCTCATAACTTTTCTGTGGAAGATAATAGAACATTTAACTCCATAATATTACCTCCGTAATTATTCGGAAATTACAGTAGAAGGCCAAAATAACGCGGTTGTTGGGGATATCTTTTATCCCCGTGTTTATAACCTTAACGCGATATATATTCCCGCATTGGTAGCGTGGTGGTAGCATGTCTGCCTCACGTTCAAGAGGTCCCGAGTTCGAATCTCTGTCAGGGTGAGTTACCTGGATGAGGGTTTTTCCGCGGTTTTCCCTTATTCTGTAAAGACGAATATCGGGTGACGCTACGCTCCATGGACCCCGGACTCATTTGAGCATCATTTCATCCATTCCATTCATCGTCCTATGTAACTTAACGTTGGACGACGTAAATTACAAAAAAGGGGGGGCAATATACCACGTGAGACAACCTGTCCCTATTTGTTGTCTTTTTGTTTTTTTGTTTTTTTTTTTATGTAACGTGCCAAACGACATGTGACTTATGTCCTTCTTGAATGCCTTCTTATATATGATTTTTAGAACACTTTATAGAGTAGCGGTAGACAACTCTGTGCTTAGGCTTCGGCGGCCGGTGTCCATTGTAACTGGGTCTTCCGGGTAGGACTGCGCCTTTAATGTTCCTCTGGTCGACGATTCCTCCCCACTATGTGGGGCTTCTTCAGGATTTCTTTCCTGACAGCTCCGTAGCAACTGTGCCAGTGCAGCAGCACGAAGGTGTCGTTGAAGGTGAACTCTGATCCATTGAGCAGGGGCCTTCGACATGTTGCCATCCCGGGACACTGCCCCTTACTGGCATTTTGTGGGGATTAAGTCGTCGGGCGGTGGATAGATTGTTAGATTTTGTTCTGGGGTGCTTTTTATGTTTGATGAGAAAAAGAAGCGATAGAAAGATAGAAATGGTATATGATGGGGATGTTGGAATTTATGGTAAGCCTAGAGCGGTTCGTGGCTGTTTGTAGGTAGCCCCGAGGTCTATATCATATTCCCCGAAACCCCTGATAAGATGGTTGAAACTGGATGGTGGGTTGGAATAGAGCTTGTGCGAAAGGGTTAAGATGTAATTGGTGAGATTGGGAAGTGAGAGGTCATTGTGTATGTTGGTGTTGGGGATATACCAATCAGCACCTGTAGCAATTCGGAGAAAACGGTTCTGCAGGACCTGGAGTTTAAGTGTGAAGATGCTGCAGCACCCCAGACTTGTCATGCATAAGTAAGAGCCGGTCTCAATATTTGTTGATATATGAGAATCTTATTTCTGAGACTCATAGGTGACTTTTTGTTATATAACGGGTATAACATACGGAGGCGATGCAGGTTTATTTATCCTTCGGAGGTTCTGGCGTTCGGCCTGCTCACTTACTCCTATTGGCTGATGCTGAGGAAGTTTATTTTAAAACACTAGATTTCTCAAAATTACGTAAGAAGAAACATGCCTTGATCTGTTAGCCTTTCTCAAACGTTGTTTCTGCACAGTGTCTGGCAGACACTGATAAGCGCACGCGGATTGGGCACAGCATCAGCCAATATGAGTAAGTGGGCGGGCCGACCACCAGAACCTCCGAGGAATAAATAAACGCGCATCGCCTACACTCGTAAAACCGAAGCTTCCGAGTAAAGGTGGAGTGGAAGCTATCAACCGAGCGGCCCATTGGCGCTGGAGTACCGGAAGGCAGCGTGCTGTCACCGGCACTCTTTGCAGCTTACATGGCCGACATACCCACACACCACTACACCCAGACCTGTCAGTATGCGGACGATATCATGATCTTCGCGGTAAACAGAAACCCGAGGTGTAGGTTTCGACAGATCCAAGCCCAGCTCCGGGCCATTGGAGAATGGAGCGCAAAAGGGCGAATGGCAATTAACCCGGAGAAGAGCTCTGCAATTCTCCTGGCGGAAACCAGAGCCAACCGGTAGCAGCAGAACTTCTTTTTACGGCGCCGTGGATTCCCAAGGGTGCAAACGGCGAAGTATCTCAGAGTGACGCTGGACCGCAAATTAACTTACGCTCCGCACGTCAAAGGCAAGGTCCAGCTTGGGCACGTCGCGCTCAGGAACCTATACCCAATATTCCATTCAACCATGCCACTCCGTCTCAAACTCCAGCTGTATCGGGCGATCATCCCGCCCATGATTCTGTACGGCTGTGAGATCTGGGGAACAGTGGCAAATACCACTTTCGTCAGACTCCAGACGCTGCAGAACAGGGCGCTCAGTGTGTTATACGATACAGACTGGAGATTCCCAGCCCAGATCCTTCATGAACATTCAAAAATCCCGGACATTGTCGATGTCATCCGAGAGAGGGCACGATCAATGTACGACAAAATCCAAACCCATGGTAACCCTTTGGTGAACTCACTGGGCAGGTATGACCAGAGGGAGCAAAGACGCTTGCCATCATACAAACTCCACAGAGACATCCTGGGGCCCCTTGGTTAACCCAAGATAAAGCCCATGAACTCCAAAATTCATATTACAACTGATGGCTCAAACGTTAGGCCATCCGTAATCAAAACGGGGCAAGAACATTAAACTGATTCCCCCCAATGGGGGTGTGCAATAAAACCGCTAAACTGCTGCCTTCTGAGATTACTCAAGGGCATCCAAAAAAACATCTTTAAACAAAACTACAACCTACCCCCAGCAGAACAATAAAAAACATTCGTGACTCACTTCGCAGGTTAAGCCGCAAAGCGGTTAGGTATTGCGGCAGAAGACACCCGGACGGGGAAAAAATATTGCCCCGCCCAACCAGGAATACCTCTGGACCTCTGGCACAGTTGCTACGGAGCTGTCAGGGAAGAAGTCATTAAGAAGCCCCACATAGTTGGGGCGAAACGTCGACCAGAGGAACATCAAAGACGCGCTCCTACCCAGAAGAGCCAGTTACAACTCAGTGCATAAGTGTTGTATTGGACAAAAAAGTCACTATAAAAAAGTCACTAAAAGGAGTCAGTGCGATCCATAAAAGCCTGAACCATTTCAAGAAATCATAAATTTTGAACCAATAATAGGACACATGTGCAAACTTTGGGAGAACATAATACACAATTGGGACATTACATTACACTATTTACATCTCAGAGAAAATGTTGAAAGTGTCCTCCACCAGCATCTATACATGGTTGCACTCGTCTCACCATACTCTCTGAAGTTTTATGGAGAGTATCTTCGCCAATATTACTTATTTCTGTTTGAATGGATTCCTCGAGAACAATTGTTCGAGGCCTATTCTTGTACACCCCATTTTTAGATACCCCTATAAGAAAAAATCCAGCGAGGTTAGGTCAAGGGATCTGGGGCGCCACAGACCTTTTGAGATTACTCGATTATCAAAGAAACTGTTTACAAGTTCAGTGGTGTCATTACATGTATGAGACGTAGCTCCATCTTGTTGAAAATAACCTTCCCTCAATTCTATATCATCTCCGTAAAACTTAAGAGAATATGACGGGAACAGTGCAAATATGGTGGAGGACACTTCCAACATTTTCTGTGAGATACTAGTAATGACCTATTGGAGTGGTTCAGGTTGATATGAATCACGCTGTGTATGCATGAAGACACGTCGTTTATTTAAGCATTTCGCAGCTTCTTGGTCCTACTTCAGGGCTGTAAGTATTAATGCTGGTTGTGTATAGTACAGAATAAAATGACAGAGCTCCAATAACGGCTAAAAGGGTCCATGTTTTCACATTAGATTATGAAATGCGGGATGCATAGATATAAATAAATAGGGGCAAAGTGCTCATCTGATATAGAGATGTTACACTAGAAGAGACAAAAAATATATCCCGTCCAGTTGTAGAAGGGAATTTTCCAATACATATACTTTTGCTAATGTGAATTCTTTGCTCACGTTTATCCTTTGAAAATGAAAAAAAAAAGAATGTAATTACAAAGACGTTAACTAGACTAAAAGTTCATAACATTTGACTATCACTTAATGTTTACTGTATTCCCTTGTAACTACAGTAAGATAATGTTTATCTTGAAGTACATAGAGCAATAAGTGTTTGTACAAGAATAGAGCCCGCCTCGGTAGCCTAGATGCTAGCGTGTCTGCCTCAAGTTCGAGAGGTCGCGAGTTCGAATTTCGGTCAGGGTGAGTTACCTGGATAACGCTTTTCCAGGGTTTTCCCTTATACTGAAAGACGAATGTCGGGTAACTCTAAGCTCCATGGACCCCGGACGCATTTAGCATCATTTCACCCATTTCATTGATACTAAAATGTTTATGGGTGGCACACAATTCCACGTTGTGTACGCCAATTTGAAGCAACAATATATGTGGCGAACAATGTTCCACTTGACAATACAGTTTGAAGCACTTTTGTTTAGCTCAGGGTAAAACAATGAGGTTTCTCTCAGGGTATGCGTGGATGTGTGTGAGAAGGAGATGTTAATGACACTGGAATGCCCGTTTCCAACTTATTTATTTACTGCTTCTTTTTTTAGAACATCGAAATTGAAGTTGCCTACCAAGGGTTACCAATATCCCTGTTTAGAGTTACTGACGGCAGAGTGTTTATTACTCGATAAACTTTATTCGTTCCTCACGTCTATATGAACCGACAAATATCCAAGACAGAACAAGAGGACTGACCTAATCGCCTTCACGCCTCAGACTGCTCTAATTGGCCTGACGCCGAAGACTGTTTGAATGACCACAGATGCGCGTGGGTGTATATGTCACTTTTACTTTCTGAAAACCCTCTTCACACAAAGGTTTCCTTTGTGGCTGTTTTGTCGCCACAAAACGATCCAAAGAATACCCTATTCAACAACTCAAGAGAGCCCCTTTAGAAATCTGTTAAGGACACTGTTTCTTACATTGCTTTTGTTATAACAACTTTCCCCCAAAATGCTATTCGACTTAACTGTCCTTGCACGTGTTCTGACAAAGAACCAACATTCCTTTGACATCCATCATGATTCTTTACTTATGACAAACCTTGATTTCGGTATCATCATTCATCGTCCGATATGACACCTTGTTGGAGGAAGGAAATTACAAAATTAAAAAAAAATTACAAGAGTAATGAAAATCATTTGTATAAAACATTTGACTATCACTGAAAGTCTACTGTATTCCCTTGTAACTACAATAAGATAATGTTTATCTTGAAGTAGATAGAGCGATAAGTGTTTGCACAAGAGTAGAGAAAGTTATGTATATAAAACATTTGACTATCACTTAAAGTCTACTGTATTCCCTTGTAACTACAATAAGATAATGTTTATCTTGAAGTAGATAGAGCGATAAGTGTTTGCACAAGAGTAGAGAAAGTCATGTATATAAACATTTGACTGTCACTTAAAGTCTACTGTATTCCCTTGTAACTACAATAAGATGATGTTTATCCTGAAGTAGGTAGAGCAACATGGTACAATGGGTAGACAGAATCGCTTTTGTGCCGGCTTTAGATACCTATTTTGTGTCCAGTGGCAGCTCCCGTGAGTCCTGGAAGCGTTTAGCATTGCTAGGATATAAATAAAATTATGTCTTGCGGAATGAAAATCACACGCAGTGACTCCGCTGCGGTATAATCCCAAAATGACCGTTATGCTGGAAACACGGGGCATTTAAAGAGATACATGGTCGATCGCAATGCACTGCCCACAGTATTTACGGAATTGCGTGCAAAATGGCAGGATTGCATAACTTGGCAATCCACAGGATGGCTTCAATAATCCAGTGTAAATGTTTACTTCTGTCGCAATACATAATGGACAGTGTGACAAAGCCAACGCAGACCCTGTGTGTGATCAAGAAGTAACAGCAGTTTTTGAATTTCGTGTGCTTTAAATATTTTGAAAATACTTATCGTCTACATGGGTCATTCAAAAAATAGTGCCAACACTGCCTGCCCTTGGCGATCTCAGTGGTGAATCATATAGCTGATTACAGTGGAAAATGAGAGCATCTACTGTTTGTTATCTAAGAGTATGAGGACAGTTTGTTAAATAAGATATTTTAACTGTAGAATGTTATATTAGTGTACTAAACCTGTGTAGTATATAATGTGACTTTGTGGGTTCGTAGAATTAAGTCCAATTTGCAGAAATTAAAAATGTTCTTTATTTCCATAGAAATACACTTTGGTCAACCTTTACAGTAGCAGAATTACCTCACATACACAATTACAATGTTCCAGCTCGTATGTTGCACCCACAAACAGAGAGTCCACTTTCAAAATACAGCTGCACGATTATATTCTCGCCATTACAGCTGTCCTCCAACTAGCCGCAACTTTTTTTTATATAACCATTCATGCTTCCAGACGGTTTTGGAGTGTTCTCTATCAAACAAGATGTCACTATATCTTTCCAGTTATCTATGTTTATTTGTTTTAAGTAATCTTTTATCTCCGCGCTATCTTTATCTGTTTCGGCAAGATCTTTATCTCCACACCGAACCCCTTGTGCGCCTGGCCTCAATGCTTGCAACAACACGAACAAGTGCGCTTCATTAAAGTTAAGTTTGCAAGAGATATATGCTGGACAATACCAGGCAGGCAATTAAAGCAGCAGTATGGCAATGTGTTCGAATATTAGTACAGCAAGACGCTGTAGATGGCATCAGTCGGCTCCCTGATGTGTAGAGACGAGTTCATGTTGGAGGAGATCACTTGTATGTACAGCAATACTGTGACTTCTCCAACAATGTGTATTTATTCAAATGCTGCCACTAATTATTGAATGACCTAAGAAATTGATACACATTTTCGGGATGTTCAACTGTTTTTAATGTTGGTTAATGCCGGTTTGTTAACATTGAGATAAAAAGAGAATCGATGAGGGTATCTACCAGGGCAGTCCACACAAAGTGAACATCGACCCCTCTCCTCATGACCAAGGAGCTACTAAGCTGTCCCCGAAGGGCGCCCGGCGCCTACATGGGGCTTTCCAAAAAGCAAGACCTAGTGACTAACAGGCCCCCATCTGGTCCGAAAATACAAGACGCGTGGAAGTGGATACGCCAATTACGCACACCAACCCCAAAGGGAAAGGCTACTAATTAACCTCGGTTGGGCCGCCTGGTAAGCTGGCACACCTTCTACTAGCTATGCCAAGCCAAGAGAGCGAGAACAAGTCGTCCGTGTGCTCCCGGACGGTGGGTAGAGTGCCACGGAACCTATCCTCTCTGCGGATTTACCCGTGCGGTCCTATAGGGTTTGTCTTTTCTCCAATGCTTGGACTGGCGGCGGGAAGAGCTTCCAAGTAGGAGGCCAGTGCCCTAAAACGCCACGACAGGGGCGGCCTGCTTTGCAGTGTCCGTCCAGCTCGGCGGGGCCAGGATCGAGAGGTCGGGTGGTTGGGGACCGTTTACGTTGTGGTTCTCATCGAGGTCACACAGGGGGGCCTGACTGCCGGGGGACAGCTGACGGGCAAGATCCAGCCCTAGTGTGGCCGGGACAGAGTGTAGTGTTGAGGGGATGAGAGGCAGGTCCCATCACCCAAGGGCGTCCTTGGGGAGGCGGTAGCTCTTTCTCCTCCTGTGCACACGGTGGTCATATTGCCCTAGTGTGTTAACTAGGTGGTTGGGATGGGATGTAATTCTGGCATACAATGTGCGCGAGCGTTCACGCACAACGTCCTCAACGTAAGGTATGCCAGAATGTGTGTGTAGGATGTGTGAAGGAAACTTACGTTCGGTATCGTAGATCATCCTAAGCGCCCTCTTCTGCACGGCTTGCAGTCTGCGGATGGTGGTACGAGTCACCGATCCCCAGACCTCACATCCACACAGCATCAGCGGCGTGATGACCACACGACTAGCTATGCTGGCTCGTACGTGGAAATATATGGCTTCCCTCAACCTCGTCCGGAGACTTACACGATCTACTACGGGTATCGGGAACCACTACCCCCTCGAGTCCAAACCAATCGGTACAACTCCCCTACCGGAGGGGCTGGGCAGTTCGGCCCGAGGTTCCTCTAGTGACCTCAGAGTTACAGATGTATTATTTTATCTTGACAGCAATCATGCGCAGTAGGGTTGAGTAGCAACTGTGGTGGGTATAGTGCATCTATCGTCACAATGCGTTACACGCGTAAGATTACGAGAGGGGAGGGCAGTGGATAAGGTGTCTAAAAACAAATCTCACTCTCGAAGCCAGTATTGCAGCTCTTATAAACCAAGCTATAATTCTTACTATGGTAGTAATCTCCACGCTTTTGTTGGATCTTAAATAGTGCATAGGCATTTGGAACAAAACCCTGCTCTCCTCCAGCAGGCATGATAAACAACTGTCGGCCTTTCAATATCGCTGCAGATTCCTGTAACGTATTTCACTCCAGGAATATGATCTAGTATGTGCTTCATTCATATATGTTTCATCTATATAAACTATATAAATTTCACTGCGATATCTTTGAATATTTCGTAAATACCTAAGCCTTTTTGCCCGTATAGTACGATGTTCGATAAAAATTTGTGTGTCACGCTTAGCTTTTTTTTCATATAAATCCTAGCTTCAAAAGAACTCTTCTTAATGTCGAGATACTGCCTTGGAAGTCAGTGGAATTTTGAAGATTCATAAGCATCTTTTCAGAGCTGGTCTTTTCTTCTGTGTTTTAAAATTTATTCATAGTTCGCCTAACTACCTCTGAATTAAAATATTCAAATTAGATTCTGTGCATGTTCTTAGTCTTTGTTTACTGGGCATAGAGAAGGACTACCACTAGTACCAATGGCTTTTCTTTCCTCAATAACTCTCCTAAACTGATTTCAGACACAATTGTTGCCCCAGATGCCCCTTCCCAGATTTTTATAGCAGACCCAGGCCATTGTTCATTTTTTGTAAGTCTATAGACATTGGTTATTACTTCTCATGTTTTAAATGTATCACTTTATTTCCTAATGTGCTGCTAGGAAGCGTCATTTATAAATACTCTCTTGGAACCAGGAGACAAGCACATTTTGAAACAGGCTGTAGTGTTACCGAGTAGCTCTGCACTTGTTTACTTGCTCGCAACTGGTACGCAACTGACCTGCCCTCCCATCCAGTTGCAACCGTTCTGAAGTGGACTCGTCCAGATACAACTCCGCATCGCTTTCCATCTGTCAAGGTATAGAAGTACATCTGTAGCACGATTGCTAAGGGTTCGTAGCGCTCACACCACAGCAGCTGAAGGGGACGGATACACTCCCTTACGGAGAATCGTTGTGTACTGTCAGCGATCGCATTGTTTCGTTAGAGCTGTGACAGGCCAGTGTCGGTCAGTCGTGGGCAGAAAAGAAAGAGACAGATAGCGGCGCGCAGCGCTGAACGCTCGCCGAGAGAGACAGTCTCTGGATAGCACCTACCATCACAATGCGTCAAACGCGTAAGATTACGAGAGAGGAGTGCGATGGATAAGGTGTCTAAAAACAAATCTCACTCTCGAAGCCAGTATTGCAGCTCTTATAAACTAAGTTGTAATTCTTACTATGGTAGTAATCTCCACGCTTTTGTAGGATCCCCATATTCCGATCGACCATGCCCACTCGCCTAAAACTTCGGGTGTACCGTGCGATCATCCTGCCCCTGATCCTGTATGGATGCGAGGTCTGGGGATCGGTGGCTCGTAACACCATCCGCAGACTGCAAGCCGTGCAGAACAGGGCGCTTAGGATGATCTACGATACCAAACGTATGTTTCCTTCACACATCCTACACTCCCATTCTGGCATACCTTACGTTGAGGACGTTGTGCGTGAACGCTCGCGCACATTGTATGCCAGAATTACATCCCATTCCAACCACCTAGTGAACACACTAGGACAATATCACCACCGTGTACCCAGAAGGAGAAAGAGCTACCGCCTCCCCAAGGACGCCCTTGGGTGGTGAGACCAGCCTCTCATCCCTTCAGCACTACAATCTGTCCCGGCCACACTAGAGCTGGATCTGGCCCGTCGGCTGACCCCCGGAAGTCAGTTCACCTTGTGTGACCCCAATGAGAACCACAACCAACGGTCCCCAACCACCCGACCTCTCGCTTCTGGCCCCGCCACACTGGACGGACTCTGCCACGCAGGCCACCCCTAGCGTGGCGGTTTAGGGCACTGGCCTCCTACTTGGAAGCTCATCCCGCCGCCAGGAGCACTAGCAGAGGCCGAAACAGGTCCATCATTTAACAAGGGCATCCAAGCATTGGAGAAAAGACAAATCCTCTAAGACCGGACGGGTAAATCCGCACAGCGGATAGGTACTCTGGCGCTCCACCCACCGTCCGGGAGCACCCGAACGACTTGTTCTCGCTCTTGGCTTGGCATATCCTTCATGGAGATTCCAAGATGTCATCTGCGAGAGGGTACGATCAATGTACGACAAAATTCAAACCCACAGCAAAGCTTTGGTGAACACCCTGGCCAGATATGGCCAGAAGGAGCAAAGAGGCTTTCCATCCTACAATCTCCCAACCTTGGTTAACCCAAGAAGCGTTCCCCATATATCTCCATGTCCCATACTACGCCTGAAGGTTCAAGCGATATGCAACCCGTAAGCACACCGCAGTAAAAACATCAAAACGAGGGAACGCTATAAAGCAGCTGCCTTCTGAGATTATTCAAGGGCATCCCAAACCAAATTCCCTATAACACACAACCTACCCCTAGCAGAACTAAACAAATCCCACCAGACTCATTTCGCAGGCTAAGCCGCAAAGCGGCTAGGTACTGGGACACAAGACACCCGGACGGGGAGAAGCCCCGCCCGACTAGGACTACATCTGGACCTCTGGAGCGGAGTCAGTTGCTAGTCAGTTGAGTTGTGCAGTGGTGTTAGGGTTATTGTAACCTTCTGGGTTCATGAAATTAAAAGTCCAATTGCAGAAATTTAAAGTGTTCTTTATTTCAACCGAATTACAGTTGAAACATTTGCCGATTACATAAAATTACGTAGCGCACACAATTACAATTCACCATTTCGTCCGTCACAGTTCCACTTGCACTCGCAGTTACGTACACTCCTCCGATGCAGGTACGCAGTCCGTTCCGTCACTGGGTGCTCCTCATGGCTGCTCGCCAAGAACTGACTGACTGCAGACCAGCAGAAGAGTCGAGTCGTCCAGGTTTACCTGGACGGAGTGTTTGCCGCCCAGCACCTAGCCGCTTACTGCGTCTTTATCTGGGCAGTATAGAAGAGTCATCATTTGTCTCAGGCGGTTGTTTTCGGCAGTGGACATATCTAGCGTTGTGCGCGCAGTCGCCCCGTGGGAGGAATGCGCCATTGCTGGCTGCGCTCTTCCGCCTGCTGGGAGGCATCTGAGCACAGTCCGCTTAACAGGCTAGAGGGAAAGGAACAGTGCTAAGGTATTGAGTTTACCAAGCCCATTTCTGGGCTTGGGGGGTTGGAGTCAGGGGAATGTGGCCCTATTCAGTACTAGTTACCCAAGGCATCTTTGGGTAAGCGGTAGCTCGGTCGGCGGCGAGGAACCCTGTTGTCGTAACGGCCAAGGGTGTTCACCAGTATGTTTGGATGGGAGTCCAGCTTATCGTAGATGGTGCGGGATCACTCCCGCACCACGTCCACGATATACAGGACCCCAGAGTATATATGAAGGATATGGGACGGGAATCCACGCCCGGTATCGTAGATCATGCCTAGTGCCCTGTTCTGGACGCGCTGTAGTCTGCGAATAGTGGTCGGAGCCGCTGATCCCCAGACTTCGCAGCCGTACAGAATCAGGGGCGGTATAATCGCCCGATACAGGCGTAGTTCGAGGTGTGTTGGCATGATGGATTTGAGAATTGGGTATAACTGCGATAGCGCTGCATGCCCTTGTCCAGCTTTGACCCGGACTTGAGGTGCGTAGGTGAGACCGCGATCGAGATGGACGCCAAGGTATTTGGCAGTGGGAACCCAAGGGATTTGCCTCTGCCTCAACCTCAGCGGCCAATCCAGTCGCCCAGCTTGGACCTTAGCCAGGAGAAGAGCTGAGCTCCTCCACGTCTCACTCCAACGGCCAATGGCTCGGCGCTGGCGCTGCAGCGGAGGATGACAATATCGTAGGTCTTTGTTACGTGCTATTATGAGGACGTCGTCAGCATATTGGCACGTAACCGTCTGTGGTTCTAAGGGGAAGTCAGATATGTAGGCCGCAAAGAATATCGGGGACAGTACACTGCCTTCCGGGACTCCCGCACCTATGAGTCTGATAGATGACAGCCGTCCTTCCACTCTCACCCTGAACGTGCGGTCTTTGAGGAAACTACTAATCAGGGCGGGATAGGGGGGAGGTACGTTGGCCTCCCTGAGTTTGTACAGTGGGCCTTGGTGTCATGTTGTGGCAAAGGCTTCCTCTACGTCTAGCAGCACCGCGACTGTCTTGAGGTTTTCCTGGAATCCCAGGGCTGTCCTCTCGGCCAGACGCAGTAGCTACAGGCCTTATATAGGGAAGATCGCCGTTTCTGGAAACTTCGCGGTGCGCACAATTATCTCGAGGATTCGAGACGTCTGGTGAGAGGGCAAAGACACGGTACAGGGCTCCCGCCGTTTTCCTAATCATCCCTTCAGTTAGTGACACGAAACAAATGGGTAGGCGTGGGCTTAATGCTTCCCCTCTGGCCCAACTGCCGACTGGTTCTATAGGGTGTTCCGACGTTCGGGTGAGATTATTGAACTGTGTCGCATTGAATTCTTTCGATTGATTACGTGCAGCTGAGAACGGGACGACCTTGAAGACTGTTGTTTGTATGTCACGTCATTTTGCTGTTGGCAGGGTTGTACAAAGTTTATGTTTTACTGCAATAAAAAGAGTTTTAAGTTTTGCAAACTATACCTTTTAATCTACCAACCCACGAAGTGAGTTCTGGAAGTACCTCCAAATTTCTTGTACAAGTGTATTGTCCCTGAGAGGAATTACTTCAACCCTGAGGTTGAATTAACAAATATTCTTTAAGAAATAAGAAACGTCACCCTAATTTTTAACCGAACTTCGTACATTTTGATACTAAAATGTTTATGGGTGGCACACAATTCCACGTTGGGACGCCAAATTGAAGCAACAATATATGTGGCGAACAATGTTCCACTTGACAATACAATTTGAAGCACTTTTGTTTAGCTCAGGGTAAATCAATGAGGTTTCTCACAGGGTATGCGTGGATGTGTGTGAGAAGGATATTTAATGACACTGGAATGCCCGTTTCCAATTTGTTTATTCACTGCTTCTTTTTTTAGAACATCGAAGTTGAATTTGCCGACCAAGGGTTACCAATATCCCTGTTTAGAGTTACTGACGGCAGAATGTTTATTACTCGATAAACTTTATTCTTTCCTCATATATATCCAAGACAGAACAAGAGGACTGCCCCTAATCGCCCTCACGCTTCAGACTGCTCTAATCGGCCTGACGCCGAAGATTGTTTTAATGGCTTCCTAGCCACGAACTGCTCTAATCGGCTCCACGCCGAAGACTCTTGTCCACAGCTGCGCGTGTGGGTGTATCACTTTCACTTTCTGAAAGCCCTCTTCATTCAACCAAAAATCTCTTTGTGGCTGTTTTGTCATGCCATTCTGAATGGTTCAAGAATTCCCTATACATACGAGTCAAGTGAGCCCCTTTAGAAATCTGCTAAGGACACTATTTCTTACATTGCTTTTGTTATAACAACTTTCCCCCAAACTTCTATTCGCCTCAGCTGCCCTTGCACGTATTGTTGCAAAGAACCAACAATCCTTTGACAGGCCGCGCCGTTGCTCAGTGGTTAGACCGCTTGACTCTCACCAAGGCGGCCCGGGTTCGATCCCAGGCGACCGCAAGGTGAGATTCGTGGTGGACAACACGGCGCTGGGGCGGGTTCTCTCCGGAATCTCCGGTTTCCCCTGCCATCTCATTCCACCGGTGCTCCATCTTCATCTCATGTATCATCAGTGTCACCGCCTGCGGCGCCGTATGTAGTAAAATCGGGCGTTAAACACTACACATTTATTTCCTTTGACATCCATCATGATTCTTTACTTATGACAAACCTTAATTTCGGTATCAATTTTGTGGAAAACATCACCAGGAGGACAGGATGAAGTAAAGGAAACGCAGGTATCTATCGTTTAGCAGAAATAAAAATGGTTAGTCACTAAAGAGTAGGAAGATCTTTGTAGATAAAGGGTATTTTGTAGTGGAGGTATTTTGCGTTGTCAGCCAGTGACAGTACATCGTAAAGAAGATCACATGTGTTGTTCATTAAAAGCAGACGAGCTGCTCTGTTATATTAATATAAACAAGATGTAATGAATATAGGTAATACCTTTTGTGCTCTGTAACGTCTTATTTAATGAGGAGCAGCATTTGCATGAGAGGAAATTTAATCCTCTAAAAGCCCAAGTATCTCTCGTCTTCTGTAGCCTTCTTCCCGTAAAGCCTTTGCATGCCAAGCGAACCCATTATAATTTTAAATTCGGTGGTATTAAAGCAATGAAGCATTCGATTTAAAATTCTCCTCTCTCTCTCTCTCCCTCTCTCTTCTTATATGGAAGATAGCCCAGAGGAGCAAAGGATCAGTTTGGAAACTGGGCTCCTTTTTCTATTCTTTTTTTTAACTCTTCCTTTCTTCATTAAATTAAATGACTCATTTCGAAAAGGGGTTTCCTTCATCTTCTTCCCGAATTACTGCCGTTCTACGAAACAATAGAGTACAACAATTAGTTTTCAATTGTTTATTCGCGACAAATTTTTAAAAAACGCACAAGCGTAAAGAAAATGAAGTAAATTGTTCTTATGAATTGCTGATTGTTTCGTAAACACTTGTTTACATCTTCAGTCACAAACAACTGCGTTACCATCACTAAGATATCACTACGTTTTTGCCAGTTCTACCAACATCTGAAAGCGAAATAAACTTAAAAACACAATCTACTGCCAGTGTTTCAAAATCCATTACGTGGTTTGTTTTTTAAAATTAATATTTTTTCCCAAATCATAAAATCTATCGGACCATTTAATTGTTTTAATAGTTTAACTTCTGAATTTATTTCATGGTTAAATGACCAAATATGATCTTCTACGTCTGATTTATCAGTCTGTTTATACTCAATGTTACGAGAATTTTCTTTTGTTCTGGTTTCTAAATTACGTTTTGTCTTTCCAATATAAACTTTTATCACAATCTAAACAATTAAATTGATAAATACCAGATTTTTATTAGGAATTTCATCCTTTTTAGAGAAATGTAGTAAACTTTTAACACTATTTGTTTTGAGAAACCAAATTTATACCACACTGTTTAAAAACTTTTTGAAATTGATTATTAAACCAAGGGTGGTAAGTAAATTTTTTAAAATTATAATCATCTTTTATTTTTTTAAGGGCAGAAATATCATTAAAGGCTTTTTGATATTTAATTTTTTCAATCTTCTTTTGTATCAAGTCTTTATTAAAACCATTATATCTGTATTAATAACATGTTTATATTCTTTATTAAATTCTTCTTTATTTTGGGATACATTTATTACTCTATAAATAAAACTATTTTAAACAGCAAATTTATCTGTAAAACTGTTAGAATTTTATTTTGTATGTAATTATCGATATGAGTACATTTCCTATAAATACCAAATTCCAATTTATTATTATTTATTATGATCTTCAAATCCAAAAGAGACAGAAAACCTTCAATTCCAGTTCCTAATGTGAATTTTATAGCTTTATTTTGTAAATGTAGTAATTTTAAACTATTATTTGTTTCTTTATCGGGAACAATATAAAAATATCAATATATCTATACCAGGTTTTAAAACTCAACATTATTTTTTAAATAAATAATTTTCCCAAACAATTAAATCTATCGGGCCATTTAATTGTTTTAATAATTTAACTTCAGGATTTATTTCACGCTTAAATGTACAAAAATTATCTGCTACGGTCGATTTATCTGTTTGTTCATACTTAGCATTACGAAAATGTTCTTTCGTTCTGGTTTCCAAATTACCTTTTCTATTTCCAATATAAACTTTATCACAATATAAACAATTAAATTGACAAATACCAGATTTTTTATTACTAGGAATAATAGATTTTTATAGAAAAGTAAGATGGTAAGTAAACTTTTTAAAATTATAATCGTCTTTTATTTTTCCAAGGGTAGAAATATCATTAACAGTTTTCTGATATTTTAATTTTCCAATTTTTTCATTTATAAATTCAAACTTCTGGCCTAGCAATGGATAATCCTCTTTCAACTTTTCTTGCTGATCTCTTTGAGTGTTTTTGAAATACAAGTCACTAAAGCATACCCTTTAATTTTAAACTTTTGGTATAGATATATTGACGATATTTTTGTAATTTTTCCTGAAAACCCATTAACGATGCTTTAAAATTAATAAATTTGCAAGATAAAGTTCTAACATTTACAGTAGAAACTGAAATTAATGGATTTCTTCCTTTTCTAGATTTAAAGATATAAGAAATAATAATAAATTAAACTTTGGTATTCATAGAAAGTGTACTCATATTGATAATTACATAAAAATAAGTATCAACCCTTTAAGAATATAAACATATTATTAATACTGCTTTAATTATTAGTTTTAATAAAGACTTTATACATAAAAGATTGAAAAATTTATATATAAAAACTGTTAACAGTATTTCTACCAGTAAAAATAAAAAACATTAAAATTAAAAAAGATACTTACCATCCTAAGGTTAATAAAGAGTTTCAAAAATTTTTAGAGAGTTTGGTATAACTTCAGTTCCTCAAAATAAATATAGTATTACAAATGTACTACATTTCTCTAATAAAAGGTAAAATTCCTAATAACAAAGATCTGGTATTTATCAATTTAATTGTTTACATTGTGATAAACTTTATATTGGAAAGACAAAAATTAATTTGGGAACCACAAAGTAAGAACATTTTCGTAATATCAAGTATAAAAACTGATAAATTGGCCGTAGGAGATCATTTTTGGTCATTTAATCATGAAATAAATCAATAAGTTAAATTATTAAAAGAAATAAGTGGCCTGATAGAATTAATGGTTTGGGAAAACATATTTATTTTAAAAAGTAAACATAGCGTAATGAATTTTGAAACACTGCCAGTCAATTATAATTTTTTACTTATTTATTTTTCAGATTTTGTTGGAAGTGGCAAAAACGTAATGACGTCTAGTGATGGTAGTGTTGAAAGCGCAGTTCTTTGTGACTGAAGATGTAAACATAGGTTTTCGAAATCGATCTCAACAATTAATGAGAAAAATTTCAAACATTTTCTTTTAAGAAGAGTGGAATTACTGTTACAAATAGTTATATTTGTGTAGTATTTGGTTCTTCACTGTAGCTAGGTTCATTTTTTACAAAATTGATAGTCAAATGTTTCACAAACCAGTACTACATGCGCGGTATGAATTTCTACACAGTTTCCATGGCCGCGCTTGAACACTTCTATAGTACTGACTTCAGAACAAATGCCAGACGTATTGAAACTGACTTATGTTGGACTAGAGCTTTACATAAATTAATGTAAAAACTTCACAGAGAAGCGAAAAAAATATACAAACACATATTATTTCCAAGGTAAATGTTTGAAAATATTGTCGCAGTTATTGTTGAGGGCTACATGTGAAAGTTGGGCTCACTTAGTTCTCAAAAAATGTATTCCATTCAAAGTTTCGATAGCAAACTGTCATTAAAAATAAACGTTTCAAGTCCCCATGCAAACAAAACAAAGTTTAAATAGAAACTTTCTATTTAAGATCGAGACCTTTCAAGCTTGGGACCAAAAAATACTTAAAAGCATTCTCACTTCGAAATATATTTTATGAAAAATGCTTTTCAAAGGTTTTAAATTTCTCAAAATTGGCTCTAACGATTCTGAGCATGTTCCAAATGTTTATAGTTCTATGAAAATTCAATATCTTGATTTTTCTGTTAATGTCTTCAGAAGTCCTCTTCATTCTTAAAGTTTAATACAACTGTTTCACAAAAATGTAGATATTCTTAAAAAAGATTAATAATTTCTGAAATATTCCCAAATTTCTGAATTTTGTAGAGCAGTTATTCATCATCTACCTCTTGCACATTCACAGAGAGTGTCACTACAAAGACGTCACCTAAACAACGCGTTTTAAAACATTTGACTATCACTTAAAGTCTACTCAATCCCCTTGTAACTACAATAAGTTAATGCTTATCTTGAAGTAGGTGGAGCAACAAGTGTTTGTACACTAGTAGAGAAAGTCATGTATATAAAACATTTGACTATCACTTAGTCTACTGTATTCCCTTGTAACTACAGTAACATGATGTTTATGTTGAAGTAGATAGAGCAATAAGTGTTTGTACAAGAGTAGAGAAAGTCATGTATATAAAACATTTGACTATCACTTAAAGTTTACTGTATTCCCTTGTAACTACAGTAAGATGATGTTTATCTTCAAGTACTTAGAGTAATAAGGATTTGTAGAAGCGTAGAGAAAGTCATGTGAGTTTGGATGCATGTACATTTTACTGCTATTATTTTCTTGTAAAGTTGTTGACAATAACAGTAAATAATTCCGGCAAATGTTTTAGCAATTTTAGTTTTACTTGTGATGTTCGTGCATAGAAAATGGATTATTAATCTGGCTATGTAATTTTTGGGGTGAAATGTTTGCTTTTATTACGTAGAACCGTTTTGTAAAAGCATGAGTTGAGAAATTGATGCTAATGGGAGGCGTGGAGTGGTGTGATAATCGGGTTTCGAAGCCGGTGGTTGACGTGATAAAACACAGCGCTGTTTAAAACCACCGCGGGCTTAGGATGATTGGGATGGAAATGTGTAAGTATTGTGTTAATGCCAGCCGGACCTCTGGGTTCAATTATATCTAATGGATCTCCGGAATCTCGGTGAGCACCCCTTGGGGCATGCACAGGATTGAAACCTTTTTTGTACGTTTTTGTCCATTGTCGGCGTCTTCCGGCGTGTCACAGGAGCCTGCTGTAATCTACCTCTGTAATACAAGAGACGTATCACCAAATGTATACAGGCGACATCTGTTAAACTGATTGATGTAGAATGATGTGTAGAATGAAACTATAAGTATAGAAGGAATGGCAATGACAAGTGACAGATAGAGAATTATTTGGAAATTATAATAGTCTTATGAATGCTCTGCATCACATTTTTAAAGCTGTAGTGTTTTATATATTTTTACTCAGTCTATTTTCATGGTAGGTACACCGATATGGAAAGATCGCGATAAAACTGTCGTGAAGAAAGTTCGTGAAACTCCAGCTGGGCCTACAATTTCATGTTCAAAAGTATCATATTTCTTAACAAGTCTAAAATAAACTGTCAGATAAACACATAGTTATGAGAATAGCCTGTTACTTAACCGTGATACCATTAAACACGCAGATTAGACATTAATGCACGATTCTACCAACAGATGTTAAGACTTAACACTCCCTTCAAATCTCTTGTTAAACTAACAATCCGTATTTATGTTGCTAGCCCTTAACAATTCTAAATGGTCAAGATGGCAGGCGTCAACGCAGCTGTTGATGTAGGTTTGCTATATTTATGACCGTTAAATGGCATTCGTAGTAGAATACTACGAATATTCTACGTAGTAGAATATTCAAGTCACTCGTCACTTGTCTTTCTTCGCTCCTCGTTTTAAAATAACGTAATACTGAGTTAGAACATGCATCGGAAGGAATATGGCGATCTCGCCTTAGCTTCAAGTATCAATAACCTTGCGATTTTATAATTCACTGAATTATGTGGATAATACACTGTCCACCTCCCGTCTTGAGACGTTCAAGTCATTCGTCAGTTGTCCTTCTTCGCTCCTCGTTTTAAATTTACGTAATACTGAGTTAGAACATGCATCGAAAGGAATATGACGATCTCGTATTTGCTTCAAGTATTCATAACTTTGCGATTTTATAATTCACTTAATTATGTGGATAATACACTATCCACCTCCCGTCTTAAAACGTACAAGACACTCGTCAATTGTCCTTCTTCGCTCCTCGTTTTAAATTTACGTAATACTGAGTTAGAACATGCATCGAAAGGAATATGCCGATCTCGTCTTTGCTTCAAGTATTAATAACTTTGCGATTTTATAAATCACTGAACTATGTGGATAATACACTGTCCATCTCCCGTCTTGAAGCGTTCAAGTCACTCGCCACTTGTCCTTCTTCGCTCCTCGTTTTAAATTTACGTAATACTGAGTTTGAACATGCATCGAAAGGAATATGACGATCTCGTCTTTGCTTCAAGTATTAATAACATTACGATTTTATAATTTACTGAATTATGTAAATAATACACTGTCCATCTCCCGTCTTGAAACGTTCAAGTCACTCGCCACTTGTCCTTCTTCGCTCCTCGTTTTAAATTTACGTAATACTGAGTTTGAACATGCATCGAAAGGAATATGACGATCTCGTCTTTGCTTCAAGTATTAATAACATTACGATTTTATAATTTACTGAATTATGTAAATAATACACTGTCCATCTCCCGTCTTGAAACGTTCAAGTCACTCGTCACTTGTTCTTCTACGCTCCTCGATTTAAATTTACGTAATACTGAGTTACAACATGCATCGAAAGGAATATGCCGATGTCAACTTTGCGTCGAGTATTAAAAACTTTGCAATTTTATAATTCACTGAATTATGTGGAAATAATACTGACGAAGTCGATTCTTGCTTTTAGTAGTGACACATGCCTTTGAATTAAATTCATTTCCTTATTTTGCCAACGTGACATCCTTCTCTTTTACATTCATTCCTATTTTTCCACGATATCCTTATACTTCGTTAACAATTCAATTAAAAATTATTTCTCCATCGGTGAGAAATCTGTCTCACGCCTTTTCTTAGCGATTTTGTTTACCCACCATTTTTTCAGTTCTGTGCAGATGAAAAATGAAAACAAATAGCCTTCTATGGCTGTAATATTTGCAAGTTTCTTGGCATTACCTCGTGTTTGTTAATATTTTCAGAAACAATTTGGTGAAATGCATGAAATATAATAGCTTTTTTGGTGTTGTAACAATTTTTACGTTAAATCAGTTAACACCGATTTTAACATCTGTTAGTGAAATCGGGCATAAATGTGTTAAGGACCCTTGAAGCGAAGACGTACTTTTCCACAGAATTAAAAAATATTTAGCTGAAAATAAATATCGAATCCAAAAGGACTTTTGCAGTTTACCTGCCTAAGAAAAAAACAAAAAGGTGAACGTGGCGTAGGAGGGTGTACGCCACAGGTAGACTGGCCGAGATCGACGCAGAAATCTATAACTGCATCACCAAGTCTCATTGGCGAGAAGGTCTTCCATCAAGTAAATTCGCCCCAACTAAGGCGGCTCAGAGAAAGCTGTCCTGTTGCAGCAGTGAAATAACCCTTCAAAGGGTTGCCAAGTGTGTCATGCATAAAATAACATCTGAAAATCTGCAGTCGCTAAAGACATTCTAACATAAAATGTAAAATAATGAGGAAATGACGTAAACTAACACCGCTCCTGAAGGTTCACGGCAGCCAGACTGCCTCACGTTCAAGAGATCCCGAGAGCGAATCTCGGTCTGTTTGTTAAGCTTTTTCCCATGGTTCTCACTTATCCTGAGAGATGAATGTCTGGTAACTCTAACATCTACGTACCCTGTACTCATTTCAACACAATTTCATTCATCGTCTCATATGACAACGTTGGAGGTTTCCTCTTATCCTGAAAGGTTAATGTCCGGTAACTCTTAGCTCTATGTACTCTGTACTCATTTGAACATCATTTCATTCATCGTCCGATATGACTAACGTTGGAGGTTTTCTCTTATCCTGAAAGGTTAATGTCTGGTGACTCTAAGCTCGATGTACCCTGTACTCATTTGAACATCATTTCCTTCATCGTCCGATAATACTTAACGTTGGAGGTTTTCTCTTATCCTGAAAGGTTAATGTCTGGTAACTCTAAGCTCTATGTACGCTGTACTCATTTGAACATCACTTCATTTATCGTCCGATATGACTTAACGTTGGAGGTTTTCTCTTATCCTGAAAGGTCAATGTCTGGTAACTGTAAGCTCTAGGTACCATGTACTCATTTGAACATCATTTCATTCATCGTCCAATATGACTTAACCGTGGAGGTTTTCTCTTATCCTGAAAGATGAAAGTCAGGTAACTCTAAGCTCTGTGTACCCTGTACTCATTTAAACATCATCTCATTGATCGTCCGATATGACTTAACGTTGGAGGTTTTCTCTTATCCTGAAAGATGAATGTCTGGTAACTCTAAGCTCTATGTACCCTGTACTCATTTGAACATCATTTCATTCATCGTCCGATATGACTTAACGCTGGAGGTTTTCCCTTATCCTGAAAGGTTAATGTCTTGTAATTCTAAGCTCTATGTACCCTGTACTTATTTCAACACAATTTCATTCATTCATCGTCCGATATGACTTAACTTTGGAGGTTTTTCATTATTCTGAAAGATGAATGTCTGTTAAATCTAAGCTCTATGTACCCTGTACTCATTTCAACACAATTTCATTCATCGTCTGATATGACTTAACGTTGGAGGTTTTTCCTTATTGTGAAAGATGAATGTGTGGTATCTCTAAGCTCTATTTATCCTGTACTCATTTGAAAATTATTTCATCATCGTCCGATATGACTTAACGTTGGAGGTTTTCTCTTATCCTGAAAGATGAATGTCTGGTAACTATAAGCTCTATGTACCCTGTACTCATTTGACGATCATTTCATTCATCGTGCGATATGACTTAACATTGGAGGTTTTCCCTTATCCTGAAAGATGAATGTCTGGTAACCCTAAGCTCTATGTACCCTGTACTCATTTGAACATTATTTCATTTATCGTGCGGTATGACTTAACGTTGGAGGTTTTCCTTCATCCTGAAAGATGAATGTCCTGTAACTCTAAGCTCTATGTACCCTGTACACATTTGAACATCATTTCATTCATCGTGCGATATGACTTAACGTTGGAGGTTTTCTTGTATACTGATAGGTTAATGTCTGGTAACTCTAAGCTCTATGTACGCTGTACTCATTTGAACATCATTTTATTAATCGTCCGATATGACTTAAGGTTATACAACAGTGATTATGTATAACAGAAGGTACATTTTATCTACTGAAAATCCTGCAAATGTCACTTTTAAAATCATTTCGTATCTAATTGCTGTATCTTTGTGAGATGCAGCACATATTACAATTTGAAGGAAGAACTTTTTGCGCCACAATAGTTTGACGTCACAGATTCAAAACGAGGCAAGCTGGCGTAAAATTTTCCGGTCGCTCTGCAGAATAAACCTTTTGCAAAATTCAGAAAGGCAGCTCCATCAATGTTTTAATTTGAGGCAAGTTGAGTTGTTACCACCTTGACGGGCAACAAAACCAATGCAACAGGTCCGTATTTCGAAAACTTCCACATGCACCGAACGACCGTTAAAGTTTTCCAAGTTTAAATAACTCTCGACTTGCACGAGCCAGTCAGTAATGATCACGTCACAAGTCGACGTGAGTGTTTTGTGGCACAACCCGGCCTAACTCAAGTATAGCCCATCCATGGCAACCTACTTCAACCTTTCATTTGTCATATACTTACTAGTGGTAAAGTGTGGATTCAAAATTGAAAACATAAACTGTTTTAATTTAGAAATTTTAATACATATTCTTTATCGAACTGTTCCATTCAGGAAGCTTTCGTCTTATTCTTTATAAGAGGGTGTTCAATAAAGAATGATCACATTTTTTTTTTGGGCAACGTACCTTTACTCATCCTCATAATTTTGATGTTCTTTCTCAAAACAGTCTCCCTTGAATGCGACGGACTTGTCCCAGCGTTTCTGCCAGTCTTCAAAGACATGATGAAAACCATTTTTCGAGAGATCCTTCAATATTGCTTCCGCAGCCTTCACCACTGCTTCTGATGATGGATAATGCCTCCCAGAAAGGCGTTTCTTCAAGTTAGGGAATAGAAAAGTTACAAGGGGCTAAATCCGGACTATAGGGAGGGTGAGGGATGCACTTCAGTTTTAGTTTTGCAAGATATTCAGCAACACTATTGGCAATATGCGGCCGCGCATTATCGTGGTGCAGCTTCCAGCTTGCTTCACGGAAATGGGGTCTTTTGTGCCTGATATGGACTTGAAATGTTTCCAGGACATCCCTGTAGTATTGTCCAGTTACTGATGTGTGTGCAGGCACAACGCACAGGACCTCCAGAGCGACGTTCATCACTAGTACTCGTACGTCCCATTCTAAACTCTACTACCCACCTTTTAATCATTGTATATGAAGGGACAGTGTCTTTCAATGATCTCTGTAGTTGTGACTTTCACAGGACGTTCAGAGCGAGACTCATCACTAGTATTCGTACGTCCCAATTTAAACTCTGCAACCCACCTTTTAATAATTGTATATGAAGGGACAGAGTCTTTCTGTGATCTCTGTAGTTGTAACTTCTACAGGACGTTCAGAGCGAGGCTCATCACTAGTACTCGTACGTCCCATTTTAAACTCTACAACTCTGCTTTTAATTATTGTATATGAACGGACAGTGTCTTTCAATGATCTCTGGAGTTGTGACCTCCACAGGACGTCCAGAGCGGGGCTCATCCCTAGTGCTCGTACGTCCCATTTTAAACTCTACAACCCACCTTTTAATCATTGTATATGAAGAGACAGAGTCTTTCAATGATCTCTGTAGTTGTGACTTCCACAGGACGTCCAGAGCGGGGCTCAACACTAGTACTCGTACGTCCCATTTTAAACTCTACCACCCTCCTTTTAATTATTGTATATGAAGGGACAGAATATTTCAATTTACGGTTCATTTCTTCCTTGATTTCTTTAGGTGTTAGGCCTTCAAATGGAAGTAGTTAATCACTGCATGGTTTTTCATAGCCTCCATTTTCGTGAAACCTCTACACGTGTCTTGCTTGAAATGCTGTCATTTCTTAACTAAACAAGCTATCGACCTGTAACGATGGATAAAAGCTGCATCAGAGTTAAGCTGCATGATGCTATCTGTCAAGCACTTCCAGTGACGCCATCTCTTTGTGAGACCGGGACTTATTCAAACTTCGTGTTTAAATCTAAATGAAACAGAAGAAAATAGAAGTTTTGAATAACACAACAATAAATTGGTTTTGAGGAACGGTTGTTAAAACAAATTTATCAGAAATACTTTTGCATTATAATCAAGTAATGGCACAATTCTTTAATAAAAAAGCCGCTGTTAAAATTTTGACTCGTGTAGCATTCATTGTACAATAGTAAATAAAAAAGTTGGTTCTTCCCCCCATTTCTGGTATTACAAATAAAGCTTTATTATTCCTAATTTAAATTTTGTGCTGCATCTACCAAAAATAAGTAAGCTAAGGCATTGTCAAAGATTTGCTAAACTATTTGCCGTGTATAAACACAAACTAAAAAATAAAAGAACAGCGATGCTTAATTGAAAAAGAATGAAACATCTGAAGTCGTCTAATCACACATCGGTTTGTTTCGACGTGTTAAATGAAGGATATGCATGGAGAATTGTAGTAGATGAAGTTCAAAAGTAGTTCACAAAAGCACTACCCAATTTACTGCCAAAAAATGAATCTCTTTATAATGCTTGGAGTTCAGATATTAGCCTTCTATATGAAAAATGAAATTGCCCTCTTAGTTTTATGTTCGACCGCCAGAGTGAGTGGACAAATCGGGAATGTAAAGTTACGATCAGCTAAGTTCGAGAAGCGCGAATCTCCGACAAATTGCTATGCAAGGCAGTAAATCTGCAGCAAATGTGAAACAAGCACACAGATCGTGGTCTGGAATTGTGAACATAAATTTATACAAGCCTCCCGCAGGTTTAAATCCAAACAAAAAGATCCTTATATATTTTATAGAGGAAGCTGTTCTTACGCCGAGAGGTAACAAAGCGCAGTTTCGCCGTATATTTGCAGCCAGTGCTGCCATCTGAACGTCGGCCGCCATTTTACATCGGTAGAGTTGAGTGAAAAACAGCTAACAGGGTGGAAATTTAAGAAATACACAATTTTAGTACATACAAGATGTAGTAAACATACCACTTATGTGGAATTTCACTCAAAAATCATAAATACAATTGCATTTTTTAAAATTCACATTCTCCAACGGTAAGTCATATCGAACGATGAATGAAATGATGTTCAAATGAGTACAATGTACAATAGAGCTTAGAGCTACCGGACATTCTTCTTTCAGGATAAGGGAAAACTTCCAAAGTTGTAATATCAGACGATGAATGAACTGATGTTGAAATGAGTACAGGGTACATAGAGCTTAGACTTACTAGACATTCATCTTTCAGGATAAGAGAAAACCGCCAACGTTAAGTCTACCGGACGATGAACAAAATGATATTCAAATGAGTACAGGGTACATAGAGCTTAGTTGCCATGCATTCTTCTTTCAGGATAAGGAAAAACCTACAACGTTAGTTCATATCGGACGATGAATGGAATGGTCAAATGAGTACTGGGTATATAGAGCTTAGAGTTACCAGATTTTCATCGTCCAGGATAACAGAATACCTTCAACGTTAAGTGATATTGGACGAAGAACGCAGTGATGTTCTAATGAGTACAAGGTATTTAGAGGCTAGAGTTACCAGAAATAAAAATTTCAGGTTAAGAGTAAACCTCCAACGGAAAGTCATATGGGACGATGAATGAAATGATGTTCAAATGAGTACAGGATACGTAGAGCTTAGAGGTACCAGGCATTCATCTTTCGGATAAGAGAAAACCTCCAACGTTAAGTGATATCGGACGATGAATGAAAGGATGTTTAAATGAGTACGTGATACATAGAGCTTAGAGATACCGGATATTCATCTTTCAGGAGAAGGAAAAACCTACAACGTTAATTCATATCAGACGATGAATGAAATGATGGTCAAATCAGTATAATGTATATAGAGCTTAGAGTTACCAGATTTTCATCTCCCAGGATAACAGAATACCTTCAACGTTAGGTCATATCAGACAAAGAACGTAATGATGTTCAAATGAGTATAGGGTACTTAGAGGCTAGAGTTACCAGAAATTAAAATTTCAGCTTGGGGAAAAACCTCCAACGGAAAGTCATATCAGACGATGAATGAAATAATGTTCAAATGAGTACAGGATTCATAGAGCTTAGAGCTACCGGACATTCATCTTTCAGGATAAGAGAAAACCTGCAACATTCAGTTACATGGGACGATGAATTATATGACGTTCAAGTGAGTACAGGTTACATAGATCTTAAAGTACCCATGCATTCATCTTTCAGGTTAAGGGAAAAGCCAATGAAAGACCCATACAGCTCGGAATCTCTTGAGGGTACCGCAGACATGCTATAAACTACACTGCACTCATGTTTTTTGACTGAAATTTGTATCTTCTAACCTTATTTGTTGTATATTTATGGTGATCTTTATTTCCTAATTTCTCAAAAATTGATATTTTCTGGGAATTGTTTAAAAGTTTCCCAGAACTTATACTTTTAGGAAAGGTGTTCTGCTTCAGTTTTTACCGCATGTTGGTTATACAAAGAACATGGAATTTTATAACCCTCACACGGTAAACGTCTCCTGAAAGATTTGACTCATTTCAATCCATCCTGTTCTCACATTTCTAATTTTTCCATGCAAAATATAATGAAATTAGTTTTAAAGATATTTTCCTCTCAATAAAGGTGACATGGATTACAGAAAGGGGTTTAATAACTCTTTTTAAAAGAGTGAATGGAAGGGTCTTAAGAGTGTAAAAATCAATTTTCTTCCTTTTACAGAAGACGTTAGATGCTTGTTTTCCCAGAATCCATTTTTGTATGGCTGCACAGACTTGCTTTTTCCTATAAAGCTTTAAAACGAAACGGCATTCTCTTGTTATTTTCTGGTGCTGTTTGGTTTTTGTCTAGTAATGAGCATTCCAATTAAATCCATGCTAAACAAACTTCCAATTGGAAACTGTATTCATTTTTAGATAACCAGAATCTGCTGTGGGAATAACACTAAATTAAATATTTAAATTTCCGATATGCTGCACAAGATTTTAGCGTTCATTACAGAGGCAATGAATGTTAAACGATTGGTTAGAGGTGAAGCAAATAGCTAAGGAATCTAATTTTGTTAGGTTAGTTCATGAAACCAAATATAAAAGGGAAAAACTGGTGTTACTCTCATGATTTTGTCTCTACATTGTTCGACTAGTTATTCTTAAAATGCTTACACCATGCTTTCGGCATGAATTTTAAGTCAGTGCCGTTTTGGAATTTAAAAAAAGACGTGCGTAGATATCGCACTAATTTTATTTTTACATGAGAGCCTGACCTTTAATCTACTTTCTTACATAATTTCCTTGAATATTGAGGCACTTGTCATAACGTGGCACTAGTTTTTGAATACCCTCCTCATAAAATTCTGCCGCCTCACGTGTTAATCACTGTATCACAACTGTTTTGACTTCGTTATCGTCTTGAAGACGCTGACCGCCCAGATGTTTCTTCAAGTGCAGCAACAAATCACTGGGCACCAGATCAGGGCTGTATGGAGGATGATCTAGAGTTTCCCATTGAAAAGGTTTGAGATCTTTGGTCCGATTAGCCACATGTGGACGGGCATTGCCATGCAGCAACTTGCGACGTCTTTTGTTCTGGATTGCACGGTGCAGATTGTTCAATGTCTCACTATAAGACGCTGCATTGATTGTCTCATTATGAGGCAGAAACTCCACTAGCAATACTCCTTTTCTGTCACAAAAAAACTGTGCACATGATTTTCCGGGCAGAAATTGTTTGCTTAAACTTCACTTTTGTGGGTGATGATGTATGTCACCATTCCATGGATTATTATTTCGATTCTGGTGTGACGTAGGCCACCCATGTTTCGTCACCAGTAACAATTTGGTCTAAAAATCTTCACCTTCATTGTGGTAGCGCTCAAGGAAAGTCAATGCACTGCCTAGACGTTGGGTTTTGTGCAAATCCGTCAACATTTTCGGAACCCAACGTGAACACAATTTCCGGTAGTTCAAGTTCTCGGTAACAATGCGATACAAAACACTTCGAGAATATTGAGGGAAATAGTTGCACAATGATGAAATTGTAAAGCGTCTGTTTTCTCTCACCTTTTCGTCCACTTTCTACACCAAATCTTCAGTAACGATCGAAGGACGCCCACTCCGTTCTTCATCATGCACATTTGTGCGGACATCTTTAAATGCTCTCACTCATCTCCTTACCATTCCATCACTCATAATGTTTTGTCCGTAAACTTCACAGATCTCACGATGAATATCGATCGGTTTTACGCCTTTAGCACTAAGAAATCGTATAACAGCCCGTACTTCACAATCGGCAGGACTCACGATTGTCGGAGGCACCTTAAACACTCAGTAACCAACGTATACAATGAAGAATCAGACTGTAATGGTGTCAGTGCGTAGACAAGGGATGTAGGTAACCAGCGCGCATGCGCGGAACGCGGATCGTAGCGCTGCGGCGGCGGAATCGCAAAACGGTACTGACTTAAAAAACATGCCTCGTATATATATATGTATATATGTGTATATATACATACAGTCTCACAAGAAATGTCATACTGAAAAAATATATTATTTCAAATGTGTTTTGATACCCATTAAGTAATTTTCAGAGTCTGCGAGTTTGAGCTATACTTCAGGGAGGTTTATTATCCCACAATGGTACCAGTGTCTGGTTTTTGATGTGAAGAATTGGGCCATACCCAGTTGCACTGTTTCAATGTTTTCAAAATTTCTTCCACGTAGAACATGGAACATAGATCGTAAAAGAGCATACAAACATGAAAATGTATAAGGTAATGGCTATTCCACCTGTACTATATGGAAGCGAAACTTGGGTGCCAACACAAAAGGATTTAAATAAAATACAGACTGGAGAAATGAAATGTTTAAGAAGTGTTAAAAGTTGTACAATAATCGACAGGATATTAGAAAGGAATTAGAAATCGAACCAATTCATGGCAAAATATCAGAACGAAGGCAACAATGGCATACACATATATTAAGAATGGAGGATGGAAGATATACAAATGAAGTACGAAACTATAATCCAAAAGGAATAGGAGACAAAGGACGAAACGCTGGAGAGATCTATGAATCCGAAACGAGCGATATGCTCAAACCATGGAGTAAAGGAGGATCCAGAAAGTTGACAATCTGATGGTGCGAGATCAGGGCTGTATGCTGGATGTGGTAGCAGTTTTATTCCTCCCAATTGCTGAAAT
This sequence comes from Mantis religiosa, assembly GCA_030765055.1. Lineage (NCBI taxonomy): Eukaryota > Metazoa > Arthropoda > Insecta > Mantodea > Mantidae > Mantis > Mantis religiosa. The sequence continues at coordinate 259,891,740 of CM060947.1, read as the reverse complement.
TTTTCCATGAATGTTCGTGTACTATGGGGTGTTGCAATAGAACTCTCTTTGGGCTAACTTGGTATCTCGGCTCAAAATGTCATGACCTCGTTCCAGTTGTTGAGAGTAAAATATCCGCATCAATGACCTGCCCGTTTGGAACAAACCCCAAGTGAATCACACATTCAAAGTTCCACTAGACATCACAACATTACCTTGAGACCAAACTGATTATTCTGACATTGACTTTGGCAGATTGGCGGGGATCAAGTCATTGTTTCAAGACATTAGGGCTTCTGTAACATACACATCTTCATAACAAGTGACAATTTTTCTGGCAAATGTATCATTCACGGGATACAGATAAGCTGACAGCACATATCTACTCTACATTCAGTCTGTGCTGTTTCTTATGATTTTAAGTGTCTTAATGTGACCAGGTATCATCTTTTGATGCAGCAAGTTCTTCTGAAAGACTTCGGGTACCTTTTGTGGATTTTATCGCTAAACTTGGCATGTATCCTAAATATTCCATACTTAAGGTCTTCCAGCACGTGGTAAATCTATCTCCATAGGGGGAGGGAATCCGTCCTCTTCAGCTGCTGTGGTGCAGGCAGTCGGACCCTTCCTAGACCTCGTGGTACATCTGACGTTACTAGAGAACCTCGGGCCGAACATGCGAGCCCCTCCCTAATGAGAGTTGTTCCGATTGGGTTGGACCCGATGAATTATTGTGTTTCCGACACCCACGAGAGTTCGGGTACCTCCGTCCAGGCTTCTTCTTCTTCTTCTTCTTCTTCTTCTTCTTCTTCTTCTTCTTCTTCTTCTTCTTCTTCTTCTTCTTCTTCTTCTTCTTCTTCTTCTTCTTCTTCTTCTTCTTCTTCTTCTTCTCTTCTTCTTCTTCTTCTTCTTCTTCTTCTTCTTCTTCTTCTTCTTCTTCTCTTCTTCTTCTTCTTCTTCTTCTTCTTCTTCTTCTTCTTCTTCTTCTTCTTCTTCTTCTTTCTTCTTCTTCTTCTTCTTCTTCTTCTTCTTCTTCTTCTTCTTCTTCTTCTTCTTCTTCTTCTTCTTCTTCTTCTTCTTCTTCTTCTTCTTCTTCTTCTTCTTCTTCTTCTTCTTCTTCTTCTTCTTCTTCTTCTTCTTCTTCTTCTTCTTCTTCTTTCTTCTTCTTCTTCTTCTTCTTCTTCTTCTTCTTCTTCTTCTTCTTCTTCTTCTTCTTCTCTTCTTCTTCTTCTTCTTCTTCTTCTTCTTCTTCTTCTTCTTCTTCTTCTTCTTCTTCTTCTTCTTCTTCTTCTTCTTCTTCTTCTTCTTCTTCTTCTTCTTCTTCTTCTTCTTCTTCTTCCGTCCATCGCCCATCGTCCACCTTCCTTCTTCCTTCTTCCTCTTCTTTTTTAAAATTTAGGTACTCCAACGTTAAGTCATATCGGACGATGAATGGAATGGGTGAAATGATGCTCAAATGAGCACAGGGTCCATAGAGCTTAGAGTTACCCGACATTCGTCTTTCAGGATAAGGGAAAACCCCGGAGAAAACCTTATTCAGGTAGCTCACCCTGACCGAGACTCGAACTCGGGACCTCTTGAACTTGAGGCAGACACTCTACCACCACGCTACCGAGGCGGGCCCCGGCCAGGCTTTGGCCGCCCGGAGGGGGCAGAAGGTTGCTTCGAAGTTCCCGGTACCGGCCTGCAGAGCTATTACGAAGGTTGTTGAATGATCACTTTGACAACGTACCTTTACGCATCCTCATAATTTTGATGGTCCTTCTCAAAACAGTCTCCCTTGAATACGATGCACTTATACCAGCGTTTCTGCCACTCTACAAATATATACTAGAAACCATTTTTATGAGATCCTTCAAAATCACCTCCGCAGCCTTCGCCACTGCTTCTGATGACGGAAAATGTCTCCCACGAAGGCGTTTCTTCAAGTTAGGGAATAGAAAAAAGTCACATGGGGCTAAATCTGGACTATAGGGAGGGTGAGGGATGTACTTCACGCAACATCGGCAATATGCGGCCGTGTATTATCGTGGTCAGCATCCAGCCTACTCCATGGAAAATTGGTCGTTCGCGCCTGATATGGACTTGCAATGTTTTCAGGATATCCCTGTAGTATTGTCCAGTTACTGATGTGTGTGCAGGTACAACATGCTGATAAACCATTCCATGAATATCAAAGAATGAGATGACCATAACTTTCCCAGCAGAAGCAACCACTTTTGTTTTTTGGAGGTTGGAGATGAAGGAAAGTTCCACACTGAACTTTGCTGTTTGCTCTCAGGATCAAAATGATGTAGCCAAGTTTCATCAGCAGTGATTACGTTTGAAAGAAACCCCGGATCTTCCTCTAACATCAACTTTGACTTCATGCAGACCTGCATGCGAATGTCCTTTTCTTCAGGAATCAACAGTCTTGGAACCCATCGCGCATAAACACCTCTCATGTGTAATGTTTCTGTCACCAACGTTTGGGTGGCACCCAATGAAATGTTCTGTATTTCGGAAAGTGTAATTCGTCGATCCTCTCTCACAATGGCAGCAGCAGTGTTGATGTCTTCTTCCGTAAGAGCAGTAGCTGGAGCACCGGGTCCACATTCCTTTGAAATTAGTTGTCTCCCTTCTTTAAACATTTTAATCCAACTTTTAGCTGTGCTGTAGGGATGAACAAACTCTCCATAGATCTCCTGTAACATTTTGAAGACCTCAACTGAAGATTTTTGGAGACGAAAGCAGAATTACAAAGCCGCATATTGTTCCTCGCGTGTTACCTCCATTGCTGTGGTAGGTGATACTGGACATGTCTGAACTTGCCTGGTTCCCACAGGCGGGAAGCAGGAGTACCAACAATGAAACTAATGCGGCGTATTTATTTCACATTAAGGTAACAGAATGTAATATGAATGAATTTTGGTGCGAAAGATTATGACCGTCAAAAAATCATTCTTTATTGCACAGCCCCCGTAGAAGGTGTGCTTGATCAGCAGGAGGCTCACCGAAGTTATTCGGTAGTGTTCCCTTCGGGGTTGACGCGCGTAAGTGGCGTATCCAAATCCATCCCGTCTTGACGTCGTTCTCGATGGGGGGGGGCTTTATATACACAAGGTATTGCCCCAAATAAAGACCTCCGCAGTTTTCCTTCGCTCCCGGGTTGATAAAGGCCGATATCTTCAGACTTTGGGGTAGATCTCGTTGTTCAAGTGTTTTGGTCTCCATTGCTGAAACTTTGACACCATCGTTATGCCACATTCTCACTAACGACACCTTCTCCTTCCACTTCACATTTTCGAGCTGCGACAGTGATTTAATCATCCTGTTTCCAGTAATTCGTTATCACCAATTTGTGATTGTTTAATAACAAATGAAGACTGATACATTTTCGTAATGTATGCAACACTGGCCACGGCCAAACAAAAGAAACCCAATAAATTTTCCAAAACACCAAACGAAAGAAAAAAAAAAAACATTATTTATATGAGCTGCAGACTTCACAACGGGCAAACTGGGACGACAACTTTCGTGGCGCGCAGCGTGGTGGAAAACGGAACTAAGCGCTCTTTTTCCCCCTGAAAACGCTGAAATCGAAGAAATCGCGAGATAGAGCTGGTAATTTCAGGATGCTTGTTGTCGGCTCCTTCAGAGATGATAATATCCGGAGAAAGAAGCATGGCCAAACAAGCGCGGAAGATTGCAAAAGATGCAGACGCAGAACACATCCTTTCGGTATTCTGTTACTCGGCTGCTGTCACGAGCTTTAACAGATAAATGACGTAAAGACAGAAAGACGTGATATCCTACATCCCCATCAAGCTTTTTTCTACCAACCATTACTCGTCTATCTACTTCATTTTAACCATATAATTATTTTTATAATTACTTTCGTACATATTTCTTTCTAGTTAGCAAGAAAATATGAGAATAAAGTAGAAAGACTTTTGACAGACATCTTCTTCTAAATGTCTTCAAATACAATAAATTATCTGTCGCAAACTTCAATTATCTTTTAAGAAAATTAAAAAAGTCTATCCAGAAGTAAAAATATGAAAGCGATAGAGTATATTAGTTTGGGAGAAAATATTTATTAAAAAATACACGCACTTGTGGTCAGTTTGGAAACAGAGTAATTGCACTTGTAGATCATATCATGGATCACATGGTTAGTGAAGCACTAAAAGAAAATCTAAAAGTTTGCTGTCGTATGACTTTGTCTAAATTGAACTCCATTATGGCAAAAGAAACTGATGATGTAATAACCATAAAAGCTACATCATTTGAGCCTTCTAGGCTAGTTACTAAATCAAGTATAGGTTATTTAAATCATGTAATATCAGCATTTAAACGACTAAATGTATTTAACACCAGTGCTATTACTTGATATTCTGATTTGTTTCTTTATGACAAAGAGCTTTGTGGCATTTTTGAACAGCAAAGCCATGATGGTAATGATATAACAGTGTAGATGTAGTAACAGCACTCTTGACATTGAAGACCAAAGCTAATTCTTATCACAATTTCTTTAAAAAGTCCCTTCAATGTCTTTGGTTGCCGATATCAAACGCTGATAGTCAGATTTTTCTCTACATATAACTTAGTTGTGACAGACAAAAGAACAGCTATGAAAAGCGAAAATATCACAGCTTGTTGTATGCTGCAGTTTGGTGATGTCTGATGCGTGATATTTGATTTTATTCATGTTACCTGCTATCTGCTCATATTAAATAAAAAATTTTAATTTGGGAAAATGTGGTTTTAACAATTGTTACCCTAGTTAACTTTTACCTTTCATTTCAGCCATGTCTTTACTCATTAGTTCTCCCCAAATACTTGCACGAAATTAATTGGAATTTATGGTAAACTTTTCACCACAAAACGCCACCAATTAAAATGATTAATGCGAGTTTTATAAATAATTGTCACCACGAAATCCTGCCTCAGGTTATAATTATATTTCATGTTTCAATACTGCTGTTAGAATCTATGATTTTTACATATTAGGGCAAGGGTACCTGTATTAGACACTTTAGCCTTTGTCTTCCATAATCACTTTGGAAATGTGTGGTGTTTAACGCCCGCTTTCGCTACATACGTCACCGCAGGCGGTGACACTGATGATACATGAGATGAAGATGGAGCACCCATGGAATGAGATGGCGAGGGAAACCGGAGGTCCGGCAGAAAACCCGCCCCAGAGCCGTGTTGTCCACCACCAATCTCACTTTGTGGTCGCCTGAGATCGAACGTGGGCCGCCTTGGTGAGAGCCAAGCGGCCTAACCACTGAGCCACGGCGCGGCCGGAATGACTTTGGAAATCAGTAGAGTCAGTAGAGTAGTCAGCAAGTTTTTGTATGTTATCCACAGTGAATACTGACAGGAAAAGAATTTAAACATTCAAATATATCACATTTTCCCTAATTTGAAAACAGTGAAACCTTTATCGTAGAGTCTGAATATTATAACATCACTTTATTTCTGTGGATCTTTGTGTTACATTTGAAGGCAACTGTTGCATTTACAATAAAGGGGAACCACTTTAACACTTGGCACAGTTTTCAAGAGCCCAAAGCTTGCATATGCTTCACTTGACCCATCTTCAGGATGATAATCGGTTAAAATAACTACATGATGACTATCATAAAAACAGTCGCCATCACTTTACTAGCCAAAGAAGACATTTTTTGTTGGTGCTTTTCTGGAGCCAGTTCTCCATTTGCAGTGTGTACTGTATTCTTTTTTTTTTTTTTTTGGACGTATAATGGTGTATCCAAGTTTCACCTACAGTAGTTAATCAGCACCAAAACCTGAAATTATTACGCCTAAACTGCGCCAACAGAGCGCTGCAAATGTTCATTCGAACACGTTTTTGGTCTAACGTGAGTAAACGCGGCACCTAACGCGCGGACAGCTTTCTCATGTCTAAATGTTGATTCAATATGTAACAAACACGTTCTTTTGACACGTTCATAGCCTCCGCTTTCTGTCTCATTTTAATACGGTGGTCGTCTAGCACCATTTGGTGAACCTTGGCGATGTTTTCGTCGGTAGTTGCAGTTTTGGAGATCCCCAACGTTCATCGTCTCCCAGGCTCTTACGGCCACGTTTAAATTCAGCCGCTCAAAATTTAATTGTGGTAAATGATGGTGCAAAGTCCCCATACACAGAATCCAACTTATCTTTGACTTGCGCAGATGTATTGCCTTTCTAAAACAAATGTTTAATGACAGCTCGATACTCGATTTTGTCCATTTTCATAAAAACACCCACATCGTCACTCAAGCGACTTGTTACATAACTAAGCGTTCAGAATGGCTGAAACTTTGGTGATTGACTGTTAACAGATGAACAACTTTACTAGTGCTGCCATCTTCATGTTGAAGTCGAAACTTTTCTGAACACTATATGGAAGTTGAAATGCGAAATTGTGTTGAAATCAAATTTCCGTAGTACTTAAATTCAGCGCATTCCCGCCAAAACACTGTTTTTTATCTGGATAAGTTTTGAGTATTTTGAAATATCTGTAACGAATTCAAAAGAAATTTCGTACATTTATGATGTTATCATGATAAATGTGTATCTTTGAGGACCTTTTAGAGTTTCATTCTACATCACATCTGAATAGTTGGTAAAACAATCGCAACAAATGTAAATTTAAACCAGAATAAGACAGCTTGGAGAATTGTGTCAGGAGCGAGGCCTGCAGTGCGTGTGACGTCAGGCAAGATCCCTGCAGTACCAAGTTGCCTATGTAAATGGCGCTGTGATTACAGAATCTGAGGTTTTTCTGGTGTAGTGCACTCGATAGCAACAATGTAGCTGCCACGCACCAAATGTAACTGTTAAATTTACATTCTGACGATTTATTAAAGGACAAATATACACACAAGAAAGACTTGGCTGATTGTTACAAGAATGTGCCCTAAACCAGGTTTCCGAGGTTGTATTCAATTAATTAATTAGAGCCATCTGAAAAATTCAGGGCCGTGGCCGGGATTTGAACCACGGATCTACTGGTTTCCGTCCAGTTACTCTACCCTTGAGCTATGATGATTAACGTGTCTTCCTGACATTAAATTCTCCAATTGACTCATTATATTTCCCAGTAGACCACTTAGGGTTCTCATATTTGAGACAACCGCTTGTGGCGACTTACTATTGTAAGTACTTAATTACCAAGATTGTTATCGTAGATTACTTTTAATGTAAATTTATATCGAGGAATTAATCCTTAAAGAATTAATCCTTTTAAATACATTACTCCGGTACATGGGTGATTTTTAATTAATTAGAGCCATCAGAAAAATTCAATGCCCTGGCCGGGATTTGAACCACGGACCTACTGGTTTTCGTCCAGTTGCTCTACGCTTGAGCTACCATTGTCAACGTGCCTTCCTGACATTAAATTCCCCAACTGACTCATCATATTTCCCGTATATTGACTCATCATATTCAATTGCCGCACGGACATTCTGTATGTTTGGCTCGACATTATTCTTCTGTTATGAAATTAGCTAAGTCCAAACCCGGAAGTACCTTGTCTTATCACAATCTAATCACATTGTAGTCTTCCATTACAAATTTCCCAGACATTACGTCCTGACATTGATAAACTAGCTAAAGAAAAACAAACAAAAAGTGTCGGAAAATGTCTGGTACTTTTGTTCTGAATGGGTCTCCTTTAATTGGCAGAGAACATTCCTTTGTTTTATTTTATTTACTTTTTAACATGCCTGACCTTCAGATAAACTACGATTTAAAGTTTCATATATTTTCTCTAAGCACAGAGTCAAAATTCAATTGTTTTATAAACTGTGACCAATTGTGTAATTAAAGCAGTCAGCATTAATATTACAACATCCAAGATGTAAGTTGTAAATATTATTAATTCCCGATACGTTTTCTGTCTTTCCCACGCTGTCGGAACCCCAACACATACTGTTTCCTTCCTCTTGGGCAGCAGAAATCAGCGTGATGACGTCACACGCTAACCTGTCTTTCGTTCGGGGGCATATTTGCCGGATAGAGCTGGTGGAGCTGACGTCACACCGCCACTACCTCTCTTCCCCTGATTTAAAGTAATGTTTTGTATACCCTTAGCCATTTCCAGACATTACTTGTACTTTCCTGAAATAATAAGTTTTCTTTTCAGCCTTCTCTGTTCCCGCCTCTCTATCTCGCCGTACTGGTGAACGGTAATACAACACTTGACTTCCTTTCTGGGGGAATCTGGATGTAGCTCTGGTGCCCGTTTTATTCATGCTGCCTCAGGAACGGAGCGGGGCAGGAACCTAGCCTGAGTTAAGTTAAAGAATGGAGTTAGAGTGAAGCAAATGTGATGCCAGAGCGAGGCCAAAGTGAGACAGAAGTTAGGACGGAGCGTAGTCAGAGCCAAACCAGAGCCAAGTAAGAGTGTGTTTAGTGTGAGGTTAGAGTGAGGTTAGAGTGAACCCGGAGAGAAGTCAAGGGCCAAGCCAGAGCGGAACCGGAGTGGTGACCCGAGCCTAGCCAAAGCAATGCCAGAGCGAAGCCAGAAGCAAGCCAGAGCTGGATTTGAGAGTGACCTTAGAGTGAGGCCAGAGCGAAGCCAGAGCTAGGTTAAAGAATGAAGTGAGAGTGAGGCTAGACCGAAGTCAGAGCCAAGTTGGGGTGACTTTAGAGTGAGATTGGAGTGCAGCCGGAGCGAAGCCGGAGTGGAACCAGAGCGGAGCCAGAGGGGCACCAAAGCAAAGCCAAAGAAAAGCCAAAGTGGAGCCAGAACAAAGCCAGAGCAAAGGCAGAATAATGTCAAAGTAAAGCCAGAGCAAAGGCAGAACAATATCACAGTAAGGCCAGAGCAAAGATAATGTAGAGCCAGAGCAAAGATAAAAGTGGAGCCAGAGCAAAGATAAAAGTGGAGCCAGAGCAAAGATAAAAGTGGAGCTAGAGCAAAGATAAAGTGGAGTCAGAGCAAAGATAAAAGTGGAGTCAGAGCAAAGATAAAAGTGGAGTCAGAGCAAAGATAAAAGTGGAGCCAGAGCAAAGATAAAAGTGGAGCCAGAGCAAAGATAAAAGTGGAGCCAGAGCAAAGATAAAAGTGGAGCCAGAGCAAAGATAAAAGTGGAGCCAGAGCAAAGATAAAAGTGGAGCCAGAGCAAAGATAAAAGGGGAGCCAGAGCAAAGATAAAAGGGGAGCCAGAGCAAAGATAAAAGGGGAGCCAGAGTAAAGATAAAGTGGAGCCAGAGTAAAGATAAAGTGGTGTCAGAGCAAAGATAAAGTGGAGCGAGATCAAAGATAAAGTGGAGCCAAAGCAAAACCAGAGCAAATCCAAAACAAGTTGAAGCAAAGATAAAGCAAAGCCAACGCGGAGCCAGAGCAGAGTCTAAGCAAAGCCAAAGTAAAGCCAAAGCAAAGCCAAGGCGGAGCTAGAGCAAAGCCAAAGCAAAGCCAAGGCGGAGCTAGAGCAAAGCCAAAGAAAAGTTAGAGCAAAGCCAAAGCGGAGCTAGAGCAAAGCCAGAGCAAAGCCAGAGCAAAGCCAGAGCAAAGCCAAAGCGGAGCTAGAGCAAAGCCAGAGCAAAGCCAAAGCAGAGCTAGATCAAGGACAGAGCAAAGCCAAAACGGAGCCACAGTAAAGCCAAAGCGGAGCTAGAGCAAAGACAAAGTTGAACTAGAACAAAGCCAGAGCAAAGCCAAAGCGGAGCTAGAGCAAAGCAAATTCAAAATTAAAGCAAAGCCATACTCTTAGTGACATTTCTTTACAGAGTTCCCCTACTTGTGAAGAGCGTCAGTAGTGAAAATGAAGTGGTTCCCTAGTAACCAAGTAGTCAATTGTTTCGTACTGCTGGGTGAGTTGCGGTGGATGATAGAGATTCAGTTTAAAACGAGGACACTGTGTGTGCACCAGTTGATAAAGCGTCACTTAAATTGCTTTTAATTAATGACTTTAGCCTGTAATTTGTATTGCGTCGCTTTTAAATAACTGTTGTTTTATTTGACCATTTTTATATGCGGTTTGTGTTTGCATAATGTAGCAATGACACTAAAAAGGTCGTATGTGGGTGCTAGAGTGGTTTAGGAGGAACGTAACCTCAAAATTCCCTTGTGACAAGTGAGCTCGGAATTTCGTTGCAATTTTATGTATATTAAAATGATTTTCTCTATTAATTATTGCTTGACTATGTATTTCTTCTGTAAAATGATCCTACGAAATATGTTTTTTGAGTATCAGTTACGCATGGGAAGGAAAGCGAGATGGCCTAGGCGGTTTCCCAAGGATGTTTCACTTGGTGGCATAGGTACAACACACCAAGTAGCTACAACATAAGAAAAACTTGGGTTGATCCAATACAGTTATCGTACTGTCTTGGTGTTGCCAGTTCCAAGGCTAGCGGGCGACAGAGATGGAAGATATATCTGTCTTTGTCTCACCTAGCAAGTATACAGATGCTGAGATGTACAGTGATACAGATGCTGACAGAGAAATTCGCATAATATTTCAGCATGTGTGTGAGAACATATACAATGATTATCTCATAATCTGAACCTTAAAACGTTGAACTGGAGAACAGTTCGCTTACATAGCTATCGTTCATATGCACACAAACAAAATGATTCATATTAGTTGCATTCTACGAAAGAAGGTGTTTGCTACAGTGAAACAAATTAGTGACATTTCGACGATGTGTGAATATTGATACAGAAATTAAGGTTTGCCAGAAGTAAAGAATCATGATGGATGTCAAAGGAATGTTGGTTCTCTGTTACGACAAGGGCAAGGCCAGCAGTTGTGGGGAAAGTTGTTATAACAAAAGCAATGTGAGAAACAGTATCCTTAGCAGTTTTCTAAAAGGGGCTCACTTGACTTGTATGAATAGGGAATTCTTTGGATCACTTACAATGGCGACAAAACAGCTACAAAGGGACTTTGTTGAAAAGGAGTTTTGAGAGTGAAAGTGATACACCACGCGCAGCTGTGGTCATTCAAACAGTCTTCGGCGAGGAGCCGATGTGGACAGTTCGTGGCTAGGAAGCCATTAGAGGAGTCTTCGGCGTCAGGCCGATTAGAAGAGTCTCAGGCGTGAAGCCTATTAGGGCGGTCAACCTGTTCTGTGTTTGATATTTTTCGGTTCATATATACGTGAGGAACGAATCAAGTTTATCGAGCAATAAACACTCTGCCGTCAGTAACTCTAAACAGAGATTGGTAACCCTTGGTCGGCAACTTTCATTTCGATGTTTTAAAAGAAGAAGCAGTAAATAAATAAGTTGGAAACGGGCATTCCAGTGTTATTAAAATCTCCTTCTCACACCCATCCACGCATACCCTGAGAGAAACCTCATTGCTCGCCGACTTATTTGCTCGCCATTAAATTATTTGCATCAAATTTGCGTCACAACGTGGAATTGTGTGCACCCAGAAGCCATTTAGTTACAATATAGTCTCTGTTTTAATGATGTCATATTTGTATACTGTCCGTAATGTACTTTAAACCAATGTTTGTTTCATTAAAATACTTAATTATACGGAAAATATGAATGTGTATTTATGAAGCACTAAAGTTGTGTACTGTATACATAAATTTTAGTTTTGCAGCAGCAATATCGCTTATTTCAAGCAGTAATTCGCGACTATCATTTGTTCTCCTATATTTGAGCCCAAGAGATTTCAGAATATTATGCATAGAAGATACAGAATCCGTATATTCTATTTTTCCCCTCATTAAATTGGTCAGCCTTTTGGCAGTAGAATATTCACCCTTGTATAAATCATAAACTCTTCTACGTAAAACATACGTTTGAAAATTGTTTAAGTTGGTAGCACTTCTTGAGCTGCACGATGTTTCTTTTGAGATCTAAATATGGAAAGTTCTCCTAATTTGCTAAACTGTTTGCCTTCTTTAACAATTTTCGTCATAGTATGAGCCCTCACGTCACAAACTTGTATCATTAATTCTGGGCTCTGAGTGAAATTTTTACATTCGAAAATGTCTTTCGTCATCTGTTTGAAAAAGAAATACACATTAACAAGAGTATGTCTAGCCTGCTTATGTAAAATCTTACGAGTTTTGCAGTTACTACTAGACGCACCAATACTATGCTTGCTAAGCGATATATTTACTAACTTTGAAAAGCAAGTGTACACTCTTAAAAGATCACCACTTTACTGAATGTAAGGTACAAAATGCAACTGCAGCATAGTACATGTGTGCTTTTCATCACTGACAGTTAATGATTCTTTTATTTCCAGTCAGGCGTCTTATCTTTCCATATATCCGAAAGCAGTAGTGCCACAAACAAGTAATCCTCAGAAAGAATAGCTCTGTAACATGGGGAAAACAAAATTAATTCTGTGGGGCAGTATGCGTGCTTAACTGTACAACGTCACACTCACCGAATTGGCTAGTAGCGATAGAATAGCCGTGCTTAGTCCTACTTTATGTCCATTACAATTTTCCATCTACCTTAGTCGCAGTGACGACTCCACGATTTTATCCAATATTATCCTACATAGGGGAAGAAGAGAACGTTGCATTCCAACCAAAAATTTTATATTTCACTAGATATATGTAGAGCTCATATGAAAAATATGACCGATTTGACAAATGTATTAGCCTTTGTAACAGTACTTTCTGGCTGTGTTTGAGGTATGAAGGATTTGTAAATTTATAAAAGCTGGTTATGTAAATGTATTTAATAATTTAAATATATAAAAATGTATGTAGTAGTGTGATTGGCCGAAGTAGTAGTGGTGTGACGTGGTGTGACGTGATGTGGTGACATGCCAGTGGATCGGCCAATCACAAAATAAAGTGGAAGTAACTATAGTGACAAGAAAATCAATAATCTTAAGAAAAGTGTTATAATCTTCAGTCATGTTTCACAACGATGAAAGATGTTGCGGGGAATGTAATTGTAAAGGAAAGTTAATAACATTCAAGAAGTGTTATTCGATATTTGTAATAGAAACGAGTGAATTGTAGTTCATATTATATAATTAAATAATATATTATGAAATCGGAGTCATATAAATTTTATTTCTGTCACCAAAAATCCACATCCACACCTGAGAAAAGATCTCATGACTCTTATTTAATCAAAGCTCAACCTGGATCTTCCAAAAAGTTGGCGTGCTTCCTATCTGCTGGGAGTGGAGAACAAATATATTCCCGTTGCACATTTCTGGAGATTATGTGGAGAAATAAAGATTATTTTTATGTCCTGGATGTATTAGCCGACTCTCGTACTTCCAAATTAAACTTTAAAAAAAATTTTCTGCTACAGAAAGTAGCTGTCAGATACCTGGCAAAATTAATGCGTATCAGTTCATGCAGGCCGTATTTTAAAAAATTAAACATACTTAGTCTTCTCTGCATATTTATTCTGCGAACAATAATTTTTGTACATAACAGGAATGTAACCTCCACACATTCCGATGTGCACACACATGAAACAAGGGGAAAACATAACTATATAGTTAAAGATCACAGGCTAAAACTTTTTGAACATAAGCCCCAATACTTTGGTCCAAAACTACTTAGTAAGCTTCCGGAAAGCCTAACAAATACTGTGTCAGCTGTTAAGTTTAAATCTAAACTGACTAAATTCTTGATAAGCAGAGCCTACTACAGTATCGATGAATATTTTGATGACAACTTCGATGAATTTGAATGATTATGTTTTGTGTCTATAAGTTTGTGTGTATGTGTGTGTGTTTGAGAGAGAGAGAGAGAGAGAGAGAGAGAGAGAGAGAGAGAGAGAGAGAGAGAGAGAGAGAGAGAGAGAGAGAGAGAGAGAGAGAGAGAGAGGGAGGGAGGGAGGGAGGGAAGATGATTGACAATTTTTTCGATATTTATAATCGTTTACTTTTAAGAGAGAGTATGTATTACAAATGACGTGGCTTAATTGTGTTCAAACACTGTATTAAGTTGCAATAAATATGAATATGAATACTTCCAATGAACTCTCTGTATCACACCCTTGCCTATAATACACTACGTTCTCTGCTTAAGGGTATGTATGACTGAAATTTCATGAAAATCGTGAAAATAACGACTTTTTTATTTTAATTCTATAAAATAATTTAGACATTCCCGAATGTGAAAAATGCATAATTTGCCTCCGAACGCCATTTTTAAATGCTTATTTAAATGTCGGTGGCCTTTAAACTCTGTCAGAGTCACGCCCTCTTTTGCCTACATCCACATTCTTTGTCTGTTTTCCGTTCTTAAATTTTCAATTCAAGAAAAGAAAAATAAGGCTTTCAGACAAAACAGTTCCTAAATTGTTGCCAATATGTCAGAGGCTGGCTTCTACAACATTACTAGAGATGTTCAAAACAGGAAAAACACAGAATGCCAATGAATCTTTGCATCATGTCATATGGAATAAGTTCCCAAAGGAAGTTTTCATATCAAAACAAAAATTGGACCTTGCTGTTATTAAAAGCATCAGTGAGTTTAACATGGGTAGTCTTAAGTCATTGGAGCTGCAGCGAAATATCAGAGGTGAAAGTGTAGTAGACTCAGCAAGGAAAACTTCAGTGCAGCGAGATCAGACTCGTATCCTGCAAAGCAAGAAGCGAAATTGTGCAGAAGAAAAGCAACATCTAAAGAAGAAAAAGGTGGAAAAAGCAGCAACAGAGGAGAGGAAAAAGAAATCTGAGGGTCCAACATATCAGCCTGGTGGATTTTAATGTGAGTTATGCAATCAAATCTTTAATCGCTGTTTTCTCAATGTTCATATTTTCAGCATTTTTCTTCCTGTAAAATGCTCCTTGCGATGCAGTTTTTGTACTACATTCATGAAATTTCCTACACAGGTTCAGAATATCATGAGGAATGGAAATTGCCCTAGGTTTTATTGTGAAATGTATATAAGCATATATTTTTAATTTTCAAACACAAAACTTACAGTTTTTTAGACAAAAAAAAGAATATTTGTAAATTAAAATTTTTTTGTGACCTAAACTAAAGGAGACACAGAAAAACCCAGAGCAATTTCAAAAAGTATGTGTATTATGAACATAGGGTTAAAATGTTAGACCAAAATTCAAAATATTTTGTCGCAAGGGACTTTTTTAGTGACGTAACAAAAAACATACAAAATTTATCATAATTTCTAAACTGCTGGAGAAAAATGGTTGAAATTTAGGTTGTAACATGTTTACATTATACTACACCTATGGTGTAAATTTGAAAAAGCTAGCATTATTAGTTCAGAATTTGAAAATTTCAGTCATACATACCCTTAACACAGTGAGTCAAAATTAGAAGCATTTTGATGCATGGAGACGATGTATATTTGATTGGAACGTAAACTAAAAATGAAAGACAAATGACGATGTTTAAACCGTTCCTCACTTTTCGGCAGGAAGCTTCACATCAAAGCCTGCTGTTACTTTTCCTGCGCCCACTCGAAAACTTCTGGTTTGTGGACAAAAGAAGGATTCCTACGTCATTATCTGAGTAAACAGTTTAACGTGGTCGACTAATTTTAAACCTTATTATGTTCCAGAGATAAAGTCGGGTGACACGCACGTGCCGCACGCGAAGAGCATGAATGAAACACGCTCGTGATTATTTCGCGCTGTTTACTCATGATATCAAAAGGCTTCGAAACAACTGTTGTTTGTACAACGGATTTTAGCTTCATTATAAATCGAAAAGAGAGCGGTTCTAATCCTTCTTCAAATAAGTCCTTTATTACATGTTCTGGAATTGGCTGTACTAGTTCTAATTTGTGACACTAGATGCCACTCTTTCGAAATGAAACAGACCAAAAAACTGCACGCCAAACAACTCGTAAAACAATAGAAAGTTATAAACAAATTTCACGTTGTTTTAGAACAAATAGCATTTATTTAAATATATGTTGCAAATATTAAGTCAGGGAGAAGACAGGTAGTGGCGGTGTGACGTCAGCTCCGCCAGCTCTCATCGCCAAATATGCTCCCGAACGAAAAGCAGGCCAGCGTGTGACGTCACTGGTCTGATTGCTACTGTCCAAGGGGAATGAATAGCTAGATGTGTGCGGGTAGGACAGACAGGAAACTTATCGGGTATTAATAATAATAAGTTTAACTTACATCTTGGGTGTTGTAATATTAATGCTGACTGCTTCAATTAAACAATTGGTCACAGCTTATAAAAAATTAGATTTTGGCTCTGTGCTCTGACAAAATATATGAAACTTCAGCTCTTAGTTTATCTGGCCAGAGAATTTGTTTGTAATTACAAAAATTGTGTTTCTATCATTTTTGTAATATTGTTACAAAGTTGTTACATTATTATTACCATTATCATCATCATCATTATGATTATTATGATTATTATCATTATGATTATGATTATGTGAGATTATTTGCACATGTTCCAATTCCTGGAAAAGGTTCACTGCTGGTTCACCACAGAACTTCATGAGGCTCATTATATCCTGTTATTAGCCTTCGATATGTGTAGAGGGTCTGAGGAAAATGTAGAAATGTGTTACGGATATATATATATATATATAATATATAATATATAATATAAGCAGTGTTATCAGAAAAGTTTAAGGTTAGGGTAACGTTTTTACTACAATTGTGTGAATAAGCCAAAGAAGACAACTCAAGTTCTTCTGGTCTCTGTGTTGAAGCATCTTTCTCAGGCTTTCTTATAATACTGGATACAATGTCTCCATTATAGGTAGCTCTCCAGTTCAACAGACGTGGGTAGTCTCTGTGTTGAAGCATCTTTCTCAGGCTTTCTTATAATACTGGATACCATGCCTCCATTATAGGTAGCTCTCTAGTTTAACAGAGGTGGGTAGTCTCTGTGTTGAAGCATCTTTCTCAGACTTTCTTATAATACTGGATACCATGCCTCCATTATAGGTAGCTCTCTAGTTCAACAGACGTGGGTAGTCTCTGTGTTGAAGCATCTTTCTCAGGCTTTCTTATAATACTGGATACCATGCCTTCCATTATAGGTAGTTCTCTAGTTCCACAGACGTGGGTAGTCTCTGTGTTGGAGCACCTTTCTCAGGCTTTCTTATAATACTGGATAGCATGCCTCCATTATAGGTAGTTCTCTAGTTCCACAGAGGTGGGTAGTCTCTGTGTTGAAGCACCTTTCTCAGGCTTTCTTATAATACTGGATACCATGCCTCCATTATAGGTAGTTCTCTAGTTCCACAGAGGTGGGTAGTCTCTGTGTTGAAGCACCTTTCTCAGGCTTTCTTATAATACTGGATACCATGCCTCCATTATAGGTAGCTCACCAGTTCCACAGATGTGTGTAGTCTCTGTGTTGAAGCACCTTTCTCAGGCTTTCTTATAATACTGGATACCATGCCTCCATTATAGGTAGTTCTCTAGTTCCACAGAGGTGGGTAGTCTCTGTGTTGAAGCACCTTTCTCAGGCTTTCTTATAATACTGGATACCATGCCTCCATTATAGGTAGCTCTCTAGTTCCACAGACGTGGGTAGTCTCTGTGTTGAAGCATCTTTCTCAGGCTTTCTTATAATACTGGATACCATGCATCCATTATAGGTAGCTCTCTTGTTCCACAGACGTGGGTAGTCTCTGTGTTGAAGCATCTTTCTCAGGCTTTCTTATAATACTGGATACCATGTCTCCATTATAGGTAGTTCTCTAGTTCCACCGGGCCCAAATGACCTTGCTGTCGACGGGCCCTAAAACCCCACATACTCACTCACTCACTCTAGTTCCACAGACGTGGGTAGTCTCTGTTTTGAAGCACCTTTCTCAGGCTTTCTTATAATACTGGATAGCATGCCTCCATTATAGGTAGCTCTCCAGTTCAACAGACGTGGGTAGTCTCTGTGTTGAAGCATCTTTCTCAGGCTTTCTTATAATACTGGATACCATGCATCCATTATAGGTAGCTCTCTAGTTCCACAGACGTGGGTAGTCTCTGTGTTGAAGCATCTTTCTCAGGCTTTCTTATAATACTGGATACCATGCCTCCATTATAGGTAGCTCTCTAGTTCAACAGACGTGGGTAGTCTCTGTGTTGAAGCATTTTTCTCAGGCTTTCTTATAATACTGGATACCATGCCTTCCATTATAGGTAGTTCTCTAGTTCCACAGACGTGGGTAGTCTCTGTGTTGGAGCACCTTTCTCAGGCTTTCTTATAATACTGGATAGCATGCCTCCATTATAGGTAGCTCTCTAGTTCCACAGAGGTGGGTAGTCTCTGTGTTGAAGCACCTTTCATAGGCTTTCTTATAATACTGGATACCATGCCTCCATTATAGGTAGTTCTCTAGTTCCACAGACGTGGGTAGTCTCTGTGTTGAAGCACCTTTCTCAGGCTTTCTTATAATACTGGATACCATGCCTCCATTATAGGTAGTTCTCTAGTTCCACAGAGGTGGGTAGTCTCTGTGTTGAAGCACCTTTCTCAGGCTTTCTCATAATACTGGATACCATGCCTCCATTATAGGTAGCTCTCTAGTTCCACAGACGTGGGTAGTCTCTGTGTTGAAGCATCTTTCTCAGGCTTTCTTATAATACTGGATACCATGCATCCATTATAGGTAGCTCTCTAGTTCCACAGACGTGGGTAGTCTCTGTGTTGAAGCATCTTTCTCAGGCTTTCTTATAATACTGGATACCATGTCTCCATTATAGGTAGTTCTCTAGTTCCACCGGGCCCAAATGACCTTGCTGTCGACGGATCCTAAAACCCCACATACTCACTCACTCACTCTAGTTCCACAGACGTGGGTAGTCTCTGTTTTGAAGCACCTCTCTCAGGCTTTCTTATAATACTGGATAGCATGCCTCCATTATAGGTAGCTCTCCAGTTCAACAGACGTGGGTAGTCTCTGTGTTGAAGCATCTTTCTCAGGCTTTCTTATAATACTGGATACCATGCATCCATTATAGGTAGCTCTCTAGTTCCACAGACGTGGGTAGTCTCTGTGTTGAAGCATCTTTCTCAGGCTTTCTTATAATACTGGATACCATGCCTCCATTATAGGTAGCTCTCTAGTTCAACAGACGTGGGTAGTCTCTGTGTTGAAGCATCTTTCTCAGGCTTTCTTATAATACTGGATACCATGCCTTCCATTATAGGTAGTTCTCTAGTTCCACAGACGTGGGTAGTCTCTGTGTTGGAGCACCTTTCTCAGGCTTTCTTATAATACTGGATAGCATGCCTCCATTATAGGTAGTTCTCTAGTTCCACAGAGGTGGGTAGTCTCTGTGTTGAAGCACCTTTCTCAGGCTTTCTTATAATACTGGATACCATGCCTCCATTATAGGTAGTTCTCTAGTTCCACAGACGTGGGTAGTCTCTGTGTTGAAGCACCTTTCTCAGGCTTTCTTATAATACTGGATACCATGCCTCCATTATAGGTAGTTCTCTAGTTCCACAGAGGTGGGTAGTCTCTGTGTTGAAGCACCTTTCTCAGGCTTTCTTATAATACTGGATACCATGCCTCCATTATAGGTAGTTCTCTAGTTCCACAGAGGTGGGTAGTCTCTGTGTTGAAGCACCTTTCTCAGGCTTTCTTATAATACTGGATACCATGCCTCCATTATAGGTAGCTCTCTAGTTCCACAGACGTGGGTAGTCTCTGTGTTGAAGCATCTTTCTCCGGCTTTCTTATAATACTGGATACCATGCATCCATTATAGGTAGCTCTCTAGTTCCACAGACGTGGGTAGTCTCTGTGTTGAAGCATCTTTCTCAGGCTTTCTTATAATACTGGATACCATGTCTCCATTATAGGTAGTTCTCTAGTTCCACCGGGCCCAAATGACCTTGCTGTCGACGGGCCCTAAAACCCCACATACTCACTCACTCACTCTAGTTCCACAGACGTGGGTAGTCTCTGTTTTGAAGCACCTTTCTCAGGCTTTCTTATAATACTGGATACAATGCCTCCATTATAGGTAGCTCTCCAGTTCAACAGACGTGGGTAGTCTCTGTGTTGAAGCATCTTTCTCAGGCTTTCTTATAATACTGGATACCATGCATCCATTATAGGTAGCTCTCTAGTTCCACAGACGTGGGTAGTCTCTGTGTTGAAGCATCTTTCTCAGGCTTTCTTATAATACTGGATACCATGCATCCATTATAGGTAGCTCTCTAGTTCCACAGACGTGGGTAGTCTCTGTGTTGAAGCATCTTTCTCAGGCTTTCTTATAATACTGGATACCATGTCTCCATTATAGGTAGATCTCCAGTTCCACAGACGTGGGTGGTAGAATGAGGTGGGCTGGGTCTTAAATGGACATTTCATCACACAGTTCCAGTCATAGATCATTCCCTGACAGACATTCACAACAGTAAAAGGAGTAGTTTAATTCTTGAATTTATAATCATATTTACGAACTCCTCTGGGAGTTTCCATTCTCTGTTTCAAATTCCAAAGACAAATATTTTTATCACATTCCATGTAGGAATGGCTGCCGCTGAACCACAACGAAGAGCTAATGGTGGGATACGTGGCTATCGCACTGTCTCTGTTGTCAGAAATATGACTTACCTGGTTCTTTTGCAGTACGCCAAAATAAGAGTGCTGTTCAATAAAAAATGATCATAAGTTTTTTACGGTCATATCTTTTCGCACTAAAATTTAATCTTATTATATTCTGTTAGCTTAATGTGAAACAAACACGCCGCATTAGTTTCATTGTTGGTACTTATGGTTCCCGCCTGTGAGAACCAGGCAAGTTCACACATGTTCAGTATCGGCCACCGCTGCAATGGAGACAACAAACGAGGAACAATATGCAGCTTTGAAATTCTGCTTTCGTCTCAACAAATCTTCAGTTTGGGCCTACACAATCTTACAGGAGACCTATGGAGAGTCTGTTCTTCACTACAGCACAGCTCGAAGGTGGTTTAAAATGTTTAAAGAGGAGAGACAATCAATTTCAAAGGAAGTTAGACGTGGTTCTCTAGTTACTGCTCTTACGGAAGAAAACATCAACACTGCTGCTGTCATTGTGAGAGAACACCGACGAAATACCCTAAGATCACTTTCTGAAATACTGAGCATTTCATTGGTGGCCACACACACGTTGGTGACAGAAACATTACACATGAGACGTGTTTGTGCGCGATGGGTTCCGAGACTGTTGATTCCCGAACAAAAGGACATTCGCATGCAGGTCTACATGCAGTTAAAGTTGATTTTAGAGGGTGATCCGGAGTTTCTTTCAAACGTAATCACTGCTAATGAAACTTGGCTACATCATTTTTATCCTGAGAGCAAACAGCAAAGCTCAGTGCGGAAATCTCCTTCATCACCAGCCCCCCCAAAAAGCAAAAGTGGTTGCTTCTGCTGGGAAAGTTATGGGCATCTCATTCTTTAATATTCATTCAGCATGATGTACCTGCACACATATCTGTAACTGGACAATACTACAGTGATGCCCTCGAAACAGTGCAATTCCATATAGGGCGCAAAAGTTAACAATTCCATGAAGCAGGCTGGATGCTGCACCACGAAAATGCGCAGCCGCATAATGCCAATGTTTCTGAATATCTTGCAGAAATCAGCGTGAAGTGCATCCCTCACCCGCACTATAGTCCGGATTTAGCCCCATGTGACGTTTTTCTATTCCCTAACTTGAATAAACGCCTTCGTGGGAGGCATTATCCATTATCAGGAGCAGTGGTGAAGGCTGTGGAGGCGATTTTGAAGGATGTCACAAACATTTATGGAGCATGTCTTTGAAGTCTGGCAGAAATGCTGAGACAAGTGTATAGCACTCAGAGGAAGCTATTTTGCGATGGACCGTCAAAATTTTGTGGATGAGTAAAGGTACGTTGTCAAAAGAAGTTGTGATCATTCCTTAATGAACAACTCTCGTATAAACGTCAAAAAAACATGACTAACCAGTTATTTCCCTGTTTTATACCTCTAAAGATGGTAATTCTCATGGAGTAATCAATGAAAAGTGAAACTCATTTTGGGAAAAAAATGACTCACGTGTATTTTCCCCTGGACCCTTCATTTGTTTCTCCTGAGACTGTAAAGGGTTTACAGGATGTTAGTGTTTAAGCTTATTGCAATTCCTTCCTCTGTTTTTCATTTTGTCCTTCCGTTTTGGTTATTCTTCCTGTGCAAGTAGCCACACGGGCCTTGCATTCATCTTAAAAATACATAAATCGGAAAGGCCTACAATAAATTAATGATCTGACGTGATTGGAGATCGATCGATTGTTATTGCCGCAGTCTCTCCGCCAATAAATCTCATTAATACTCAAAGCATTGTGTTGATATTTTTGTTAAATGCTTGTACCAGAGGACAATGAAATGCGATGCTTTATAATTTTGCTCGACAAGCGAATCGATTTTGGACGTATATCCCTGTGGCGTTTTATTGGGCCTCGCTACGCGTCATGCGGCGGGCGAGAAAAAAAAGAAAAGCGTATGCAAATGCTCGCGCCCCGCCGCGATTGTTTTGTTTTTTACCCAAGATAACGCGTCTGGAGCAAGATGCCTTGGTTTATTGGAATTACGTCAAAATAAATTTGATCTTAAGCCACATTCAATTCTGTTTCCTAGAAATTTTATACATTTTTTTCAGTTTTTAACTATGCTACAGCTTGTTTAAAATTCGTCTAAAACTTCTAAACTTTGTTTTGGCGCCCTCCGAGCATGACTACAAAATTTCTAGACAAAGTATATGTGCACTCTCTAAAACGAAGTTTTGTAAATGTGATTTACAAATATGATTTAACTTCACTATCGTCCAGAAGTACAGTACCAACCAAACCCCTTATTACGTACTACTATTAGGCTGTTTCATAAGTAAATAGGTTTCTGATTTTGGTGTTTTGGAGAATTAAATTGGTTTAACAATGCTATGTATAGGATGTCATAGCTAGTGTTTACTTATTTATTTATTTATTTATTTATTTATTTATTTATTTATTTATTTATTTATTTATTTATTTATTTATTTATTTATTTATTTATTTATTTATTTATTTATTTATTTATTTATTTATTTATTTATTTATTTATCTATTTATTTATTTATCTATTGATCTATCTATTGATCTATCTATTGATCTATTTATTTATTTATTTATTTATTTATTTATTTATTTATTTATTTATTTATTTATTTATTTATTTATTTATTTATTTATTTATTTATTTATTTATTTATTTATTTATTTATTTATTTATTTATTTATTTATTTATTTATTTATTTATTTATTTATTTATTTATTTATTTATTTATTTATTTTTTTATTTTTTTATTTATTTATTTATTTATTTATTTATTTATTTATTTATTTATTTATTTATTTATTTATTTATTTATTTATTTATTTATTTATTTATTTATTTATTTATTTATTTATTTATTTATTTATTTATTTATTTATTTATTTATTTATTTATTTATTTATTTATTTATTTATTTATTTATTTATTTATTTATTTATTTATTTTTGTAATTTATATCCTCCAACGTTAAGTCATATCGGACGATGAATGGAATGGGTGAAATTATGTTAACATGAGCCCGGGGTCCATGGAGCTTAGAGTTGCCTGACATTCGTCTTTTAGGATAAGGAAACACCCCGAAAAAACCTTATCCAGGTAACTCACCCTGACCAAGATTCGAACCCGGGACTTCTTGAACGTGAGGCAGACATGCAACCATCTGCGCTACCGAGGCGGGCATAGCCAGTATAGCGTCGATTACGAGCATGTATCAGTCTTCAGTTAATGGAAATTAATTATTCTTTCACACTGGCCGTGTGTAGGCTAAATTGTGGAAACGTAGAGTCAGACTGAAAAGTTCAATGCCATATCCGGGATTTGAACCATGGATCTTCTGGTTTCCGTCCAGCCGCTCTGCCATGGAGCTACTATGTCCAACGTGCCGATATAACATTAAATTCTCCAACTGACTCTTGTTTTTCCCGGTAAACCACTAGGAGTTCTCATAAACACATGAGACAACTACCTTAATGGTGACTTACATCGTGTAAGTACTTTAAGGTCCAGGCTTTATAGTTAACCCTTACGTTTCCAGTCTTCAGTTGTTAATAAACAATCACAAAATGGAGATAACAAAGTTTGAACATAGAGTACTTCTAAAACACTACTAGAAACAAGATTATAAAGTCGCTGTCACAGCTCGAAGAATATGTGAAGTGGAAGGAGAAGATGTCGTTAGTGAGCGTGTGGTACAGAGATGGTTCCAACGTTTTAACAATGGAGAAGAAAACACTAAACATTTGCCACGTTCTGGAAGACCTAAAGTATGGAATATTCAGGATACATGCCAAGTTTTGAGAGAAAATTCGCAGCAATGTACCCGTAGGCTTTCATACAATCTTGGTACATCAAAGGATATATTACATCGCCACATTAAGACATTTGGAAAATCATACAGAACCTGTAGATCTTTTCGTCATTATACTGAGTCAGAGGTTCTACACCCATTAGTCCTGGACCCGTAGGACCAGAACCCTGGCCTCACGGGTTTTTTACCGTAGGACAGTACCTATTTTTTAAACTGCCGCCCCCCCCCCGCAGCATACGGCATACAGGACGGAAGTGGATATGCCACTTACGCGCCTATCCAAAATGGACCGGCTACCAAATCTCGGTAGGGCCGCCTAGTGATCTAGCACACCAGCTACTAGCTCTGCAGGCTAGTACCCGGGACATATTAGGCAACCCTCTATCTACTCCGGGCGGCCGTAGCCTGGCCGGAGGTACCCAATTTCCCGTGGGTGTCGGGAACACACTGCCCCCTCAAGTCCAACCCAATCCGAACAGCTCCCAGTCAGGGAGGAGCTCGAATGTTCGGCCCGAGGTTCCTCTGGTAACGTCAGTGGTACCACGAGTGCTAAGGGTCCGCAGCGCCCGCACCACGACAGCTGTAGGGGTTGTATCCCCTCCCTTACTTTAGATCTTTACGTCATGAACTGATACATAAATAAGGTGAACGTAGAGTGGATTTATGTGGTCAGCTTATTCTTAATCCCATGGTTACTATATTTGTCAGGACAATTGTCACTTGTGACAAAAAATGGATATATTACCGAAACGCTGATGCCCCAAAGCAAATGTTTATCCCCGCCAAGCTGCAAAAGTAATCGTTAACAAAGAATTGTGTGTGTTGAAGACCACAGGACAAAAGAATTAATGTTGACACTCTTTCTTGCACAAAGAGGCCAGTTGCGAGCTAAACATTTTAACATCTATTAGTTGATTTTCTTCTTTTAATGGCGACGAAACATTTGCTCCAATATTTGAATTTTCCCAAGCATCGTGTATATCAGGAGGAATGTTTAAGTTTGTGGATGTTCTGACAATCTGAGATTCATGGATCGTAGCTCATAAACAGATCCATGAACATCATGAAAAGATTGTAGTGCATTGAGACAATTCTTCTCACGATATCTTCTCGAAAGTTCGTTCGCCATAGCTTTTTTCCGTTCGGCAATTTTTTCTTGAACTCGCATGCTTTCCATTTCCTCATTAGGTTCATCCTGCATCCAAGAATTCACTAGTTGAGGTTCCATTCGCTTCCGTTTACAATATTTATTCCTGCGCGCGTTGGTGTGTTCCCTTTTAAGTTGGAATTTGCCATTGGTTTGGGTTTATTCTTCCACTTTCTATAACCTAAATTATTTATAAATTCGTATATAATAAGAGGTTAAGTAGTATAAGGGCCGTTCTTACAAACGTCGGTCATCCCGCTGACAACTTGGCCAAGGATAATTTTCGTCCGTTAGTGTTAGGGCTTCGACATCGATAGTTACGAAACATCGATATTTACTGGAAAACATCGATGTATTGAAGTCGATATTTTTATAAAATCGATCTTTTTCAGTCGATTTGTATTTTCCAAACAAAATAATATATATTTTAATTTTTTTTTCTATAAAAATAAAATTTATATATCAAATCTTTTGAACCTCGGTCGGTCTTTGAGTTTGTGAAAAACATAACCTATAAGTTGTAAATGAAAATAAACGCAAAGCGTCATTTTAATACGAGATAATTTTATTTTTTACATGTTATTACATTTAATTTATTGATGTTTAACGTTTTACTACTCACAATAAAGAGAAGTTGTCAATAAAAATAGCCAGTTCTTAAATGAAACATCCCTTTAACGAATTCCTAACACTTTTGTTTCCAATTAGCACACTCGTTTTATTTTTCGTTATTATGGTTTTAATTATTCAAATACCGAACTTGGGTGACATTATCTGTTTCTTTTGATGATTATTATAATTGTTTAAAGTGGAATTTGACATGTTGTCGACTTGTTAAATGACAGAAGGTTATCTAACCGGATCGGTTACCGACACTTGACAGACGTTTGTAAGAACGGCCCTACGAAACTCCTGTAGGTTTTCTGAATTTTTCATAGTATTTGAAACATGTTAAAACATACCTGGATGTATGTTGTTAATACGCTGTGGAGTACGACAGAACATCTACGGTGTATAGCGGTATGTCAAACATAAGACTGAAATAACGAATGAGTGTGGGGCAGTTCGGATTGAGCCGACTCGAGCCGACTCCACCCGAATGAGCGTCACATATTCCAGCGTGACGGTTCAATTTAATTCACTACCCACAAAAATTGCTAAATGCGCCTAAAGAAGTTTTCACTTCAAAAATCAGTTCGGTTCCAAAGTAATGTTCCGTCTAGTGTAATTTTGAAGGTGTTATTCACTGGGAGCTTGTTCAAAACGGGCGGGCGATTGATGCGGATCTTTAATCTCATCAACTGGAACGAGTTCATGCAATTTTGAGACGAAGCTGCCCAGTATTATTTAACCTAAGTAGAGATCTACTGCAGCAGGACAACGTAACACCCTATACTGCAAGAAAAATCATGGAAAGCATTCAGGAACTGGGAGGAATCGAACTGCTACCACACCTAGCATACAGCCCTGATCTCTGTTCGTGTCGTGCTTAATTTAATGCAGAGGACCATCTTGATTTTAGCAGTAACCAAGGAAACTGATTTTGTGGACTATACTCGATAGAGCTGTATTCATATCACTAGATAAATTTATTGCACACGCTACATTTCTTATGTGAATAATCATGAAGGAGACAACAATACATTTAATATTTGAGATAAACTAAAACGGTTCTTTCATTGCAACAACAAGCTGCACGCAACCGCAACCACACAACTAAGCGCATCACATGTCTCAACATTTCTGTAACTCTAAAGGAAGAAGAAGCGTGTTTTTTGCGCGCTGGCGAGTCACATGATTGGCTGGTCGCATAACCGGCGCCAAGTGAAATATTCATGCGCACGCCGGAACAAATGACGATAATAGCGCAACCAATCTCAGATTATCATCTCTTTCGATCCTAGGTCCAATTCTTTGTATTTAACCATGTTGGTATATTTTTATTTTTTATTGTTGTAAAGTTTAAACAATGATAGCGAAATTGTAACTCAGGGCTTGTTACGAAATCTGCGTGTTATATATTTGCAGCTTTGCTTATTTAAAATTCATGTTATGGAATGCTTTGATGCATTTTTTACAAACTGAGCCTTCAACCATGCATTGTGTGCAATCTGAGTAAAGAATAATAGAGTACAACGCCTAATATATTCACATAAGTGCAGAGAAAAGCAAATTTTAGTGTAGAGTGCAAACATTCGTTTGCATAGAAGTTCAAAAACAACTGACATTCCACCGTACACTTCCGAGGCATGGCCTCCTTTAAACCGCAAGAGATTGCAATTGAATTGATGTGATAATGATTCACGAGGGAATACATTGATCTAACCAGGCTAATATCGTCATGATCAAATACAAATTACTGCTATACACCTAGGAATAGAATCCCATGGAGTGAGGGAAATGTCATCGTATCGAACCTGAAATAATCATAAACAGGTAAAATATTAAATTATGTATTTAAAGTGGGTTTTAGAATTAAACTGTAACTACTGAAGAATAGCTATTTCGTACAGCTTTACGAAGTAACAATGTTAAAGGTGACCTACAATGTATCCTGTCCAACAGTGAAACGGAAGTTTAAAATTTGTTAACAATCGGGTGTACCATTTTGCTTGCAAATGCTACAGCATTTCCAGTATCAGGTATTCGGTTCTAGCGTGAACCTTCCGTGCAATGTTGTTCTAGTATACGAAGGCAGTCTGAAAGGTTTCCGACCTCAACATGAAGATCGCAGCACTAGTAAATAAAAGCTAGTGAATTACGACTTCAATTTTGAAATGAGGGAACAAAAAGAAGTCGCTTGAGGCTGGATCTGGTGAGTCAAGCAGTTCAAACCGTAATTCGTGGACATTGGCCATTGCAACCCCTTAGGTGTGAGGCGGTGAGTTGTCTTGGTGAAACAAGATTTTATTTTTCTGCAAATGTAGCCGTTTTTCCGCAAGTTCTGCCTTCAGCTTGTCAAGTAATGTTGTGTAGTATGCTCCTGTAATGGCTTTTCCTTTTTGAAGATAATCTATTAAAATAACTATCCCAAAAAGTTGCCATCGCTCTCTCAGCCGAAAACTTCGGAGCCAGTTCCCCCATTGCAGTCCACTGTTTGGATGTATTGTTGTTTCGGGCGTATAATGTTTTATTCAAGTTTCATCTACAGTAATTAATCGGCAGAAGAACTAGGATTTATTTCGTCTAAACTGCGCCAACAGAGCGTTGGAAATGTTCATTCGAACACGTTTTTGGTCTAACGTGAGCAAACGCGGCCCCAAAGTATGGACTGCTTTCTCATGTCTAAACGTTGATTTTATATGTGACAAACAGGTTCTTTTGGCACGTTCATAGCCTCTGCTATCTCTCTCACTTTAATTTGGTTGTCATCTAGAAACATTTGGTGAACTTTGACGATGTTTCCGTCGGTAGTTGCAGTTTTTGGACCTGCCGAACGTTCATCGTCTCCCAAGCTCTTACGGCATGTTTAAATTCAGCTGCCCACAATTTCCCTGTGGTAAATTATGGTGCAGAGTCTCTATTCACAGAATCCAACTCATCTATGATTTACGTAGGTGTATTGCCTTTCAAAAATATATATTTAATGACAGCCCGATACTTGACTTTGTCCGTTTTCATAAAAAACCTCACATAAACTCACTCAAACAACGACTGAACATCCAAAATGGCTGTAACTTTGGTGAGTAAGTGTCTGAAGAAATACATCGAAACTCGCCAGCTTTTATTTACGAGTGCTGCCATCTTCATGTTGAGGTCGAAAAGTGTACAAACCACTCTCGTAGATACTGATGCTTCTGGATGCTAGAACTTGTAATGTAAGAAAGTTATGTTCCTTTTAGGAGGTAAGTAAAGCAATTGTGCACTGAATTTTAAAAAAACTAAACATGTAACTTTAGGTAAACCAGCTGCAGGCAACAAAATCACAGTAAAGATATGAAAACCGATGATATTTCTATAAAACTAATACACTCTGGTGTCTAGCATACTGACATTCAAATCTACCGGTCTCCCTAGACTCTAGAAATGTAAATATTTGTGTGAATTTAATGTAATAACCAAAAGTTACACAAACACCAGTGTAAACGTAGAACCTGCATGAACCGTTCATTTGTTTACCTCGCTTTGCAGCGACAACAGTTCCTTCTAGCGAGGCTAGATATACTACAACTATTTTAAGTGTATAATGAGTGCAGATATGCATTGTTGCACAAAAATATGTTTAAATAATGACTACGACAATACATCATCGTTGAGATCACAGATTGTAACCACTAAATTAACAGCTGACGGGTGCACTAGCGAATCCAATAAACATGTTCAACGTTCATTAGAAAAAAGAAATGTACAACAGGTCATTTAACATATCATTTGATTGACGCTACAAAATTTACGAGTCTAGTGTCACAAACAATTGGTGGAGGTCATGGAAGTGCATTTCTTTTGTTTTTGTGACGAGCGTGTTTCGATATTATGTTCACGAAACAATGCACAACTCGAAATGACAATGAACCACAAAGTTGTGAATTAAAGAACAGCATTGCAGACACATTTTTAAAAATTAATTTTCATTATATCTATATTGCTTTTACAATTTTCTGATTTATTCAAACTTTTCTTTCAAATGTATTTTTTAAGCTTTCAATTATTTCATATTTTGTTTGATTTTCCAATTTATCTTTTATTACTTAAAAGCACGTACTTTTTAATTTTTGCTTTATTTTATATTTTTAAACCATTTATTGATCTCATTCCTTGCCTTAAGCTTTACCCTAAATTAGGAATAGTTTTATTACCTTTTGCTTTGTTTTCTCTTTGTTTAAAGTTTCGTTTTTACCTTTGACAGATGAGTGTCTTTTTTACCGCACACAATTATTTATATATCAACATTATCTAGTATGTTTTAATTGACATTTTTTCACTTTCTTCACAACTTTGGCATTTCTCAGTAGCATAAATAAAAATACAAAATTTTCTTTAGATAAGCCCTTTTACAGACCACCATTCATCAAGACGAAAAATCATGGCTGCTGCATGATTACGTCAATGAAATGTATTACCGCTTTTGACGACTTAATATTAGTAAAGTCAAGGCCCGGTAAAATATATGAACAATATTGTAGTTGAAAATTAATTATTCTTTCAAACTACCGTGTGTCGGACGCACTATGAAGGAGTAGAGGCAGACTGAAAAATTCAATGCCATAGCCGGGATTTGAAACACTGATCTCTTGATCTCCGTCCAGCAGCTCTAAACCTTTGAGCTACTATGTCCAACGTGCCAAAATGACATTAAATTCTCCAACTGACTCGTGTTTTTCCCGGTAAACCACTAGGAGTTCTCATAAACACACGAGACAACTACCTTAATGACGACTTGCTATGCTGTAAGTACTTTAAGGCCCGGGCTTTATAGTTCGGACCACTATTAGGTACAACTGACTCGTGCTTTTCCCGGTAAACCACTAGGAGTTCTCATAAACACATGAGACAACTACCTTAATGACGACTTACTATGCTGTAAGTACTTTAAGGCCCGGGCTTTATAGTTCGTACCACTATTAGGTACAACTGTCTCGTGTTTTTCCCGGTAAATCACTAGGAGTTCTCATAAGCACATGAGACAACTACCTTAATGACGACTCACTTTGCTGTAAGTACTTTAAGACCCGGACTTTATAGTTCGGACCACTATTAGATACAACTGACTCGTGTTTTTCCCGGTAAACCGCTAGGAGTTCTCATAAACACACGAGACAACTACCTTAATGACGACTTACTATGCTGTAAGTACTTTAAGGCCCGGGCTTTATAGTTCGGACCACTATTAGGTACAACTGTCTCGTGTTTTTCCCGGTAAATCACTAGGAGTTCTCATAAACACATGAGACAACTACCTTAGTGACGACTTACTATGCTGTAAGTACTTTAAGGTCCAGGCTTTATAGTTCGGACCACTATTAGGTACAACTGACTCGTGTTTTTCCCGGTAAACCGCTAGGAGTTCTCATAAACACACGAGACAACTACCTTAATGACGACTTACTATGCTGTAAGTACTTTAAGACCCGGGCTTTATAGTTCGGACCACTATTAGGTACAACTGTCTCGTGTTTTTCCCGGTAAATCACTAGGAGTTCTCATAAGCACATGAGACAACTACCTTAATGACGACTTACTTTGCTGTAAGTACTTTAAGGCCCGGGCTTAATAGTTCGGATCACTATTAGGTACAATTAATGGAAATTAATTGGTTCTTTCACACTCTCCGTGTGTAGGACGCACTGTTAAGCCCACATTTTGTCAATTTCACTTTGATAGTGGATAGCGCAGTGGTTTCGCGGCTCCAATGCAAAGGCTCCCGAGTTCGTCTCCCGGCTCTGGTGTGGCGATCTTATGTCGGTACGCTTTCACATCTGTCTAGCACATGTGAAATATCCCCTATGCCCAACTTGGTTCTGAGTCCACTGTATAAGCTGTAGGCCCTCTCTCCTCACCGCCATCTTCACTGTCACCCTACCCTCTGGGTACCCCTTCTCCTGAGAAATGGGTCCGGTCATCACGTGTTGGGGGAGAATATCCCGAAGGCCGTAGTTGCCATGTGAGACGTGTTGGTAAACAACCACTCATCTGCCCACCTCGATAGCGTAGATGGTAGCATGTTTGCCTCAAGTTCAAGAGGTCCCGAGTTCGAATCTCGGTCCGGGTGAGTTCCATGAATAAGTCTTTTTTCGGGGTTTCTCTTATCCTAAAAGACGAATGTCATGTAACTCTAAGTTCTATGGAGCCTGGACTCATTTGAGCGTCATTTTACCCATTTTATTTATCGTCCGATATGACCTAACTTTGGAGGACGTAAATTAAAAAAAAGGGGCCACCCATCTCCTTGATAGTTTAAAAAATATGTTGAAATTTATTTTTGTTACGTCACCTAAAAAGTCCTTTGCATAAAATAAATTCTGGTCTTATGATTTGACAAGAGGTTCCCAATATATCCATTTTTTGAATTTGCCTAGGTTTCTTTATGCCTCAAAAACTTTAGGCTCCAGAATTTTTTAAAGCTAGGAATATGGCTTTTCTGGCCAAACATTTGAGTTTTCTGTGTTTTAAAGTAAAAGTGTGCATCTCTCAATGAAACCCAGGGCGATTTATGTTGACCGTGTCTCTATAAACGTGTGTAGGATGTTTCATTAGTCTAACACTAAAACTGCGACACAAGGTGCATCTTAAATGATGAAAAATGCTGAAACTTTCAATAGCGAGAAAACAAAATTAATGAATTAGAAACCATATCTAATACTACCATTCACGTGACTTTCAAACTACAGAGAGTATAAATGAATATCAAGGTTTTAACTCTATAATATTTGTTACATTCAACTTACGGTATTAATTCATATGTCAAATGAAAAAGAAACTCAAGCAGTTTTACCAAGAACCTTATAAATGTTCAATGTGACTACCCTTTGTCACACGGCACACACCAAGTCTATAGCCGAGCTCTTCCCAAACGTTGGTAAGTCTGTATTCAGTAATTGTAGCAACAGCTGTTTCAATCCGGTTTCTTAATTCTGGGAGGTCAGCTGGAAGCGGAGACACGTACACACGATCCTTGATGAAGCCCCAAAGGTAAAAATCGCATGGCGTTAGATCAGGAGAACGTGGAGGCCATGCATAGCAAACCCTGTCATTGGGGCCCCTGCGGACTATCCAGCGCTCGGGTACAGTGACGTTCAACTAATCGCGTACTTCGTTATGCCAGTGAGGTGGCGCACCAACTTGCTTCAAAGTGAAGTTCTTTGGCTCATTTCCTTCCAACTGAGGGAAGATCCATCGCTCTAGCGTATCCAGGTAAGAAGTACCAGTTACAGTAGGTTCACCAAAAAACAAAGGCCCACAAACCTTTAGCTGGGATACGGCACAAAAAACATTCACATTTGTACCATCTCGTGAGGAATTTCTGAGCCCCAAATGCGCACATTATTTCACATTTACTAAGGTGAAAGGTCGATTCATCACTGAAGAGAACACGATCCATAAAATCGTCATCGTCATGAAACATGTCGTTTGCGAAGTTGGTACGTAATCCGTGATCTGTTGGCTTTAGAACCTCTAATAACTGTAAACGGTAAGGACGTAGCCGTAAGCGTTTTCTTACAAGTTTCCAAACATGCTACACAGGAACTTGTAATTCACGACTAGACTTCCGGACTGATTTTTTGGGCTACGAGTGAACGACTCTCACACTTGCTCAGCAGTCTCTTCATTTACTCTTGGTCGTCCCTGCTCTTCCCTTTACAAAGGCAGAAGGTACCTTCAAACTGATGAAGAGTGTTATCACTAGGAGCATGCCCGCCTCGGTAGCGTAGATGGTAGCATCTCTACCTCACGTTCAAGAGGTCCCGAGTTCGAATCTCGGTCAGGTTGAGTTAAGGTTTTTTCCGGGGTTTTCCCTTATCCTTACAGACGAATGTCGGGTAACTAAGCTCCATTGACCTGGACACATTTCAGAATCATTTCACCCTCATTTCATTCACCGTCCGATATGACTTAACGTTGGAGGACGTAAAAAAAACCCTAGGGGCATCACAACCGAACTTCATGTGGAACGTACGTTTCACAATAACTACAGATTTGGTCTTTTCAGACTGCAACGCACAAAATGCTTTCTGTTTACTAGTTGGCATCTTTGCTGCTACCGCTGTCTAACGGATTGAGGCAGAAACATTGCACGCACATGTGCATTGGTGCCAACAAACAAAGCTGTTTGAATTGCTTTTTCATTTGACATATGATTTATATGTGTAAGTTTGATGTAACAAATATTATAAGGAGTTAAAACCCCGATATTCATTTATACACACCCTGTAGATTAAAGCATTTAAAATGGCTTACGGATGCTATCTAGCCATTCTTTGGATTCAGGAAGACTTGCACAATTTTATAATCCAGAAAGAGGAAAATGTGATATTTTTGAAGTGATTACGTCATTTGTATTACAAAGCCATCTTGACGTATAGTTAGTTTTAATCCTTGAATCGTTTCCACAGAATGTATGGTCTCGGAGAGAACCTCCATCTTACAAATGAATTCCCCCATTATGTAGAGAAGGAATTATAACAAGTAGAGAAGCCGCAGACCAATGACGTAATTACACTACCGCAAACAGCAGAGGTTTTGGGAGGGCCTTGAATTTAATTCCGGTTCATAATTATGTACCAGGGTTTATCTCACTTGCCCGTTCATGTTTGTCCCTGGAGAGGTGGCCCAAATAAACGACACGTCCCTTGGAAAAAGATCCCAAGGGATGATCACTGTCTATGGAGACATTACATCATCACCTCTCGCAAATGTTTGCAATGCAACGTGTTTGTGCAGCAGTTGGCTAACCTGCATTGCCCACGAGTATATCACTCCCGCTTTTAATCAGCTAGTCAGGATTTTTAATCAAAGCTTCCCTAATATTTAATGGCGTTTTAAATGACGTAATCATGGACGCGTTGCGATGTTCCATTTTTTAAATAACGCCTGATTCGAATTTGTGTATGAAAGTGAACACGTTTTATATTTAACATCCACCCATATAGAACACTTCCCACGCTGAATAAAATAGTGCTTAAATGAGTACAGGGTACATAGAGCTTAGAGTTACCATTCATCTTTAATAACGGAAAACCCTCAAAGTTAAATCATATCGGACGATGAATGAAGTGATGTTCAAATAAGTACAGGTTGCATAGAGCTTAGTTACCAGATATTCATCTATCAGGATAAGAGGAAACCTCGTTACATTTCGGACGATAAATGAAACAGTGTTCATATGAGTACATTGTACATAGGGCTTAGAGATACCAGACATTCATCTTTTATAATAAGAGAAGACCTGGAACGTTAAGTCCTATTGGACGATGTATTAAATGTTGTTCCAATGAGTACAGGTTAAACAGAGCTTAGAGTTACCAGATTCATCGTTCAGAATGAGGGAAAACCTAGGAAAAGGCGTTTTCGGCCTCATGGAGTTTGACCTCGGGATCCGATGTACGTGGTTTGTTTATGAACAGCTGCTAACCGTCAGTTATAGAACAAATTTTACTGCATTGACATTGTAGGACACGTTAAATTATAGATTTTATGCTAAATGCATCCTTTTTATTGCACTTAACCCCTTACGAGATATTTTGTTATTTGTTCGAATTCCCAAAGCTTACCTTTTTCTTAGAAAACGTCATTTTTTTATCTTTTGGACATAAAAAGCAAATGTTGTTATAAGGACGTCACCTGGACAATCAGATTTAAAACATTTGAATATCACTTAAAGTCTACTGTATTCCCTTGTAACTACAATAAGATAATGCTTATCTTGAAGTACATAGAGCAATAAGTGTTTGTACAAGAGTGGAGGAAGTCATGTATATAAAACATTTGACTATCACTTAAAGTCTACTATATTCCCTTGTAACTACAATAAGATAATGCTTATCTTGAAGTAAATAGAGCAATAAGTGTTTGTACAAGAGTGGAGAAAGTCATGTATATAAAACATTTGACTATCACTTAAAGTCTACTGTATTCCCTTGTAACTACAATAAGATAATGTTTATCTTGAAGTAGATAGAGCAATAAGTGTTTGTACAAGAGTGGAGAAATTCATGTATATAAAACATTTGATTATCACTTAAAGTCTACTGTATTCCCTTGTGACTACAATAAGATAATGTTTATCTTGGAATAGATAGAGCAATAAGTGTTTGTACAAGAGTGGAGAAAGTCATGTATATAAAATATTTGACTATCACTTAAAGTCTACTGTATTCCCTTGTTACTACAATAAGATAATGTTTATCTTGAAGTAGATAGAGCAATAAGTGTTTGTACAAGAGTGGAGAAAGTCATGTATATAAAACATTTGACTATCACTTAAAGTCTACTGTATTCCCTTGTAACTACAATAAGATAATGTTTATCTTGAAGTAGATAGAGAAATAAGTGTTTGTACAAGAGTGGAGAAAGTCATGTATATAAAACATTTGACTATCACTTAAAGTCTACTGTATTCCCTTGTAACTACTAACAATAAGATAATGTTTATCTTGAAGTAGATAGAGCAATAAGTGTTTGTACAAGAGTGGAGAAAGTCATGTATATAAAACATTTGACTATCACTTTAAGTCTACTGTATTCCCTTGTAACTACAATAAGATAATGTTTATCTTGAAGTAGATAGAGCAATAAGTGTTTGTACAAGAGTAGAGAAAGTCATGTATATAAAACATTTGACTATCACTTAAAGTCTACTGTATTCCCTTGTAACTACAATAAGATAATGTTTATCTTGAAGTAGATAGAGCAATAAGTGTTTGCACAAGAGTAGAGAAAGTCATGTATATAAAACATTTGACTATCACTTAAAGTCTACTGTATTCCCTTGTAACTACAATAAGATAATGTTTATCTTGAAGTAGATAGAGCAATAAGTGTTTGTACAAGAGTGGAGAAAGTCATGTATATAAAACATTTGACTATCACTTAAAGTCTACTGTATTCCCTTGTAACTACTAACAATAAGATAATGTTTATCTTGAAGTAGATAGAGCAATAAGTGTTTGTACAAGAGTGGAGAAAGTCATGTATATAAAACATTTGACTATCACTTAAAGTCTACTGTATTCCCTTGTGACTACAATAAGATAATGTTTATCTTGAAGTAGATAGAGCAATAAGTGTTTGTACAACAGTGGAGAAAGTCATGTATATAAAACATTTGACTATCACTTAAAGTCTACTGTATTCCCTTGTGACTACAATAAGATAATGTTTATCTTGAAGTAGATAGAGCAATAAGTGTTTGTACAAGAGTGGAGAAAGTCATATATATAAAACATTTGACTATCACTTAAAGTCTACTGTATTCCCTTGTGACTACAATAAGATAATGTTTATCTTGAAGTAGATAGAGCAATAAGTGTTTGTACAAGAGTGGAGAAAGTCATGTATATAAAACATTTGACTATCACTTAGTCTACTGTATTCCCTTGTAACTACAATAAGATAATGTTTATCTTGAAGTAGATAGAGCAATAAGTGTTTGTACAAGAGTGGAGAAAGTCATGTATATAAAACATTTGACTATCACTTAAAGTCTACTGTATTCCCTTGTAACTACAATAAGATAATGTTTATCTTGAAGTAGATAGAGCAATAAGTGTTTGTACAAGAGTAGAGAAAGTCATGTATATAAAACATTTCACTATCACTTAAAGTCTACTGTATTCCCTTGTAACTACAATAATATAATGTTTATCTTGAAGTAGATAGAGCAATAAGTGTTTGTACAAGAGTAGAGAAAGTCATGTATATAAAACATTTCACTATCACTTAAAGTCTACTGTATTCCCTTGTAACTACAATAAGATAATGTTTATCTTGAAGTAGATAGAGCAATAAGTGTTTGTACAAGAGTAGAGAAAGTCATGTATATAAAACATTTGTCTATCACTTAAAGTCTACTGTATTCCCTTGTAACTACAATACGATAATGTTTATCTTGAAGTAGATAGAGCAATAAGTGTTTGTATAAGAGTAGAGGAAGTTATATATATAAAACATTTGACTATCACTTAAAGTCTACTGTATTCCCTTGTAACTACAATAAAATTAAACAAGGTAATGAACATTCGACATCAAATTCTTTGTTGGAAATCAAAGCTCTCAGTATTTTACGTTAAAAGAGCTAGCATTTGTTCCGATTTTGAGAATGCTATTGCACGTAGTTCAGCAAATTAGCAAAGACATAATTAACATTTCACATTAAATTTTTTGTTGGTTATGCAGGTATCGCCCTATTGCTATATACAGTACAGAGGTTTGTTAAGATCCTGGTCATGATTTTGCAGGTACTTGAGTTGTGCTAAAGAAAGACTTATTTAAATGTATACGACGCAGCTGGAAAGAATAATTCACGGCAGACCGGAAATGACGTTCCTACAAATCACGTGGACAGATCCCATACTAAGATATAAGGAGTGACAAATCGCTAAATATGACGTTACACGCGATCTTATGCTAATGAAGTTGCGAGGTCTTAATGCTGTCCGCGGGGGGTGGAGGGGGGTTCAAATTAAACACCACAATAATGCAAAGCTTAAGCCAATATCAAATAAGCCAAGGAATTTACACATTTATAGTTTAAGCGGAATATCGAATAAAAGATATAGATGGGTAGTAAAACGTTTTTATACCTGATACACCGATTATTAAAAATTATAACCATTAATATAAGACAACTGATGCTTCACTCATGATATTCTGTACCATTCTTCAACGAAGTGTTTATTGAAACCATAACCATACTTCTAATTTACACTAATCCAGATAGACATTGTTACGTACAAAGAACTATGGGGATAGAGTAGACTAAGTCACACTGAATGCCTAGCTAACGTCTGTGTAATTATACTCGCTTAATATGTTCAAGAGATAAAATGAAAAAAAAGAACTAATATCGTCTTCACGTTTGAGAGAAGTATAGAATTTGATTAAATCAATTGGGAGTCGATTAATGACACTAAACAACACTTACTTTTAAATTTTCCCGGAGCTAGTTTCAGAGACTTTCCCTCTATCTTCAGCCGGACATCGACTTGTTCTCATTGGTGTAGCTGGCAATATTTTGTCATCGGTCTCCTCTGGTGGCGGTTCGAGGAACTTGCTGAACAAATCTTTCTGGGGGATGTCGAAATTGAATACTTTGTTCCTATTTTTTGAAATAAAGATTTGTTCCAAAGTGGACAGTTCTTCTTTTCCTCTTGTATGTTTTAGTAATTTTGGTTCTGGATTTATGTTGTGGATCACAACACCAAGTTCACTGTAGAAGTTGAAAAAGTCGAGTATTTACCATTTTTAGATCTAAATATAATCAGAAATAAGAATAGAATAAACTTTGGCATTTACAGAAAACCAGCACAGACAGACAACTGCATAACAGCTAATGGCTACAATCCAAGATCCCACAAACAGGCAATCTTTAATAGTTTAGCACACAGACTGGTCAACATCCCTCTCACAGCAGAAGAATACAAAATAGAATACAACAAAATTATTGAAATAGCACAGAAAAATGACTTTCCCAAATCACTAGTAGACAAAAAAGTGAACTTAGCAAATAAGAAGAAACTACTAAAGGAAACCACAACCCTGTCAGCTAAAGAAACTTAAATGATCTTCAAAAAATTCACTTACCATCCATGGGCCTTTGATAAATTCAAAGAAGTCTGCAAAAAAGAAAACATTCAACTAGCTCCAGTGAACCATTTCCTCCTTAAAAAACCTAATTTGCTCAAACATCAAAGATGCCATTCCATATAACAAAAAATCTGGTATATATCAAATCGAATGCTGTGACTGCAGTGAAATTTATATTGGAAAAACCAAAAGAAATTTAGAAACAAGAGCAAAGGAACACTGCAGGAACATAAAATACAAACAATTAGAAAAATCAGCAGTTGCCACGCATTTTGGGGAAAAAAACTACAACATAAATCCAGAACAAAAATTACTAAAACATACAACAGGAAAACAAGAACTGTCCACATGGGAACAAAATTTTATTTCAAAAAATAGGAACAAAGTATTCAATTTCGATATCACCCAGAAAGATTTGTTCAGCAAGTTCCTCGAACCGCCACCAGAGGAGACCGATGACAAAATATTGCCAGCTACACCAATGAGAACCAGTCGATGTCCGGCTGAAGATACAGGGAAGGCCTCTGAAACTAGTTCCGGGAAAATTTAAAAGTAAGTGTTGTTTAGTGTCATTAATCGACTCCCAATTGATTTAATTTATACAACAACACTGTTTTCAACACTTCCATGAAAGGATTTATAGAATTTGATATTTCAAATCGATAATGTTTACTGACTCGTGCTCTTTTACACTCACATGACCTTCACTACTCTTGTGAAACTCTACCTGTTATCTACATAAAAGTAAACATTATCTCACTGAAGTTACACAGAAATAGGGTAGACTCTAAATGATAGTCAAATGTTTTATAAACGAGGGCTGTTCAACAAAGAATGATCACATTTTTTGACAACGTTCCCTTACTCATCCTTCTTAAAATAGTCTCCCCTGAATGCGATGCACTTGTACCAGCGTTTCTGTCAGTCTTCAAAGACATGCTGGAAACCATTTTTGAGAGATTCTTCAAAATCGCCTCCGCAGCCTTCACCACTGCTTCTGGTGATGGATAATGCCTCCCACGAAGGTGTTTCTTCAAGTTAGGATATAGCAAAAGTCACATGGGTCTAAATCCGGACTATAGGGAGGGTCAGGAATGCACTTCATGTTGATTTTGGCAAGATATTCAGCAACAAAAATGGCAATATGCGGCCGTGCATTATTGTGGTGCAGTATATAGCCTGCTTCAAGGAAATGTGGTCTCTTGCTTCTGAAATGGACTCACAATACTTTCAGGACATCCCTGTAGTAGTCCAGGTGTGCAGGTACATCATGCCGATAAACCATTCCATGAATATCAAAGAATGAGATGACCATAACTTTCCCAGCAGAAGCAACCACTTTTGCTTTTAAGGGGGTTGGTAATGAAGGAGATTTCCACGTCTGCTCTCAGGATCAAAATGATGTAGCCAAGTTCCATCAGCAGTGATTACGTTTGAAGGAAGCACCGGATCTTCCTCTAACATCAACTTGAATTGCATGTTACCTCCATTGCAGCGGTAGGCGATACTGAACATGTCTGAACTTACCTAGTTCTCACAGGCGGGAACGAGGAGTGCCAAGAATGAGAATACTAGGGCGTGTTTTTTTCAGATTAAGCTAACAGAATATAAGAAGTTTGAATTATAATGCCAAAAATTATGACCGTAAAAAATTGTGATCGTTCTGTATTCACCAGCATTCGTACATGACTTTCTCACTCTTGTACAAGCACTTACCTATTGCCCTATCTACCTAAAAATAAACATTATCTTATTGTAGTTACAAGGGAATACAGTAGACTTTAAGTGATAGTCAAATGTTTTAAAACTGTTTTGTCCAGGTGATGTATTTGTAATTACATTTTATATATGACCAAGAAATAAAAACTATAAAACGTGTTCACGCCTGAGAAAAGTATAGGTAATGGAAAATTAAGAAAAATTGTAAGCATTGTCTCAGAAATGGATAATTCTATGCCTTGTGGTTTATTGTTTATAGAAAAGTAATCGAGAATGTAGGAGAATTCTGAGGTTTTTCCCAGTTTTATCTTCAGAGTATCTTAATCATGTACTGTATGCATTTTTAAAAATACAAAGTCTGTAAAAATGTTCCCTTTATATGTTAATCTCATAACTGACTTATTTGTGAGTTATATTTACAGACACCGGCCCTGGAATTTTTGGTTCTTTGGGAAGTTAATGGAACTATTTACTTATACGTCATTCTTGGGTGAAGCTGTATATTTGCCCTACCTGCTAAATATATTTTGTCCAGATAGTAATGAAAACAAAGGAAACACGATCGTTAAACATTTGAAGCTCAAGTCACCATCTTTTCGCTGGAGCTTCTTTTTAATTAACTGAAAGGCCTCTTGAGAAGAGAGTTGTCATTCCGGTAATGTAATCTTCTGAGGACAAAGCCGGAAGGACATTTTTGACAACTAGAGGAAGCTGGCGTGACCTCTTGTTATCTACACACAATGTCACGCCCTGTTTTGTTGCGTCACGCGATTGTTGGACGTGTGCCACGAGCCATTTTGCTCAATTTACTTTCCCCTGTAAGTATTAATGGCTAAATTGCCACTTTACCGCTGGTTTGTTACGTGCGGAACCGACGAAAAAAAATGTGGCCAATAAATAACAGGTTTGATAGGAGACACTAAAAACTGACAACGTAAACGCTTTAATGAAAATAGTTACTGGCGCAATACGCAATGAATATTTGTTACATTTTAAATGCAGAGAAAGTGCATATAAGTTTGTAATGTGTTGCACACGCGTTACGTTCACTATTCTTGTACAAGCCCTTGTAGCTCTATCTACTTCAAGATAAACATTTTCTTATTGTAGTTACAAGAGAATACTGTAAACTTTCAAGTGATAGTCATATGTTTTATATACATGACTTTCTCTCTTCTTGTATATACACTTATTGCTCTATCTGCTTCAAAATAAACATTATTTTTTGTAATTACAAGGGAATACAAGTTTAAATAGTAGACAAAAGTTGTATATACATGACTTTCTCTACTCTTGTGCAAACACTTATTCCTCTATCTACTTCGAGATAAACATTATCTTATTTTAATTACAAGGGAATACAGTAGACTTTAAATGATGGTCAATTGTTTTATGAACATCGCTTTCTCTACTCTTGTATAAACACTTATTGCTCTTTCTAATTCAAGATAAATATTGTTATTGTAGTTACAAGGGAATATAGTAGACTTTACGTGATAGTAAAATATTTTATATACATGACTTTCTCTACCCTTGTACAAACACTTATTGCTCTATCTACTTCAAGATAAACATTATCTTATTGAAGTTACAAGGGAATGTGATATTCAAATGCTTTTAAACTGGTTACCCAGGTGACATCTTTGGAATTATTTAGTTCGTTCAATAATGATTGGTACTCCCGCTATAACTCCCGAAAAGCAGCAGTTGAAAATACGTGTCAATGTATGGGTAAAGATAGGCCATAGTGTTGTCTACTGCCTCCAGATCACTTTGCTACTTCCCATAGGTGGCGCACTGGAGCAGCAATTGTACCATCTTTTTTGTAGGCTTGTGGACATCAGTGAAACAACATGGAAGCTGACATGGACGGGCAAAGGTGACCTGTGTGACTTCT
Source organism: Mantis religiosa (assembly GCA_030765055.1). NCBI lineage: Eukaryota > Metazoa > Arthropoda > Insecta > Mantodea > Mantidae > Mantis > Mantis religiosa. The sequence goes on along the minus strand of CM060947.1, from coordinate 259,848,496 downwards.
CTGGAGGGAAGAAAGTGACTGCTTCAGACATTCACAAGAGTTTTATGGCCATATGTGCGGAGCCTGCACCAAGTCGCAGGTCCATGTTTCATTGGGTATGCGAATTCAGGGACTGTAGTGGCTGTGCTGAAAGACGCAACAGCACTGGACGTCCAGCAACTGCACGCAAACCAAACAATACCTAGCTTATCAGTGAGTATTGGAAAACAGGCCAGCCACATTTGATGACTTAGTGCAGGCAACAGTTCTATTTCGGGGAACCATCCACTTTATAATCCATGAAGATTTGATGAAAAAGTTGTGTGCACAATTGGTGCCACATAATCTCACCAGTGCGCAGAAAGAGAAGCGTGTGAAGGTATGCCAACAGTTGCTGCAGCAGTGTAGTGCAGATCCAGAGTACTTCTTTGCGAAACTGGTCACCGTCGACAAGTCATGGTTTTTCAACGAGGCTCCGGAAAAGAAACGCCAGTCAAAGGGTGGAAGCATGCTGCAAGTCCTCGTCCAAAGAAGTCACGGCCAGGACTACTCGTTCGGAAAGATATGAGAACTGTGTTCTGGAATCAGCCAGGGATACTGCTAGTGGATTGGCTCCCTCCCAATCCGACCATCAACAAGTATTGATCACGTACAGCCAGATTACTGTAGACCTTCTTAAGAACAGTGAAATGCATAGAAGATAATCAATAGAAGAAATAAAGGCCAAGATCAAGCATCTGCAGGACAACGGCTGGACCATCCACATAAAATGGGTAAAGGCACACGCGGCACTACGCAGGAACGAAATAGCAGACCATTCGGCAAACAAGGCTGCACAGGAAGAAAACGGGAAGATTATCTACAGCGAGATACCTAGGACACATAATCAAGGAGAGAGAGTACAGGGTACATAGAGCTTAGAGTTACCAGACATTCATCTTTCAGGATAACAGAAAACCTCCAACATTAAGTCATATCGGACGATGAATGAAATGATGTTCAAATGAGTACAGGGTACATAGAGCTTAGAGTTACCAGACATTCATCTTTCAGGATAACAGAAAGCCGCCAACGTTAGGTCATATCGGACGATGAATGAAATGATGTTCAAATGAGTACAGGGTACATAGAGCTTAGAGTTATCAGACATTCATCTTTCAGGATAACAGAAAACCTCCAACATTAAGTCATATCGGACGATGAATGAAATGATGTTCAAATGAGTACAGGGTACATAGAGCTTAGAGTTATCAGACATTCATCTTTCAGGATAACAGAAAACCTCCAACATTAAGTCATATCGGACGATGAATAAAATGATGTTCAAATGAGTACAGGGTACATAGAGCTTAGAGTTATCAGACATTCATCTTTCAGGATAACAGAAAACCTCCAACATTAAGTCATATCGGACGATGAATGAAATGATGTTCAAATGAGTACAGGGTACATAGAGCTTAGAGTTACCAGACATTCATCTTTCAGGATAAGAGAAAACCTCCAACGTTAAGTCATATCGGACGATGAATGAAATGATGTTCAAATGAGTACAGGGTACATAGAGCTTAGAGTTACCAGACATTCATCTTTCAGGATAACAGAAAGCCTCCAACGTTAGGTCATATCGGACGATCAATGAAATGATGTTCAAATGAGTACAGGGTACATAGAGCTTAGAGTTACCAGACATTCATCTTTCAGGATAAGAGAAAACCTCCAACGTTAAGTCATATCGGACGATGAATGAAATGATGTTCAAATGAGTACAGGGTACATAGAGCTTAGAGTTACCAGACATTCATCTTTCAGGATAAGAGAAAACCTCAAACGTTAAGTCATATCGGACGATGAATGAAATGATGTTCAAATGAGTACAAGGCACATAGAGCCTAGAGTTACCAGAAATTCGTCTTTCAGGATAAGAGAAAACCTCAAACGTTAAGTCATATCGGACGAAGAATGAAATGATGTTCAAATGAGTACAAGGCACATAGAGCCTAGAGTTACCAGAAATTCGTCTTTCAGGATAAGAGAAAACCTCAAACGTTAAGTCATATCGGACGAAGAATGAAATGATGTTCAAATGAGTACAAGGCACATAGAGCCTAGAGTTACCAGAAATTCGTCTTTCAGGATAAGAGAAAACTTTAAACGTTAAGTTATGTCGGACAATGAATGGATAGATGACCAAATTAGTACAGCGTAATTAGAGCTTAGAGTTATCAGACATTCATCTCTTATGGTAAGAGAAAACCTCCAACGTCAAGTCATACTGCGCTATTAATGAAATGATGTTTAAATTATTACGCCTGGTAACTTTAAGGTCTGCGGACCCTGAGGTCCGATATGACTTACCTATGTTTGAGTGTGTGAACTGAAAAAGTGTGGGAGACACACTATCTTGAAGAAACCTTGTAAATTATGAGTTCAAAATATAAGAAGGTCTTATATTTTGTCAAAGCTAAGCGGGATATTGTCTTGCAGATCTCAGGAAAATGATTTAGCTATGTTAGAAATATTAAATAGTTACTTAATTCCAGAGGTTCTACTCCCATTAGTACTGAAACCGTAGGACCAGGGACCCCAGCCTTCTTCGACCAAGGAGTTACGGAGCTATTCCAAAATGGCGCCCGGCGCCCCCGTGGGGGTTTCCATAGGGAAAGACCAAGAGACTAACAAGCACTCCACCCCATCTGGTCCTGTGGACTCAAGATGGGATGGAAGTGTATACGCAACTTACGCGCGCCAACTCCAAAATGGGAAGGCTACCGATATGACCTCGGTAGGGCCTTCTGGTGATCTAACATACATTCTACTAGCTATGCTGGCTAGTACGCGGAAATATTAATGGTTTCCTTCAACCCCGTCCGGAGACGTACCCGAACACCCACTGCCTCCTCGAGTGCAACCCAATCCGAACAACTCCCTATCAGGGAGGGACTCGAATGTTCGACCGGAGGTTCCTCTGGTAACGTCAGAGGTACCACGAGTGCTAAGGGTCCGCAGCGCTCGCACCACGGCAGCTGAAGGGGGCGAATCCCCTCCCCTACAGGGAGAACTATTACGAGGCATGTTTTTTAAGTCAGTATCGTTTTGCGATTCCGCCGCCGCAGCGCTACGGTTGGCGTTCCACGCATGCGCGCTGGTTACCTACGTCTCTTGTCTACGCACTGACGCCATTACAGTCTGATTCTTAATTGTATACGTTGGTTACTGAGTGTTTAAGATGCCTCCGACAATCGTGAGTCCCGCCGATTGTGAAGTACGGGCTGTTATACGATTTCTTAGCGCTAAAGGCGTAAAACCAATCAATATTCGTCGTGAAATCTGTGAAGTTTACGGACAAAACATTATGAGTGATGGAGTGATAAGGAAATGGGTGAGAGCACTTAAAAATGGCCACATAAATGTGCATGATGAAGAACGGAGTGGACGTCCTTCTGTCGTTACTGAAGATTTGGTGCAGAAAGTGGACAAAAAGTTGAGAGAAAACAGACGCTTTACAATTTCATAATTGTGCGACTATTTTCCTCAATATTCTCGTAGTGTTTTGTATCGCATTTTGACCTAGAACTTGAAGTACCGGAATTTGTGTTCATGTTGGGTTCCGAAAATGTTGACTGGTTTGCACACAACCCAACGTTTAGGCAGTGCATTGACTTTCCTTGAGCGGTACCACAATGAAGGTGAAGATCTTTTAGACCAAATTGTTACTGGTGACGAAACATGGGTGACCTACGTCACACCAGAAACGAAACAACAATCCATGGAATAGCGACATTCATCATCACCCTCAAAAGTGAAGTTTAAGCAAACAACTTCTGCCCAGAAGATCATGTGCACAAACTTTTGGGAGAGAAATGGAGTATTGCTTGTGGAGTTTCTGCCTCGTAATGAGACAATCAATGCAGCGTCTTATTTTGAGACATTGAACAATCTGCACCGTGCAATCCAGAACAAAAGACGTGGCAATTTGAGTAAGGGTATCGTTTTGCTGCATGACAATGCCCGTCCAGATGTGGCTAATCGGACCAAAGATCTCATCAAATCTTTTCAATGGGAAACTCTAGATCATCCTCCATACAGCTCTGATCTGGCGCCCAGCGACTACCATTTGTTCCTGCACCTGAAGAAACATCTGGGCGGTCAGCGTCTTCAAGACGATAACGAAGTCAAAACAGTTGTGATACAGTGGTTAACACGCCAGGCGGCAGAATTTTATGAGGAGGGTACTCAAAAACTGGTGCCACGTTATGACAAGTGCCTCAATATTCACGGAAATTATGTAGAAAAGTAGATTAAGGTATAGGCTTTCATGTAAAAATAAAATTATTTCGATATCTATGCATGCCTTTTTTTTTAATTCCAAACGGTACTGACTTAAGAAGCATGCCTCGTATTTCGTCGGTTTTATATAAATTAGACAATTCAAACACTAAAATATTTAATAAATATTTAAGAAATCCTGATTGTCAGTATGAATGCGAAAATCTCGTAACGCCGATTATTTTAGCTTGTCTAATATCGAAGTTTCAAAGAGAAAAAAAAAAAATACTTTAGGGTACCGTTTCAAGCAATATATTTGTTTAAATGAAATAATGTGATTATACCTTACGTTCAACCAGAATTATTAACTTAATTTCGAGGTTTGTGTGCGTGAGCAAAAAACTAGCAGTGCGACCGACAGCAGAAGTTTTTGTGCGGAGCTGTACATTTACGACCTTCACCTTAATTCGGCGATGTTTCCGGCGGTACCAGCCTCATTTCTGACCTTCATCTTTGCCCGTTTTAATGCCTTGGAAAATATTCGGGCGACCAACCGTCACATTGGCACCGAAAATTAATTTCGCACATCGGCATTTCGCCGCAAAGTCTGGGGGAAATAATTGAAACTCGTGCTGCGGGAGGTTGTGGCAGTTGGCTGCTCTGTGATAACATTCCCAAATTAATAGCGCGCCCCGCCTTCTTAAGGGGGCCCCCCGCCTTTTGTTGCCCCCCTCCGACTATCTTGTCTACTGATAAATTTACTGCAGTTTTGGAAAGTGTGATCTATATTAAGGAAGGGAACTTGTGGAATTAATTAGACACTGTTCGAAACTTGGGACCGACCCCGCGCTTTCCTCTTTTGTTTTTTTGTGGAGTTGCTTTATTCTCCGCAGCATTCATTTCCTGCTCGTCTTTTGTGCGCGCCAGGAAAAAGGTATGTGTCTTATAATGCAATGTTTTGAATAAAATTTCTGCTTGCTTTTCATTTCCCGCTAACAAGTCTTGGAAGGTATAATTAAATAATTTGCATACGCAACGCTCTCGTATACCATGACCGACGTCACGGCTTCAGATTCAAAAAAAAAAAAAAATGTTCAAGAAACACGAGAGGAAATGCTAAGATTTATGTTTTGCTGTGTATTAAGTTACTCTCGCACTGCTTTTGTTCTCGTTTTATCTCGCCACAAACAGACAAAAGGGGAGACGGTCGTGTAACAGTCACAAACCGCAACGTAACACGCGACAATGTGAACCAAAATACACAAACGTTAGTGCCCGCCTAGTGAGCGTGGAGGTATCGCGTCTGCCTCGCGTTCAAGAGTCCCGAGTTCGAATCTGGGTCGGGGTAAAATATTAAAGGTATAAATCATATAGAACCTGAAAAAATAATAATTCTATAATATCTAAATACATTAAAATAATAATTTAATCTATATTTAAATAAACTTCTACCATTTAAACCTTTTTACTTAAATTCTAAATTCAATTTCAATTAACATAATAAGATCTTTTATTCGAGTCTTTTCCTTACACTAAAAGCTGAACATCTGGTAACTCAAAGCCCTATGTACCCTGTACTCATTTGAAAATCATCACATTCATCGTCGGATATGACTTAAAGTAGCCGGCCCTCGTAGCCATGGCAACTAAAGCCTATTTGTCTAGCGTAGAGGGTCGCGGGTTGGAGTCTCGCCTTGGGCATGGGTGTTTGTTTTTTTATTTAATTGTCATTAATCGGCATGCCTCATTACCGAGTAATACTACATGCTTTAAATTACATTTTCTACCAATGTTACAGTTTACATATGTTACTTTTGTTACAATTATAATTTATAATGGCAGCGAATATAATATTTACAATAGTTTATTGAATCAAGTCCACTCGTTCTTGAATTCTATGCCATTGCACTAATGTTTCTTATAGTTTATTACAAATTCGCATGTTGATACTTCGAATGAACCGCAGAAATGCTTGAAAATGTCTTGTTATGAGTTGTTGGTTGTTAATTGGCCAAACGTCTCCCTTCCTTCTAGTTTCATTTATTAGTTGCGTTCTCTGTTGTTTCGTGTTTGGGCATTGGTATATGATATGATTCAGTGTTTTCTCTCCTCCCTTGCATGGGCATGTTGGGTCATCAATGATGTGAAATCGGTGAAGGTATGATCTTGTATGACCATGTCCTGAGACTATTGCTGTAAATTCTGTGGTTATGGGGAGCTTTCTTCTGAGTCTGTCTTTGACAGTTGGAAAGAAGGACTTAGTTAATGCACCTTTTATAGCATTGTTCCATCTTTCTTGCCACTTCTGTAATCCTATGTCATTTAACATTGTTTTAATTGAGGTTTTCGGAGTTCTGTTGTATACAATTTCTTTTTCTTTGTCTTGAGCTGCTTCGTTTGCCAGTTTATCTGCTAGTTCATTTCCAGATATACCTATATCTGCCATTGGTTTTGTTCCAAACTCCTATGTGTTTTATGGATATTTTCCACTATTAATTCTGTTTTTGTGTAAATTGGTGTTTATGTTTATAGTGAATGTGTGAAACTAAGGAAAATACATAAGAAAATAAATGCAAATAATAAAAAAAGGTTAAATAAGGAAAATAAAAATAGAAACGAAAATATATATGTACATATATGTAGAAAAAAAACACGTTTGCAGTGGTACTTCTTCGTTGTAAGCACAATACTCTTCCATCACTGCCAGTTCTTGCAGCTCTCAGTTTCTTCAGGTCACAAATTGTATCGTCTTGATTGCATTTTGCTCATCAAAAATGTGTGCAATGTATATAAACAGTTAATAATAATTACTCACAAATTACAGTTAAGCTAATACAATTGCGATAAATATATAATATGATTGTATATAACATTGATTGAATTTTGCTCGAAATTTCATTTATTAGTCAATCATTGCAGGTTACCTCCAGGTATCGATGAATCCTTACTACCTTAATAAATAGTTTACGTTAATTACATAAAATGTCTTACTCCTGCACGTCCACTTTGAAATTATTCATTTTCCATTACAAAACTGTTATATTCACATTTTTCCATCCACATTAAACAAGATTACAGAACCTATATCTATGAAGATGATTGATTTTATTCCCATAGCAACCGTTCATCACTTTTTAATATTGTCATTACATGGCCCACTAATATTCGGATCAGAAAACAAAACCCATTTTAAAGTTCAAACAAAAACTGCCGTTACACGTTGGAGGTTTTCCCTTATCCTGAAAGATGAATGTCTGGTAACTCTAAACTCTATGTATCCTGTACTAATTTGAACATCATTTCATTCATCGTCCGATATGACTTAACGTTGGAGGTTTTCTCTTATCCTGAAAGATGAATGTCTGGTAACTCAAAGCTCTATGGATCCTGTACTAATTTGAACATCATTTCATTCACCGTCCGATATGAATTAACGTTGGAGGTTTTCTCTTATCCTGAAAGATGAATGTCTGGTAACTCAAAGCTCTATGTATCCTGTACTAATTTGAACATCATTTCATTCATCGTCCCATATGACTTAACGTTGGAGGTTTTCTCTTATCCTGAAAGATGAATGTCTGGTAACTCAAAGCTCTATGTATCCTGTACTAATTTGAACATCATTTCATTCATCGTCTGATATGACTTAACGTTGGAAGTTTTCTCTTATCCTGAAAAATGAATGTCTGGTAACTCTAAGCTCTATGTACTCTGTATTTATTTGAACATCATTTCATTCATGGTGCAATATGACTTAACTTTGGAGGTTTTCTCTTATTCTCAAAGATGAATGTATGGTATATCTAAGCTCTCTGTACCCTTTTGACATTTAAACTTCATTTAATTCATCGTCCGATATGACTTAACTTTAGAGTTTTCCCTTATCCTGAAAGGCGAATTTCTGGGAATTCTTAAGCTCTATGTACGCTGTACTCATTTGAACATCATTTCATTCATTGTCCGGTATGACTAATCCTTGAAGATTTACCCTTATCCTGAAAGATAAATTTCTGGTAACTCTTAAGCTCTATGCACCCTGATACGACCGTCTGATATGACTTTCCGTTGGAGGTTTACCCTTATCCTGAAAGATCTGTTCAAATCAATGTTTAACTAAACAAGAAATGTTTGTATGGATGTATTTTGTAAACTGTCAGAGCAAATTGAACAAATTGGAGGATAATAAAGTCACAATATATTAGTAGTAGCTGTCAAGTGGACAGGAAACAACCAAGACGCGGTCCTACCTGGAAGATCTACTTGTAATCGACACTGGCCGCCGAAGCATACCCACTGACGAATTTCATTTGTTTTTCTAAACATGGCCTTCTGAAGTATTTCATACCCGCCCGCGTAGATGTTATGTTCGTAACGTAATAAATTTTTCAGTATGAGGGATATTAAAATAAAAACTTTGCTACGGCTTGTGTACAAATCGGGGGGGGGGGGCAGAAACAAGGGAGCAAAATAAAAACGGGGCCGTTATCCTAAGGATTTACAGACCAGTGCAGTTGATCATCACGGGCGTAAAAATAATAAGAGAGCATGTATTTAGCTGGCATCTCTTAAGAAGATTACACGGGACGTAAGCTGCGGAAAATTGTGTTGCTGGGGATTTATGAAGAAGCAAGTATTTAAATAAGAATAAGCCTCGCGTGGCAAAACAAAACGTATTACTTCCATCCAATTGTGCTAGATTAGCGATATCATAAGTAGCTTACCAACGTCGAGTTCCAGCGTTCTTACGCAGTACTTAGTGTTTATCCTGCGTCGTCTTTCTGCATGATAAACATTCCACACAAAGTGTAAACTACATCGTATTCCGACTAGGGTCCATCAGTCATCTGTTTTTGAAGTTGCCATAGCTACGATGCGTTTCTCTTTGCAAGTTGATTAGATTTTCCCATTGCTAAAGTCGCTTTTACATTTTATTGTTATGGTAAATTTAGTTCGCTTCCTTGATTTGGCATTGCTAGGTGGGCTGTTCAATAAAAAAGGATCACATTTTTTTGACAACGTACCTTTACTCATCCTCATAATTTTGAAGGTCCTCCTCAAAATAGTCTCCCCTGAATGGGATTCACTTGCCCCAGCGTTTCTGCCAGTCTTCAAAGACATGCTAGAAACCATTTTTCGAGAGATCCTTCAATATCGCCTCCGCAGCCTTCACCACTGCTTCTGATGATGGATAATGCCTTCCAGGAGGGCGGTTTTTCAAGTTAGGGAATAGAAGAAGGTCACATAGGGCTAAATCCGGACTAACGGAGGGTGAGGGATGCACTTCACGTTGATTTTTGCAAGATACTCAGAAACAACATTGCCAATATGAGGCCGCGCATTATCCTGGTGCAGCGTCCAGCCTGCTTCAGGGAAATGTGTCTTCTGCGCCTGATATGGAATAGCAATGTTTTCAGGACATCCCTGTAGTATTGTACAGTTACTGATGTGTGTGCAGGTACGACATGCTGATAAACCATTAGATGAATATCAAGGAATGAGATGACCATAACTTTCCCAGCAGAATGAACCACCTTTGCCTTTTTGGGGGGTTGGTGATGAAGGAGATTTCCACACTGAGCTTTGCTGTTTGCTCTCGGGATCAAAATGATGTAGCCAAGTTTCATCAGCAGTGATTACGTTTGAAAGAAGCTCCGGATCTTCCACTAAGATCAAATTTTACTGCATGCAGACCTGCATGAGAATGCTCTTTTGTTCGGGAATCAACAGTCTTGGAATCCATCGCGCACAAACACGTCTCATGTGAAATGTTTCTGTCACCAACGTGTGGGTGACACCCAGTGAATTGTTCTGGATTTCAGTATTTCTTAAGGTAATAAGTCGATACTCTCTCGCAATGACTACAGCAGTGTTGATGTTTTGTTCCGTAAGATCAGTTACTGGAGCACCGGGTCCACCTTCCTTTGAAATTGATTGTCTCCACGCTTAAACCTTTTAAACTACCTTTGAGCTGTGCTGTAGGGAAGAAATAAACTCTCCATAGGCCTCCTGTAACATTGTATAGACCTCAACTGAAGATTTGTTGAGACGAAAGCAGAATTTCAAAGCCGCATATTGTTCCTCGCGTGTTACCTCCATTGCAGTCGTAGGTGATACTGAACATGTCTGAACTTGCCTGGTTCTCACAGGTGGGAACCAGGAGTATCAACAATGAAACTGCTTCGGCGTGTTTGTTTCACATTAAGCTAACAGAATATAGTAAATTTAAGTTTTAGTGCCGAAAATTATGACCCTAAAAAATTATGATCCACTTTATTGACCAGCCGTCGTGCATTAGTCTTAGGTACTTCTTAATTTAATAGTTCCCGAGTTCAGTTCCGGTGAGGTTTAGTTATCAAGATAGATTTTTTTCCAGCATTTTTCTTTATCTTGAAAGATGCATGTATTATTTTGCTTATTTGATCAATTTTAAAGGAATGTTCCAATAATTATAAAATAAATTATATTGAAAATTTTAATTGTATTGCCGATGATGGTGCTGAGGATTCCTTATATCCAAACAACGTCAAATATGAACTTAATTAAGACATCTTGTGTTTCAATGTGGGTATGATTGGTAGTTCTAGGTTCTTTTGCGTATAAGTTCTAAAAAATTATTGATATTGGCAATGATGTCATTTGTTGTTTGATTGTTACTGCATAATTGCTAGATACCATCCAAATATACGTGTTCTAAACCTAGAATTCGTAAGTACAGCTTTGTTGTTAAGCACGTTTATGTACAAAATATTTTGTGGGTTTTAATACTTTCCAGACATTCCTTTGTCATTAGTTTCGAATTTTGGTCATTCACGCTTTCTTTCCTTCCATGTTTTCTTTCTTATTAATCTAAGAGAAGGAACTTCAAAGTTGTCGCATAGAAGAACATTTGACTGTCGCAGAGAACATTTGACAGTCGTTCAAATGCGTTTTGGAGTATTTCTTTGCGGGCTAACAAAACAAATGCCGGTAGACTCTTCGATTGCCGTTATGACAGAAATATTGGCATAACAAATATAAGTACCAGGTTCGAAGATTAGGATCTCTTTCAGAGCCAATCCGCAGTTTTAAAAAGGGAGCCAAGGGATGGGAATACCGATAGAACGTAACGAGCTCTGTACGTGTGTGCGACCTCTGCAGGAGGTTTATCTCACTTCTCACCTGCTGGACTTTCTCACGACCCAAAAACGTCATTACCACGCCATAATAGGACATGAAAACCAAAAATTACCACTCGGTATAAACCGCCACAATGCCTTCCGTTTTAGAAATCCTGCTTTTGTATTACATTCATACAGTAACCTGAATTGAAAACTCTCATACATAGATACACTCTACTCTTGTAGAAACTATCGTTACAAACATTAGTTTCCACTATCTACTTCAAGACAATCATTATCTATATTAATTACGAGTACCTGCATATGCTTTAACTTTTATAAGAGTACTCACTTAGACTAGCAGATGTTCAAATTTTCCTCCCGAAACGTTTTTCAATCAGCACCGTAACCATCTTCAGCGGGATATGCCAGCTACTTGTAATAAATATAAAATATGTGTCACCTTAAATACTTTGACAATTATTTATAATCATTATCTTATTGTAGTTACAACGGAATACATCAGACCTTAAGTGATAGTCAAATGTTTTATATACACGACTTTCTCTACTCTTATACAAACACTTGTTCTATCTACTTGTAGTTATACATTGTATTATTGTAGTTATAAGGGAATACAGTACACTTTAAGTGATAGTCAAATGTTTTGACACTGTTGTCTAGGTAACGAAATTCTCTTTGTATGTCCAAGAGATAAAAAATGAATAACGAGTTCGCATTTGAGAAATGGGTACATATTAGAAAATTTAAAAAGCAAACAAGGAATAAATCGGTTGTTCTTCAAACTACACAAAACTGTGCGTTTCAAGTACCTCCCACATCTGTTTGCGTTGTAATACTGTTACAAATGAGAAAATTGACACTAAGAGAGTTTCGCCAAAGTGGTTTCACAATGTACTCAGTAACGACGACAGGAATTGGAAGGATAAAGAAGCTAGGGTAGGGTAGGGTCGGGTAGGGTAGGTTAGGGCTAAGTGGTAGTGTAAGGTAGAAGAAGTATTAGGGGTAAGCAGAGGTAGATGGAAACAAAACTGACTCCTATTATATGCCAATTTACGAGATCTTTAATAGTGGGCTTCAAGATAAGTCACTCCCGAAGTATTGAAAGGACTAAGGGATGAAATAATGTCAGCAGTTGTATTATTTAAGTTATTTATTTTTTAAGACCTATGTGGTTTGATCTTGAGGGATTGTTAGAGAATGCGTGTAGAGTGACCGTCACTGAAGGGCGGCATGACAACTTTCATTCTAAGATCAACGGAACTTCCGGAAGACCTCAAAATAGAATGAATTTCTAGAATGACCAAGACTAGGCTTACCCACTCAAATCCCAGGACTACCAAAATACACTGTCTTTATATACTGTTACTTTCGAGGGGCGAAATATTACCAAATCAGCATTATCACTGCAAAGAAGCTACATGGAAGGAAATCTAAGCATGATCATATTCCTCCAAACAGCCTAACTGCATTTCGGCGTATACGTGACTCAGATCAGCAAAAGACCATGTCCGGCCACCTTCACGTGGTCGACATGAGTAAAAGGGATACTGATATCATAAGCTAAAGTCATTAAATTCTTCTCATGGGTCAGCAGAGTTCACTACTTTAGAATGTGTTTGTGTGTGTATGTGTGTGTGTGTGTGTGTGTGTGTGTGTAGTGTTTAACGCCCGCTTTTACTACGTACGGCACCGCAGGCGGTGACTATGATGATGCATGAAATGAAGATGGAGCACCGGTGGAATAAGATGTCGGGGGAAACCGGAGGTTCCGGAGAAAACCCGCCCTAGCGCCATGCTTTAGAATGTGCAAACGATTGTCAAGTCTAAGGAGCTGAGTATTGAGTAACAACGTTCTAAAGTTTGATATATTTTCGAGTATTCTTCAACCATAGAGGTTACAATATTTTGTCTGTCTCTTACCGTTCACCAATTATACTAGAGTTTTTCAGAACGAAGAGGACTTCTGAGAACATTTACAGACAATTCAAGCTCGCCATGAAAAGAGAAACCGTATGTTAATTGGAAGAAAACCATTTTATAGAAAATTAATACTAAAATTTTCTAAATATTTAGCTTTAATTTTAGGAGAAATCTGCAGTAGGTATTTTTATTTTAAAAAATTATTCACCTATATTGCAGTTTTTTTTTCATAAAAATTTGAATATCGCCCTATGTATTTTACATTTCTATTCAGCCAAAGTAATTTTTTTTTGTGGAAATTACTTTAGAAAAAGTTACGTAACAAAAAGTAAAAGAAGCAAATATTTTTGAAAGATAATATTTATAATAATCACTAAATTATACTGAATTGGGAGCACAAAAATATCAAGAATCATGAAATGATATAGCTTCCTAATGTGGTTTTAACACACAAATAACTTTTTCTTCCATATCAGAGTGCATTTCCGCTATAATCGCGGATGTTTTCATCACGCAAGTTTTAAAGAAGCCTGAAGCGCTGTTTAAACAGGAAATAACTTAATACCCTGTTAAAGATAATTTATCGTGGTTTTATTTGCCAGGGGAACACCGATAACAGAACAAAAGCCGAGCGATCATTCCATTACCCAAGCACCATACAAAAATATGGCAATTCGCCAGCTCTAATATCTGGTTTACAAGGCTGAGGTTTTGTTTCTTTGTTAAATACGACGTTCATACACACCTTACGTTTAAGGCTTGATAACAAAATTATCAAATATATACGTTTAAGCATTTACGCTTCTGGAAAAAAAATTACGACAGTTAATAACTGAGTGGTGTAGTGTTGCTAAAGAGAGCCTATTGTCAACTAATCTGATGTCACATGATTTTCACTACTCATTTAATAACACTTATTGCTCTATCGACTTCAAGATAAATATTATCTTATTGCAGTTACAAGGGAGTACAGTAGACTTTATGTGATAGTCAAATGTTTTATATACATGACTTTGTCTACTCTTGTACAAACACTTATTGCTCTATCTGCTTCAAGATAAACAGTATCTTATTGTAGTTACAAGAGAATTGATATTCAAATGTTTTATATACATGACTTTCTCTACTCTTGTACAAACACTTATTGCTCTATCTACTTCAAGATAAACATTATCTTATTGTAGTTACAAGAGAATTGATATTCAAATGTTTTATATACATAACTTTCTCTACTCTTGTACAAACATTTATTGCTCTATCTACTTCAAGATAAACATTATCTTATTGTAGTTACAAGGGAATACAGTAGACTTTAAGTGATAGTCAAATGTTTTATAACATGACTTTCTCTACTCTTGTACAAACACTTATTGCTCTATCTACTTCAAGATAAACATTATCTTATTGTAGTTACAAGGGAATACAGTAGACTTTAAGTGACAGTCAAATGTTTTATATACATGACTTTCTCTACTCTTGTACAAACACTTATTGCTCTATCTACTTCAAGATAAAGATTATCTTATTGTAGTTACAGGGGAATACAGTGGATTTTAAGTGATAGTCAAGTGTTTTAAAACTGGTTATTTTTAGGTGACACATCTTTGAATTCTGTCCGTTGGTTCAACTGTATTTAAGTTTATATAATGCATCCGATAACGGGACAAGAAGCAGAGTTAAGAAAGAGTAATTGCTTCCCATTTGAGAAAAGGTTTTAAAATTCCAAACAAATAACAAAGAATTTGTCGGAAATGCATAACTTCACAAAAGAGTATCTGATATAAATTTGGTTGAATAACAAAATCTGTATTTCTGTCGGATGATATTTATCTGTCTCTTACGGTTTACCAGTTTGTCATTTAGAATGAGGAAAGCATCTAGACATTCCCATAAAGTTCAAAATATAATTCAATTCGAACTTGAGAATATCTTAAGCATATATTAAATTTTTACTTTAATATAAAATAAGTTGTTGAGAAAATCTAGAATGAGGAAAATGAATGATTTCTATTAGGATATGTTGTCTTGAAAATATTATATAAAATATGGAGGCAAAATACGAAGTTTGGAATTTGATGATCTAGGAACATTCTACTTTTTTGGTTTCAGGGATCCTCCGATTAATATTAGCTGGTCTCATAGGTAAAGCCAGTTTTTTTTTAATTTTGGAGTTTTTGGAAAATTTATTGGGTTTCTTTTGTTTCGGCAGAGCTATTTATAGGATGTCACAGCTAGTATTGTGTACATGGTAAGCATGTATCAGTCTTCAATTGTTAATAAACTATCAAAAAATGCAGATAACATAGTTTGAACTAGATCCGTGGTTCAAATCCTGGCCATGGCATTGAATTTTTCATGTTGACCCTATCCACCAAACAAAGTGTTAGTAGTACGACTGAGCAGCCAACAACCACCAAAATCCATTTCCTAAAACTATTCACCTGAGGATAAGAGAACTCATAGCTCCAATTAGATCCCAATCAATTTAACACTGGTATGCGGGTTTGCCGCAAACTGGAACGAGTTCATGAAATTTTGAGACGGGTATACCCAGCATCAGGTAAGCGAAATAGTTCCAGTGTAGCAGGACAATGTAACACCCCATACTGCTGGAACAACCATGGAAAAATGTTCAGGAATTGTGAGGATTTGAACTGCTTCCACACCCAACATACAGCCCTGATTTCACACCATTAGGTTATCATCTTTTACGATCCATGACGCATTTGCTACATGGAAGAAATTTTGAAAACATTGAAGCAATGCAACTGGGAGCACAAAATACTTTGAATCAAAAACCAGAGACTGGGACCACCTGCTGAACGTTGGCTCGAAGCCATAGAGTTAACCGCTTGTCAGAACACATTTAAAGTAATTCTTTTTTTTTTTTTTCTTAATAAACGACATTAGTGATGAGACTATCTATATTTAATTTTTTAATGTAATGTGGTAAAATTTGGAATGTTTGGTTTACATTTTGAAGCCATTCAATTATGACGGCATCAGTGTAGAGCTGGGCTGAGTGGCAAGGGACCAAGTCTCGCAGGTCGTTATCTATTGACTAGAGATTTACCTCGGATGCTGCAGTAGCACACCTCCATTCTTAATTAACACTCCAGAGGATTCACGCTAATGGTTTCACAGCTTCTGACTGTCTCACTAAAAGGAATTACAATCCCACATTCTGAATTAAGGAAACCTTTTCAACATGCCCACTTAACACGTATCACTTCAACAATAAATTTTAGGTTTTAGTTACCGATCTATGAAAAAGAACTTAAGGTTTGGTTTCATTAAAATTTTCTCATACACATTTTTGGATCCATCCATCTATCAATCGGTACATCGTTCCATGAGTTCCTATTCCGTCCTACTGCTGCAGAGGCTGTATCCTTTCCCATCAACTAGCATCCCTACCATCTATCCAATAAGAAATGTAATAATAATGATAAGATTAATAGCCATAATAATTGTAATAATCAAAGCAATGAAAGAGTAGAGACAGGCTGAAAAATTCAATGCCATAGCCGGGATTTTAACCACGGATCTTCTAGTCTCAGTCCAACCGTTCCAGACCATTGAGTTACTATGGCCAACGTACCTACATGACACTAAATTCTCCAATGACACGTTGGCCATAGTAGCTCAATGGTTTGCAGCGGCTGGACTGAGACTAGAAGATCCGTGGTTCAAATCTATAGCATTGAATTTTTCAGCCTGGCTCTACCCTTTCATAGTACGTCCTACACACGGCTAGTGTGAAAGAACAATTAATTTCCAATAATAGTAATATTATTAATAACCAGAGCTATGAATTTCGTGCCAACCAACGTTCCGTATGCAGGTTGCGAGCAACCCACTCCTGGCATCCAAACAACATTAATTTCCATTAAGTGTGCGTAATAGTGGTTAACTATAAAGCCCGGGCCTTAAAGTACTTACAGCATAGTAAGTCGTCATTAAGGTAGTTGTCTCATGTGTTTATGAGAACTCCTAGTGGTTTACCGGGAAAAACACGAGTCAGTTGTACCTAATAGTGGTCCGAACTATAAAGCTCGGGCCTTAAAGTACTTACAGCATAGTAAGTCGCCATTAAGGTAGTTGTCTCATGTGTTTATGAGAACTCCTAGTGGTTTACCGGGAAAAACACGAGTCAGTTGTACCTAATAGTGGTCCGAACTATAAAGCTCGGGCCTTAAAGTACTTACAGCATAGTAAGTCGTCATTAAGGTAGTTGTCTCATGTGTTTATGAGAACTCCTAGTGGTTTACCGGGAAAAACACGAGTCAGTTGTACCTAATAGTGGTCCGAACTATAAAGCTCGGGCCTTAAAGTACTTACAGCATAGTAAGTCGTCATTAAGGTAGTTGTCTCATGTGTTTATGAGAACTCCTAGTGGTTTACCGGGAAAAACACGAGTCAGTTGTACCTAATAGTGGTCCGAACTATAAAGCTCGGGCCTTAAAGTACTTACAGCATAGTAAGTCGTCATTAAGGTAGTTGTCTCATGTGTTTATGAGAACTCCTAGTGGTTTAGCGGGAAAAACACGAGTCAGTTGTACCTAATAGTGGACCGAACTATAAAGCCCGTGCCTTAAAGTACATACAGCATAGTAAGTCGTCATTAAGGTAGTTGTCTCATGTGTTTACGAGAACTCCTAGTGGTTTACCGGGAAAAACACGAGTCAGTTGTACCTAATAGTGGTCCGAACTATAAAGCCCGGGCCTTAAAGTACTTACAGCATAGTAAGTCTTCATTAAGGTAGTTGTCTCATGTGTTTATGAGAACTCCTAGTGGTTTACCGGTAAAAACACGAGTCAGTTGTACCTAATAGTGATCCGAACTATAAAGCCCGGGTCTTAAAGTACTTACAGCATAGTAAGTCGTCATTAAGGTAGTCGTCTCATGTGTTTATGAGAACTCCTAGTGGTTTACCGGGAAAAACACGAGTCAGCTGTACCTAATAGTGGTCCGAACTTTAAAGCCCGGACCTTAAAGTACTTACAGCACAGTAAGTCTTCATTAAGGTAGTTGTCTCATGTGTTTATGAGAACTCCTAGTGGTTTACCGGGAAAAACACGAGTCAGTTGTACCTAATAGTGGTCCGAACTATAAAGCCCGGGCCTTAAAGTACTTACAGCACAGTAAGTCTTCATTAAGGTAGTTGTCTCATGTGTTTATGAGAACTCCTAGTGGTTTACCGGGAAAAACACGAGTCAGCTGTACCTAATAGTGGTCCGAACTATAAAGCCCGGACCTTAAAGTACTTACAGCATAGTAAGTCGCCATTAAGGTAGCTGTCTCATGTGTTTATGAGAACTCCTAGTGGTTTACAGGGAAAAACACAAGTCAGTTGTACCTAATAGTGGTCCGAACTATAAATCCCGGGCCTTAAAGTACTTACAGCATAGTAAGTCGCCATTGAGGTAGTTGTCTCATGTGTTTACCGGGAAAAACACGAGTCAGTTGTACCTAATAGTGGTCCGAACTATGAAGCCCGGGCCTTAAAGTACTTACAGCATAGTAAGTCGTCATTAAGGTAGTTGTCTCATGTGTTTATGAGAACTCCTAGTGGTTTACCGGGAAAAAACACGAGTCAGTTGTACCTAATAGTGGTCCGAACTATAAAGCCCGGGCCTTAAAGTACTTACAGCATAGTAAGTCGCCATTAAGGTAGTTGTCTCATGTGTTTTTGAGAACTGCTAGTGGTTTACCGGAAAAAACACTACTCATTTGGAAAATTTAATGTCATGTTGGCACTTTTGCCATAGCTCAATGGTTTAGAGCGGCTGGACGGAGACCGGAAGATCCGGTTTTCAAATCCCGGCTATGGCATTGAATTTTTCAGTGCGGCTCTACTCTTTCATAGTGCGTCTTACACACAGCTGGTGTGAAAAGCAATTAATTTCCAATAATATTAATATTATTAATAACCAGAGCTAGTAGGTTCGTGCCACCCGCCGTTCCGTATGCAGGTTGCGAGCAACCCACTCCTGTCATCCAAACAAGTCATAGATAAGAAACTCACTGCAGAGAGGCATTGATACCGGTTGCCAAGAGGAAAAAAATGACAGGAGACTTTCGTAAATGGACATCAATTTAAATCATGACGTACAGCATAGAAATTCTTATATATTACTCATGGGTTTGTCTCTGTTTGATCTCATTATTTAAATAACCACATTGTGGCAACGCCCCTGCAATTATAACGCTGATTGTAACATTTTCTGATCAGACATAAAATAATATCTAAATAATAATATTAATTTCTTTAATATCTGAAGACTCTTACTAGACAAAATGCCAAAGCAGGAATTTTACTACATATCTACTCCTTTGCGGCCGTTTTACTAAAACAATAATGTACCTCTGAAGCCTTTCAAATGAAGAACTCATTCTATGTCTCGTGAAACAAGATTCAATTGATTGATAACCTATTGCAAATTCGTTAATGATTTCAGCTAATTTAGTTTCTCGATCTGACTTCTCCTTTTTCCATGTTTGTTCAAGTGTCCCATAGAAATGTAAGTGTAACTAATGAAGTAAATAAAAGCATGAATAAGTACACTTTTAAAAAACGTCCAATGGTTGAACAGAAATTTTAGTTGCTCATCTTTAAAGTACAACAGAGATGCTACTCGAATGTCTTCCTTCCTAACAACATGCTCTGTGTCATACAGTTACAACTGTTTTGTAGTAATGAGTTGTATTCTACGATGAACCTTGCCCTTGGTAGTAGCGCTGCGTGGTATAGCCATGCCTGGCCGGTCTTACACTGCTCAAGGAAATCGGTAAGAACTTCCTAGCTCTGTGTAATGCAGTTACACCTGTTTTGTAGTATTGAGTGGTATTCTACGATGAACTTTGCCTTTGGTAGTAGCGCTGCGTGGAATAGCCATGCCTGACCGCTCTTACACTGCTCAAGGAAATCGGTACGAACGTCCTAGCTCTGTGTCATGTAGTTACACCTGTTTTGTAGTAATGAGTTGTATTCTACGATGAACCTTGTCCTTGCTAGTAGCGCTGTGTTGTATAGCCATGCCTGGCCGCTCTTACACTGCTCAAGGAAATCTGTACGAACCTCCTAGCTCTGTGTCATGCAGTTACACCTGTTTTGTAGTAATGAGTTGTATTCTACGATGAACCTTGTCCTTGCTAGTAGCGCTGTGTTGTATAGCCATGCCTGGCCGCTCTTACACTGCTCAAGGAAATCGGTACGAACTTCCTAGCTCTGTGTCATACAGTTACACCTGTTTTGTAGTAATGGGTTGCATTCTACGATGAACCTTGTCCTTGCTAGTAGCGCTGCGTGGTATAGCCATGTCTGGCCGCTCTTATGCTGCTCAAGCAAATCGGTACGAACTTCCTAGCTCTGGTGATAAGTGTATCACTGTGTTGAACACCTCCTGTCGAAAAAAACAAAGGATTATGGTACATATGTTCATATGAACTGTTTACCTTCTTTTGGTGTGAGGAACCCATTCCTGAAGTTTGTAAAAGTGTTTGTGAAACAACCTGTATATAACTTAAAGAAATTGAAGAATGTTAGAAGAGTATATTTTTATTTTAAAACTAATAGGATAAAAGCGTTATTTATATTAACATAGTTTAAGTTATTTTAATTTAGGAATCTGTTATTTTAGTTGAGAAGGAAGTATATTAATCTTTTATTTTAATTTTGGTTTTACCCTAGTAGTAAACAGTTATGTAGATAATAAATTGTGATGTCGTCCTGGTGTAAAGAAGTAGCGGGACTTCTTCCGACACTTCTACTCTGAAGGAGATGACGTGAAATAATAATGGTGATGACATGGAGAGACAGGAAATTCGGTAAATGTAATTAACCTACGCGGCATTCGCCTGGCGACCGGGAGGAACCTCGAAAAAGCCCATGGGCCAGGTAAGTCGGGCACAGGAGTCGAATCGGGCCTCCCATATGCAAGCCACAAGCGGAACCACCTGAGCTCGATCTGGAAGCCGATATTCAATTTTTTATCTCTTGACAGACAAAGAGAATGTCTTCACCTAGGCAACCAGTTTTAAAACATTTGACTATCACTTTGACTACTCTACGGCTTATGTTGATTATGGACTTGAGTCAAAGTTGGTAATTTCTACGTGTTAAGTAAAACTGACGTTATGTAGCGCTATTTGCCTAGCAATATCGTTAGTGTACGTTATATTTCTTGTGTATTTAATGTGTTTCTCCAAAAAGAACATCTCTGCAATGCTGAACAGCAACTCGCTCTGCAGTTACCGCAGAAACCTAATTACCATAATGTTATATATGAAGAAGCGCTTCTAATGTCTAGAAATAGAGCTTGGATTAGATCTAAGGTCGTGATAGCACAGCATTTACATACAGCACACAAGATACTCCGACTTCACTTGTCCATTGTCCATATTATATTGGCCAACTTTTGATTTATTCCGAGACGAAACTTTCCAAAATGCGCGCGCGTAAATTTAACATCAGGGGGAAAAGGTACACGTAGAAATACTGCAATAAATCATAGGATATTCATACGTCAAGAGATAAAAATATCTGCAGCTGTCATCTCTTGAGAGATGTAGCCTACATTTATAAAACCGTGATGTGTAGTAGTCACACGACATTCTCTACCCGTTAAAATTTCATCTATATTCCGAGTATTTTAATACTTTATCATTAGGAATATAGGGAAGCTGCTAAAATCAATTCAATCCATAATTACTTCCCTACTAAAATACCCAATTGGCTTTGCAAATTTTTTACGCTTTCCTTACAACTGAATACAGACATTTTGGAGTAATAGAACGAGAGTACTAGTCCATAATGCCGTAGAATAATAAATATCTGTTGTCACCCCAGAGAATACAAAGAATAAAAGACAGTTACAACGTATAACCATAAATATATATGATGTAACACTTAGAAAAATACAAAACACATAATCTTGTTTATTTTCTTTAGTTACAAAGGAATATGGGAATACAGTAGACCTTAACCGATAGTCAGGTGTCTCAAATCTGCTTGATATGTGACGTATTCCTAATTACGTTCTTCTTGTATGGAACCTGTAGTGACAATAAATAAGCTAGCTACAAAATAGGAGTAAACATAAGTCGGTTCTAGGCGCTGTGCAATGTATCTGGATGAGTCAACCTCTGAACAGTTGCAACTGAAAGGGAGGGCAGGTCAGTTGCGTTCCAGTTGCGAGCAAGTAAACACGTGCAGAGCTACTCGGTAACACTACAGCTTGTTTCAAAATGTGTTTGTCTCCTGGTTCCAAGAGGGCATTTATAAATGACGCCTCCTATCAGCACATTAGGAAATAAAGTGCTACATTTAAAAACACAAGAAGTAAATAACCAATATCCATAGATTTATAAAAAAGGAACAATGGTCTGGGTCAGCTATAAAATTCTGGGGAAGGGTATCTGAGGCAACGGTTGTGTCTGAAAGCAGTTTAGAAGAGTTATTAAGGAAAGAAAAGCCATTTGTGCTAGTGCAACAACGTCCTTCTCTATGCCCAGTAAACAAAGATTAAGAACATGCACAAAATCTAATTTGTATGTTTTAATTCAGAAGTAGTTAGACAAACTATGAAAAACTTTTAAAGCACAGAAAAACAAGGGCCAACTTTGGAGAAAGTGCTTATAAAGCTTAAAATTCTGCTGGTTTCTAAGGCAGTGTCTGAACATTAAGACGAGTTCTTTTAAAGCAAGGATTATTTGAAAAATACACTAAGCGTGACAGACAAATTTTAATCGAACATCGCACCATACGTGCAAAAAGGCTTAAGAATTTACGAAATATTCGGAGATATCGAAGTGAAGTTTATATAGTTTATATGAAATAAACTTATATAAATACAGCACATACTAGACCATATGCCTGGAGTGAAATACGTTCCAGGGACTCTGCAGCGATATTGAAAGACCGCCAGTTCTTTATCATGCCTGCTGGAGGAGAACAGGCTTTTGTTTCAAATGCTTATGTACAATTTAAGATCCAACAAAAGCGTGGAGATTACTACCATAGTAAGAATTACAACTTAGTTTATAAGAGCCGCAAAACTGGCTTCGAGAGTGAAATTTGTTTTTAGACACCTTATGCACCGCACCCCCTCTCGTATTCTTACGCGTGTGGCGCATTGTGGCGATAGGTCCACTATCCCCACCACAGTTGCTACTCATCCCCACCGCGCAGGATCCCTGTCAAGATAAAATAATACATCTGTACCTCTGATATTCCTAGAGGTGCCTCGGGCGGAACACTTGAGCCCCTCTCTGATTGGGAGTTGTTCGGATTGGGTTGGACTCGAGAGGGCAATGGTTCCCGATACCCGTGGGTAGTCTGGTGCGTCTTCGGAAGGAGTTGAGGGAAGCCATTAATATTCCCTTGTACTAGCTAGCATAGCTGGTAGAATGTGTGCTAGATTACCAGACGGCCCTACCGAGGTCTAATCGGTAGCCTTCCCATTTTGGAGTTGGCGCGCCTAAGTGGCGTAACCAGTTCCATCCCGTCTTGATTCCACAGGAACAGATGGGGGGGGGGGGGCTTGTTAGTCTCTAGGTGTTGCCCTATGGGAAGCCTCACGGAGGCACCAGGTGCCCTTTTGGGACAGCTCGGTAACTCCCTGGTCGAAGGAAGCCCGGGTCCTTGGTCCTACGGTTCCAGGATTACCTCTGGCATTAACGTTGTCCAAACCCCTATGTTTGTAGCAGATCTGCTTTCGGAGATATGGAAAGAAAAGGCGCCTGAATAGAAACAAAAGAATCATTAACTATCAGTGAAGAAAAGCACACACGTGCTATGCTGCAGTTGCATTTTGTACCTTATATTCAGTAAAGTGGTGATCTTTTAGGAGTGTACACGTGCTTTTCAAAGTTAGTAAATATATCACTTATCAAATCTAGTACTGGTGCGCCTAGTAGTAACTGCGAAACAACTCGTAAGATTTTACATAAGCAGGCTAGAAATATTCTTGTTAATATGTATTCCTTTTTCAAAGAGTTGTCAGACATTTCCGAAAGTACAAATTTCGCTCAGGGTCGAGAATTAATGTTAAAAGCTTGTCACGTGAGGTTAAATAAGGCAACTGTTCACCAAATTAAAAGATTCCAAATTTAGATCTCCAGGGAAACGTCGAGGAGCTAAAAACTTGCTGCCATCTTACACAAGTTTCAAAAGTGTGTTTCACTTAGAATAATTTATGATTTATATGATGAGGCTGAATATGCAACTGCCAAAAATGCTGACCAATTTAATAAGGGAGAAAATAGAATATACAGTTTCTATATCTTCTATGCATATTATTCTGAAATCTCTTGGGTTCAAATAGAGGAGAACAAATGATGGTCGCAAATTTCTGCTTGAAAGAAGCGGTATTCTTGCTGCAAGACTAAAATTTCTGCATTAATACAGGAGATTCATGGTGTAAAAATGCTTCATAAATACATATTTATTACGTATTTTCTTCTTCTTCTTTCTCTAACTACTTTGTGCTGTTAAGCGTGGAGTACAAACCTCTTCTACACATTTCCTCCCCTTTTTTCGGTCCATTATCATTCTCTTCATTTCTGTCATGGTTTTCCCTCCATCCTTCCCCAACTTCTCAATGTATTCCTGATACAACATGCGTGGCCTTCCCCTAATTCTTTTACCTTCTTGTCTTGCTTCTAAATATTGTTTGGGTTTTCTTTCTTCTGACATGCGGAGTACATATCCATACCATTTAAGTTGTCTTTTTCCCAATATTTCTTTAACGGAGTGTGTACCCAACTCTTCCCTTATTGTTACTTTTCTAATCATATCTCTTCTTGTCTTCCCCACAGCTCGTCTTAAATATCTCATTTCCATAGCTGTTATTTTGCTTTCTTGTTTCTGTAGGAGAGTCCAGCTCTCTGCTTCATATAACAGAATTGGTAGTATTATTGTTTTAAATACTATAATTTTTGTATCTTTTGTTATTTCCTTTTTTTCTCCACAATAGTATTATCAATCTGATAGTAGACCGAATTGGCCTTTCTTATTGTGCTTAAAATTTCCTGCTCTATTTTTCCTTCCTTATTTATCATTGTACCCAGGTATTCATAACTGTCTACCTGTTCTAAGACTTGATCATTACATTTAATTTTAACTTCTTCTTCTTTCCTCTCTATATACACTCCTGGAAATTGAAATAAGAACACCGTGAATTCATTGTCCCAGGAAGGGGAAACTTTATTGACACATTCCTGGTGTCAGATACATCACATGATCACACTGACAGAACCATATGCACATATACACAGGCAACAGAGAATGCACAATATCGGCACTAGTACCGTGTATATCCACCTTTCGCAGCAATGCAGGCTGCTATTCTCCCATGGAGACGATCGTAGAGATGCTGGATGTAGTCCTGTGGAACGGCTTGCCATGCCATTTCCAGCTGGCGCCTCAGTTGGACCAGCGTTCCTGCTGGACGTGCAGACCGCGTGAGACGACGTTTCATCCAGTCCCAAACATGCTCAATGGGGGACAGATCCGGAGATCTTGCTAGCCAGGGTAGTTGACTTACACCTTCTAGAGCACGTTCGGTGGCACTGGATACATGCGGACGTGTATTGTCCTGTTGGAGCAGCAAGTTCCCTTGCCAGTCCAGGAATGGGAGAACGATGGGTTCGATGACGGTTTGGATGTACCATGCACTATTCAGTGTCCCCTCGACGATCACCAGAGGTGTACGCCCAGTGTAGGGGATCGCTCCCCACACCATGAAGCCGGGTGTTGGCGTCTGTGCCACGGTCGTATGCAGTCCTGATTGTGGCGCTCACCTGCACGGCGCCAAACACGCATACGACCATCATTGGCGCCAAGGCAGAAGCGACTCCCATCGCTGAAGACGACACGTCTCCATTCGTCCCTCCATTCATGCCTGTCGCGACACCACTGGAGGCGGGCTGCACGATTTTGGGGCGTGAGCGGCAGACGGCCTAACGGTGCGCGGAACCGTAGCCCAGCTTCATGGAGAAGGTTGCGAATGGTCCTCGCCAATACCCCAGGAGCAACAGTGTTCCTAATTTACTGGGAAGTGGCGGTGCCGTCCCCTACGGCACTGCGTAGGATCCGACGCTCATGGCGTGCATCCATGCGTCGCTGCGGTCCGGTCCCAGGTCGACGGGCACGTGCACCTTCCGCCGACCACTGGCGACAATATCGATGTACTGTGGAGACCCCACGCCCCACGTGTTGAGCAATTCGGCGGTACGTCCACCCGGCCTCCCGCATGCCCACTATACGCCCTCGCTCAAAGTCCGTCAACTGCACATACGGTACACGTCCACACTGTCGCGCCATGCTACCAGTGTTAAAAACTGAGATGGAGCTCCGTATGCCACGGCAAACTGGCTGAAACTGACGGCGGTGGTGCCCAAACGCTACGCAGCTAGCGCCAATCGACGGCCAACACCGCGGTTCCTGGTGTGTCCGCTGTGCCGTGCGTGTGATCATTGCTTGTACAACCCTCTAGCAGTGTCCGGAGCAAGTATGGTGGGTCTGACACACCGGCGTCAATGTGTTCTTATTTCCATTTCCAGGAGTGTACATGGTTTTACTTTTGGTATGTTTAATTCTAAACCTTTTCTAGTTAATTCTTATTTCCATTCATTTAGCGCTAATTGTAAATTATTATTACTATTTGCTATTAATATGATGTCATCAGCGTATATCAACGATTGTGCCCAAGCTGATCTTAAATTTCTGTATCCCATCATAGTTCTTGCTGTTCTTCTTTTGCAAATTTTCCATATTTCATCCATCACAATAAGTATTTTAATGAAACAAAAATTGGGTT
Source organism: Mantis religiosa (assembly GCA_030765055.1). Taxonomy (NCBI): domain Eukaryota; kingdom Metazoa; phylum Arthropoda; class Insecta; order Mantodea; family Mantidae; genus Mantis; species Mantis religiosa. The sequence goes on along the minus strand of CM060947.1, from coordinate 259,821,386 downwards.
AAAGTCCATTACAGACAGTATACAATTACGGCATCATTAAAATAGAAACTATATTCACAAATCGTTGAAACGTCACTATTTTGTTTCACTGTAGCAAACAACTTCTTTCGTATAACGCATCTACTTTCAGTCATTTGTTTCGTGTGTATATGAACGATAGCTACGTAAGCAAACTGTTCTCCAGTTCAAGGATTTGAGGTTCAGATTATGTGATAATTATTGTATATGTTCTCACACACATGCTGAAATATTAAGATAACTCCTCTGTCAGCATCTGTATCACTGTACATCTCAGCATCTGTATGATACTTGCTAGGTGGATCCGGTGAGACATCTCTGTCGCCCGTTAGCCGTGGAACTGCAACTCCACGACAGTACGATAACCGTATTGGCTCACAATGTTCATTCTCATTTTGTAGCTACTCAGTTGCTTTATTTTTCACTGATGGCCAGGAATCGTTTCTGATTCCCGCCTATCCGCGTCGTAGTTGCTAGTGCGGTTGTTGTGTTCTTTGTGGTCAACTTGTGATCAGTTCTATTATAAGGCCAAGAAATGAATATCTTTAGCACACCGGGTGTTATACCTCGTGCCGACAGCCTTGTAGAGAAGTGGTACGGCTATTTCTAGGCCGATTTTTAGTTACTTTAGTTGGTTAATATATATTTCAAATTATAACCTTACAAGTAAGATGTAAATAAAATTAAGATTTCCATATTGTCTTCACGGTGCACCAATTCTTTAGAAAATTCCTATGTTTAATTTGGATTTGCTTTTTTCTTCGTTACACCACAATAAAGACAACGGATGCTTTTAAGACATAAAAGAAAAGAGCATGCGGGTTGGTCGGGAGAACCTTGGGCCTCTTGAAGCTTCATTAACTTCACTCATAAAGCTATATGATACGGAACCGATGGTCAATTTCCTACCCAGAGCGCTGCAATCTCCTCTTCTTACAAAATCTGCTTTCAAATAAAAAATTATGCAACGGAAGGCTTATGTTAAAAAGTTCAAACGTATTGCATACGCAGCGATTTGTCTAATCGAACACTTATTGCTCTATCTACTTCAAGATAAACATTATCTTATTGTAGTTACAAGGAAATACAGTAGACTTTAAGTGATAGTCAAATGTTTTATATACATGACTTTCTCTACTCTTGTACAAACACTTATTGCTCTATCTACTTCAAGATAAACATTATCTTATTGTAGTTACAAGGGAATACAGCAGACTTTAAGTGATAGTCAAATGTTTTATATTAATGACTTTCTCTACTCTTGTACAAACACTTATTGCTCTATCTACTTCAAGATAAACATTATCTTATTGCAGTTACAAGGAAATACAGTAGACTTTAAGTGATAGTCAAATGTTTTATATTAATGACTTTCTCTACTCTTGTACAAACACTTATTGCTCTATCCACTTCAAGATAAACATTATCTTATTGTAGTTACAAGGAAATACAGTAGACTTTAAGTGATAGTCAAATGTTTCATATACATGACCTTCTCTACTCTTGTCCAAACACTTATTGCTCTATCTACTTCAAGATAAACATTATCTTATTGTAGTTACAAGGGAATACAGTAGACTTTAAGTGATAGTCAGATGTTTTATATTAATGACTTTCTCTACTCTTGTACAAACACTTATTGCTCTATCTACTTCAAGATAAACATTACCTTATTGTAGTTACAAGGAAATACAGTAGACTTTAAGTGATAGTCAAATGTTTTATATTAATGACTTTCTCTACTCTTGTACAAACACTTATTGCTCTATCTACTTCAAGATAAACATTATCTTATTGTAGTTACAAGGAAATACAGTAGACTTTAAGTGATAGTCAAATGTTTCATATACATGACTTTCTCTACTCTTGTCCAAACACTTATTGCTCTATCTACTTCAAGATAAACATTATCTTATTGTAGTTACAAGGGAATACAGTAGACTTTAAGTGATAGTCAAATGTTTTATATCCATGCCCTTCTCTACTCTTGTAGAAACACTTACTGCTCTATCGACATCAAGATAAACATTATCTTATTGTAGTTACAAGAGAATACAGTAGACTTTAAGTGATAGTCAAATGTTTTATATTCATGCCCTTCTCTACTCTTGTAGAAACACTTACTGCTCTATCGACATCAAGATAAACATTATCTTATTGTAGTTACAAGAGAATACAGTAGACTTTAAGTGATAGTCAAATGTTTTATATTCATGCCCTTCTCTACTCTTGTAGAAACACTTACTGCTCTATCGACATCAAGATAAACATTATCTTATTGTAGTTACAAGGGAATACAGTAGACTTTAAGTGATAGTCAAATGTTTTATATTCATGCCCTTCTCTACTCTTGTAGAAACACTTACTGCTCTATCGACATCAAGATAAACATTATCTTATTGTAGTTACAAGAGAATACAGTAGACCAAGTGATAGTCAAATGTTTTATATACATGACTTTCTCTACTCTTGTACAAACACTTATTGCTCTATTTACTTCAAGATAAACATTATCTTATTCTAGTTACAAGGGAATACAGTAGACTTTAAGTGATAGTCAAATGTTTTATATACATGACTCCCTCTACTCTTGTACAAACATTTATTGCTCTATTTACTTCAAGATAAACATTATCTTATTGTAGTTACAAGGGAATACAGTAGACTTTAAGTGATAGTCAAATGTTTTATATACATGACTTTGTCTACTCTTGTACAAACAGTTATTGCACTATCTACTTCAAGATAAACATTATCTTATTGTAGTTACAAGGGAATACAGTAGACTTTAAGTGATAGTCAAACGTTTTATATACATGACTTTATCTACTCTTGTACAAACACTTATTGCTCTATTTACCTCAAGATAAACATTATCTTATTATAGTTACAAGGGAATACAGTAGACTTTAAGTGATAGTCAAATGTTTTAAGACAGGTTGTTTATGTGACGTCTTTTTAATTATATTGTCTTTGTATGCACAAGAGATGAAAAATCACTCACGAATTCCTTCTTGAGATATATATAACTTTTGTAAAATTCAGACGTATAATAAGGAAAATCTTGCACATGGCCCACTCTAGGAAAATTATTTGACATTGTGTCTGGTTTTAGGATTCCTTTCTATCTCTTACAGCTTAGCAGGTTTACAAAAAGAGGATCACTTCAGAGGACATTTCCATAAAAGTAAGAATATACATTCCCCTGTAGTGAAAAACCTTTAAAAGACCGAAATTCAATTAGGCCGTTACAGAACTTTTTGAGGAAATTAGAGCTAGTGAACCTTTTTTTTTCGAGGTAAACGTTAAATTTCGGACGCCTTGACCTTTTTCTAAAAGCTTCGTGTTTTGTCTATGTGTATAGAGATTTTAGGGCACAATTACGGAAGACAGATATGTCGTATCTTTGATTGATGCAGGAGGAAGCAGTGCAATTGTGGGGATCCTCCTGTTTCCTCCGCCATTCATTCCACCAACCTCGCAATCATCACCTTTCATTACCCATCTTCTTTCTCAGTTTTGACATGCTTGAGACAATTAACCTTTTCCAACGGTCAGTAATGTCAGACAATGAAGGAAATGATATTTAAATGAGTGCAGAGTACATAGAGCTTAGGGTTATTACACATTAATCTTTCAGGACAAGGGAAAACCTACAAAATTAACTGTATCGGGCGTTGAATGAAATGAAGTTCAAATAAGTACAGGGTACGTAAAGCTTAGAGTTACGAGACATTCATCTTTCAGAATAAGAGAAAACCTCCAACTTTAAGTCATATCGGACGATGAATGAAATGATGTTCAAATGAGTACAGGGTACATAGAGCTTAGAGTTACGAGACATTCATCTTTCAGTATAAGAGAAAACCTCCAACGTTAAGTCATATCGGACGATGAATGAAATGATGTTCAAATGAGTACAGGGTACATAGAGCTTAGAGTTACGAGACATTCATCTTTCAGTATAAGAGAAAACCTTCAACGTTAAGTCATATCCGATGATGAACGAAATGATGTTCAGATAAGTACAGGGCCTAATAGTGCTTGAAGTTAGCATTCATTATCCGCGATCAGGGAAATACGCATAAATAGTCTAATCACCTTCACCGATATCGGAGCTCAGCACCACTTGTAGAGCCTGTTTATTTAACGCGTGTGCACGTCGGCCGCTGCCTTTGACGAACCCTTATAATCCTTTTACAAGACAGACGATCCTTCTCGCAGTCCGTTCTGCAAGGTTGCCACCTTTCTCGATACGTCATGGGTATCGTACGAGGTTTCGTCAAAACAAATTATCTTATGTCCATTACTGCGAAACTTCCTTAGCTTTGCTACAATGTTACTGGATTCCATAATAACCCTTAACTTATTTGAAGTGCGATATTTGAAACCCAGCTCCTTTAGGAGACCGCGCAAAGTGATGTGTCCATAAGGAAAATCACAAATTTCTTGCAAATGTGCAACGAATGCGTCTAAGGTGGGCGCTCTCCCTTTTGCATAGAATCTTTAACTTTCTCGACGAATTAAATCGCATGTGAAATTATCTACTTTAGAGAAACGTTTCCTTTTGTTTTCACACTTGATCGGCGTCTTTGTTATTCCTTTCGTCACAATATTTCTTACTGTGTTTCTGTGATTACCCAGTATTTATCATCAGGTACATTGCACGACCCCTTACCAAGATTATTTGTCAGCAAATATTTATATGTGTTCAAAACAAGCGCTTGGATTTGTTCAGATACAGTTCCCGTTATAACTTTGTTTTTTGGGGCTTTTCCAGTAATATTACTCGGTCCAGTTATTCACACTATTGTCATCACTTTGATTATTTTCATTTGACTGAAAGTTATCTACTACTTTATTTGCATTTACCACTGCATTTCCCTCCCACGGTCTCCACATCGTGACACACAACGAATTTCTGCACGTAATGAAACAGATCAACTGGAAGTTGGAACTTTGGCAACTGAGACTACACGTGGAGTAGACATGCGACTGTCACTTCGAGAAAATCAGGGTTGTTATTGGTCCTCAACGACAGTGTTCCATTTCTGAAGTTGTGGAGATATATTTATGACGGTCATTAGTGGGTGGGAGGCTCAGGTTCCTTTGACTCCGAACTGCACATGCGTTAACTAAACAGACTTTAGGCGATGCAGGCAAGCTACCGTCTCTTCGCAGGAATGTGCTGACTTTTCTATTAGCGTAAACCCGTTATGGCGATAGCGTGGCATTTGCACACAAAGGAACTTTTAAAGATAGCAGGGAGATAAAGTTCTGTCGAATCAAAGTGACATCTTGATTGATAGAGGATATTTTCGAACAGTCTAGAATTATCAATGGAGGCATATATAAGCGATGGCGACACGCCAGCGTTGTAGTCCTAAACGGAGTTGTAACGATAGTTGTTGTAAACAGTCATAATGAGTGTTAATTGAACTGGAATTTTTTTTATAATTTTTTATTGATCGAACAGCAGTACAATGCTTCACAGATCAGATTGAAAAGAAGGTAACAGTACAATAACAACAATAACACTCAGGGGTAGGCTAACAGGCCGCCCCCTAACTACATTAAGTCAGAACTCCAATAATACACTCTGATAAATTATGTCCATATTGAAGATGTAAGACAAAGATCCAGCACTAGAATCACTCGAATCAGATGTATCACTTAGAAGCAGGTCCTGTGGTAGTCTCTTCTTCAAGCGTGAGGGCTGGCGCGTGCGGAAGCCGATGTTATAATGCACAGCTCCTGGAACTTCTTGCAGTGTGGAAAAGAAACGACGAGCGATCCTGCGAATGTATCCGTGAAGAGGTAACATCCTAGTTCGTGATGGAGCTGCTGATTACGGATGAACCATGGAGCGTTGGTAGCGATGCGCATGAAGCGATTCTGTATGACCTGAAGACGACGCAGATGACATGTGTGTGCGGCCCCCCACTCTTGGCAGGCATATTGTGACTTTGTGGGTTCGTGAAATAAAAAGTCCAATTACACCACTCAACAATGTTCTTTATTTCCACCGACTTACAGTTTAACACTTGCCAATTACACAGAATTTCGTGCTGCACACAGTTACAATTCACCAGCCCGTCCGTTACAATTTCACTTGTCCTCGCGATTACATAAACTCCGATGCACATACCAGTTACGTACAGTCTTCCGTTGCACAATCCTTTCGTTCATTAACACGTCACTGACTAACACTGCCTTCTTACACCAAGAGCTGTCCTCACTCACACACTAACCAACTGACTGACTGACCAAACCAACAACTGACTAACTCTGTCTGTCTGTAACTCTCTTTATATAGGAATATCCTGCTATTCTAGAAGTCTCTGGTGTTTACAAGATTGTTCTAGTAACAGAAAGATCGAGAACCAGGTGTAGGAGAAACAGGCGACACAGTCATTTTTCCCCTTACCACAGCCTGTCACCACTACAAGACAAACGAGGAGTAGGTGTGGCTAACGCGGTCCTCCCCCCTGCCTTCCGTTCACAGCTGGTTTCACAGGGTGTTCCAGCGGTCCCGTTACAATATGTAATAAGCGGACGAACGAGTGATTTGTAGAGTAACAATGAAGACTGTAGGCCGAGGCTGGAACGGCGATGCAACAGAGGTGAGAAAGTCGCCCGGAGGCCAGTGATATAAGACGATCGATATGAGCACGCCAGATCAGTCGAGAGTCCAAAAGCACTCCAAGGTATTTAACGGGAGTTGTAGTGGGGAGCCAAGGGACATTGTTCCTGTAGAGGCACAACTGAGCAAGCGGAGTATATCGGCGAATGGTGAAGGTTTTAGCTTCGGTTTTCTGAGGGTTCAATGAGATCTGCCAAGTGCCGAACCAATGAGTTAGACGATCTAAAGAGAGCTGTACTATTTGTGCGTTCTGGAGATTAACATGAGAATAATATAGTACTGTGTCATCAGCGTAAAGAGCTAAAGAAGTCGGAGCCAAGTCAGGAATGTCAGAAATGTATATATTAAATAGAGTCGGAGCCAAGATAGAACTCTGTGGGACACCTGAACTGGAAATTGAGTGAACTCTCTTGTTTGTGGTCAACGGAATGAAATGTGTGTGTAGTGTTAAACGCCCGCTTTTACTAAATACGGCACCGCAGGCGATGACACTGATGATACATGAGATGAATATGGAGCACCGGTGGAACGAGATGCCGGGGGAAAACGGAGGTTTGGCCTTGGTGAGAGCCAAGCAGTCTAACCACTGAGCCACGGCGTGGCCGCAACGGACTGAAGTACTGTATTTGTGTATGTTAGGTATTCCTTCCATCTTAAGGATTGACGAATATGTATTTCTGCGGAAATAACTACAATTTGAATTTCTGCAAGTTGGACTTTTAATTATACAAACCCACAAAGTCACCTTATGTAAGCTCTTTGATCTAGAATTTGTCTACCATCTTATCTCAGTCACCCATTTGGGTAAATCCAGGAATGTAAACTGGGAGAGAAAATGCGATATTTGTTTTACTTACCGTGTACGATGCAAAGAGCAGGAATGTGGCAATGTCCAGGTCTAAAATTCCATTCCCCGCCGGAACTTGGATCACGTAATCGCATTAATATAAATCCTTCAAGTATGAGCTAAAGATAATGCCATAAATCGGAGGCATTTGCTCATTCCTTGCTGGGGAAATGAACCGAGGTAAGGTAATTATATCTGCTGTAGACACTTCGATGCTCCTTTTTTTTTCTTCTCTTCCCTCTAACACTTGCTGTTTCCATAGCAACGGGGAGAAGAACAGCAGAAGCACGCAGGCGAGTTAGAAGGTTTCTGATGTTCTCGCATCACAGAAAGGAAAAATGGAATAGAATTTCTATTAGGCTAAAGAATAAAAAGGAATGTAAAATAGAACGAGAGAGACTTTAAGGAAGGACTGTTATTGAATTCGAAATCACTTTAGCAGGAATAAGATGTTCCGCTTTCTCTTTTTTTTACGATGTCCTTAATGTCCTTACACATTTTGATAATGGAAGCATCGCGCTGCATATATAATGACGTAAGATCGCTCCGGAAAAAAAATTGCAAGCTTGAGTGTTTCCTTGGTGGCACATTAGCGCCTACCCTCGATAAGTGTATAAGCGTAGCGTATGTCCTTAGTAAATTGAGTAATAGTTTTGGAACCAGAAATTATGTACCTAGTTTTCTCGTTAGATGTTTGTGCAAAAGGACAGATTATTTCACGAATAGGTCCTTGAGTGTGTTTTCCTAAATATGTCACATGGAAGTTTCTATACTTTAAGGTAAAATTACATTTCTTTGAACCGTTTAAGAAAATGCTATCCATTTTTAGTCAGTTTGTAATAAAAGTGGACCTTAAGCAGTTAAAGATTGTGTTAAAAGTAGAAAATTCCTTGACTGAGTGTTCAGAACCTTTCTAAACGTCGGTAATGCTAACTTCAGCTAATAGCGACAAGCGCCTCATTCAAGAAAGCCGTAGGTTAAATAATCTGTATCAATGAATTGACGTTTGTTAACCTCACAGAAAATTAAGAACGGCTTAGACTATTTCCCTAATTTGGGTTCTAAATAATCTGTATTAGTCCAAGAATGGTAAACAAGGTTGGTCTGAAAAGTTTCCGGCGTCAACATAAAGATGGCAGCACGCATAAATAAAACCTACTAAACTTTGTTGTTCATCTGTTGACACTTACTTTTTATCTCAAAACTTAGCGTGTATCCTCAATATTCCATACCTTAAGTCTTCTAGATCCAGGTAAAACTTCAGTGTCTTCGTCTCCATTGTTGTGAGGTTGGAACCATCGTTGTGGCACACGCTCACTAACGACACCCTCTCCTTCCACTTCACATATTCTTGGAGCTCCGGCATGATGGCGTTAGCGCTCACATGCTCCAGCACCTTCCCCGAAGGACCGTCATCCATTTGACGCGGATTTTCAATGCGTGACTCCACCTTCGCCATTTTCCAGCCTGCTGGAAAGAGGCGAGAGTGGTGTGCATTCTGAAGCCCGGCAGGGGTCCGGTCTTACTGTCTAGCTACCGATCCATAAGTCTTCTCCCAACTGCCTCAAAACTATTTGAGCGGTTGCTCCTATCCCGCCTGACCCCTCTTTTCGAGGAAAGGCAGCTCCTACCCGATCACCAGTTTGGTTTTCGTGATGGACACTCCACGACCCTGCAGCTACTGCGTATCGCCGGTAGGACGGCCCTGGGATTCCAGGAAAACCTCAAGACAGTCGCGGTGCTGCTAGACGTAGAGGAAGCCTTTGCCACAACCTGGCACCAAGGCCTTCTGTGCAAACTCAGGGAGGCCAACATACCTCCTCCCTATCTCGCCCTCATTAGTAGTTTCCTCAGAGACCGCACGTTCAGGGTGAGAGTGGAAGGACGGCTGTCATCCAACAGACCCATAGCCACCGGAGTCCCGGAAGGCAGTGTTCTGTCTCCGTTACTCTTTGCGGCCTAGATGTCTGATTTCCCCCTAGAACCACAGACTGTTACGTGCCAATATGCCGACGACGTCCTCATAATGGCACGTAACAAAAACCTAAGATATTGTCATCGTGCGCTGCAGCGCCAGCTCCGAGCCATTGGCCGTTGGAGTGAGAAGTGGAGGATGTCCATTAGCCCCGAGAAGAGCTTTGCTCTTCTCCTGGCTAAGGTCCGAGCTGGGTGACCGGATTGGTCGCTGAGGTTGGGGCAGAGGCAGATCCCCTGGGTTCCCACTGCCAAATACCTCGGCGTTCTCCTCAATCGCGGCCTCACCTACGCCACTCATGTCCGGGTAAAGCCTGACAAGGGCATGCAGCACTCACGCAGTTGTACCCTATACTAAAATACACCATGCCAACACACCTCAAGCTACGCTTTTATCGGGTGATTATACCTCCCCTGATTCTGTACGGCTGCGAAGTCTGGGGATCAGCGGCTCCCACCACTATCCGTAGACTACAGTACGTCCAGAATCAGGGCAGTGCGAATGATCTACGTTACTGGACTTAGATTACCGTCCCACATTCTTCACATCTATGCCGGAGTCCCGTACATTGTGGACGTGGTGCGGGATAGATCCCGCACCATCTAAAATAAGCTAGACTCCCATCTTAATAACGTGGTGAACACCCTTGGCCGTTACGACTACAGGGCTCCTCGCCGGCGACCGAGTTACCGGTTGCCAAAAGATGCTTTGGGTAACCAGAATTGAACAGGGCCACTTTCCCCTGACTTCAAACCCCCAGGCCCAGAAATGGGCTTGGTAAGTCCCATACCTAGACCTTAGTTCCTTTCTCCCTAGCCTGTCAAGCGCACTCTGCACAGATGCCTCCCAGGCAGGCGGAACGGCGCAGCCAGCACTGGGTGCACACCTCTCACGAGTCTATAGCACCCATCAAGGGTGATATAACACTGCCCAGGACAAATGCCTATGACACATGACTTTCTTTATACTGCCCAGATAAAGCCGCACAAAGCGGCTAGGTGCTGAGAAACAAACACTCCGCCCAGGAAAAACCTGGACGACTCGTCTCTTCTGCTGGTCTGCTGGCTTACAGCGACTTTATAATCTTGTTTCCAGTAGTGTTTTAGAAGTACTCTAAGTTCAGGCTTTGTTATCTCCATTTTGTGATTGTTTATTAACAACTGAACACTGATACATGTTTGCTGTGGAATTGAAATGCCAAAACAAAAACAGTGAACTGCGTCCAGTTTTAAGCAGTATGTTTCAGAGTTTGGCGGAAAAATATATTTTATATAATTGAAAATGACCTAAGGAATTTTGAATTTATTTTTTATTTAATAGCAATAATTGCATTACTTAATAAGAAAGTTAATTTTAAAATATGTTTATTTGATCCATATATATATTATTATTTGTCTATGACAGTTACTAATTTTTTATTATTATGAAATAAATTTCTAATTTTTGTTAGGTCATTTTTTACAATTTATGTGCACTTTTTTATTTTAAGGGCACTTTATAGCTCATTTTTATAGAATTTTTAGGTCGACAACTTCCGCGCCCTAGTCATGACATACTCGTATTTTATGTGGGATGCAATGCTCTCCTATTTTCAATTTAGGTAAAGAAATGTCAGATGGATCGATGTAAATTATAGTTTTAGGTTCTTTGCTTTCCAAGGATTATTTACCTAAAACATTTATATTCCGTATACATTATTGTATTAGTGATTACTTTAATGAAAACCCTCACCTGTTAATACAACCAGTTACAAATAGCGTTACAGGTGTGCTCTGTGCGTCGTTTTTGTAAGCCTCCGCATTTCAGCCTTTTTTGTTATACAGTAGAACGTCGTACGCTGTGTGTAAAACAATCGTAAAGCTAATATTGCAGTCCACGTAGCAAAGCTGTGTTTGATTTGATCCTTTGGAAATTTATTGGTTTCCTTTTAAAGTTCATTTTACTAAAGGAACATTCAATGTGTAACCAAGTTTTCTCTATTTTTAAATATAGAGTACTACCAAATGAAATCTCGGTGTGTAATTTCTGGATTTATTATATCTAAGGTTTTGCATGTTAACGTCTTTGTTGAATGCCTGAGTTACTTTATCGAGGCCAATGTGCCGTAATTTTGTCTAGCTGGAGATACTTGGCACACGTGACATGCCGTTATCGCCTTTAGGTACTTCTAGCTGACATAGGTATTGATCGGAAATGAATCGGTGACTTTAGGTACATAGGTTATTTAGGATAATGCAGTTTTACTACACCAGAAACTATTATGTGTTTCAAATGGGAAGGATATAGCAGTGTTCCATATGCCCAATAAACCCAAACACCTCCCTGAAAGCTATCGTCTTATAAGTCTGTTGCCGACACTCTCCAAGCTGTTTAAAAAAGTAATTCATCGCCGTCTTCTGTCTTACCTTAATCATAACCATGTTCTTCCGCCTTATCAATTTGGATTTCGTCACAAACATTCCACTACCCATCAGCTTTTACGATTAACTCAGTCAATTCTTCACGGCTTCGAGGCCCATCAGTATACCACGGCTGTCTTCCTTGTTGTGGTACAGGCATTCGACAGGGTTTGGCATGATGGTTTGCTCCTTAAGCTCTACCGCATCGGTCTTCCTAATTACTTATCACATCTAATCCACAGTTGTCTCTACGACCGCAGCTTTTCAGTACGCATAGTTGGAAAGCTTTCATCCCCACGCAATATTACCGTAGGTGTCCCACAGGGTTCAATCTTGGCCCCGACTCTATTTAATATATACATTTCTCATATTCCTGACTTAGCTCCGACTTCTTTAGCTCTTTACGCTGATGACACAGTACTATATTATTCTCATGTTAACCTCCAGCACGCACCACAAGTAGTACAGCTCTCTTTAGATCGCCTAACTCATTGGCTCAGCACTTGGCGGATCTCATTGAACCTTCAGAAAACCGAAGCCAAAATCTTCACTTTTCGCCGATATACTCCGCTTACTCCGTTGTGTCTCTACGGGAACAATGTCCCTTGGCTCCCCACTACAACTCCCGTTAAATACCTTGGAGTGCTTTTGGACTCTCGACTGACCTGGCGTGCTCATATCGATCGTCTTATATCACTGGCCTCCGGGTGACTTTCAAAACTCTCAACTCATTTGCATCGCCGTTCCAGCCTCGGCCTTATGTCTTCATTGCTACTCTACAAATCACTCGTTCGTCCGCTTATTACATATGCTTGCCAAGTGTGGGGGGCCGCACACACATGTCATCTGCGTCGTCTTGAGGTCATACAGAAACGCTTCAGGCGCATCGCTACCAACGCTCCATGGTTCATCCGTAATCAGCAGCTCCATCACGAACAAGGACTGAATCCTCTTCACGACTACATTCGCAGGATCGCTGGTCGTTTCTTTTCCACGCTGCAAGAAGTTCCAGGAGCTGTGCATTATAACATCGGCGTCCGCACGCGCCAGCCCTCACGCTTGAAGAGGAGAGTACCGCAGGACCTGCGTCTACGTGATACATCTGATTCGAGTGATTCTAGTGCTTGATGTCTGTCTTGCATCTTCAATATTGACATAATTTCTCAGAGAGTATTATTGGAGTTCTAACTTAATGTAGTTAGGGGCGGCCTGTTAGCCTACCCTTGAGTGTTATGATTCTTATTGTACTACTAATCAATCTCTACTAAATACAATTCGAGCTAAGACAAAAGTTCAATTTTGCAAAAATTGACCCTTGTGGAGGGTAGAGAGTAATGTATCCAACATAACCACAAAAACCCGATATTTTTAGATAAAATAGCTTTCCTAACACAAATAAAGTACTACTATATTATAAGAATGCGCCTGATATGGTACTGGAATGTTTTCAGGAAATCCCTGTAGTATTGTCCAGTTAGAGTAGCCGTATTCCCATAAAAGCCCTGGGTGTTCAGCGGGCGAGCCTGTTTTCAATATCCGCTTGGCGCCTCATGTATGCCAGTTCCTCCCTCTCTCCCTCCCACCCAGCCGTAAGCGTCAACCTGTATGCGCAAAGCTCAGTGAGTATCCTCATCTAGACGAGTGAACTTGGTTATCACGTGCTTTGTTGGGGACACTAAATCTGTGAAACTTATCAGTTAGAATGCAGTTAAAGAAAAACTAAAGCCCAATCTTCCAGAAAAGTCTGTTCTTGTGATAGACAACGCTTCATATCACAATCTGACCAGAGAAAAATACCCCACAGCGAACACAAAAAAGCAGGATATGCAAGACTGGTTAGTTAAGCATAGGATTCCGTTCGGAAGCCATATGCTGAAAGCGGAACTATATGATCTTATAAAGTTGCATAAGCCAAAACATAAGAAATATATTGTGGATGCAATTTTAGAAGAATATGGGCACGTAGTTCTCCGCTTAGCACCGTACCACCCCGACCTGAATGCCATAGAAAAAATTTGGGCAAACGTAAAAGAATGGGTTGAGCTTTGGAATGTGAGCTTCAACATGGGAGACGTGTGGCGTTTGTGCGAACAGCGATTTGGTGAAATAGGAGAAGCAGAATGGGGTCCTGTTTGCCGGCTTGTTCACCAAGTGGAAGAGAAATATATAAAAACTGAGGGTATCCTAGAAACAGAGGTGGAAAAGCTAACGATCACTGTTAATGACGACAGTAGCAGAAGTGATTCGGAAAGTGAGTACTCAGCGGGGCCAAGAGGTACGTTTTCGAGGGATGAGCAGACGACATGCTGGACGGCATCGAGGAACTTCCCCAATCACCTCACGCCTAAGCCACGCCCATCGGTGGTGAGAGTCGCTCCTTAGGTAAGCAATGCGTTATGCCAGGGTTTTTATGGAAGTAATCTAACTCTACTGATGTGTGTGCAGGAACAACATGCTGATAAGACATTCCATGAATATCAAAGAATGAGATAACAATAACTTTCCCTGCAGAAGCAGCCACTTTTGCTTTTTTGGGGGTTGGTGATGGAGGAGATTTCCACAATGAGCTTTGCTGTTTGCTCTCAGTGTCAAAATGATGTAGCCAAGTTTCATCAGCACTGATTACGTGTGAAAGAAACTTCGGATCTTTCTCTAACATCAGCTTTAACTGCATGTTACCTCCATTGCAGTGGCAGGCGATGCTGAACATATCTGAACAGGCGGGATCCAGGAGTACCAATAATGAAACTACTACGGCGTGTTTGTTTCACATTAATCTAACAGAATATAATAAGACTAAATTTTAGTGCGAAGAATCACTGAACAGCCCTCGTATATCTCTTTTTATGAATGGTACGTAATCTCTATTTACTCTAGAGAGTTCAAAGCAGTATCATTCAGTTGTTCCGTTTAAAACCCAGGGAAAGTGTATCAGCTGGATCAGCTTGCAATTGAAGTGAGACACACTTACCACTGCCAGAACAATGCAATTGAGCTAATGTTGGCTCAAATTATGTTGGAAACAGAAATAATACTTTTAAACTGACTGACGCTGAACGATGTATTCACCAAGATGTTGAAAAGGTTGCAGAATACCGGAAAAACTGCACGAGACCTGCAGATAATCTACAAGAACACTGCTTTTGAAACGAAATAGCACGTGACGAGATTTTAGAGTCTATTATCATAAGCTTGCAGCACTCAAACGATGAAGACAGTGACAATGACGAATTTTCTCATAACGGAAGTGACATTCATAGCAGCTATATGGCTGCGCCGCTGGAAGTATAGCTGGATTAGAAAAATAGTTAATTCATAAACTATAATCACACTGGGCAACAAAAAAATAAGTTTTGAATGTTTCGAGCACTTCATGAGGGAATTCATACTAATTTTGGGCTGGGAGAAACAAATATGACAATGAAAAACTTGTATTAGCTCTAGTTTCTATGATATACACCACCTGGAAGTATTACATATTAACGGATTGAGAGAAAATGATACAATTTAATTGCACACATGCTAACAACGTTGAAAGTGCATTTGATTTTTTAACTGGTAATTACATGCTAAGAGTTCTAAATTGCTGGAAAAATACTCCGCAGATAGTCGTGTCTGAAGAGAATTATGTGGTGGCCTATTTACTTCGTCGTCTTTTAGCTTGCCTCTTGTGATGAAGTTCCGCAGAATCCCCATACAAAGACCAAGAGTAATCCGCAAGCATGACTTCATTCCAACGACCCTGATATCTTTGTTCCATAACAGAAATGTCCTGATGGAATCTCTCCCCAAGTCCATCACTAACACCTCCACAACTAGGAGGGAAGAAGTCTATGTGAGAGTGAAGAAAATGGATCTTAAGGTACATGTTGTATCCAAGGTTACGGTATTTTTGCAAGAGCACTGTCACCAAATGCTTGTAGTTGTCATCTCTTTCGTTGCCTAAAAATCCATGAACAGCACCCTTGAAGGCTTCCCAAGCTTTCTTTTCTTTCCCCTCCAAAATTTGGTCAAATGAAGGGTCCTTTACAAGTTCTCTTATTTGTGCTCCAACAAAAATAACTTCCTTAAATTTTGCATAACTTAATTTCCCAAAATTCTCTCTGATTGTGTTTTGTCGACCGGTGTGCCAACTCCCAAAAAATTCCCCTAAATTTAAAATCTTCACTCAAAAAATGACATGTCACTTTATCTTCAAAACAAGAGCTAATCTGTCATTATTATGGTGATTTTTAAATTCAGCAGATGAGAATACATGTAAATTCCCTATTTCAAGCCCTAAACATTTTCATTGTTGCCCAGTGCTAATTTTAAACTATATATTTAAAACGTGCCGAATATACTAATATCCATGCTGCAATTTTGATTTGAAGAACCGTATTATTATAAAGCTTTGGAAAATTCATTTTGCGTTCCTTGACATCTAGAGCCAAAATGACTCGCAAGTGTGTGAGAGAGGGAGAAATATAAAAAGAGTGTGGATAATGAGGTGGTAACACTGAAGGCTCTAACGTATAACCCGCTATAAGCCAGAACTCTTCCCATTTGAAACACATAGTGAAACCAATGTGAAACATTTGTATTCCTTCAATGATCTGTGCATGCTCATCCTTTCCCCCAACTTAATCCGGAGTTCTTGTCTATCAAAGGTATGAAGGTCGATCAGGGAAAACCAAACAAGAAGACATGACCAGGATCGTCAGTTCTCTCTGATATGAATGTTTTGGGTGGAATTTAGCAGCTCAGCTCCTAATTTCAACTTCTATTTTTGGACGTAGCGCCCAACAAAAAAGACAGACTGCTGTAGCCATAGCAACTAGCTCTCTGCGGCCAAGCTCTAGACACAGCATGAGCGCTCGAAAGAGCTGTAACTTCAGATGAACCAGAACACAGCATAATGACGTACTTAAATCTTGACGTGCCCTGCCCTAAATACTCTATGGCCTTCCTACATTCGATTCTTCGATAAACGGCACAGAAACATAAAACAAACGAATCTGAAATTTGATATGGAGTTAATTGGAGGTCTTCGTGGAAAGAACTGCTCCCCTACAGAGCGAGGTTTGGTTTCCGGGAAGACCAAATGCACGTGAGTTGGTTAGGCACGCTATATACACGCACGCAGATCACTGCTTGGTAAACACAGCTGCTCTAATTGGTCAGAACCCTGTGTTTGCCTACTGCATCATGAAACAACGTGTAGACAACTGAGCGTACATTATTGTCTTTTGTACTTTGAGATTTTTATTAATCTATATATACCTTTCTGGTTTTCAATGTCCAATTTTAAACTGGACATTAAAAACTCTTTCTTTATTGACATGAATATAACAGCATAGTTGTCAGTATCAGTTTGGCTTCAAAAAAGGAGTATCGATAACAACTTATCGATGCAACTTATAAAATTTACATATGAAGTGTTGACATGTAGGTGAAATTTTCTGTGACCTAACAAAGGACTTCGATTGTGGTAATCATCACATTCTTATAGCAAAATTTTAATTCTATTGACTAAAAATGAACATTTAAATTGGTTTCTATCATATCTAAGTGAAATAAAACTGAGATTTGAAGTAACTAATGGAACTGGAAATGAAAAAAAAAACAACTTCCAATTGGAAAGTTGTAACTCATAGAGTACCCAAAGGTTCAGTGTTAGGGCCTTTACTATATCTGATGTATATAAACAACCTGTCACTTCATATCAAGCACATTACAAGAACAGTTCCTTAACACTAGTGTCATCATTAGAAATTTAAATGAGTGTATCCTTAAACTAAATTACTAAATTCTTATACAGCGCTTTTCCTAATCATTTTAAAGGAGGAATGGATAATTTCAGTGCTTTTAAAATGCTGCTAGGGATTAACTGTGCTCAGTCATTTTATTCTTTACAAGATTATATGAATGACAACTTATCCTGATGAAGCTTATGTAGCTCTCTAACAAATCATTGCCGATAAACCTTTGATTCCTGTTCGAAAGCTAATTAAATGTATGAGTATTTAAAACGTGTCCCTTAAGCTGAATTTTCAAGTACGAGGGAAGTCTGAAAAGCTTCCTACCTCAACATGAAGATGGCAGCACTCGTAAATAAAAGCTAGTTAATTTCGTTGTTCATCTGTTGGCAGTTGCTCTCCAAGGTTTCAGCCATTTTGGACATTCAGTTGTTATGTAACAGTCACTTGAGTGAGTTGATGTGAGTGTTTTTATGAAAGTGGACAAAATCGAGTATAGAGCTATTATTAAATATTGTGCCGACCTGTTCTTACTTTGTGAATAATTAAGGAACACGTGGTCAGGTCGAACACTCGGGAGCAAACACTCAGAGCAGAACTCCATGCTTTAGCGAGAGGATGGGATCTTTTCTATAATGGTTCATTGGTAAAAAGGTAGGGTAAAGCTAATTAAAAGTGGAATTCACTTAATAAGAATATTTACTACAACAAACAGATTTACAAAGGTGGCCATAATGGCCGTTTACCTGTCCAGTAGCGGAGTCGCTTACCCATGCTGCTCCATCAGCTGGCAGTTACAGAGAGAGAGTCTATCGCTTAAAGATTCTTCATCTAGTCATAAAGGAGGGGAGGGAGTGACGTCACACCTACTACTTGAGTCACCAGAGAGTAATTAATACAGTCGTTTGTGACAATATTTGTTTTTGAAGGCCAATACACCTACGCAAGTCAAAGATGAGTTGGATTCTGTGTATGCGGATTCCGCACCATCATTTACTACTGTGAAATTTTGGGCAGCTGAATTTAAACGTGGACATACGAGCTAAGGAGACGATGAACGTTCGGGATGTCCAAAAACTGTAACTACCGACGAAAACAACGCCGAAGTTCACCAAATGGTGCTACACGACAGCCGAATTAATGTGACCGAGATAGCAGAAGCTATTAATATGTAAAAAGAACGTCTTTGTCACATATTAAATCAACATTTAGGCTGTCCGCACGTTGGGTGCCGCGTTTGCTCATGGTAGACCAAAATCCTGTTCAAGCGAACATTTCCAACTGTTGGTGCAGTTTAGGCGCAATAAATGCGAGTTTTGGCACCGATAGATTACTGTAGATGAAACTTGGATACGTCCGAAACAATGGGATATATACATAGGTGGTTTCAATAGTTTACAACTTAATGAAGATACAAGAAAGTTTATTCAGAATTTTTATTTTTATTTTGCAACATAGTTTCCTTGTAACTCTACGCACTTCTCCCAGCGATGCTCCCATCTCTGAAACCCGTCCAAATAGTACTCGGCGTTTTTCTCTGCAAAATAATTGTTCGCGAAAGTCATTGCCCTTACATTTGTCGAAAACCTCTGTCCTCTGGGCGCAATTTTCAGATGAGGGAATAAATAGAAGGGCTAGATGAGTCAAACAGTTCAAACCGCAATTCTTTGATTTTCGCCACTGCAACCGCTGAGGTGTGAGACGGTCCTTTGACTTGGTCAAATAGGATTTTCTTTTTCTGCAAATGTGGCCGTTTTTCTCTAAGTTCTGCCTTTAGCTTGTCAAGTAATGTTGCGTAGTATGCTCCTGTACGGTTTTTTTTTCACTTTTGAAGATAATCGATTTAAATAACTCCATGACTAACCCAAAAACTAGTTATCACTTTCCCAGCAGAAAAAAGAACAGTTCATCCTTTTCGTTTTGGAGCCGGTTCCCCCTTTACATTCCACTGTTTGGACTGTATTTTTGTTTCGAGCGTATAATGGTGTATCCAAGTTCTGTCTACAGTAATTAATCGGCGCCAAATCCCGGATTTATTGTACTTAAACTGCGCCAAGAGAGCATTGGAAATGTTCATTGGAACACGTTTTTGGTCTATCGTGGGCTAACGCAACACCTAACACCCGGACAGCTATCTCATTCCTAAATGTTGATTTAATATGTGACAAACACGTTCTTTTGACATGTTCATAGCCTCTGCTATCTCTCTCATTTTAATTCGGCTGTCGTGTACCACAATTTGGTGAACTTTGGCGATGTTTTCTTCGGTAATTGCAAACTTTGGACGTCCCGAACTTTCATCGCTTCCCAAGCTCTTACGGCCACGTTTAAATTCAGCTGTCAAAAATTTCGCCGTGGTAAATGATGGTGCAGAGTTCCTATACACAGAATCCAATTAATCTTTGATTTGCGCAGGCGTATTGCCTTTCAAAACCGAATATTTAATGACAGTTCGATACTCGATTTGGTCCATTTTAATGAAAACAGTCACATCAACTCTCTCAAACGACTGTTACATAACCACTGAGCCTCAAGACGGCTTAAACTTTGTTGAGTAACTGCCTAAAGATGTACACCGAAATTCAGTAGGTTTTATTTACGAGTGCTGCCATCTTCATGTTGAGGTCGGTAAATTTTCAGACTACCCTCGTGAGTATTCTCATGAAAAATTAAATATATTAAAAATTCTGTGAATGTTCTTAGAAGTGCCTTTAATTCTAAATGACTTTTAAAATATATTTTTGAGTGAATTGTTTCGCAGATAGTCTTTGTACTTTTCTTAAAAAAGTCCACTATTTGTATTCTTTTAAAACATAAATACCTGATTAGTTAAATTTTAAATAAAGGAAATTCAAAGAGCGAAATGTCAGTCACGTGGAGGCCTACTCTTAAAACTCTGTGTAGGAATGCTTTGTCGAAGACTTAGATTCCATACGTCAGGCCCTTTTCTTAATTAAAGCTCTTTCAAATTATATTTCCTGTTGTATATAACATCAGAAAACTCAGACCGTGTTGTTTTGTCATTTCTACCTCACTCGGGTTTCCGTGTTTCACTTGTTTTGTGACTGCGAGCAAAAATTAAGCACAAAAGATGCCTTATCGCGCTCGGGACAGAATAAAATGGAAATTCAAACAGAAAGCCGATTGTGAATTTTGAATTAAAAGGCAAAGTTAAACGTGGCGTGTTCCAAAGGTAGACGTGTACCCTTATCAGACGTGACTTTCGCACAGTTAACTTGCTGAACCTATGTGGCCACGTGTTTTATGACGTTCTCAACTCATTATCGTTTATTTTTATGCAGCTTCTACAAACTACCCCCACAAAATCCGTCATTTACCCTCCCTACTACATTTCCAGGACCGGTGTTTGCTATAATTTATGTTTTAAGGTCCCTGATTGTAAACGAACCTGTTTTTCAGACAGTGCTTGTGTTCAGAACTATTTAAAGGCAACTAGAATGGACTGGAAGTTCCTCTTCTCTTTACTGATGGCACATTCTGGGACATATTAGAGCAGGGTGAGTGTTTCGGAGGCTACATTATTTGCTATTCTCCGAGTGAGGTTGTTGTGCTGTGTATTGGTCGCTGTCACTGCAGGAGATTAGGGAAGTCTTGTTTGACTCTCCAGCGAGCGAAACATCGGAAGAGCATTGGTGACTGATACAGGTTATACTACAGTATTCCACAGGAAATTCACCGGTGCATTAGATGCAGGGGTTTGGAGAAGGTTCCCACACCCTCCCTGGACAGTGACACCCCGTGTCAGTACAGCTAAAGATCATTCAAAGACATTGTGACGTCTACTTTTGTGAAGGAATCTTCTTGGGTTTAATTCACAGAGTGAAGAGGGCGCATGTTTTTAACGATTCTGCTCCTTGTGTAGCATATATTCTGTCACACACATTCGCTGTCGTTTTCCCAGCGTGTAAGGGTGGCACATTCCTTTCAGCGACTTACTTTGCGTTGCTGGACAGTACCATTTCCAAGATCGATGACGTTGTTTGTGGGCTTGAAGCGAGTTTGAAGATTCTGAACCGAAATTTTCCATAAAGGAAATAACTTCAAATATGCACCTTGGAGCGGTTCCCCTCCTTGAGGTTTGGATTTATATCACACGATGCGGTGACATATCTGAAGAAGGATTCGCTCCATCAGGAGGTCTGCGCAAAAGTTTCCCGCTCCCTCGGTGTGGCGACGCGTGTAAAATTTTACCTTACCTTGATGTAGAAGCGATGAACCTTTCGTCTAAAAGCCGTGAAGATGAAGCTCTCGAATATTTCTATAAATCCTATCTCCGGCAGCTGCGGCGAGCGTTGAGATGTGAAACTTCTCAGGCGTGGTATCGATACAAAAGGGATTTCACTTTTGGGCAAAAATGGAATAAAATAATTAATACCGTTTCACTTTACTTGGAATTATATTTCTTGACATCATTTTCTTCTTTACATGCGACTTTTTCCACTGATGTATATAAACCTGTACTACATATTAATTTTCTGGATTTATTTATAAATGATGCAACGGATTTTCATTTAAATTATTTATCGTAGCGTCGCGTTTTCCAGGTATATTTTAAATCTTAACTAAACGTTGATAAATGATGAACTCCAATAACTTATCTTAGTTACAGGAAGTCTTTTACCGAAAACGTGTCTACCCTCTTGGAGAGTTCAAGCCAGAAGAAAAAATTTAAGAATAAAATCATTGGTTCCTTTTCTGTTTTTGTTGCTAAGCCACCGCAATCCTTAACATAAACATGTGAAGATAAAACGTACATCGCTCGTGTTCTAAGTACCGTAGAGACAGGATTTCTGTACGGTAGTGATTAGAAAATAACTGTCTTTCCTATTATAAGATTGGCATCTGTAACTTTCATATATTTATCCGTAACATTTAACCATAAACATGTGAAGATGAAAGGTACATCGCTCGTGTTCTAAGTACCGTAGAGACAGGATTTCTGTAGGGTATTGATTAGAAAATAACTTTCTTTCCTATTATAAGATTGGCATCTGTAACTTTCATATATTTATCCGTAACATTTAACCATAAACATGTGAAGATAAAACGTACATCGCTCGTGTTCTAAGTGCCGTAGAGACAGGATTTCTGTACGGTATTGATTAGAAAATAACTTTCTTTCCTATTAAAAGACTGGAATCTGTAACTTTCATATATTTATTCGTAACATTTAACCATAACCATATGAAGATAAAACATGCATCGCTCGTGTTCTAAGTATCGTAGAGACAGGATTTCTGTAGGGTATTGATTAGAAAATAACTTTCTTTCCTATTAAAGGACTGGAATCTGTAATTTTCATATATTTATCCGTAACATTTAACCATAACCATATGAAGATAAAACGTGCATCGCTCGTGTTCTAAGTAACGTAGAGACAGGATTTTTGTAGGGTATTGATTAGAAAATAACTTTCTTTCCTATTATAAGTTTGGCATCTGTAACTTTCATATATTTATCCGTAACATTTTACCATAAACATGTGAAGATAAAACGTACATCGCTCGTGTTCTAAGTAACGTAGAGACAGGCTTTCTGTACGGTATTGATTAGAAAATAACTTTCTTTCCCATTATAAGTTTGGCATCTGTAACTTTCATATATTTATCCGTAACATTTAACCATAAACATGTGAAGATAAAACGTGCATCGCTCGTGTTCTAAGTACCGTAGAGACAGGATTTCTGTGGGGTATTGATTAGAAAATAACTTTCTTTCCCATTATAAGATTGGCATCTGTAACTTTCATATATTTATCCGTAAAATTTAACCATAAACATGTGAAGATAAAACTTGCATCGCTCGTGTTCTAAGTACCGTAGAGATAGGATTTTTGTGGGGTATTGATTAGAAAATAACTTTCTTTCCTATTATACGATTGGCATCTGTAACTTTCATATATTTATCCGTAACATTTAACCATAAAGATGTGAAGATAAAACGTGCATCTCTCGTGTTCTAAGTACCGTAGAGACAGGAATTCTGTACGGTATTGATTAGAAAATAACTTTCTTTCCCATTATAAGATTGGCATCTGTAACTTTCATATATTTATCCGTAACATTTAACCATAAACATGTGAAGATAAAACGTGCATCGCTCGTGTTCTAAGTACCGTAGAGACAGGATTTCTGTACGGTATTGATTAGAAAATAACTTTCTTTCCCATTATTAGATTGGCATCTGTAACTTTCATATACTTATCCGCAACATTTAACCATAAACATGTGAAGATAAAACGTGCATCGCTCGTGTTCTAAGTACCGTAGAGACAGGATTTCTGTGGGGTATTGATTAGAAAATAACTTTCTTTCCCATTATAAGACTGGCATCTGTAACTTTCATATATTTATCCGTAACATTTAACCATAAACATGTGAAGATGAAACGTGCATCGCTCGTGTTCTAAGTATCGCAGAGACAGGATTTTTGTGGGGTATTGATTAGAAAATAACTTTCTTTCCTATTATAAGATTGGCATCTGTAACTTTCATATATTTATCCGTAACATTTTACCATAAACATGTGAAGATAAAACGTACATCGCTCGTGTTCTAAGTAACGTAGAGACAGGCTTTCTGTACGGTACTGATTAGAAAATAACTTTCTTTCCCATTATAAGATTGGCATCTGTAACTTTCATATATTTATCCGTAACATTTAACCATAAACATGTGAAGATAAAACGTGCATCGCTCGTGTTCTAAGTACCGTTGAGAGACAGGATTTCTGTACGGTATTGATTACAAAATAGCTTTCTTTCCCATTATAAGATTGGCATCTGTAACTTTCATATATTTATCCGTAACATTTAACCATAAACATGTGAAGATAAAACGTGCATCGTTGGTGTTCTAAGTACCGTAGAGATAGGTTTTCTGTGGGGTATTGATTAGAAAATATATTTCTTTCCCATTATAAGATTGGCATCTGTAACTTTCATATATTTATCCGTAATATTTAACCATAAACATGTGAAGATAAAACGTGCATCGCTCGTGTTCTAAGTACCGTAGAGACAGGATTTCTGTGGGGTATTGATTAGAAAATAACTTTCTCTCCCATTATAAGATTGGCATCTGTAACTGTCATATATTTATCCGCAACATTTAACCATAAACATGTGAAGATAAAACGTGCATCGCTCGTGTTCTAAGTACAGTAGAGACAGGATTTCTGTAGGGTATTGATTAGAAAATAACTTTATTTCTTATTATAAGAATCTCATCTGTAACTTTCATATATTTATCCGTAAAGTTTATCCATAGACATGTGAAAGATAAAACGTGCATTGCTCGTGTTCTAAGTATCGTAGAGACAGGATTTCTGTACGGTATTGATTAGAAAATAACGTTCTTTCCTATTATAAGATTGGCATCTGTAACTTTCATATATTTATCCGTAACATTTAACCATAAACATGTGAAGATGAAAGGTACATCGCTCGTGTTCTAAGTACCGTAGAGACAGGATTTCTGTAGGGTATTGATTAGAAAATAACTTTCTTTCCTATTATAAGATTGGCATCTGTAACTTTCATTTATTTATCCGTAACATTTAACCATAAACATGTGAAGATAAAACGTACATCGCTCGTGTTCTAAGTGCCGTAGAGACAGGATTTCTGTACGGTATTGATTAGAAAATAACTTTCTTTCCTATTATAAGATTGGCACCTGTAACTTTAATATATTTATCCGTAACATTTTACCATAAACATGTGAAGATAAAACGTACATCGCTCGTGTTCTAAGTGCCGTAGAGACAGGATTTCTGTACGGTATTGATTAGAAAATAACGTTCTTTCCTATTATAAGATTGGCATTTGTAACTTTCATATATTTATCCGTAACATTTAACCATAAACATGTGAAGATGAAAGATACATCGCTCGTGTTCTAAGTATCGTAGAGACAGGATTTCTGTAGGGTATTGATTAGAAAATAACTTTCTTTCCTATTATAAGATTGGCACCTGTAACTTTCATATATTTATCCGTAACATTTAACCATAAAGATGTGAAGATAAAACGTACATCGCTCGTGTTCTAAGTGCCGTAGAGACAGGATTTCTGTACGGTATTGATTAGAAAATAACTTTCTTTCCTATCATAAGATTGGCACCTGTAACTTTCATATATTTATCCGTAACATTTTACCATAAACATGTGAAGATAAAACGTACATCGCTCGTGTTCTAAGTAACGTAGGGATAGGCTTTCTGTACGGTATTGATTAGAAAATAACTTTCTTTCCCATTATAAGATTGGCATCTGTAACTTTCATATATTTATCCGTAACATTTAACCATAAACATGTGAAGATAAAACGTGCATCGCTCGTGTTCTAAGTACCGTAGAGACAGGATTTCTGTGGGGTATTGATTAGAAAATAACTTTCTTTCCCATTATAAGATTGGCATCTGTAACTTTCATATATTTATCCGTAACATTTAACCATAAACATGTGAAGATAAAACGTGCATCGCTCGTGTTCTAAGTACCGTAGAGATAGGATTTTTGTGGGGTATTGATTAGAAAATAACTTTCTTTCCTATTATAAGATTGGTATCTGTAACTTTCATATATTTATCCGTAACATTTAACCATAAACATGTGAAGATAAAACGTACATCGCTCGTGTTCTAAGTATCGTAGAGATAGGATTTCTTTGGGGTATTGATTAGAAAATAACTTTCTTTCCTATTATATGATTGGCAGCTGTAACTTTCATATATTTATCCGTAACATTTAACCATAAAGATGTGAAGATAAAACGTGCATCGCTCGTGTTCTAAGTACCGTAGAGACAGGATTTCTGTACGGTATTGTTTAGAAAATAACTTTCTTTCCCATTATTAGATTGTCATCTGTAACTTTCATATATTTATCCGCAACATTTAACCATAAACATGTGAAGATAAAACGTGCATCGCTCGTGTTCTAAGTACCGTAGAGACAGGATTTCTGTGGGGTATTGATTAGAAAATAACTTTCTTTCCCATTATAAGACTGGCATCTGTAACTTTCATATATTTATCCGTAACATTTAACCATAACCATGCGAAGATAAAACGTGCATCGCTCGTGTTCTAAGTATCGCAGAGACAGGATTTCTGTAGGGTATTGATTAGAAAATATATTTCTTTCCCATTATAAGTTTGGCATCTGTAACTTTCATATATTTATCCGTAACATTTAACCATAAACATGTGAAGATAAAACGTGCATCGTTGGTGTTCTAAGTACCGTAGAGATAGGTTTTCTGTACGGTATTGATTAGAAAATATATTTCTTTCCTATTATAAGATTGGCATCTGTAACTTTCATATATTTATCCGTAACATTTAACCATAAACATGTGAAGATAAAACGTGCATCGCTCGTGTTCTAAGTACCGTAGAGACAGGATTTCTGTGGGGTATTGATTAGAAAATAACTTTCTTTCCCATTATAAGACTGGCATCTGTAACTTTCATATATTTATCCGTAACATATAACCATAAACATGTGAAGATAAAACGTGCATCGCTCGTGTTCTAAGTACCGTAGAGACAGGATTTCTGTACGGTATTGATTAGAAGATAGCTTTCTTTCCTATTATAAGATTGGCACCTGTAACTTTCATATATTTATCCGTAACATTTTACCATAAACATGTGAAGATAAAACGTACATCGCTCGTGTTCTAAGTGCCGTAGAGACAGGATTTCTGTACGGTATTGATTAGAAAATAACTTTCTTTCCTATTAAAAGACTGGAATCTGTAACTTTCATATATTTATCCGTAACATTTAACCATAACCATATGAGGATAAAACATGCATTGCTCGTGTTCTAAGTATCGTAGAGACAGGATTTCTGTACGGTATTGATTAGAAAATAACGTTCTTTCCTATTATAAGATTGGCATCTGTAACTTTCATATATTTATCCGTAAAGTTTAACCATAAACATGTGAAGATAAAACGTGCATCGCTCGTGTTCTAAGTACCGTAGAGACAGGATTTTTGTGGGGTATTGATTAGAAAATAACTTTCTTTCCTATTATAAGATTGGCATCTGTAACTTTCATATATTTATCCGTAACATTTTACCATAAACATGTGAAGATAAAACGTACATCGCTCGTGTTCTAAGTACCGTAGAGGCAGGATTTCTGTGGGGTATTTATTAGATAATAACTTTCTTTCCCATTATAAGATTGGCATCTGTAACTTTCAAATATTTATCCGTAACATTTAACCATAAACATGTGAAGATAAAACGTGCATCGCTCGTGTTCTAAATACCGTAGAGATAGGATTTTTGTGGGGTATTGATTAGAAAATAACTTTCTTTCCTATTATAAGATTGGCATCTGTAACTTTCATATATTTATCCGTAACATTTAACCATAAACATGTGAAGATAAAACGTACATCGCTCGTGTTCAAAGTATCGTAGAGATAGGATTTCTGTGGGGTGTTGATTAGAAAATAACTTTCTTTCCTATTATACGATTGGCATCTGTAACTTTCATATATTTATCCGTAACATTTAACCATAAAGATGTGAAGATAAAACGTGCATTGCTCGTGTTCTAAGTACCGTAGAGACAGGAATTCTGTACGGTATTGATTAGAAAATAACTTTCTTTCCCATTATAACATTGGCATCTGTAACTTTCATATATTTATCCGTAACATTTAACCATAAACATGTGAAGATAAAACGTGCATCGCTCGTGTTCTAAGTACCGTAGAGACAGGATTTCTGTGGGGTATTGATTAGAAAATAACTTTCTTTCCCATTATAAGACTGGCATCTGTAACTTTCATATATTTATCCGTAACATTTAACCATAAACATGTGAAGATAAAACGTGCATCGCTCGTGTTCTAAGTACCGTAGAGACAGGATTTCTGTAGGGTATTGATTAGAAAATAACTTTCTTTCTTATTATAAGAATCTCATCTGTAACTTTCATATATTTATCCGTAAAGTTTATCCATAGACATGTGAAAGATAAAACGTGCATTGCTCGTGTTCTAAGTATCGTAGAGACAGGATTTCTGTACGGTATTGATTAGAAAATAACGTTCTTTCCTATTATAAGATTGGCATCTGTAACTTTCATATATTTATCCGTAACATTTAACCATAAACATGTGAAGATGAAAGGTACATCGCTCGTGTTCTAAGTACCGTAGAGACAGTATTTCTGTAGGGTATTGATTAGAAAATAACTTTCTTTCCTATTATAAGATTGGCATCTTTAACTTTCATATATTTATCCGTAACATTTAACCATAAACATGTGAAGATAAAACGTGCATCGCTCGTGTTCTAAGTGCCGTAGAGACAGGATTTCTGTACGGTATTGATTAGAAAATAACTTTCTTTCCTATTATAAGATTGGCACCTGTAACTTTCATATATTTATCCGTAACATTTTACCATAAACATGTGAAGATAAAACGTACATCGCTCGTGTTCTAAGTGCCCTAGAGACAGGATTTCTGTACGGTATTGATTAGAAAATAACGTTCTTTCCTATTATAAGATTGGCATCTGTAACTTTCATATATTTATCCGTAACATTTAACCATAAACATGTGAAGATGACAGGTACATCGCTCGTGTTCTAAGTATCGTAGAGACAGGATTTCTGTAGGGTATTGATTAGAAAATAACTTTCTTTCCTATTATAAGATTGGCACCTGTAACTTTCATATATTTATCCGTAACATTTTACCATAAACATGTGAAGATAAAACGTACATCGCTCGCGTTCTAAGTGCCGTAGAGACAGGATTTCTGTAGGGTATTGATTAGAAAATAACTTTCTTTCCTATTATAAGATTGGCATCTGTAACTTTCATATATTTATCCGTAACATTTAACCATAAACATGTGAAGATAAAACGTACATCGCACGTGTTCTAAGTGCCGTAGAGACAGGATTTCTGTACGGTATTGATTAGAAAATAACTTTCTTTCCTATTATAAGATATGCACCTGTAACTTTCATATATTTATCCGTAACATTTTACCATAAACATGTGAAGATAAAACGTAAATCCCTCGTGTTCTAAGTGCCGTAGAGACAGGATTTCTGTACGGTATTGATTACAAAATAACGTTGTTTCCTATTATAAGATTGGCATCTGTAACTTTCATATATTTATCCGTAACATTTAACCATAAACATGTGAAGATGAAAGGTACATCGCTCGTGTTCTAAGTACCGTAGAGACAGGATTTCTGTAGGGTATTGATTAGAAAATAACTTTCTTTCCTATTATAAGATTGGCATCTGTAACTTTCATATATTTATCCGTAACATTTAACCATAAACATGTGAAGATAAAACGTGCATCGCTCGTGTTCTAAGTACCGTAGAGACAGGATTTCTGTACGGTATTGATTAGAAAATAACTTTCTTTCCCATTATTAGATTGGCATCTGTAACTTTCATATATTTATCCGCAACATTTAACCATAAACATGTGAAGATAAAACGTGCATCGCTCGTGTTCTAAGTACCGTAGAGACAGGATTTCTGTGGGGTATTGATTAGAAAATAACTTTCTTTCCCATTATAAGACTGGCATCTGTAACTTTCATATATTTATCCGTAACATTTAACCATAACCATGTGAAGATAAAACGTGCATCGCTCGTGTTCTAAGTATCGCAGAGACAGGATTTCTGTAGGGTATTGATTAGAAAATATATTTCTTTCCCATTATAAGATTGGCATCTGTAAGTTTCATATATTTATCCGTAACATTTAACCATAAACATGTGAAGATAAAACGTGCATCGTTGGTGTTCTAAGTACCGTAGAGATAGGTTTTCTGTACGGTATTGATTAGAAAATATATTTCTTTCCTATTATAAGATTGGCATCTGTAACTTTCATATATTTATCCTTAACATTTAACCATAAACATGTGAAGATAAAACGTGCATCGCTCGTGTTCTAAGTACCGTAGAGACAGGATTTCTGTGGGGTATTGATTAGAAAATAACTTTCTTTCCCATTATAAGACTGGCATCTGTAACTTTCATATATTTATCCGTAACATTTAACCATAAACATGTGAAGATAAAACGTGCATCGCTCGTGTTCTAAGTACCGTAGAGACAGGATTTCTGTACGGTATTGATTAGAAAATAACGTTCTTTCCTATTATAAGATTGGCATCTGTAACTTTCATATACTTATCCGTAACATTTAACCATAAACATGGGAAGATAAAACGTACATCGCTCGTGTTCTAAGTACCGTAGAGACAGGATTTCTGTAGGGTATTGATTAGAAAATAACTTTCTTCCTTATTATAAGAATCTCATCTGTAACTTTCATATATTTATCCGTAAAGTTTATCCATAGACATGTGAAAGATAAAACGTGCATTGCTCGTGTTCTAAGTACCGTAGAGACAGGATTTCTGTAGGGTATTGATTAGAAAATAACTTTCTTCCTTATTATAAGAATCTCATCTGTAACTTTCATATATTTATCCGTAAAGTTTATCCATAGACATGTGAAAGATAAAACGTGCACTGCTCGTGTTCTAAGTATCGTAGAGACAGGATTTCTGTACGGTATTGATTAGAAAATAACGTTCTTTCCTATTATAAGATTGGCATCTGTAACTTTCATATATTTATCCGTAACATTTAACCATAACCATATGAAGATAAAACGTGCATCGCTCGTGTTCTAAGTATCGTAGAGACAGGATTTCTGTACGGTATTGATTAGAAAATAACGTTCTTTCCTATTATAAGATTGGCATCTGTAACTTTCATATATTTATCCGTAAAGTTTAACCATAAACATGTGAAGATAAAACGTGCATCGCTCGTGTTCTAAGTACCGTAGAGACAGGATTTTTGTGGGGTATTGATTAGAAAATAACTTTCTTTCCTATTATAAGATTGGTATCTGTAACTTTCATATATTTATCCGTAACATTTTACCATAAACATGTGAAGATAAAACGTGCATGGCTCGTGTTCTAAGTATCGTAGAGACAGGATTTCTGTAGGGTATTGATTAGAAAATAACTTTCTTTCCCATTATAAGATTGGTATCTGTAACTTTCATATATTTATCCGTAACATTTAACCATAAACATGTGAAGATAAAACGTGCATCGCTCGTGTTCTAAGTACCGTAGAGGCAGGATTTCTGTGGGGTATTGATTAGAAAATAACTTTCTTTCCCATTATAGGATTGGCATCTGTAACTTTCATATATTTATCCGTAACATTTAACCATAAACATGTGAAGATAAAACGTGCATCGCTCGTGTTCTAAGTACCGTAGAGATAGGATTTTTGTGGGGTATTGATTAGAAAATAACTTTCTTTCCTATTATAAGATTGGCATCTGTAACTTTCATATATTTATCCGTAACATTTAAATATAAACATGTGAAGATAAAACGTACATCGCTCGTGTTCTAAGTATCGTAGAGATAGGATTTCTGTGGGGTGTTGATTAGAAAATAACTTTCTTTCCTATTATACGATTGGCATCTGTAACTTTCATATATTTATCCGTAACATTTAACCATAAAGATGTGAAGATAAAACGTGCATTGCTCGTGTTCTAAGTACCGTAGAGACAGGAATTCTGTACGGTATTGATTAGAAAATGACTTTCTTTCCCATTATAAGATTGGCATCTGTAACTTTCATATATTTATCCGTAACATTTAACCATAAAGATGTGAAGATAAAACGTGCATCGCTCGTGTTCTAAGTACCGTAGAGACAGGATTTCTGTACGGTATTGATTAGAAAATAACTTTCTTTCCCATTATTAGATTGGCATCTGTAACTTTCATATATTTATCCGCAACATTTAACCATAAACATGTGAAGATAAAACGTGCATCGCTCGTGTTCTAAGTACCGTAGAGACAGGATTTCTGTGGGGTATTGATAAGAAAATAACTTTCTTTCCCATTATAAGACTGGCATCTGTAACTTTCATATATTTATCCGTAACATTTAACCATAAACATGTGAAGATAAAACGTGCATCGCTCGTGTTCTAAGTATCGCAGAGACAGGATTTCTGTAGGGTATTGATTAGAAAATATATTTCTTTCCCATTATAAGATTAGCATCTGTAACTTTCATATATTTATCCGTAACATTTAACCATAAACATGTGAAGATAAAACGTGCATCGTTGGTGTTCTAAGTACCGTAGAGATAGGTTTTCTGTACGGTATTGATTAGAAAATATATTTCTTTCCCATTATAAGATTGGCATCTGTAACTTTCATATATTTATCCGTAACATTTAACCATAAACATGTGAAGATAAAACGTGCATCGCTCGTGTTCTAAGTACCGTAGAGACAGGATTTCTGTACGGTATTGATTAGAAAATAGCTTTCTTTCCTATTATAAGATTGGCACCTGTAACTTTCATATATTTATCCGTAACATTTAACCATAAACATGTGAAGATAAAACGTACATCGCTCGTGTTCTAAGTACCGTAGAGACAGGATTTCTGTAGGGTATTGATTAGAAAATAACTTTATTTCTTATTATAAGAATCTCATCTGTAACTTTCATATATTTATCCGTAAAGTTTATCCATAGACATGTGAAAGATAAAACGGGCATTGCTCGTGTTCTAAGTATCGTAGAGACAGGATTTCTGTTCGGTCATGATCAGTAACTAACATTCTTTCTTCTTATAAGTTTGGCATCTGTCATTTTTAAAACATTTATCCGTGCTTCATTAATTAATATAATTTTCTCAGATCAGGCATGCGAGAAGGGTGTACCAGATTCAGCAGCGCTGATAGGCGGAGCAAGCTTAGGATTGGCCGGAGTGTGCAGAACGGCCAGATTCTATATGCCTTTAACTTTTGCGAAGATACTAGATTACATAAAGAAATGATGCTAATAACCTAGTGACCTGACAGAAGTTTCTTTTTTTTTATTTATAATATTTCATTGATCGATCAGCAGTACAGTGCTTTACAGATCAAAGTGAAAAGAAAGTAACAGTACAATAAGAACAATAACACTCAGGGTAGGCTGACAGGCCGCCCCCTAACTACATTAAGTTAGAAGTCCAATAACCCTCTCTGAGAAATTATGTCAATATTGAAGATGTAAGACAGACATCAAGCACTAGAATCACTCGAATCAGAGGTATCACTTAGAAGCAGGTACTGTGGTAGTCTCCTCTTCAGGCGTGAGGGGCTGGTGCGTGCGTTCGCCGATGTTATAATGCACAGCTCCTGGAACTTCTTGCAGCGTAGAAAAGAAACGACGAGCGATCCTGCGAATGTAGTCGTTAAGAGGTAACAGTCCTAGTTTGTGATGGAGCTGCTGATTACGGATGAACCATGGAGCGTTGGTAGCGATGCGCATGAAGGGATTCTGTATGACCTGATGACGACGTAGATGACATGTGTGTGCGGCCCCCCACACTTGGCAGTCATATGTAATAAGCGGACGAACGAGTGATTTGTAGAGTAACAATGAAGATTGTAGGCCGAGGCTGGAACGGCGATGCAACAGAGGTGAGAGTTTTGAAAGTCGCCCGGAGGCCAGTGATATGAGAAGATTGATATGAGTGCGCCAGGTTAGTCGGGAGTCCAAAAGCACGCCAAGGTATTTAACGGGAGTTGTAGTGGGGAGCCAAGGGACATTGCTCCTGTAGTGACACAACGGAGTAAGTGGAGTATATCTGTGAAGAGTGAAGATTTTAGCTTCGGTATTCTGAGGGTTCAATTAGATCCGCCAATTGCTGAACCAATGAGTTAGGCGATCTACAGAGAGCTGTACTATTTCTTGTGCGTACTGGAGATTAACATGAGAATAATATAGTACTGTGTCATCAGCGTAAGGAGCTAAAGAAGTCAGAGCTACGTCAGGAATAAAAGAAATGTAGAGATTAAATAGAGTCGGGGCGAGGATAGAACCCTGTGGGACACCTGCGGTAATATTACGTGGGGATGAAAGCTTTCCACCAATGCGTACTGATAAGCTGCAGTCGTAGAGGAAACTTTAACGAAGTGGAGAGAACATTCTGAAGTGACAGCCAAAACTGAACTAAATAAATAAATGAAGTATTAAAGAGAACTTAGTAAAGTGATGGCATGCGGTGCCGAGACTCCCGCCAACTCTTCAATACATAAAGAGATCACCAGATGTGAAATGATAATGGAGATGAAATATACTTACAGGAAATTTCGAAAGCGTAATTCAACTACCCAGCTTTCCCTGGCGACCTTGAAATCGAACCCAGACCCATCTTGTTTGGTTAACATAAATGAACTTCTCAAGTTAAACTATTTGGGAATGTGGAATTCTGAAATTACTATTAGAACATTCTCAGGCCGTGTCTCCTTCCTCTCCTACTAGCAACAGAAATGGCGGCGTAACTGCTAGGCTCTACTCAAACCCTACACGATAGGTTTCATCATCTCAACATGACAATATTTTTCTAGGTCTCTAACTCAAAAGCTTTCAAAATTCGAGGCTATAGAAAGATCTGACAACTGAGAAAGTATACTATCTTTTAAGGCGTACTTCTTCACCTTAAATTATTTTCCAACATTATCCGAGTTCTTACGGATCAAAAAAGTGACATCCGATGTTATCAAAACAGTGTTACACGAAATCCAGCGAATGAAATATTTCTATAGTGTATATTTATCAGTAAGTTGGTATTCCCTAAGGAAGGCGTTGATTAAATATGAAGCTGAAAACTTCTTCAATTATTTGTTCTCCATCCTTTCATAAGTCGAAAGGACTTCAATGAAAGAAAGGAAGGAAAAAAAAGCGAGGGAATTAAAAAACTTTATCTTGGTCGTGGCGTTTTTCCTTTGAGAGAAAACTTTTACATTCCTTATTGTTAAGATATATAATTGTAGATAAAACTTCTTCCTAATGGAATTATGATTTAGTACCTGTGATATTACTGCAGATACCTGTTAACAGTTGAAGTTCGAGTCTGCTTTTTCAAACAATAGAATGCGAATGAAAGTTGTTTAGACGTTCGATTCTTCACACTTAGGGGAACAGTGGGCAGAACAGGACTTTTACAGGTTCCGTTTGAAATACCTCAATTGGCGTGAACTTGAATTAAGAAAACCTCCCATGACTGTATCAGCCCTGAGTACAAACACAGGCAATTATTGTCTATTATGTGTTTCAAATGGGACGGTGTTTGTCCTTCAGCGCCATTTGAAGAGCAACCAATCGGAGTCCTGCGGTGTTGTCGTATTGCATTCCCCTTAAGTGGTGTGTGACGAGCGCCAACCTAATCAATCCTCTAATAAATACTAAGACAAAAATTATATTTTGCAAAACCTGCTCCATGTGGAAAGGGCAGAGTAATGCATCTAACATAACCTCAAAACCCCATATTTTCAGCTTAAATAGCTTTCGAATACAAATAAATAAAGTATTATTATATTATAACAATGCATCATGACGTAAGCAAGTCCACGCCGTGGCTCAGTGGTTAGACCGCTTGGCTCTCACCAAGGCGGCCCGGGTTCGATCCCAGGCGACCGCAAAGTGAGATTTGTAGTGGACAACACGGCACTGGGGCTGGTTTTCTACGGGATCTCCGGTTTCCCCCGCCCTCTCATTCCACCGGTGCTCCATCTTCATCTCGTGTATCATCAGTGTCATCGCCTGCGGTGCCGTATGTAGTAAAAGCGGGCGTTAAACACTACACATCACACGACGCAAGCATTGTAATGAATATCATTATTGATTGGCATAAGTGCACTTACGATATAAGTCACCACAAACGGAATCTCTCGAATACGAGAGCTCCTAGTGGTATGCCTGGGAAATTTGCGAGTCAAATGGAGAATTCAATGTCAGGGACTGGACGGAAACCAGCACATCCGTGGTTCAAATCCCGGCCATGGCATTGATTTTTTTCATGTTGACTCTATTATTATTATTATTATTATTATTATTATTATTATTATTATTATTATTATTATTATTATTATTATTATTATTATTATTATTATTATTATTATTATTATTATTATTATTATTATTATTATTATTATTATTATTATTATTATTATTATTATTATTATTATTATTATTATTATTATTATTATTATTATTATTATTATTATTATTATTATTATTATTATTATTGTTATTGTTATTATTATCGTTATCGTTATCGTTATCGTTATCGTTATCGTTATCGTTATCGTTATCGTTATCGTTATCGTTATCGTTATCGTTGTCGTTGTTGTCGTTGTCGTTGTCGTTGTCGTTGTCGTTGTCGTTGTCGTTGTCGTTGTCGTTGTCGTTGTCGTTGTCGTCGTTGTCGTTGTCGTTGTTGTTGTTGTTGTCGTTGTTGTTGTTGTTGTTGTTGTTGTTGTTGTTGTTGTTGTTGTTGTCATTGTTATTGGTGGTGTTGGTTTTGGTGGTGTTGGTGTTGGTGGTGTTGGTGGTGTTGGTGGTGGTGTTGGTGGTGGTGTTGGTGGTGTTGGTGGTGGTGTTGGTGGTGGTGTTGGTGGTGGTGTTGGTGGTGTTGGTGGTGGTGTTGGTGGTGGTGTTGGTGGTGTTGGTGGTGTTGGTGGTGTTGGTGGTGTTGGTGGTGTTGGTGGTGTTGGTGGTGTTGGTGGTGTTGGTGGTGTTGGTGGTGTTGGTGGTGGTGGTGGTGGTGGTGGTGGTGGTGGTGGTGGTGGTGGTGGTGGTGTTGGTGGTGTTGGTGTTGGTGGTGTTGGTGGTGTTGGTGTTGGTGGTGTTGGTGGTGTTGGTGGTGTTGGTGGTGGTGGTGTTGGTGGTGTTGGTGGTGTTGGTGGTGTTGGTGGTGTTGGTGGTGTTGGTGGTGTTGGTGGCGGTGGTGTTGGTGGTGGTGGTGGTGGTATTATTAATATTAGTATTAGTATTAGTGTTGTTATTGTTAGTGTTAGTATTACTATTAGTATTAGTGTTGTTATTAGGATTGTTATCATTATTAGGATTATTATTATATCAGTGATTCATCATAAGTGAGATAAAATTCGGAAGATGCAGTTACCCTTCAATGCATATGCTAACCGACCCGGGAAAACCCGCAAAAAAAGGAAAATCAGGAGTGTTCTCAAATAGGGACTACCGGCTGTGCCATCCTGCTCTGTATTATATTAAATAAATACCTAGTAACACCATTCCATTAAAAAAATTATGGTCTGTAAGTTTTCTCAAGAATGGTAGAGTGTCAGATACGTTTTCATTATTTTAGCGAAGTTGAAATGTAATAATCAGTAATGAAAACCAAATATTGTTTGTTGAGCAGGAAATGGTTCAATTTCTCGAGCTGCTGAATCGACATCCCTCCCCGGGTTACAATAAGCAGACCTAAGGTTTATCCGACAGTTGGCTAAACAAACACCGACCGCTTTAGCAAACAGTCATTTTGATTCGCCCCAATCCAAACACGACCAACTCTCTTACAAAGATACATGTCTCCGTGTGTCACGTTGCTAAATTGCATTCACCAATACGTCCATGCCAGCACACAAATGTTTCCGCGACTTTTTTCCCATATATTACTATTTCATAAAGGTATTTTAAAGACTAACTCACTGCCGTACTACTTTTCACCAATATTCTACAAAACAACTTGTTTTGAAGCAACTTCCGTAACACATTCCTTTGTCCCTAGCACCTACTTCTTTTTCACTATCTCCGTGGCATTTCTTTCTAATCCACCCTAGCAACCGTTGATTTGTTTGCGATTGTTGTTTGTTTTTTACATACAAACATCACAAAACCTAGCAGCACACAAAAACAAACAAAAGCACCACATTTAAACAGTTTAATGAATATTTTAATATATTTAAGCTGTGCAATCGTTGTATATGCTGTTTTAATCATGACATGGTAAACCAAAATGGAGTTTTGATTTGCTCTAGATAAACAACAAACTGTTTTAACATTACTACTGATAAAACAGATGTTGGAACGATTTGATATACGAGGGTGGTCTGAAAAGGTTCCAATCTCAACATGAAGATGGCAGCACTAGTAAATAAAAGCTAGTGAACTTCGTTGCTCATTTGTTGACAGTTACTCACCAAAGTTTCAGCCATTTTGGACGCCCAGATGTTATCCTAAAGTCGTTTGAATGAGTTCATGTGAATTTTTATGAAAATGGTAAAAATCGAGTATCGAGCTGTCATTAAATATTTGTTTTTGAAAGGCAATACGCCTACGCAAATCAAAGATGAATTGGATTCTATGTATGGGGACTCTGCACCATCATTTACCACGGTGAAATTTTCGGCAGCTGAATTTAAACGTGGCCGTAAGAGCTTGGGACACAATGAACGTTCGGGATATGCAAAACTGCAACTACCGACGAAAACATCACCAAAGTTCACCAAATGGTGCTAGGCGACCGCCGAATTAAATTGAGAGAGATATCAGAGCCTATGAACATGTCTTCAAGAACGTGTTTTTTTCACATATTAAATCAGCATTTAGACATAAGGAAGCTGCCCGCGCATTGGGTGCCGCGTTTGCTTACGTTGGACATAAAACCTGTTCCAATGAACACTTCCAACGCTCTGTTGGCGCAGTTAAGGCGCAATAAATAGAGTTTTGGCGTTGATTAATTACTGTAGATGAAACTTGGATACACCATTATACGCTCGAAACAAAAATGCAGTCCAAACAGTGGACTGCAAATAAGGAACCGGCTCCAAAAAGAGCAAGAAATGTCTTTTTCTGACGGCAAAGTGATGGCGACTGTTTTTTGGTATAATCATGGTGTTATTTTAATCGGTTTTCTTAAAAAAGCAAAAACCATTACAGGAACATACTACGCATCAGTACTTGACAAGCTGAAGGCAGAACTTGCGGAAAACGCCACATTTGCAAAAAAATAAAATCCTGTTTCATCAACACAACGCACCATCTCTCACTTCAGCGGTTGCAATGGCGAAAATCCACAATTTACGGCTTGAACTCTTTGACCATCCACCTTACTCACCAGATCTAACCGCAGGCAACTTATCCTCGTCAATGTTACCTATTTTGGTTTGAATGGATTCCTGGAAAATATCAATTGTCAATGGACTATTCTTGTTACTCTATTTTGAAGATACACCCACACTAAAAAAAGCCGGTGAAGCTAGGTCAGGGGATCTGGGTTGACCACAGACGTTTT
Organism: Mantis religiosa; assembly: GCA_030765055.1. NCBI lineage: Eukaryota > Metazoa > Arthropoda > Insecta > Mantodea > Mantidae > Mantis > Mantis religiosa. Next base: position 259,781,573 of record CM060947.1, on the reverse strand, counting down.
GAGATTAGTCGATTGTCAAAGAAACTGGTTACAAGTTGGATATATGAGACGTTGCTCCATCTTGCTGAAAATAACTTCTCAATTCGATTACATTTTCGTAAAACTTCAGAGAATATGATGAGAACAATGCATACATTTATAGATGCTGGTAGAGGACTCTTGCCACATTCTCTCTGATATGTAAATAGAGTGATATAATCTCCCAAGTGTATTATATTCTCCCAAAATTACACGGTAGTCTTATTGGTTCAAACGTTATGGCCTACTTAAATGGTCAGGTATATATGCATCGCACAATAGTAGCTCCAGTGCTTAACTTTAATTACACTGGGCAACAATGAAAATGTTTGGGGCTTAAAAATAGTGAATTTACATGTATTTTCATCTGCTGAATTCAAAAATCATCATAAAATGATAGATTAACTATTGTTTTGAAGATAAAATGACATTTCATTTTTAGAGTGAAGATTTTAAATTTGGGGGAATTTTAGGGGGAATTGGCACACCTGTCAAATAATAAAACACAATCAGAGAGAAATTTTGGAAATTAAGTGATGGAAAAGTTAAGGAAGGCATTTTTGTTGTTCCACAAATAAGAGAACTTGCAAAGGATCCTGCATTTGTCCAAAGTTTGGAGGGAAAAGAAAAGAAAGCTTGGGAAGCCTTCAAGGGTGTTGTTCATGGATTTTTAGGCAACAAAACAGGTGACAACTACTAGCATTTAGTGACAGTGCTCCTGCAAAAATACCGTAACCTTGGATACAACATGTCCCTTAAAATCCAGTTTCTCTACTCCTACCAAAACTTCTTCCCCTCTAGTTGTGGAGCTGTTAGTGATGAACATGGGGAGAGATTCCATCAGGACATTTCTGTTATGGAACAAAGATATCAAGGCCGTTGGAATGAAGTAATGCATGCGGATTACTGTTGGTCTGCGGAACTCCATCACAAGAGGCAAGCTAAAAGACGACGAAGTCATGATTCTCTTCAGACACGGCTACCTGCGAAGTATTTTTCCAGCAATTTTGAACTCTTAGCATGTAATTACCAGTTAAAAATGCACTTTCATTGTTGTTAGCATGTATGTAATTAAAATGTATCCTTTTCTCTCAATCCGTTAATATGTAATACTTCCACCTGGTGCATATCATAGAAGCTAGAGCTAATAAAAGTTTCTCATTGTCATATTTGCCTTTCTCAACACAAAATTAGTAGGAGCTGCCTCATGAAGTGCTCGAATCATTCAAAAATTATTTTTTTGTTGTCCAGTGTAATTATTCCGGCCTGATTTCATAAGAAATTCACGGTTTGGGACATTCTTGAATTTAGAATCACTTTAAAGCAACTTAGGTTTTGAAATAGGATTTTGTATCAGCATATAGCTGCATGATTGGCCAGTTACGCTTCACAGAAAAGCGAATACAGTGCTACCACAATGTCAAGAGCAAACATCACGGCCAACCTTGCAAACATTAACACTAATGGAATATCCTTCGCCACAAATGGATATTTTCGTAACACTCCGTCACAGTGTAAACCGTGATGTCAGTTGTAATAGAAGCTGTCCAGTTACGTCACAGTGCGACAGTTTGATGACTGTTTACCCTGTCTTCATTATACATCATTGTCAGATCCTCCTCGGCCTCCAGTTTCAAAAGCGAGCTTACGTCATTTATGTGATTAAAACCCACAAAATACTTGAACTAATTTTTTAGGAATCTATTATGCTTTACCAGTTATGCAAAAATCACAAAAAATGAAGGGAAGCTCTGAGGTATTTTGTTGAAAATTTTAGATAATGAACTTCGCTTTTAATGAAAATTTCTATAAATGTTGATTAAAATTATTAACCATTTTTTAGAAAATAAGAATTATTTGTAACATTTTCTATGGTAATTTTCGTGTTAAATTCTTTAACTGCTAAGAAATAAATATCTGGGTAGTTTGAAAGGCTTCCGATCTAAAAAAATATCACAAATCTTTTTCAGTTATTGTGAGTGTAATGTTTCAACATAGTCACCTAACTCTATACACTTCTCTTAGCGATGCTCCCATCTCTGTAGCCCGTCCAAATATTACTCGACGTTTTTCAACATAGTCTCCTTGTAACTGTACACACTTCTCCCAGCGATGCTCCCATCTCTGTAACCCGTCCAAATAGTACTCGACGTTTTTCAACATAGTCTCCTTGTAACCTTACACACATGTCCCAGCGATGCTCCCATCTCCGTAAACCGTCCAAATAGTACTCGGCGTTTTTCAACATAGTCTCCTTGTAACTGTACACACTTCTCCCAGTGATGCTCCCATCTTTGTAGCCCGTCCAAATAGTACTCGGCGACTTTCTACAGAGTCTCCTTGTAACTCTACACACTTCTCCCAGCGATGCTCTCATCTCTGTAACCCGTCCAAATAGTACTCGGCGTTTTTCAACATAGTCTCCTTGTAACTCTACACACTTCTCCCAGCGATGCTCCCATCTCTGTAACACGTCCAAATAGCACTCGGCATTTTTCAACATAGTCTCCTTGTAACTCTACACACTTCTCCCAGCGATGCTCCCATCTCTGTAACACGTCCAAATAGTACTCGACGTTTTTCAACATAGTCTCCTTGTAACTCTACACACTTCTCCCAGCGATGCTCCCATCTCTGTAACACGTCCAAATAGTACTCGGCGTTTTTCAACATAGTCTCCTTGTAACTCTACACACTTCTCCCAGCGATGCTCCCATCTCTGTAACACGTCCAAATAGCACTCGACGTTTTTCAACATAGTCTCCTTGTAACTCTACACACTTCTCCCAGCGATGCTCCCATCTCCGTAACCCGTCCAAATAGTACTCGACGTTTTTCTCTGCAAAATGATTGTTCAGAAGTGGACTGCCTCTTCATTTGACGAAAATCTCTGTCCTTCGAGCGCAATTTTCAGATGAGGGAACCAAAAGAATTCGCTTGGGGCTAGATCTGGTGAGTCAAGCAGTCCAAACCTTAATTCCTGGACTTTTGCCATTACACCAATTGAGTTGTTAGACGGTGCGTTGTTCTGGTGAAAAACTATTTTCTTTTTCTGCAAATGTGGCCGTGTTTCCGCAAGTTCTGCCTTCACCTTGTCAAGTTATAATGCGTAGTAAGCACCTGTAAAATGATCTTACCCTTTTGAAGATAATAGATTAAAATTACCTCATGACTATCCCAAAAAACAGTCGCCATCACTTTCCCAGGAAAAAAAAAAGTTTTTTCTGTTTGGGTGTTTGTCCTCCCTTTGTACTGTAGTTTTAGACTGTACATTTGCTTCAGACGTACAATGCTTTATCCAAGTTTCATCTACAGTAATCAATCGGCGCCAAAACTTGTATTTATGGCGAATAAAACTGCTCCAACAGAGCGTTGGAAATGTTTATTAGAACACGTTTTAGGTCTAACGTGAGCAAACGCGGCACCCAAAACGTGGACAGCTTTCTCATGTCTAAATGTTGATCTAATATGTCACAAACTGCTTCTTTGACATGTTCATAGCCTCCGCTATTTCTCACTTCAATTCGTCGGTCGTCTAGCACCATTTGGTGAACCCTGGCGATATTTTCGTCGGTTGTTGCACTTCTTGGGCACCCCGACTTTTCATCATCTCCCATGCTCTTACTCCCACGTTTAAATTCAGCTGCCCAATATTTCATTGTGGTAAATGATTGTGCAGAGTCCCCGTATACCGAATCCAACACATCTTGGATTTGCGTAGGTGTATTTCCTTTCAAAATCAAATATTTTAATAACAGCTCGTGCTAGAATTTGTCCGTTTTTATAAAGACACTCACATCAGCTCACTAAACCGAGTGTTAGGTAACAACTCAACGTCCAAAATGGTTGAAACTTTGGTGAGTAGCTGTCAACAGATGAACAACGAAATTCACTAGCTTTTGTTTACGAGTACTGCATTCTTCATGTTGAGGTTGGAAATTTTTCAGACACCCTTGTCACTTGTAAAATTCTACTGACAACTTATTTTCTGGAAGTTTTTGTGTCAGAGAGAGATAATGACAAAGTTATTTCATATTTGGACATTTGTGATGTCGATACAAATACTCTGACACTGAGGAAAGAGGCTAGAAATGGTTAAATTTTCGAAGAAATATGTATCCTTTAATTAATGTTTTATATTTTAATTTCTAAACCGATGCCTGATTATTATAAGTATTTCTGTGTTTATATATGTTAACAGATAACTCTTAGATTCGCAATATGTTATAATTACTATTGGAAAACAGGAACGATAGATGAAGAGTGCATATATTCCTGATGTAAACATAAACACAACTTCAATACGTCTACTTAAAGTTTATTTATCACATATATGGTAATCTCCCTGATGTGCGGAACGGCTTATATCTCACACGGAGCTACAAACCCAATATTTGCCCGTGAAATGCTTCGCTGAACGGTTCCACTGCTTGTCAACTTTTCACCAAGGAGCTTGGAACATACAGCACTCCTCTGACCGACTGACTATCGAAATGCTTCACTGTGCGAACTCCGACTGCTGACAATGGAAGCTCGACACATGCAAACTCTGAACACACATATCTAGGCCTCGCACGTGCGCTTATATCGTCCTGCCAGGCACCGGAGGCTTTTATAGTAATGAATGTTCTCGAATTACGTTCTAGAACGGTAATTCGGCAGTAACAACAGCTCACTCCCGGCTTTGTGTTTTTTCTACCCTTCCAACCAATAGAGTAAGGGCGGAGCAGTTGCGATTCAGCGTATCAATTTCTATACAGGTGGGCGATCAGGAATGTCAAAATATGGAATTGTTGTATATTGTCACCCAATTATCGGAAAGCCCGACCAACGACAGATGAGAAGGGACCAGAGGCATTCGAGCCACACCCACCCATTAATCTCAGTCACTAACTAAGGGGATGATTAGGGAAGTGTCACTTGTCGCTGGCCGCCTCTTCCCCCCTCCCCTGCCGTCTGGAACCTTCGCGGTGATTCACTGAAACTAGGGGCTTCGAGAAAACAGCGATATTCCAATAAATAGGGCTGCAGTGAGTGAATTCAGTCAGTGCTTGGCAAGCAGCGAAGGAGCGCCGTGTTAGTGAACGCACGAGAAGACTGTGTACGTGCAACGGAAGAGTGTGCGTAACTGTGAGCGTGCAGTGGAACTGTAACGGACGAACTGGTAAATCGCAATTGTGTGCATTACGTAATTCTGTGTAATTGGCAAGTGTTCAACTGTAAGTCGGTGGAAATAAAGAACATTTTTGAGTGTTGCAATGGACCTTTAAGTTCACGAACCCACAAGTCACAATATAAAGTAATTCACCAATCACATTATTTCCTGTTAATTATCGTCCTCCAAATTTCATATCGGAAGATGAAGGAAATAATGCTGAAATGAGTACAGGGTACATAGAGCTTAGAGATAACACACATTCATCTTTCAGAATAAGAGAAAACCTCCAACGTTGTCATATCGGACGATGAATGAAATGGTGTACAAATGAGTACAGGATACATAGAGCTTAGAGTTACCAGACATTCATCTTTCAGGATAAGAGAAAACCTCCAACGTTAAGCTATATCAGGCGATGAATGAAATGGTGAACCAATGAGTACAGCTTACATAGAGCTTAGAGTTAGCAGACGTTCATCTCTCAGTATAAGGGAAAACCTCCAATGTTGTCATATCGGACGATGAGTGAATTGGGTGAAATGATGCTCAAATGAGTCCAGGGTCCATGGAGCTTAGAGTTACCCGACATTCGTCTATGAGGATAAGGGAAAACCCGGAAAAACCTTATCCTGGTAACTCACCCTAAACGAGATTTGAACTCGGGACCTCTTGAACGTGAGTCAAACACGCTACCATCTACGCTACCGAGATGGGCAGGACTATGAATGAAATGTTCAAATCAGTACAGGGTACATGGAGCTTAGAGTTATCTGACATTCATCCTTCAAGATAAGGGAAATCCTCCAAAGTTGAAGTCATTTCGGACGATGATTGAAATGATTTTCAAATGAGTTCAGGGTACATATATAGAGGTTAGAGTTACCAGATATTTATCTTTCAGTGTGAGGAGGAATACCAGGAAAGAATCCCTACCCAAATAACTCAGCTGACAGAAGGGGTCTCTTGATACGCTACACCACGTTTCAGAGGCGGGATTACTGTATAGCGGAGGAAATACAGGTGGAAAGTTGCCAGGTTTTAATTCGTAAAAGAATGTAATTTTTTTCGTGAAATGTTCTAAATTCATGTTTCATGAAAGGGGATGCTATTTTAATTAAATAAAATCCAGTCCTTCTGTGTGAGACGAGACCTGGGAAGCAAGATAACGTACGAGGTATCCGTGTTAGTTTGGTGTCTGTCATATGGACCAGTAAATCCCAGGAGCTTTTATCTCTGCTGTTTCTGCTTCCGTTTTACCCGCATTTCAGCCAAAAGGTTCCGTGTCGAAGCCTGTAGCCAATAATACACGCTCGTTCACATAGCTGATTCTTCTACAGTGCATTTTTATCCTTTAAAACGGTAATTTTGTTAAATTTGTGGATACATTTCGGAGAAAATGTTTACGAAACTTCCATATAAGGAGTTTTGGAACGGGGATATGTTTGAATTCTTGAAGCCCGCGACATAACTGTCAACTTATTGAGTTACGTGTTACATTCAGGAAATTTTTAATGGTGTGTTTGCAGTGATACGTTGGTACTTACCAATTGCTTGGAATAGATCTAATTCCCAATTTCCATATACTGTCCTCCCACCACAGGAAGAAATGCGGGGGCTGAAGAGGGAGAGGGGCTAGAACTGTTTATCCGCTCTGTTAGTGGATCTTTATAGTAACACATGAGAATACATATGAGTCACCCATACTGCCAGATCTAATGCTCGTTGCAGTAAGTAATCTGTATGAATGAGTTACGAGGGTGTCTGATAATTTTCCAACCTCAACATGAAGATGGTAGCTCTCGCAAATAAAAGCTACTGAATTTTGTTTTCTATCTGTTGACAGTTACTTACAAGTTTCATCCATTTTAGACGCTCAGTTGTTATGTAACAGTCGTTTGAGTGAGTTGATGTGAGCGTTTTTATGAAACTGAACAACATCGAATTTCGAGCTACCAATATTTGTCTTTGTAAGACAATATGTCTACGCAAATCAAAGATGAAATGAATTCTGTGTATGGGGACTCCGCACAGTCATTTACCACAGTGCAATTTTCACTTAAACGTGAAAAGGCAGAGTCAGACTGAAAAATTCAATGCCATAGCCGGGAATTGAACCACGGATCTTCTGGTCTCCGTGCAGCCGCTCTAAACCATTGAGCTACTATGACCAACGTGCCAACATGACATTATGTTCTCCAACTGACTCGTGTTTTTCCCGGTAAACCACTTAGGAGTTCTCATAAACACATCAGACTACTACTTTAATGGTGACGAAAAACCTGTAAGTACTTTAAGGCCAGGAATTTATAGTTAACCACAAATAGTTAAATTAGGAACGTCCAAAAACTGCAACTACCGACGAAAACATCGCAAAGTTCAACAAATGCTGCTAGATGACTGCCGAATTGAAGTGAGAAAGATAGCAGAGGCTATGAACATGTCAAAAGAACGTATTTGGCACGTATTAAATCAAAATTTAGACATGAGAAGTTGTTCGCAAGTGGGATGCTGCGTTAGCCCACGTTAGACCAAAATCGTGTTCAAATGAACTTTTATCAATGCACAGTTGGCGCAGTTTAGGCGCAATAAATCTGAGTTTTGGCCCCGATTATTTACTATAGATGAAACTTGGATACACTATTATACGCGCAAAACAAAAATCAGTCCAAACAGTGGACTGCAAAGGGGCAACAGGCCCCAAAAAGAGCAAAAACTGGTTTTTCGCCTTGGAAAGTGGTGGCGATTGTTTTTTGGGGTAGCCATGGAGTTATTTTAATCGACAATCTTCAAAAAAAAAAAAAAAAAAAAACCATTATAGTAGCATACTACGCATCATTGGTTGACAAGCTGAAGCCAGAACTTGCGGAAACACGGCCACATTTGCAGAAAAAGAAAATCCTGCTTCTCCAAGACAACGTACCGTCTCACACCTCAGCGGCTGCAATGGCGAAAATCCATGAATTTTGTTTTGAACTTCTTGACTCACCAGGTCTAGCCCCAAAGCGACTTCTTTTTGTTCCCTCATCTGAAAATTCGCTCGGAGGACAGATTTTAGACAAATGAAGAGCCAATCAGCTTCGTGAACAACTATTTTGCAGAGAAAAACGCCGAGTACGATTTAGACGGGTTGCAGAGATTGGTGCATCGCTGGGAGAAGTGTGTAGAGTTACAAGGAGACTATGTTGAAAAACGCTGAGTACTATTTGGACGTGTTACAGAGATGAGAACATCGCTGGGAGAAGTGTGTAGAGTTACAAGGAGACTATGTTGAAAAACGCTAAGTACTATTTGGACGGGTGACAGAGATGAGAGCATCGCTGGGAGAAGTGTGTAGTGTTACAAGGAGACTATGTTGAAAAACGCCGAGTACTATTTGGACGGGTGACAGAGATGAGAGCATCGCTGGGAGAAGTGTGTAGTGTTACAAGGAGACTATGTTGAAAAACGCCGAGTACTATTTGGACGGGTTACAGAGATGGGAACATCGCTGGGAGAAGTGTGTAGTGTTACAAGGAGACTATGTTGAAAAACACCGAGTACTATTTGGACGGGTGACAGAGATGAGAGCATCGCTGGGAGAAGTGTGTAGAGTTACAAGGAGACTATGTTGAAAAACGCCGAGTACTATTTGGACGTGTTACAGAGATGAGAACATCGCTGGGAGAAGTGTGTAGAGTTACAAGGAGACTATGTTGAAAAACGCCGAGTACTATTTGGACGGGTGACAGAGATGAGAGCATCGCTGGGAGAAGTGTGTAGTGTTACAAGGAGACTATGTTGAAAAACGTCGACTACCATTTGGACGGGTTACAGAAATGAGAACATCGCTGAGAGAAGTGTGTAGAGTTACAACGAGACTAGGTTGAAAAACGCCGAGTACTATTTGGACGGGTTAAGGAGATGGGAGCGTCGCTGGGAGAAGTGTGTAGAGTTACAAGGAGACTACGTTGAAAAACGCTGAGTACTATTTGGACGGGTTACAGAGATGGGAGCATCGCTGGGAGAAGTGTGTAGATTTACAAGGGGACCATGTTGAAAAACGCCGAGTACTATTTGGACGGGTTACAGGGATGGGAGCATCGCTGGGAGAAGTGTGTAGAGTTACAAGGAGACTATGTTGAAAAACGCCGAGTACTATTTGGACAGGTTACAGGGATGGGAGCATCGCTGGGAGAAGTGTGTAGAGTTACAAGGGGACCATGTTGAAAAACGCCGAGTACTATTTGGACGGGTTACAGGGATGGGAGCATCGCTGGGAGAAGTGTGTAGAGTTACAAGGAGACTATGTTGAAAAACGCCGAGTACTATTTGGACAGGTTACAGGGATGGGAGCGTCGCTGGGAGAAGTGTGTAGAGGTACAAGGAGACTATGTTGAAAAACGCCGATTACTATTTGGACGGGTTACAGAGATGGGAGCATCGCTGGGAGAAGTGTGTAGAGTTACAAGGAGACTATGTTGAAAAACGCCGAGTACTATTTGGACGGGTTACAGGGATGGGAGCATCGCTGGGAGAAGTGTGTAGAGTTACAAGGAGACTATGTTGAAAAACGCCGAGTACTATTTGGACGGGTTACAGAGATGAGAGCATCGCTGGGAGAAGTGTGTAGAGTGACAAGGAGACTATGTTGAAAAAAATAAGAAGAAAAAAAATTCTGAAAAAAAAATGTGTTTTAATTTTATTAGGTCGGAAACTGCTCAGACTATCCTTGTATGTGATCTCACTTGTGTATTTTAAAGGAATCATACATTCTTGTCATACTCGGAAGGCGGGCAGCTATGGTTAAACATTCCGCTAGCTTGCCTTCTTGTGCTGGGCAGGCTGTAGGTACATGGTAGGTCAAGTTTTCTACTTACCTAGCTGTTACTTCTTGTAACAACTTTTAGAAAGTGGGCAGGGAAAGCTATGTGAGTGTGCGCATAATAATTTTACACTACAGTTCCAGTGTAGACGTGTATAATGTGGTACAAGCGCTCACAGTTGTCTAACGTCTTAACTGTCAGATTGGACTCATGTTTACTTCCAAGTTCACCCGATCTAATTGATAAGATGTCCTTCACGGAATTTCGTCACTAAGGGGAAAAAGTTATTTGTCTTGAATCCCTTATAACTATCATAAAATTTTGCGGTAGTTCGGCTTCTTCAGCAGATACGTTTTTGAGTACCTCGTCTCAGTTTTTAAGCCTTAGTGGCAGTTTAAAGCAGTAAAAAGTCATAGTTTAAAAACTTTGACTGCATTGAATTTGAGCTTTTGCTGGACAGTACCCGTAACTAGGCAACGAACTCGGAAAACACTATAAATTAGGTGTCCAATATGAAAGAACTTCAGATGTTTTTAGAAACAAAACAGCGGCAAGCCAAGTTAGTGTTACGTGGTCATTAGATACGAGAGGAAGTAAATGCCGACGTTTCATCTGCAAGTGGAATGGTTTAATTTAAATTCCCCTTTTGGTGTGCAGGTATGAAAGGCGTATTCATAAAGCGGTCCACAAGATGACGTACGGACTTCAAAGCTTCTGCCTCGCTCTGTGGTCCGACATGTGACAGAGTAATCAAGAAGGGATTAAGATGAACACATGAGAGGACAAAAAGGCAATCCCAGCTAATCATGATGCATCACAATGCATTCACAGTTTTCATTATCTCAGACTTACCAACGTTATTAAATGCAACTATATAAAATGTGCCGTGCACACACGCATATACCCTCTCTACTCACTTTTCTATATGTGGGGCATTTTAGAATTACTTTGGCACCGTAAAGCGTTACCAACAACTAACAAATGATTTATTCCAAGTACAGAAGTGATGTATCTGTTTGGCTAACGTCAGATATGAATCAATTGTGGTGTTTGTGGTGAAGGCTGCGGAGGCGATTTTGAAGGATCTCTCAAAAATGGTTTGAAGCATGGGTTTGAAGGCTGGTTGAAACACTGGGACAAGTGCATCGCATTCAGGGGAGACTATTTTGAGAAGGTCCATCAAAGTTATGAGGATGAGTAAAGGTACGTTGTCAAAATAAAAAAAGTGATCACTTTTTATTGAACAGCCCTCGTATATTTTGGTTGACTTTTCTATAACTGCTAACAAAAGCGAAGTGTTAACTACACAAAGGTTTAGATGAAATTAAACTACACAGTTTATTTGAAATATAGTAATTTTTGAGATGTTGAAGTTTGATTTCCAAGGTATACTTATTTAAGTTTTATTTTCCTAAAATTATGCTTTTCTTAAATATGACCTATTTTTTATTCTGTGCCATCCAGATTTACAAATACTTCTTTGTAAACTTAGCCCGGAATCTCTCAGTAAGATGTACAGGTTAAAAGACAGGCTTTTGTTTTAAAACAGATGACGAGAGATGTTTGCTAAACCATTCAACTGAACGACGGGAAGAGATTTGGGTCTGGTCCTTTGGGATATAAAGTGGGTTTGTCGTAATTAAATCCGGTTGATTCTCTTGGACAGGATCTGCATAAATGAACACGCGATGTCTCGATCGAGTAACCGACTCACTCACTTTATTACTCCGCTCGAAAAAAAAAAAAAAGGAAGAGCGTTACTAACTCGATTACATACGTGAACTGTTTCAATGTGACGGACTTGTCACATTACACAATACACGAGCTGTTGGTTACAGAGATGGCAGTAAAGTATCTGTTTATGTTACGGTACAGTCTCATGCTACAACAACCGAATACGAAAGTCAACGGTAAATTTCTAAAAAATGTCTAGATTATTTCAATTAAACAGTATACGCTTCAGATTTTCCTCTCAATTTATTTGAAATTTTGTATGCCCAAATAAAATATATTTAGTTTAGATAAGAAACATAAATGTGGAAATTAATTGTTCTTTCACACTAGCTGTGTGTAGCACACACTATGAATGGTACATCCAGACTGAAAAATTCAATGCTATAGCCGGGATTTGAACCACGGTTTTCCTGGCCTCCATCCAGCTGCTCTAAACCATTCTGCTACTAAGGCTAACGTGCCAAAATGACATTAAATTCTCCAACTGACTCGTGTTTTCCCCGGTAAACCACTAGGAGTTCTCATAAACACATGAGACAACTACCTTAATGACGACTTACTATGCTGTAAGTACTTTAAGGCCCGGGCTTTATAGTTCGGACCACTATTAGGTACAACTGACTCGTGTTTTTTCCCGCTAAACCACTAGGAGTTCTCATAAACACATGAGACAACTACCTTAATGACGACTTACTATGCTGTAAGTACTTTAAGACCCGGGCGTTATAGTTCGTACCACTGTTAGGTACAACTGTCTCCTGTTTTTCCCGGTAAACCACTAGGAGTTCTCATAAACACATGAGACAACTACCTTAATGGCGACTTGCTATGCTTTAAGTACTTTAAGGCCCGGGATTTATAGTTCGGACCACTGTTAGGTACAACTGTCTCATGTTTTTCCCAGTAAACCACTAGAAGTTCTCAGAAACACATGAGACAACTACCTTAATGACGACTTACTATGTTGTAAGTACTTTAAGACCCGGGCGTTATAGTTCGTACCACTATTAGGTACAACTTACTCGTGTTTTTCCCGGTAAACCACTAGGAGTTCTCATAAACACATGAGACAACTACCTTAATGACGACTTACTATGCTGTAAGTACTTTAAGACCCGGGCGTTATAGTTCGTACCACTGTTAGGTACAACTGTCTCGTGTTTTTCCCGGTAAACCACTAGGAGTTCTCATAAACACATGAGACAACTACCTTAATGGCGACTTACTATGCTGTAAGTACTTTAAGCCCCGGGCTTTATAGTTTGGACCACTATTAGGTACAACTGACTCGTGGTTTTCCCGGTAAACCACTAGGAGTTCTCATAAACACATGAGACAACTACCTTAATGGCGACTTACTATGCTGTAAGTACTTTAAGGCCCGGGCTTTATAGTTCGGACCACTATTAGGTACAACTGACTCGTGTTTTTCCCGGTAAACCACTAGGAGTTCTCATAAACACATGAGACAACTACCTTAATGGCGACTTACTATGCTGTAAGTACTTTAAGGCCCGGGCTTTATAGTTCGGACCACTATTAGGTACAACTGACTCGTGTTTCTCCCGGTAAACCACTAGGAGTTCTCATAAACACATGAGACAACTACCTTAATGACGACCTACTATGCTGTAAGTACTTTAAGGCCCGGGCTTTATAGTTCGGACCACTCTTAGGTACAACTGACTCGTGTTTTTCCCGGTAAACCACTAGGAGTTCTCATAAACTTATGAGACAACTACCTTAATGGCGACTTACTATGCTGTAAGTACTGTAAGGTCCGGACTTTATAGTTCGGACCACTATTAGGTATAATTAATGGAAATTAATTGTTCTTTCACACTAGCTGTGTGTAGGACGCACTAAGAATGGATAGAGCCACACTGAAAAATTCAGTCAGTTGGAGTCACGATTCAGTTCTTCTTTACACCCACAAACAGAGTTCAATTTCAAACTACAGCTACACGATTATCAAATTCCATTTCGACCCTCTCATTATAACTCTGTTTAGACTGTCCGAAAAACTAGCCAGAGCTTCTTTTTATACACGATCATTCATGATTCCAGACGGTTGTGGAATGTTCTCTGTCAATCAGGATGCCACTTAAACTTCCTAGTTATTTATCTTTATCTGTTTTGGCAAGCCTTTTACCTCCGCAGTGCATCATCTCTCCCTTAACTCCACGCTACACTATTTGCTCATTTGTGAGTGTCGGCCGGGCTTATCGATACAATGGGCTCACGACAATAATTGTAAGTTAATTGTAATAGAAGTTGGAAGTTTCACTGTAGCCTTACTGAAGTAAACTCTTTTCTGTACAAGTTTATCTCGATAAATATGACTTCGGTTGAATAAACCTTTCTAGAATGCCTTGCTCAAGTGTACAGAAACTCGTGGAAGCCATTTTTTCGCAGTTTCGTTTCCTTTTAATACGCGTACGTATAGAGTTCAGGATATGTATTGCTTTTAAAGAAGTTATATATGTTTCTTAAAGTAGCGTGCTCTATTCAAGCAAGTTTCCACTTTAAAAACGTGCTTCGCAATTTGTGTCAAGCTCGAGAGAAATATCGACTCAGATCTAAGTGCTAAACCTAATTAGTAATTCATAGGACTGGGGCATTCACAAAGTTCGGATTCTTTTCCAAGAGTTGGGACTTTTCACTCCAGCGGGAAGGAAATGTTGAAGAGGAAAAAAATCAGAAAGAGGGAAACTTAATTCCCAATAATCCGACAGAGAGCTCCGTTTTATAAAGCATCATGGAAAATACTTTCACATTCAGCTGACATGTTATTGAACGGTTAGTGGTAGTCAATTACAGTAATGACACAATACAGGCATGCCCCAGTCGAGTCTCTGTTACCAGGAGGCTGCTAGTTTGTTACGAATAGAGCACGGATTTGTAAGAACATTAAAATGGTGAAGTAAGCAAGCAATAAGCAGGAAAAATGAAACAAATAGTCAACAAAAGTACGCAAATATAGACAAAAATTGATTCAGAAACGTATTTTTTGGAAAAGGCTGTCATAAAGTTTCAACACCCTTTAAAAATGTGATAGAAAGTTTGTGTTGATATGTGATTGTTAGTTGTTCTCTACGTAGGCATCATCCAGTGTTTCTTGAACTTCTGAGAACCTTGATTGTAAAACTCTGCAGAAATTGTTTAAAAACACTGTTCAACTTCATTAATGACGACATTTGTGTTGTCAAATCGGCGATCACACAACGGATTCATTTCCGGGAACAAGAGAAAGCCACTTGGTGTATGATCGGGCGAATAAGGCGGATAAGGTGTAAAAGCCTTATTCATTTGTTTTGTCATCTTAAACTTGAGATGAATGAGCTTGTACATTGTCAGACAGTTAATGTCAGAGGTTCTTCTCCCATTAGTCCTGAACCCATATGACCAAGGACCCAGGCCTCCTTCGACCAGGGAATTACCGAGCTTTCCCAGAAGGCCACCCGGCGCCTCCATGGGGCTTTCCATAGGGCAAGATCTGCAAACTACCTAGTCTTACCATAAATACTGTCACAAACTTTTGAGGGTGGCTGTACCTCCAGCCGGAGGAGCCGGCACATTCAAGAGCAGAAGCAGGTAGCCTGAGTCAATGATGGAGCAGCCGTGGAAGTGTAAAGTTGTATTGTAAAATCTTCAAGATGGAATGGGGTGACTATGAAAATCGTGTTGCTGTGATAGCGCTATATAGGGTAGGTAAATCAAGTGAGATTTTCAAAACTCTCCAGAAACTGAAAATCACAAAGAGGTTTGTCTATCGCACTATCCAGCGTTTCGATGAGACTGGAGATGTGAAAGATCGCCCGCGGGAACGAAGACCACGCACAGTTCGGACTCCAAAATTAGTGAAAGCAGTGGCGGCTCGTGAGCGGAGAAATCCCGTAAGAAGGCAGTCGGTGATGGCTCAAGAGCTAAACATTTCAAAAATGTATATATCTCGCACATTCAGGAGTGACTTTGGGCTCCATGCTTAAAAACGACGCAAGGTACACCTTCTTACAAATGAACTGAAGCGCCAGAGACTCCTAAAATCAAAGAGCTTGCTAAAGCGTTACGCTGCAAATGGGCACCGACGAATTCTTTTCACTGATGAAAACATTTCCAATGTTGAGGAGACTTTCAATGACCAAAATGACAGGGTATATGCTACGTCATCTAGAGAAACTGGAGAAAAGGCTCCAAGAATCCAGAGGGGTCATCATCCTGCATCAGTCATGGTGTGGTGGGGTGTGAGCTACGAGGGCACAACGGAGCTCCATTTTGTGAAAAAAAAATGTGAAAACAATTGCACAAGTGTATCAGAACACAGTACTTCAACCAATAGTTAAGAACCTCAACAACACACTCTTCCGTGGCCAGAGATGGACCTTCCAGCAGGATTCTGCCACATCACACAAGGCTGGTTCAACCCAGGAGCGGCTGAGGTCAAAAGTTCTAGACTTCATTTCTACTTCAGACTGGCCATCTGATAGTCCGGACCTAAACCCTTTAGACTACAAATTGTGGTCCAAGCTTCAGGCGATGGCTTGCAAGAAGAGATCCCAATATTGAAAGTTTGAAGCGCTCTCTTCTGAAGGCAGTTGCCGAGTTCCCTCTTGATGTGGTGCGTAATGCAATTGATGAGTGGCCACAAAGACTTAAGGACTCTGTGCGTGCTATAATGGTGGCCATTTTGAATAATTATATGTGATTTCAATTCTCTATAAATCTATGTAACTAGTGATATAAGGATATTAAAATATCTCCAAGCATTTTGTGTCAGTTGAATTAGAATGTTGTGACAGCATTTATGGTAAGACACAAGCGCCCCCATCTGTTCCTGTGCACTCAGGAAGGGATGGAAGTGGATACGCCACTTACGCGCGCCAGCTCCAAAGTGGGAAGGCTACCGACATGACCTCGTTGGGGCCACCTAGTGATCTAGCACAGCTTCTCCTAGCTATGCTGGCTAGTACGCGGGAATACTAATGGCTTCCCTCAACTCCGTCCGAAGACGTACCCCATCACCCACGGGTATCGGTAACCACTGCCCCCTAGAGTCCAACCCAATCCGAACAACTCCCATTCAGGGAGGGGCTCGAATGTTCGGCTTGAGGTTGCTCTAGTAACGTCTGAGGTAACACAAGTGCTAGGGGTCCACAGCGCCCGCACTACGGCAGCTGAAGGGAACGGATCCCCTACCCTATGAAGTGCATTGTCAGGCAGAAGACGAACAACTTTGGAGAGCATACCTCGTCGTTTCTTAATCAGAGCTGCTCGTAACTTGTCCAGAAGATTGCAGTAGTATCTGCCAGTGATGGTTTTACTCTTGGTAAGATAATCTGTAAAGATGACTCCACGACAGTCCCAGAAAATTGAAAGCATGACCTTCTCAGCTGACATCTCCACCTTTGCATTATTTTGGAGTGGGGAATTGGCATGTTTCCATTCCATGCACATTGTTTTTGCCTCTGGATCATACTGATATATCCAGGATTCATCTATGTGTGCGAGACGATCAAAACAAACATCTTCATCCTGTTCCAACAGCATCATCATCTGTCTTGAAATGTCACGCCGTGTTTGCTTCTGAAAAGTGGTTAGCAAACGTGGAACACACCGTGCAGACACCTTAGACATGTACAGTTCGTCCACACACTACCATAACTAAGATGTGTCTCATTCATGATCATTTGGATCGTTGCTCGTCTGTCTTCCAGTATTAAACACTCCACTTTCTTCACTGTGACAGCTGACGGTCTACCAGCTCTTGGCTCATCTGTCAGGGACATGTGACCAGTTTGAAAATTCCTTTTCCACCTTACAATAGTGTCATACGATGGGCAATCATTTCCATAAACAGCCGTCATCTCATCGTGGATTTCCCGGGCAGTTTTGACCTTCAAGTGCAGGAACTTGATCACACTACGAGCCTCAACTTTCTCCATCTTACACCTCAGTCACTTCTGGCACTCAATGGAAAAACAAAAGGACTCAAATATCTAAAACTACCAACATTATGTCCAGATAATCAATGATGACCCTGAACAAATTTCATCACTTTAGCATAAGAACTACCGGGTGATAATTAAAATTATACGACACCCCCATGTACACGAGAGTTATCTTGAGATTTTCTTGTGTGAAACTCTTGCATTTTTCAGTGAAAGTTTTTATACTGTGTAAAAAGATCTCTCAGCATCACATGATGTTCCTGGAACATTTTAAAAGCACCACATTTCTTTTTGAATGAATTTCCTTTCAATATCTGAGGGCTGTTCAATATAGAATGATCAGATGTTTTTTTTTGTGACAACTTGCCTTTACTGATCCTCATAATACGATGTGCTTGTACCAGAGTTTCTGCCAGTCTTCAAAGACATTCTGGAAATTTTTTGATAATCCTTCAAAATCGCCTCCGCAGCCTTCACCACTGCTTCTGAAGATGGATAATGCCAAACACGAAGGAATTTATTCAAGTTAGGGAGTAGAAAAATGTCACATGGGGCTAAATCCGGACTATAGGGAGGGTGAGGGACGCACTTCACGTTGAATTTTGCAAGATATTTAGCAACAACATTGGCAATATGCGGCCGCGCATTATCGTGGCGCAGCATTCAGCCTGCTTCACGGAAATTTGGACTTTCGCGCCTGATATGGACTTTCAATGTTTTCAGGACATCCCTGTAGTATTGTCCAGTTACTGATGTGTGTGCAGGTACAACATGCTGATAAACCATTCTATGAATATCAAAGAATGAGATGACCATAACTTTTCCAGAAGAAGCAACCACTTTTGCATTTTTTTGGGGGGGGGGCTGAAAATGAAGGAGATATCCACACTGAGCTTTGCTGTTTGCTCTCAGGATCAAAATAATGTAGCCAAGTTTCATCAGCAGGGATTACGTTTGAAAGAAACTCCAGATCTTCCTCTAAAATCAACTTTAACTGCATGGAGACCTGCATGACAATGTCCTTTTGTTCGGGAATCAACAGTCTTGGAACCCATCGTGCACAAACACGTCTCATGTGTAATGTTTCTGTCACCAACGTGTGGATGGCACCTCATGAAATGTTCAGTATTTCAGAAAGTGATCTGAAGGTAATTCGTCAATCCTCTTTCACAATGGCAGTAGCAGCAGTGTTGATGTTTTCTTCCGTAGGAGCAGTAACTTGAGTACCGGGTCCACCTTCCTTTGAAATTGACTGTCTCTCCTCTTTAACCATTTTAAACCACCTTCGAGCTGTACTGTAGGGAAGAATAGACTCTTCATAGGCCTCCTGTAACATCGTATAGAATTCAAATGAAGATTTGTTGAGACGAAAGCAGAATTTCAAAGCCGCAAATTGTTCCTTGCTTGTTACCTCCTTTGCAGCGGTAGACGATACTGTACATGTCTAAACTTTCCTGGTTCTCACAGGCGGGAACCAGGAGTACCAACAATGTAACTACTACGGCGTGTTTGTTTCACATTAAGCTATGAATTTCGGTGCGACAAATTATGACCGTAAAAATTAAGATCATTCTTTATTGAACAGCCCTTAAAAGTTTCTGTATGAGACAGTTTTATAAGAATTTTAGAGAGTATTTCGTAACCAGGGTTTTTCATTATTACCCGAGTTTCTCAAAGATAGTTTTAACAATACTGTGAGTCTCGGAAGACAACGTTACTGAAATTTCATCTATCAAAGCAAGTGAATGCTCCAAGTTATTATTTCGAGCTTCAACTGTGTTATAATAGGGGATATTATGGACAAGCGGTTATGGATGTACTCTATCTTAGCTTGGATACCAATATTAGCAAAACATTCTTGTGCTGTGTCCATGTTGTTTGTATCTTTGCATCTAAGTAGTACAACACTATTTTATTTCATTGTAATGATCTGTGTAGAATGTCACTCACAGCCTTTAATCAAGAACCCGATCGAATTAAAACTGGCTGAGGAGGCAGAGACAAATTTGGAAGGACTTCATGAAATTTTTGAGCTCTAATCGGTGGCAGTAAAACAACCCGGATTAGATACCACCCATGGGGTGTAGGGAGGTGACCACTCAACTTCGTGAGGAAACTGTGGAGCTTACGCTAGGTAAGCGGCCCCTGTCACCGCTGGAGGATGCCAAGATGGTGACCAAGGCGGCCCGGGTTCGAACCCAGGTGACCGCAAAGTGAGATTTGTGGTGGACAACACGGCGATGGGGCGGGTTTTCTCTGGGACCTCCGGTTTCCCCCGCCATCTCATTCCACCGGTGCTCCATCTTCATCTCATGTACCATCAGTGTCACCGCCTGCGGTGCCGTATGTAGTAAAAGCGATCGTTAAACACTACACATTTCATTTCCAAGATGGTGACCACATCTGCTCCACGTATAGGTTGGATGATCGCGCAACTCTACCTTGCGTAAGTGGGCATGAGGCCGGCAGTCGGGTTGGTAGGCATTGACCCTTTTAGGGCTGTCACGCCAGGGTTCATTTGCTATTTTAATCGGCGACAGTACAAAAACTTTCTGTAGGCTAGAGGCAAGAAGATCCAGGTGTTTACAAGAGGCGTCCAAAAAGTAAGTTATGTTTCAGTTTATCTCAGCTGCAGCGCTGTTATTGCAGTTCCGCGCAGTAGACGCTCTGTATCAAGGAGAAGAAACCGTGCGCCATTGTGAGATCGCTGTCAGCCACGTAGGCTTTGTTGTGCTTGTTTACAATGTCGGTGTTGATTTATTTAATTATTTGTTATTTTAGTCTTACGTCCTCCGACGTTTAGTCATATCGGACGATGAATGGAATTGGCGAAATGATGGGCCCAGGGTCCTAGAGCTTAGAGTTCCCCGATATTCGTCTTTCATGATAAGGGAGAACCCCGGAGAAATACTTATCCAGGGAGCTCACCCCGACCGAGATTCGAACTCGGGACCTCTTGAACGTGAGGCAAACACTCTACCACCACGCTACGAGGCGGGCGTCAGTCTTGATTGAAAATCCTACCGCATTTGAAATCAGATATGTGATTCGTTTTCTGAATGCTAGCAAAGTGAGAGCGATTGAAATTTATCGCCTGTCAAAAGGTGTTGTGTTTCTTCACGACAACGCACGACCACACGCTGCAAATGCGACGAGAAACATCCCACAGGGGCGTGTTTGATCACCCCACGTACAGCTCTGACCTCGCTCCTAGCGATTTTCATCTGTTTTTGCATCTCAAATCTTTCCTTGGCAGTCAACACTTCAACAATGACGAAAAGCTGAAAGAAAATGTTTCCAACTGGTTGAAGACAGAGGCGGCAAACTTCTATGAAGAAGCTATACAAAAACTTGTGACCCTTTATGACAAATACCTGCAAAATTCCGGCAGTTATGTGCAAAAGTAGTTTAAGGGTTGTAGAATTTGTGCAATAAATACTTTTTGTGTATCTGTACACAATTTAATTATATTACCAAACGGAACTTACTTGCTGGACATACCTCATATATCGGCTCCTAACTCTTTTTGCGAGACGATGTAAACTGTCTGAAGTTAAAATGATGGCTAGGGGAGAAAATGCACTTTTAAATTGATACAATTAGGGTAAAACAAGCTATTTGAATTAAAAGGCATAAAGTAAGGAAGCAAAGACCTATTTAAAAAAAGGGCATTTATAAGCATTTTGCTAAGAAATCCGGGCCCTAGTGATGATGCTTTTTAGGTTTTAGGGATGTCTAAGCACTTATTTCAGTGAAATATCGAGTTGAATGTGTACCTGGTAGGTAAAGCAACAAGATCGGAGAGAATGGTTGGTAAAACTAAGCAATAAAGGATAATAAACTAACCTAGTACATGGAGTAGTAAGTTTTCTAACACAAAACACGCAACAAGTGCTGACGAGGGACTTATGTAACACAGAGGAAATGGCTATTGAGTTGAAGAGAAGATAATAGAAGTGTTGCATCGGAAAAAAAGTTTCCTGCACTGCAGCAAATCGAGCTTCCAAGAAGAATAGTCTTTTGTTTTTCTAGCTAGGATTTACTCAATAGTCTTCAACTGTTCAAAACAAAGAAGTATATATGAATGATGAATGCAGTTGTAAATGTATTTCTCTACTCGATCTGAGCTTTATATCACTTCTATAGCATTTGATGACAATGTTGTATTTGTTTATAGTTTAGAAAGGCCAAGTGTTTGCAGAAATGTTTTGATTACAGATTTCCGCTTAGTGTGGTAGTTCAGGTCCAGAATTTTATGATATCATAATACAAAAAATGTTATATGTTACAAACGAACTCCTGAATTCCTTGGAAAATTCCTGGGAAGCCCTCTTCGTTCCGAATGAATTTTGTATAGCTGGTGAATTTATGACCTGGACAAAAATTTGCTACACAAATTATTTAGAATGTGATTAAATCAGGCAATTTACTCATTTATATTTTTCCGAGAAATTCCTTGTTATTCCTCTGAACTTAGCATTACTTAAACTGCTCTCAAATATGGAGCTTGTTAATATAAGCTAGACGTGACAACCAAGTGTTTAGAAAGAATGTATGAAGCACTAGTTGAAACCAAAATGTTGTATGCAGTGGAGATCTGGGGGGAGGGGGCACAGAGGTAAAAAAAACTGTGGACCAAAACTACAGAAGGTTTTGTAAAGAGCTACTAGGCTTACAAACATCAGCACCTAGGGAAGTAGCTTTAGTAGAATTAGGAAATACAAGAAGAAATTGAATAATAATGGAAAGAATAATAAAATTTTGGTATAGGTGTTTGGCGAAAGAAGGGGAAATTATAAAATTATGCATGAGGCAGCAAAAAAAGGTTATACAACTCAAATACTTGGTGGAGAGAGATAGGAGAAATTATGGAGGAAAATAGGAATGGGAGATATATGGAGATAGATGAAAGGAATAAAAGCGATGTTGGTAAATTGGCAACATGCAGAACAGAAGATGTAGAAAGGTAGGAAATATGAGAAGTCTAGAAAATAAAACATCATCACAATTTTACAAGTAAATAAAAAGGAAGTTGGGGATGAGAAGCATATATAGATTACTGCAATAGGCAAGAGAGAGAGAGAAGGGTTAGCTTGGATGAGAACAGGAACATCATTTCTAAGAGAGAAGAGGTAGGAAAAAGGTAATTTGTGAATTGTGTGTGGGGGGGGGGGCAAAAGAAAGCATAGAACACTACGTAATAGAATGCGAGGAGGATGCAATATGGAGAAAAAAGGATTGGAAGGTAAAATGGGATATATTAGAGAAGAAGATAGTAGCTATAAAAATGTAAACTGGAAGGGAGGTAAAGAAGGTAACAAGTATTGGTGAGTTCTTGCAAAAGTAAAAGAAAAATGGGCAAGAAATATAAAGGATATAAGAAAAGAAGATAGGAGGACCTGGGCAGAAACCCAGGTTTTCATGTGAGGTAAGGTGGCAACAAGGTAAAGACAAATAAATGTAATCTAAACTTGTAAATTGTAAAATTTTGAAACATGTATAATAAACAATATAATCTTTAAAAGAAATTCATTATCTCTTGGACATACAAAGGGAATGCAGTTACAATATCGATCACCTACACTACCCGTTTTAAAACATTTGGCACCTAAACTCTACTGTATTGCCTTGTATCTACACTAAGATAATATTTATCATGAAGTAGATAGAGCAATAAGTGTTTGTACAAGAGTGGAGAGAGTAATGTATATAAAACATTGGACTATCACTTAAAGTCTACTGTGTTCCCTTGTAACTACAATAAGATAATGTTTATCTTGAAGTAGATAGAGCAATATGTGTTTGTACAAGATTAGAGAAAGGCATGTATATAAAACATTTGACTATCACCTAACTGTATTCCCTTGTAACTACAATAGGATAATGTTTATCTTGAAGTAGATAGAGCAATAAGTGTTTCTACAAGAGTAGAGAAAGTGATGTATATAAAACATTTGACTATCACTTAAAGTCTACTGTATTCCCTTGTAACTACAATAAGGTAGTGTTTATTTGGAATAGAGGATACTGAAAGAGAAGGTCATGGGGCATTAATTTCTGTGACGTAAGCAGTAAAGAAAGCGGAACGCGTGTGCTGGATTTGCGTTCAGATGCGTATCTGACAAAGTCTGTATACTAATGCACTTATGGTCTCCTCACTACAGCATTTCGACCCGATACATTTCATTAGCAAACCCGCAATCTCATTTGTGGATATGTACCGTGCGTGTCACAGCACATCATGCATGACGTATGTGTGTGACTGGTTCACATTCAACGAACCGGATAAGCTTCTTAGACTAGGCCGCCTAAACAATCTCACATGAACCGAAAAATCTGATGTGGAACACTCGCATGACCTTCTCTACTCTTGTACAAACACTTATTGCCCTATCTACTTCAAGATAAACATTATCTTATTGTAGTTACAAGGGAATACAGTAGACTTTAAGTGATAGCCAAATGTTTTATATACATTACTCTCTCCACTCTTGTACAAACACTTATTGCTCTATCTACTTCATGATAAATATTATCTTAGTGTAGTTACAAGGGAATACAGTAGACTTTAAGTGATAGCCAAATGCTCTATATACATGACTTTCTCTACTCTTATACAAACACTTATTACTCTATCTACTTCAAGATAAACATTATCTTATTGTAGTTACAAGGGAATACAGTAGACTTTAAGTGATAGCCAAATGCTCTATATACATGACTTTCGCTACTCTTGTACAAACACTTATTACTCTATCTACTTCAAGATAAACATTATCTTATTGTAGTTACAAGGGAATACAGTAGACTTTAAGTGATAGCCAAATGCTTTATATACATGACTTTCTCTACTCTTATACAAACACTTATTGCTCTATCTACTTCAAGATAAACATTATCTTATTGTAGTTACAAGGGAATACAGTAGACTTTAAGTGACAGTCAAATGTTTTATATACATGACTTTCTCTACTCTTGTACAAACACTTATTGCCCTATCTACTTCAAGATAAACATTATCTTATTGTAGCTACAAGGGAATACAGTAGAGTATAAGTGATAGTCAAATGTTTTATATACATGAATTTCTCTACTCTTGTACAAACACTTATTGCTCTATCTACTTCAAGATAAACATTATCTTATTGTAGCTACAAGGGAATACAGTAGACTATAAGTCATAGTCAAATGTTTTATATACATGACTTTGTCTACTCTTGTACAAACACTTATTGCCCTATCTACTTCAAGATAAACTATATCTTATTGTAGCTACAAGGGAATACAGTAGACTATAAGTGATAGTCAAATGTTTTATATACATGAATTTCTCTACTCTTGTACAAACACTTATTGCTCTATCTACTTCTAGATAAACTTTATCTTATTGTAGCTACAAGGGAATACAGTAGACTATAAGTGATAATCAAATGTTTTATATACATGACTTTCTCTACTCTTGTACAAACACTTTATGCCCTATCTACTTCAAGGTAAACATTATCTTATTGTAGCTACAAGGGAATACAGTAGACTATAAGTGATAGTCAAATGTTTTATATACATGACTTTCTCTAAACTTATACAAACACTTATTGTTCTATCTACTTCAAGATAAACATTATCATATTGTAGTTACAAGGGAATACAGTAGACTTTAAGTGATAGTCAAATGTTTTATATACATGACTTTCTCTACTCTTGTACAAGTACTTATTGCTCTATCTACTTCTAGATAAACTTTATCTTATTGTAGTTACAAGGGAATACAGTAGACTTTAAGTGATAGTCAAATGTTTTATATACATGACTTTCTCTACTCTTGTACAAACACTTATTGCTCTATCTACTTCTAGATAAACTTTATCTTAATGTAGTTACAAGGGAATACAGTAGACTTTAAGTGATAGTCAAATGTTTTATATACATGAGTTTCTCTACTCTTGTACAAGTACTTATTGCTCTATCTACTTCTAGATAAACTTTATCTTATTGTAGTTACAAGGGAATACAGTAGACTTTAAGTGATAGTCAAATGTTTTATATACATGACTTTCTCTACTCTTATACAAACACTTATTGTTCTATCTACTTCAAGATAAACATTATCTTATTGTAGTTACAAGGGAATACAGTAGACTTTAAGTGATAGTCAAATGTTTTATATACATGACTTTCTCTACTCTTGTACAAACTCTTATTGCTCTATCTACTTCAAGATAAACATTATCTTATTGTATTACAAGGGAATACAGTAGACTTTAAGTGATAGTCAAATGTTTGTACTTACATTCTCTTTGTAGGTCCAAGAAATAAAAAAATGAATAACGAATGGGCATTTGAGAACTGTGTAGGTACAGGAAAATTGATACTTTATAATATTAGAACATTAATCTTTTCAGAAGAAAAACCCAAAGCCAACCAATCTCCATAAGGAAGGCTTATAGAAATATTAATTTTCGCCAAAGTGGACCTTAACTGAAATGAGATTAACGTACTTAATACATTTGGTGACAAATGAAATTTATGCCTTGAATTCTCCAAATTTCCCTTCAGATACCTTCATGCTGAATGATTTTGTTGAAACTGGTAAATCATAAGATGTGATGCTCCTTAAAATCCCAATATTATGAAAAATAATTTCTCCCAAGATGTTTCTTTGTAACAATTTGACTGTTCTATTTCCTGTAAGTTTGTGAAATGCATTATGTCGTTATTCATTTCTTATCTCTTGCACCTAGTCACCTACACAATCAGTTTTAAGGTATTTTACTATCACTTATTCTACTCTATTCCCTTGTAACTACAATAAGATAATGTTTATCTTGAAGTAGATAGAGCAATAAGTGCTTGTACAAGAGTAGAGAAAGTCATGTACATAAAACATTTGACTACCACTTAAAGTCTACTGTACTCTCTTGCAACTACAATAAGATAATGTTTATCTTGAAGTAGATAGAGCAATAAGAGTTTGTACAAGAGTAGAGAAAGTCATGTATATAAAACATTTGACTATCACTTAAAGTCTACTGTATTCCCTTCTAACTACAACTAGATAATATTTATCTTGAAGTACGGAAAGGAATTAGCGTTATAATAAGGAAAACGGTATTTGCAACAACTATTCAATTATTCCTAAGGAGTAAAATTATTGGCTTCACTTTCTGCAGTTTGTAATTGTCGCGTATTCCAGTTTAATTCTACATTTGGCGCATCTTGTGCAAGATTCACTCATTATAGGTTTGGGTATATGCAAATGCGGTGCGGTAAATCAGAATTACAATCACATGGTATTTGAGTCCAGTGTTGTAGGTGGTGTTATAATTTACTGCAGAGCAAGTAATTCTCTTGTTAGCATGCAATGACCTTCCTTCACCAGGCTCGCCAAATGCCAGCATCACTAAAGCGTATTTAATAATGTAATGTATAGAAACAAAGTACTTTGTATATATAATTACGCTCTTTGGTTTCATAAAGTTTTTCTACTCACATTCGTGAAATTTTGTATTTTAGCATATTTTTATTTTAGAAATATAAGTTGTGGGAATATTTCAAAGAAGCATGGATGAATATACGTATAAGAGTTGGACTGTATGAATCTGTTGAAGTATCTTCCTTCACTTTTTTTTTCAAATAATAGGTTTATTGTTGGAACATTTTAACACATAAAAGTATTTGAGGAGTCAAAGCTACTGAGTAAGATTTTAAGAACAACTGAATCTAAATACTACTGTGCATTAAAGAATTGTGTTCAGGGATGTTTCAAAGTGTCCACAGAGTGATAAATATTTTGCTAAGCTAGTTATGAAACCGAAAGTAGTAAAATATTACATTTTTTGTATTTCTTATGCGGATTTGCACTCAGCTTCTCCACGTACATTAAAAATGTTTGTGAAATAAGTTCTGCGAGGTGTAAAAACCACGTATTTTTTCAGGACTGGAGCCACAGAGGAACTTCTGGTATTTTTTAAATACACACGGACTCTTCCTAAATGCGTGACAGAGACTGTTGTTGATACTTAAAGTGGCGATGTTTTCTTTGCAAGTACAGCATGTAACCATCCATGTCCTCCATTTTCGTGCAGTGACACCTATTGAAATCCATCGCCAGTTGAGTGAGGCATGTGGCAATGGTACCATAGATGTGTCTAATGTGACAAAAAGCCAAGACACTCACGGCCTCGCACCAGCCGGTCTTTTTTTTTTTAATTTTAATTTTACGTCCTCCAATGTGAAGTCATATCGGACGGTGAATGGAAAAGGTGAAATGATGCTTAAATGTGTCCAGAGTCCATTGAGCTATCCTACATTCGTCTGTAAGGATAAGGGAAACTACGGAAATACCTTATACAGGTAACTCACCCTGACCGAGATTGGAACTTGGGACCTCTTGAACGTGACGCAGACATGCTACCATCTACGCTACCGAGGCGGGCACCAACCGCTCTGACGACATGATTCAGCGAATGGAGAACGTTGTTTTGGAGGATCGACGATTGAGCGTTGTAGACATCGCCTCTAAAATTGGCATTTCCGTGGGATCTGTGGACACAACTCCGCATGAAGAACTGATAATACCAAAAGTGTCTTCCAGGTGGCTGCCATGAATGCTGACGGATGATCACGAGGCTGCGTGCGTGGCAAATTGTCAGGCGATGTTGACGCGTGATGACGGCATGAATGGAACTTTCTTTCAATCGATTGTGATCATGGATGAGGCGTGGATGCCATATTTCAACTCTGAAACGAAACGCCAGTCAGCTTAATGGAAGCATACACACTCATCGCCACCAAAGTCCGCCAGTGCTGACAAAATGACGGTGGCCATCTACTGTGGCAGTTAAGTGCAGAGGCTCCACCCAAAAGTCCAAAGACCATGAAGTCAAAGGACCCTGGCCTCCTTCAACCCGGGAGCGATGGATAACTAAGGGGATCTTTCCATAGGGAAATACGTGATTTCTGAAACCCCTCCCGTTGACAACAACGTCAAGATGGGATGGAACTGGATACACCACTTACGCGCATCAACTCCGCAGGGAAGACTACCGAAACCTCGGTGGGGCCGCCTGGTGATCTAGCACACCTCCTACTAGCTCAGCAGGCTAGTAGTCGGTACTTATGAGGCATCCCTCTACTCCCTCTGGGCAGCTATAGCCTGGCCGGAGGAGCCCAATCCCCCGTGGGTGTTGGGAAAGCATTGGCCTCTCGAGTCCAACCCAATCCGAACAACTCCCCGACGGGAGGGGCTCGGCATTTCGGCCCGAGGTTCCTCTAGTAACGTCAGAGGTACCACGAGTGATAAGGGTCCACAGCGCTTGCACCACGGCAGCTGAAGGGGACGTATCTCCTCCCGTAAGGACATATTCTGGGACAGCAGTAGTGTAATCCTTACTCATGACATTCCGAAGAGCACTGCGGTGACAGCTGAATCCTACCAATATGTTTAAACGGTTAAACGCCTCCCAGCACTGCGTGAAAAACGGGCGGAAAAGGTTGGACGTGTGCTGTTTCATCAAGACAACGCACCAGCGTATCTGGCGCCCGCGATGTGACAACTTTGAAGTGATTACTCATGCTCCTGGCTCCTAGGGACTTTTTGACTGTTTCCCACGATGACACTCTCCGTGGTCACAGATTCACTAGTTCTGCCACTATTGCCTCAGTGATTTTCCAGTGGTCAAAACACACTCCTAAAGAAGCGTTCACAGCGGCCATGGAATCATGACGTCAACGTTGTGAAAAATGTGTGCGACTAGTGGGAGATTACGTTGACAAGTGACAGTAGTTTCACATTTGTTTTGTTATTACTTGTGAGGAAATAAACATAGGTGTTGTAGCCTTACTGTGTTTCAGTTATGTTTCAAAGTGTCCATAGAGTGATGTATACTGTGGTAAACGGGTTATAAAACTAAGGAAAGGGAAATATTACATTTTTGCATTTCTTCTTCTGGTATTCATTCAGCTTTTGCAGGTTTTACACTCAAAATGTTTGTGAAATAAGAGCTAAGTACGGTTTTCTGTACAGTTTACCAGTTATGTAGACGCTGTGTGTAGTGTGCAACGCCCGCTTTTACTACATACGGCTCCGCAGGCGGTGGTACTGATGATACATGAGATGAAGAGGGAGCACCAGTGGAATGAGATGGCTGGGGAAACCGAAAATTCCGAAGAAAACCCGCCCCAGCGCCGTGTTGTCCACTACAAATCTCACTTTGCGGTCATCTGGGATTGAACTCGGGCCGCCTTGCTGAGAGCCAACCGGTCTAAACACTGAGCCACGGCGCGGCCTTATGTACACGTTATTCAGAATGAAGGGGACTTCTGAGAACGTCCCTAATGATTCAAGATGTACATTTTATTTGCATAAAACTGTAGTAAGGATATGGCAGTTTAACAAAAGTGGTTCGAAATTTAAAATCAAAACCAAATTTTGAGAAAAAGCGATTAAGATGAATACGAAATAGAGGGAATTTATTTAAAAATTATTTTGTCGCATTGTTGGAATTTTGTGATTTTAAATGTGAAACATTTCATTCAGATAATCTCTAAAGTATTTCGGGAAAATACTAAGATGTACATTTTATTTTCTAGGCATAGTGCTTTGTGCTATTGTTTTCGAGAAAATAAAAAGTAGTTAAAAACTAAGTGTTCATGGACCTCTTTGGGTGCTGCGGTTTCTGTGTGCCGTTCTGTACCATTAAAGAATAAAAAAGCAATATTTTGGGTGGGATTTTCGTAGCTTGGAGCCATTTCTATGATAGTCAAACTGTGTGTGTTAAATTATCAAAGACGTGACGTTTTAACGAGATGTCACTTGTCAGTTGCCGAGTGAAGCATCTTCCTTACTGCGTGCTCAGCTAGAAGTTTTAATTGGAGCAATCGTCAGAACGTCACGAAGTTGATACAGAGGTTATTGAAACACTAACTTGGCTCTGTAATTCCTTCTTATGCAGAGATTGGGGCAGAAATTCACGTTTTAAGAACCCTGAATTAATAAAATACGTTAAATGCCAAACCTGGTATTGTTTGTAACCCGAATGTAACAACCGAACAGCCATATACGTTGATTAATATTAGAACATTTTGATTTTCTTAAAAATAGCCCTAAATGTTTCAATTCCAAATGAAAATATAGCTTAAATTTTTGTGTTGGCTGTTTGAATTTTTTCTACATTTTTAATTGCACCGTAAAATATATCCAAAACCTCACTGCTCAAAAATTTAAATTTTTGGTATGGTACACAATTTATCTATTTCTTTATCAGTTTTTCGCGGAAGTAAACTTTTGAGAATATCCCTTAATATTTATTTACCATTTCCAATATTTGTACTTTCCTCAAATGTAAGTCGTTATTCAATTTTTGTCACTTGGGCATACATAGAGAATGTCGTCTCCTAGACAACCAGTTTTAAAACATTTTATTGTTCTTTCGCCTTATCAATTTGGATTTCGTCTACTACCCATCAGCTTTTACGATTAACTCAGTCAATTGTCCACGGCTTCTAGGCCCATCAATATACCACGGCTGTTTTCCTTGCTGTGGCACAGGCATTCGACAGGGTTTGGCATAATTATTTTCTCACTAAGCTCTACCGCATTGGTATTCCTAATTATTTATTACATCTAAATCATAGTTTCCTCTACGACCACAGCTTTTCAGTGCGCATTGGTGGAATGCTTTCATCCCCACGTAAACTTACCGCAGGTGTCCCACAGGGTTCAATCTTGGCCCCGACTCTATTTAATATATACATTTCTGATATTCCTGACTTAGCTCCGACTTCTTTAGCTCTTTACGCTGATGACGCAGTACTATATTATTCTCATGTTAATCTCCAGAACACACAACAAGTAGTACAGCTCTCTTTAGATCGCCTAACTGATTGGTTCAGAACTTAGCAGATCTCTTTGAACCCTCAGAAAACCGAAGCTAAAATCTTCACTCTTCGCCTAATATACTCCGCTTCCTACGTTGTGTCTCTACAGGAACAATGTCCCTTGGCTCCCCACTACAACTCCCATTAAATACCTTGGAGTGCTTTCGGGCTCAGGACTGACCTGGCGTGCTCATATCCACCGTCTTATATCACTGGCCTCCGGGCGACTTTCAAAACTCTCACCTCTGTTACATCGCCGTTCCGTCCTACACTCTTCATTGTTACTCTACAAATCACTCGTTCGTCCGCTTATTACATATGCCTGCCAAGTGTGGGGGGCCACACACACATCTCATCTGTGTCGTCTTCAGGTTATACAGAATCGCTTCATGCGCATCGCTACCAACGCTCCGTGGTTCATCCGTAATCAGCAGCTCCATCACGAACTAGGACTGTTACCTCCTAACGACTGCATTCGCAGGATCACTCGTCGTTTCTTTTCCACGCTGCAAGGAGCTCCAGGAGCTGTGTATTATAACATCGGCGTCCGCACGCGCCAGCCCTCACGCTTAAAAGGTGACTGCCAAAGGAAATGCTTTTGAGCGATGCATCTGATTTTAGTGATTCTAGTACTCGATGTGTGCCTTACATCTCCAATATTGACCTAATTCCTCAGCGAGTATTATTGGAGCACTAACTTAATGTAGTTAGGTGGCGGCCCGTTAGCCTAACCCTGAGTGTTGTTCTTCAATTTATTGTTCTCCAAACTTCTTTCCTCTCTGATCTGTAAATCATTGTACTGCTGATCGACCAATTTTAAAAAGATAAAAAAACATTTGTCTGTTACTTAGTCTACTGTCTTCCCTTGTACGAGGCTGGTCAGAAATGTTCCTGACCTTAACATAAACGACAGCATTCGTATATAAATGCTAGTGAATTTCGTTGTTCATCTGTTGACAGATACTCACCAACGTTTGTCACTTTGGACGCTCAGTTGTTATGTAAAACTTGTTTGAGTGAGTTGATGCGAGTGCCTTTATGTAAACGGACAAAATCGAGTATCGAAATGTCATTAAATATTTGTTTTAGAACAGCAATACCCCTACGCAAATCAAATATGAGTTGTATTCTGAGTATGGGGATTCTACACCATCATTTTCCACAGTGAACATTTGGTCAACTGAATTTAAACGTGTCCGTAAAAGCTTGGGAGGCGATGAACGTTCCGGACGTCCAAAAACGGCAACTACCGACGAAAAAACCGCAAAAGTTCACCAAATAGAGCTAGACGACCACCGAATTAAAGTGAGAGAGATAAGAGAGGCTGTGAACATGTCAAAACAACGTGTTTGTCACATATTAAATAAACATATTGACATGAGAAAGCTGCCCGCGCGTTGGGTTCGGCGTTTGCACATGTTAGACCAAAAACGTTTTGGAATGAACATTTCCAACGCTCTGCTGGCGCAGTTTAGGCGCAATAAACCCGTTTTTGGTGCCTAATAATTTCTGTAGAACAAACATGAATACACCATTATACGCACGAAACAAAAGGACAATCCAAACAGTGAACTGGAAAAGAACTTGCTCCAAGAAGCAAAAAGTGTTTTCTTTTTTGGTTGGGAAGTGAAAGTGACTGTTCCTGGGATACCCATGGAGTTGTTTTAATCAATTATCTTCAATAAGGAAGAACCATTACAGGAGCATACTACACATCATTACTTAACAGGCTGAAGGCAGAACTTGAGGAAAACTGGCCACATTGACGGAATAAGAAAATCCTGTTTCACCAAGACAGCGCACCGTATCACACCTCAGCGGTTGCAATGGCGACAATCCATGAATTACGGTTTGAACTGTTAGACTCACCAAATCTAGCCCCAAACGACTACTTTTTGTACCCCTATCTAAAAATTGCGCTCGGAGGACAGAGATTTTCTTCAAATGAGGAGGAAATCACCTTCGTGAACAATTATTTTACCGAGAAAAACGCCGAGTACTACTTGGGCGGGTTGCAGACATGGGAACATCGTTGGGAGAAGTGTGTAGAGTTACAAGGAGATTATGTTGAGAAACGCCGAGTACTATTTGGACGGGTTACAGAGATGGGAGCATGGTTGGGAGAAGTGTGTGGAGTTACAAGGAGTCTGTGTTGAGGAACACCGAGTACTATTTGGTCGGGTTACAGAGATGGGAACATCGCTGGGAGAAGTGTGTACAGTTACATGGAGACAATGTTGGAAAGAAAATCTGAAGAAATGTCTAGCACCTTTATTGGGTTGGAAACGTTTAGACTAATTATGTATAATTGCACCGTAATGTATAAGTAAATTCTCACCGTGTATGGTACGCAATTTATGTAAAATTTTAAGTTTTTCGTGGAAGTAACCGGTTCTGAAATATTGTTTGTTATTTTTTTACATTTTTCCAATACGTGTACTTTCCTCAAATGCAAGTCGTTCTTCGATTTTTTTATCTCTTGGATATACAAAGTGAATGTCGTAGCCTGGACGGCAAGTTTTAGAACATTTGACTATCACTAACAGTCCACTGTATTGACTTGTAAATACTATACAATTAACAATAAGATTCAAATGTAGAAATGCAATTGCCTCAGTTAAGTAGTTGCTTCACTAATTCTGCATTTTATTCAGTTTGCGTATGGGTTCTAGACCACCAGAGCCTACTGAACTGTCAGATAGATTGTTCAAACAATAAAAAGAACTAAATAGAAGTTCTTTTACACCAAATATTGAGATAAAACATGTCATTCCTCTACAAACATTTCCCCTGGTGTATTAGGTACCCGTTCCTGCAGACCTCAAAGGGTAAGCATATCTTAAGTAGATACGTCAGTAGAAAACAAGATAAACGATGACTCAAGGAGCCGGAAAATATCTGCAGGGAAAGGCCAGCTCATCCATAATGCATCAGAAAGGGAAGCAGAAGTAGGTAGGTAATAAATGGATAAAGCCAAGAAAAATAATATTTAATCCAGGCCCGAGAAATATACGAGAATTTTCAGAGGAAGCTGTCAAAACCTCTTAAAACATTTCTCACATCGAAATTTATCTTTAATCTCGATTTAAACTTTACACAAACGTGTTTTGAAATGATGTTCCTTACAAATTATGGTGTGAGTTTGTTTTCTTTTTAACTACCCGTGCTTCACAATATTAACTTTTTTTTCTTTATTCCTCTACATAATTTCCAGAAAGGCTAATGTATTTGTTGCGTTGGTATTCCAATTTAATTAAACCATCTGTGTAGTACGATTCATTATAACCATCAGAATAGCTGTTTCCGGCAACAGTGCTGTTCAATCTTGGTCCTCCAAGGTCACTTTTGAGGTTCGGGAACTAATGGTAGCCACTGGGTGCTAGATCTCGCTAATAGCCTGGATTTTCAAGTAATTCGAAATTTAAATCGCACATTTTTATATCGCAATGACTGAATGACAATACGTCCCGAGAAAAAATATATATAACTCATCCAGTTTCACAATAGATTGAAAGAAACTTCCATTCATGCCGTCATCACGTGTCAACATCGCCTGACAATTTACCGCGCGCGCAGATCTTCATGTAGGACTGTTAGGACAGATCCCGGCTGGTGCGAGGCCTTGACTGTCTTGGTTTGTTGCCACATGATGTTCTGCCTTCATTGAACTGTCACACCCAGAAACGTACATTAGACACATCCATGGTACCATCACCACATGGCTCACTTAACTGTCTTGGTTTGTTGTCACACGATGTTCTGTCTTCATTGAACTGTCACACCCAGGAACGTACATTAGACACATTCATGGTACCATCACTACATGGCTCACTTAACTGTCTTGGTTTGTTGTCACACGATGTTCTGCCTTCATTGAACTGTCACACCCAGAAACGTACATTAGACACATCCATGGTACCATCACCACATGCCTCACTCAACTGTCTTGGTTTGTTGTCACACGATGTTCTGCCTTCATTGAACTGTCACACACAGGAACGTACATTAGACACATCCATGGTACCATCACTACATACCTCACTTAACCGTCTTAGTTTGTTGTCACACAAGATTCTGTCTTCATTAAACTGTCACACCCAGGAACGTACATTAGACACATCCATGGTACCATCACCACATGCCTCACTCAACTGTCCTGGTTTGTTGTCACACGATGTTCTGTCTTCATTAAACTTTCACACCCAGGAATGTACATTAAACACATCCATGGTACCACCACCACATGCCTCACTCAACTGTCTTGGTTTGTTGTCACACGATGTTCTATCTTCATTGAACTGTCCCACCCAGGAACGCACATTAGACACATCCATGGTACCATCACCACATGCCTCACTCAAGTGTCTTGGTTTGTCACACGATGTTCTGTCTTTATTGAACTGTCGCACCCAGGAAAGTATATTAGACACATACATGATACCATCATTACATGCCTTACTCAACTGTTTTGGTTTGTTGTCACACAATGTTCTGTCTTCATTGAACTGTCCCACCCAGGAACGTACATTAGACACATCCATGGTACCATCACCACATGCCTCACTCAAGTGTCTTGGTTTGTCACACGATGTTCTGTCTTCATTGAACTGTCGCACCCAGGAACGCACATTAGACGCATCCATGTTATCATCACTACATGCCTCACTTAACTGTCTTGGTTTGTTGTCACACGATGTTCTGCCTTCATTAAACTTTCACACCCAGGAATGTACATTAGACACATCCATGGTACCACCACCACATGTCTCACTTAAATGTCTTGGTTTGTTGTCACACGACGTTCTGCCTTCATTAAACTTTCACACCCAGGAATGTACATTAGACACATCCATGGTACCATCACCACATGCCTCACTAAGCTGTCTTGCTTTGTTGTCACACGATGCTCTGCCCTCATTGAACTGTCGCACTCTGGAACGCACATTAGACACATCCATGGTACCATCACCACATACCTCACTCAACCGTCTTGGTTTGGTGTCACACGATCTTCTGCCTTCATTGAACTGTCGCACCCAGGAACCTACATTAAACAAATCCATGGTACCATCACCACATGCCTCACTCAACTGTCTTGGTTTTTTGTCACAAGATGTTCTGTCTTCATTGAACCATCACACTCAGGAACGTACATTAGACACATCGATGGTACCATCACCACATGCCTCAGTCAACTGTCTTGGTTTCTCACACGATGTTCTGCCTTCATTGAACTGTCGCAGCCAGGAGCGTACATTAGACACATCCATGATACCACCACCACAAACCTCATTAAACTGTGTTGGTTTGTTGTCAAACGATGTTTTGCCTTCATTGAACTGTCGTACCCAGGAACGTACATTAGACACACCCATGGTACCATCACTACATGCCTCACTCAACTGTCTTGGTTTGTTGTCACACGATGTTCTATCGTCATTGAACTGTCACATCCAGAAAGGCACATTAGACACAACCATGGTACCATCACCACATGCCTCACTCAACTGTCTTGATTTGTTTTCACACGTTTTTCTGTCTTCTTTGAACCGTCACACCCAGGAACGTACATTAGGCACATCCATGATACCATCACCACATGCCTCACTTAACTGTCTTGGTTTGTTGTCACACGATGTTCTGTCTTCTTTGAACTGTCACACCCAGGAATGTTCATTAGGCACATCTAGTGTATCATCACCACATTCCTCACTTAACTGTCTTGGTTTGTTTTCACACGTTTTTCTGTCTTCTTTGAACTGTCACACCCAGGAATGTTCATTAGGCACATCTAGTGTATCATCACCACATGCCTCACTTAACTGTCTTGGTTTGTTTTCACACGTTTTTCTGTCTTCTTTGAACCGTCACACCCAGGAACGTACATTAGGCACATCCATGGTACCATCACCACAAACCTCACTAAACTGTCTTGGTTTGTTGTCACACGATGTTCTGCCTTATTTGAACTGTTACACCCAGGAACGAACATTAGACACATCTAGTGTATCATCACCACATTCCTCATTCAACTGTCTTGGTTTGTTGTCACACGATGTTCTGTCTTCATTGAACTGTCACAGCCAGGAACGTACATTAGACACATCCATGGTACTATCACTACAGGCCCCACTCAACTGTCTTGGTTTGTCACACGATGTTCTGTCTTCATTGAACTGTCACACCCAGGAACGTACATTAGACACATCCATGGCACCATCACCACATGCCTCACTCAACTGTCTTGGTTTGTCACACGATGTTCTGTCTTCATTGAAATGTCACAACCAGGAACGTACATTAGACACATCCATGGTATCATCATCACATGCCTCACTCAACTGGTGATGAATTTC
Organism: Mantis religiosa; assembly: GCA_030765055.1. Classification (NCBI taxonomy): domain Eukaryota; kingdom Metazoa; phylum Arthropoda; class Insecta; order Mantodea; family Mantidae; genus Mantis; species Mantis religiosa. The sequence continues at coordinate 259,743,679 of CM060947.1, read as the reverse complement.
AATAGCTGTCACACCACGAAAATGGAAGACACGAATGATTATACACTGTTCTTGGAATGAAAACGTCGCCATTTGGGTATGAAAAACAGCCCTCACTCTCGTCGCTGGCACTAGAGTTGTAAGCACTGTATAGTGCTACCATCTCTGTTATGCATTCACAATCTGCCCACGTGTATTTTATAAAAGACAGAAGTTACAATCTGGTCCCAATCCTGAAAAAAAAGAGGTGTTATAACTTGAACGCACCTTGTACAACAATGTCTGCTAATGAGGAACAAACTACCTACATTTTTTTATTAAGCGAGAATCGAGAATCTAGAATCCATGCTAAAAACTGGTATCGATATTCAGTATCGAGAAATAGTGATGTTCCATTAATGTTCAGAGATAAATGAATTTACGTTGACCTTAAGATCTCGTTTCATTGTTTCCATCTCTGGCCACCAAAGCGCTGCGTACTCGAGACTGATAAACACAAATCATAATAAATTCAAATTTTTCCCCCCGTCTCGTTAATCAGAGATATTCCAGTGTTGGTTGAACGGTCGATAGGACCCCGCTGCGGTTGGGTCATGTCCTTGCGTCTGACTGTATGCGGAACTTGGGTAGAGAGGGGCATTAAGCCGAAAAGGTCACAATGTTTGGATATTTGTAAGTTGGATAGGTCAAGTCTCGATACCTGCTGCAGGTATGCTCTCTGAAAGCGCACAGATATTTCCGTCCATGCTACAGTGACGAACCCTGTGTACGTGTGAAGTTGACAATTAACGAATATTTATCACCAATACATACCTTGGACCTTCTACATCTAAAGACGGATTGAAAGTGCGTCTCATTTAGGTCCCGCATCGCCCTAGAATGCAACACAAAGTTTTTCAAGATTATTTAATCCCACCGCCCAAACTACAGCAGCGTTTAGATGCACTACTCTTTTTTAAGAAATTAAATCTTTAAAAATGCCTAACAATGCCATTTAAAATATGCAATTTTTAAAATACCATTACATTTGTAAGGTATGTCTCGAAGTTCCTGTGACTGTCCAGAGAGGTTTTCGTTCTGAATGACATTTTCATAAATAAGTATTGAACCTTAATAGACGGGCAAAACCTTACTTCACAATTATGTAAATTTCGTTAAACATCAATTAAATCAAATACATTTTTTTGTGTAGTGAATCATTCGCGAGATGTCCCTAGCTATTTGTTTTCATTTCGCAATACTTCTTTCCTCAAATGGTCATTATTCATTTGTTATCTCTTGAATATACAAAGAGAATGTACCAAAAAAGACGTTACCTAGACAATCAGTTCTAAAACATTTGAATATCTGTATTTCCTTCTAACCATAATAAGATAATGTTTATGTTGAAGTAAATAGAGTAATAAGTGTTTGTACAAGAGTAGAGAAAGTTATGTATATAAAACATTTGACTATCACTTAAAGTCTACTGTATTCCCTTGTAACTACAATAAGATAATGTTCATCTTGAAGCAGGTAGCGCAATAAGTGTTTGTACAAGAGTAGAGAAAGTTATGTATATAAAACATTTGACTATCACTTAAAGTCTACTGCATTCCCTTGTAACTACAATAAAATAATGTTTATCTAGAAGTAGATAGAGCAATACATGTTTGTACAAGAGTAGAGAAAGTCATGTATATAAAACATTTGACTATCACTTAAAGTCTACTGTATTCCCTTGTAAATACAATAAAATAATGTTTATCTAGAAGTAGATAGAGCAATACATGTTTGTACAAGAGTAGAGAAAGTCATGTATATAAAACATTTGACTATCACTTAAAGTCTACTGTATTCCCTTGTAAATACAATAAGATAATGTTCATCTTGAAGCAGGTAGCGCAATAAGTGTTTGTACAAGAGTAGAGAAAGTCATGTATATAAAACATTTGACTATCACTTAAAGTTTACTGTATTACCTTGTAACTACAATAAGATAATGTTTATCTTGAAATAGATAGAGAAACATTATCTTATTGTAGTTACAAGGCAATAGAGTAGACTGAGTGATAGTCAAATGTTTTATATACTTGGCTCTCTCTACACTTGTACAAACACTTATTAATCTTGAAGTAGATAGAGTAATAAGTGTTCGTACAAGTGTAGAGAAAGTCATGTATATAAAACATTTGACTACCACTTAAAGTTTACTGTATTACCTTGTAACTACAATAAGATAATGTTTATCTTGAAGTAGATAGAGCAATAAATGTTTGTACAAGTGTAGAGAAAGTCATGTATATAAAACATTTGACTATCACTTAAAGTCTACTGATTCGCTTGATTATTTACTGTTGAAATTTTGTGACGTTTGACGAGTAAAAAAATAATATAATATTTTAAATTTTATTTGTTAATGGATACAGTTATATGATAAATCTTTTGTGAACTTGATTTCGGAATTATTCAAGTCAGTTTATTGAAAAGTGTATATTGAAGCAATTGTATTCAAAAGTACATTTGATAGTGATAAATTAATGTTTAAGTAAAGATAAAAAGCTAGATGGTTGAAATGTAGCAAAAGTTACTGTTAACTTTAAATGTAAACAGAATGATTTTCGTGTTAGACTTTCGTAATTTCTCAGATAGAGGCAACACACTTGTTAATTTGAATTTGTATATTTTTCAAGAAAAATCAGCTGAAATTTTACTAATTTTATATAACGACTATAGAAGTTTAAATTTCATTTGTAAATCTCTTCTGGATTATAAGCTGTTAGTTCCAATTTTATTATTCTATGCTAAATAAATCAAACGATACAGTTTTAAGAAAAAGTTTTTTTTTTCTTTTATTATTTTGTTTCCTTTATAGAACAGTAATGTGCTTGTATAACTTTAGTAGTGTTAGGACAAGTCAAAATTGTTTTCAAACTCTGCTTTAGAAAAATTTGGTCGTATGCAGCTCTGAAAAGCAGTAGCTCAAAATGGGTAGAATTAAAATTCCTTTTTTTATGAATCTAAGGAGAAATTTCAATAGTGCATCTTCCCATTTTTAAAAGTTGTTTCAAATTAATATTTTGGTTTATCACAAACGTTATTTAAATATAAGGACATCTAATGTTCCTGAAAGAAATTAATTTGGAGTCATAAATTGTTATTGAAGTGTCGCTTTTTGTGAGATTTTTTACCCAATTTGTGTGATGCAGTGGTTTAACAAATGAACATTCGCTTTGTCACCAGAGAAATAGAGTTGGGACAATACGTGTGGTCAGAATGATGACGCGATACATTATTTTGAGGTAATTACACCTGAAGAGTAGAGGAAAATCCTGGAGATCGACTGAGCAGTTCCTGGATACCAGGAAATGCGGGATAATAGCCGTGCAGCAGATATATCTGGTTCCACAATGGACACAATACAGACAATTGGGTTTAGCGTGATGAACTGGAAATGAAGTTACACAAAAACATGGAGTTATGAGACAGAAATCCGCGTCCGCGTATCTGCTTTTGTCAAATGAGACCTCAGAATTGAAACTGCAGTCGTATATCTGGACAGTGTGGTCCGGTGTTGAGTGCATCTCTCGGCCTGTTTTTGTCCACTGTATCTTTACCAAAGTAATGCCACAAAATAAATACTTTCAGAGTATTAAAGCCTCTTAAAGTAAGTGTCAAAATAGAGACGCATCAGCGTTAGGAAATTACATTCTCATAAAGTCAATCATTATACAGGGTGATTCAATGAATTATACAGGGTGATTCAATGAAGTGGAAACACTCCTTGGTCTTCCGGTTACAACACTCCTCTTAAACACGAAATTTTAGATCTGTGATACACAAAGCTACCTCAAGGCAAGTTTCCTTCGGAATCTCCAGGTTCCCCCGCCATTCATTCCTTCAACTGCTCCATTGGCCTTCGCTTTATATCATTAGACCAGATGTATGGATTGTTTTGTACAGAACTACTTTGGCTGCAGCAAGAGAAGTGGCATTACTAGAGCTGGGTAATACAAAAAGGAGGGGAATAATAATAAAGAGAAGACTGGAATTACGGTATAAGTGTATTAAAGGGAAGAAAGAGGAATTATTGAATCTGAACATGAAGCAACAGAAAAGCTTTAAGAACACAAACAGTTGATGGTCGGAATCATCCTAATTCTAAGGAAAACATTTTAATCAAAGGAAACCCACTGAGTTTTGAACCAACTAATATTCAATTAGATTTAGAACAAATAGTTACAAAATCTGAAACTTCCAGCAGGATACCACACAACAAATTATGATGCAGAAGTAACGGCTATTTATATTTCACTCCAACAACTTCTATACAGAATAGATAAATTCAAAAATGCTGTCATAATTTCTGATTCTAAAGCAGCATTATGTGCAATAAGTTCATATAAAATGAGTTGAATCCAAATTAAAGAATCTCACAAAATGATCCAACAACTTCAAATACTACAGAAAAGAAATATATTACAATGGATACCTGCACATTGTGGAATTGTTAGAAATGAATCAGCTGATTTTCTTGCCAAAAAGGTGCAAATGTAATTCAGAACAAAAGTAAAACTTATCATTTAGATCCATAAAAAGATTAATTAAAACAAATGTAAAAAACAAACAAACCCAATCAGTATCTAACAAAGCCAAAGATAAAATGGAACATTTTAATTAAAAATACAGAAATTATTCCAGAAATCCCACGTAAAGCTGCAGTAGCAAATTTTGGATTACTTACGAAACATGACTGTTTGGCCAAACACTTACACAGAATAGGAATTTATACAAATCCAAATTGCCCTCTGTGCAAAAAAGAAGAGCAAATAACTGAAGAACATCTTCTAGCCTGTGAAGTCCTACCTGCGGGACCCACTACACAGAAATATTGGAGAGCAAGAGAGCTAATGGCTTCATTGCCAAAGCCTAGCATTTGACAACAAAGAAGAGGAAATGACTGAAGAACATCTAACCTGTGACGTCCTACCTACCGGACCCACTACACAGAAATATTGGAGAGCAAGAGAGCTAATGGCTTCATTGCCAAAGCCTAGCATTTGACAACAAAGAAGAGGAAATGGCTTAAGAACATCTTTTAACCTGTGAAGTCCTACCTGCCGGACCCACTACACAGAAATATTGGAGAGCAAGAGAGCTAATGGCTTCATTGCAAAAGCCTAGCATTTGACAACAAAGAAGAGGAAATGACAGAAGATCATCTTCTAATCTGTGAAGCCCTACATGCTGGATCTACTACACAGAAATATTGGAGAGCAAGAGAGCTTATGGCTTCATTGCCAAAGCCTAGCATTTGACAACAAAGAAGAGGAAATGACTGAAGAACATCTTTTAACCTGTGAAGTCCTACCTGCCTGACCCACTACACAGAAATATTGGAGAGAAAGAGAGCTAATGGCTTCATTGCCAAAGTCTAGCATTTGACAACAAAGAAGAGGAAATGACTGAAGGACATCTTCTAACCTGTAAAGTCCTACCTGCCGGACCCACTACACAGAAATATTGGAGAGCAAGGGAGCTAATGGCTTCATTGCTAAAGCCTAGCATTTGACAACAAATAAGAGGAAATGACTGAAGAATATATTCTAACCTGTGAAGTCCTACCTGCTGGACCCACTACACAGAAATATTGGAGAGCAAGAGAGCTAATGGCTTCATTGCCAAAGCCTAGCATTTGACAACAACAGTTGATGGTCGGAATTGGAAAGAGCGGTATCGAAGTTAGGTATGGGAGATTTAAGGAGAGTTTAGGAGTCAAATCATAGCGGTTTTTGGATGTAAGTGAGAACCAAGTTACAAGACATAGTTAGGCAGGAAATATTGGAAAGTATAGAAGAAACTTTGAAATTTTATAAGCAATATCACATTCCTTAAATTTTCTCCTCCAGAACCATTAGACATGGGCAAATGAGTATATACATATATAGTTTTGCAACTATTATCTATAGGAACCAGTACCCAAAATTGTATAGAATGTAATGTGTTTCCTGATGTAACGAAATTGCAGCAAAATATTAAATTAACTTATTTTGGTCAAAACTATTGGTGATAGAAAAATTATAAAAAAAGAGCCAGATGTAAGCAAATTAAAGAGAAATAATTTAATAAGATAGCTCTAGGGCTTGCATCTGGTGAATGGAGTTTTCAAGGTAAAGAAAGTAATCTAATTTATATGTAAATCTTTAAATTTATTTTCTCCACTTTCAATTTTAGAACACTTTTGTATCTTCAAAATCCTCCAAGTTCTGCAACTCTAAGCAAATGTGTATTAAACTTTACATACATATTCTTAAATAGATGTTTAATAAAAGTTGGTATTTTTGTTGATTTAAATTAAACAATTTACTATAGTAGTTTAAATCTCAAAATTGCAGAAACTTAAGATGAATTTAATATATTCACACATGAAAATTTTTCTCCAAAAACACCTGACACACACTTTAAAAGTATAACAACTTTTGTAACAGATGTACATAGATACCTGAATAAATTGTATAACATACAAAAATTGTACTATAAAATGCTCTAAATATTTAGAAAAAACTATTTAAGATAGAATGATGAATTTTGAAAGCTTAACTAGATTCCCTGTACCCCACCTAATGACAAAATTTCAAGCAGTTCTGATGTAAACTCTGTTTTAGCACTTTTCACAGATGCCTCTCCTAAAAGACAGAATGGCGTAGGGAAAAATATATAGATCAATGTTGCAGAACTAGCATGGACGAGAGTAGGAATAATGTAACTAAAAGGGTTGAGAAGTAATGAGGTAGAGATATGTGAATTTTGTGGAGATGAAGAGAGCACTGTTCATTACCTGATAGAATGTAAGGAGTTAGCAGATCAGGAGAAAAATATGGAATAAGAAATGGTACAGTGTGAGGAAAGAGGTAGTGACGTTATGCATGTTAAAGGGTACGAGTGAAAAGAAAAATAGATGTATAGGAGAATTCTTATATAAGTTAAGAGAAAAGTTGATTAGTGTTAAAGAAGCGAAGGTCAAGAGGAAATGACGTTAAGCTGCTCAGGAAAACCAAAGGCTTATGGCCAGGGAACCTGAGTCAGCGAGTAAATCTTAGGATCAGCAATTTAATGTATATAAGTGCATGCTTGATGTTAGTAATTTATATCATGTCTGTCCTCACTTCGAACTAATCAACTATCCTCCCCGTAAGGAAGGGGATCCGTCCCCTTCAGCTGCCGTTGTGCGAGCGCTGCGGACTCTTAGCACTCGTGGTACCTCTGTCGTTACTAGAGGAACTTCGTGTCGAACATTCTAGCCCCTCCCTGAATAGGAGTAGTTCGGATTGGGTTGGACTGTAGGGGGCAGTGTATTCCCGTTACCCGCGGGGAATCGGGTACCTCCGGCCAGGCTTCGGCCACCCGGAGGGCCAGAGGGATGCCTAAAATGTCCCGGGTACTAGCCTGCAGAGCGGCGCCGCATCTCTCGCAACAGACCAACCTACGCCACAACCACCGCAGCTCCAAACAACACAACTAACTCGCCACACCGAACCAGTAATCCTGGTTATGCAAGGACCACACCACACAGCGCAGTCATCAGAGAAGCACCCAGGGACCTGCGCTACCGCTACATCCTCGCCGCTGCCCAACAGAGATGGCTCTCCGCAACCAAAGCCACTAGGATCATCTCAAGCGGCCGCCCAACATCACTTGTCCGCCTGCAGTTCGCTGATCTAGCTGACCTCAACGCAGCCTTGAGGACGGGTCTGCCCTTATTAGGGCGGCGTCTCAAAATCAAGGCTAGTAATTATGAGCGTAAGGCACCCTGTCGGCGATGCTCCAATTACGGACACGACGCGTCGGCCTGCGATGCACCACCCCGGTGCCACTACTGTGGCGCACCCTCGCTGACGTCAGAGTGCTTCAGTCGCAACATACGCCGCCGCCAACGGCACTGCGCCACCTGTAACGGCTTCGGCCACTACACAGGGCAGGGGAGTGCCCTTACTACCCTCGCCAGACACACAGCCGCTGCAGCAGCACAACAGGTAGCTGAACCACCACCAGAAGCAGCAGTCTCACCCACAGCCGCCACCACCACCGCCACCGGGTCACAGGAACTCCGAGCTGTCCTCGAGAGCCTCTGCCCCGAAGTCCACAACATCACTACCTGACTTACAGCCCTGGAGGGCATTCTCGCCACCGCCACCACGATTACTCGTCCTTCGCGGGAAGAACTCGAGAACATCCACTCCAGCGGCTTGCAAGATCTCTGCAACTAAGTATCCAACGTCTGACTAGCCTCGAGAATGCTCTCTCCTCCGCCAGCACTCGACAAAACATCGTCACTGCAGCCACCCAACAGCTAGCACGCCACATAGAGCACTCCGAGCACTTCATCACGGACACCACGAAAAAGCTTACCATGCTGGAGGAGATACTCAAGACCATCACAGACAACGTCTCAAGCCGTACAACAGACTTAATCTCCACCGCTGACCTAAGACTGACATCAATACACGACCTCATCAACCTACAATACCACGACACACTGCAGAAACGTAAGACACTCGCTGTAAAACAGACGGAGTTCCAACTCGCAGTAGCAACATTTACGAACGACACTGAGGACCCCCGCGACTACTTCACCCAGCTCCTTGCAAACATCGACAACCTTCAGGCATGCATACTCCAACCAACTGACGACATATACCGGACAACGCGCCACCGGCGCCGCTAAGCAACCCATCTCCAAACTCAAGCATCCAAGATGCACAATGACAAAATATAAGGACTCCTGATCCTCCCGACTTCCTTTGAAACCCCGCGATCCATCCAGGGCCTCCGGTCATGGCTGGACCCCCGAACACTTCCTTCCGAGAGCTGCACGTGCCCTTCCGGCACCTGCGCCCTTACTACCGATACTAACGGGGGTGCTTCCGCGGGACCCCGACACTTTTCTCAAATTATTCTCTCCTAAAGCCTCGCTTATATTAATTTTTTTTAAAAAATCCTGCAGAGCTAGTAGGTGTGCTAGATCACCAGGCGGCACCACCGAGATTATAGCCTGCGAGTTTGACACACGTAAGTGGCGTATCCACTCCCATCCCGTCTTGACGTTGTTGCCGATAGAGGGGGGGGCGCTTTTTAGACTCAAGGTATTGCCCCATGGAATAGACCTCACTGAACATTAATCACATATCCTGCCTACTCTCTGTGATGCAGGCTTTGTGTGTTCCTCGAGAGGCATTTGACTCTAGGCTCCCACCATTCGAGTAGTAAACAAGAAAGAGAAGCAAAATTAATTTAGATAGTGTAGGATTTTAGGTAAATATCTATAAAAAGAAAAAAAATATTTCCTTTTTCAAATATATGTTCAACTTCTACTAAAGTTGCTGTATTATACAGAGTGATTTGCATACATCTTCCACATTTCTATCATTAATTATTTCAAAACGTGTAGTGCTAGTGGCAACTTAGTATACGTAAAATGTAGAGGAATTTTGGGAAATTATTGTGACTATGTGGGTTCGTAGAATTAAAATTCCGAGTTACAGAAATTAAAAATCTCCTTTATTTCCGTAGAAATACTTTTATAGATTACAGCAGCATTACGTTACGTACACCATCAGTCTACCAAGGTCGATGACAATAACAAACAGTGACAGCAGATTACATCATTCGCTCTCGTTACAATAACACAGCTGACTGTCTCTCATTTCACAACACTGTTTCACAACTAACACACTTTGCGAGCCGTCACTTGCTTAAATACCTAATTATAAATTCGAGATATCTCCGGATGAATAAAGAAACCAAATAGTCAAGATATTACCAGAAATTTCCATTTTGTTTCCGTAATGCCCGATTTCAGCAACAAATGTTAAGACTTAACACGAGTTTAGCAATAGTTAAAACAAAAATTGCATTTCACCAACAAGTGTTAGCGTAACACTCCTGTTAAATCTCATGTTAAACTAACAAGCCGAATTTCTAATGTTAAGTCCTTAACAATTGTAAATAGTCAAGATGGCGAGCATAAACTCAGCTGTTGATATTGATTTGCTATATTTAAGACCGTCTAAATGGCATTCATAATAGAGTACGGCCTATGAGGAGAAGTGATTTTGAGGAACTATCCGAAGAAATCTGTTTTACGGAGGTATAGACTGATGAAACATGTTGCTTTGAAGGATACTGCGGAAGTACAACAGAGGTTAGAACATACTTCGAAAGGAGTATGCCTATCTCGCCTTTGCTTCAAGTATCAATAACCTTGCGATTTTATAATTCACTGAATTATGTGGATAATACACTGTCCACCTCCCGTCTTGAAACGTTTAAGTCACTTGTTCTTCCCACCTCGTTTTAAATTTACGTAATACTGACAAGTTGTTTGGTGCTTGTAGTAGTGACACATGCATTTGAATTAAATTCGTTTCCAATATTTTCCCCGCGACATCTTTCTCTTTTACATTCACTGCATCTGTCCTCTTATTTTCCACGATATCCTTACACTTCGTCACCATTTCAATTAACAATTCTTTCTCCGTCGATGAGAAATTTGTCTCACGGCTTTATTTATGATTTTGTTCATCCGCCATTTGTGCAGACGAAAATGTAAACAAAAACGCATCGCAGTACGTTCAGAAAAGCATCCATAGCCTTCTATAGCTGTGATATTTACAAGTTTCTTGGCGTTAACACAGGTTTGTTAACATTTTAAGAAAACAGGTTGGTGAAATGCAAGAAATTTAACATTAGTTTTAGTGCTGTGACAATTGTTACGTTATATTTGTTAAGGTCGATTTTAACATCTGTTGGTGAAATCGGACATAAGTCTTTTATCTCAAGTGCTATGTTTATCTGCTTATGCAAGTTCATTATCTGAAAGTTTATCCGCCAACTGTTTTCTTATTTGTGCCGAAACTTTTATGCCTTTTGCCGTGATATTATCTATGTCAAAAATGCCATCGATTCTGCCTAACTCAACACGTCGTTCCATGTTACTGGCCACTCGTTGGAGGACTCTGTTGTCAATAGCTTGGATCTCCTGAGTAGTGTTCTGCTTCAGATCGTCCAGTGTATGGGGATGTGTGCCTTAAACCCTGTCTTTTAGGTAACCCCATAGAAAGAAGTCTAGCGATGACAAATCCGGAGATTTCTGCTGCCACAGGTTTTTGAGAACTATCCTTTCGTCAAAAAACTTGCAATTAATTCCATGGATTCATTTGATGTATAGGATGTAGCGGCATCTTGCTGAAAATATCCTTGACTCAGCTCTAGATCGTCCAGTTCTTCAACAAGCTCCATAAAAATCAATCGGTACTCTGGAGTGGTCAGTCTGGTTTAAAAAAAGATGCCCCAATATTCTATGTGCAAATATTGTATACCAAACTCCAATTTCAACCGGGTACATAGCTGCTTCATGGATGACATGTGGATTTTCGATGGCCCAATGGCGTGAGTTTATGAGTTCACATAACCGGATAAATGTAATCATGCTAAATCTGCGAACCATGTGGTGGACAATATGGCACAATGAACGTCTGAAACCAACGAAAATAATCCAATCTTTAATCTATATCTGGTTCCTATAGCTGATAAACAACCGGAACCCTATATGGCTTTAGTCCTGCACTTTTCGCAGCTCTGACACATTGCGTAGTTGTACCCCGTCTCCTGCGACAAACGAGTGACTGCTCCAGTCGTGCTCTTACGTCAACAACAAACGTAGGGGCTGGCCCCGTAGCTCAGTCGGTAGAGCACCTGACTGACGTGCTAGGGGTCCCGGTTTCGATTCCCGGCGGTGGGGGTGGGGATTTTTCTCCGACCAAGATAATTCCCCATCTTCCGCAGAGTCTGGAAGTATGAATGAGAGTGTGAATGTGTGCGTGAACTAATGATTAAAAACCAAAGATAACGAGTTAACACCTTCAGTATGTTCCAAAGGACAACGGCCGCCAATATTGCCAGTTAAAGGCGGAAATAAAATAACAAACAATCCGTAGGAAATCTGGATGAACGATCCTCACCAGAGATCCAGTTGTTTCCAATTTGTTTACCAGTCAAAGTATTGCTCCTTTTGGGAGGATTACGAACACCAAATTCTCTCTGATATGTGCTTTGAGTAGCTGTAATTGAATTGGTAATCCAGTATTGCTTCACAAGGAAGAGTCTTACTTTAATGTATACCGCATTTTAAAGTTCACTAGAACAAAATGTGGAAAACAGTTGTCAACAATAGCAGTTAGGAGTAAAACATCTACGCATCCAGTGACAAGGAATCAAAACTCCAGAACAACCTGTTTAATTTGGGGCTAAAATTGGGGCATTGAATGAATTTATAGCGGAATAATTGAAGAAATGTATAAATAACTCGTACCTGTTATTTACATCGGTAGAAGAAATAAATAAGTTACTCTAAATAAGTTATTTCTTATTGGATGAGTTCAGCAGATCGCTTTTTGTCCCTGGGTTGATCTTCATCTATTCCATTTACATCCTGTATAATTTGATTATTAAAATGTCCTTAAAACTCGAGCACAGTCTTTTGTTTTACTTTCTTCTTTTTGTCAAATGGGATGACATTTGCAACTGTAGAAAAACATTGTGGTGCGCTGTCGTACGAAGTAGAAGAATGGACAAAATTAATAAAAACCGTAATCGCCTGAATATGAAATCACGGTCTTACAAAAACATTTTTGTAATAATATTGCCATCCCAGCTGTGTAAACACATATCCCTTTCAAGAATAGCATTAATATTCCAGTGAGTAACCGCTGTCAGGTTCTCATTTAGACTCGCCCGTCCACGGAAAGTAAAAAATATAGCAGTTGAGGAAAGAAGGGCCACTGCAAGTTGTTTTTGGGGGGCGCCAGATTAATAGCGGGACCATATCTCAGCTGCGCCACGCCCAAATGCGTCATTTAGTGGACCGTTTATTAAGAGCAATCAGTTAAATGGATAAAACACGAGATATAAATCCTGCAGTAATAGCGTTTTAATCGCTAACGAAATCCATTATTACTGCAGTCTCCTTTATTACTACATTACAACTATTATTTTTGTAAAGGACGTCACTGTACTTCACTCATTACATCGTTACAACACTGTATACCGGTTACTAAGATACAGGAGGCGCTGAATTACAAATATTACGAACGCTGTTCAATAAAGAATGATCATAATTTTTTTACGATCATAACTTTTCACACTAACATTCAGTCTTATTATATTCTTTTAGCTTAATGTGAAACAAATACGCCGTAGTAGTTTCATTGTTGGTACTCCTGGCTACCGGCTGTGAGAACTTAGCAAGTACAGACATGTTCAATATCGCCTACCGCTGTAATGGAGGTAACACGCGAGGAGCAATATGCGGCTTCGAAATTCTGCTTTCGTCTCAACAAATCTTCAGTCGAGGCCTATACAATGTTACAGAAGGCCCATGGAGAGTCTGTTCTTCCCCACAATACAGCTCGAAGGTGGTTTAAAACGTTTAAAGGGAGAGGCAACCGGTTTCAAAGGAAGCTGCACCCGGTGCTCCATTTACTGCTCTTACGGAACAAAACATCAACACTGCAGCTACCATTGTGAGAGAGATCGACGAATTACCTTAAAGTCACTTTCTGAAATACTGAACATTTCATTGGGCGCCACCCACGTGTTGGTGACCGAAAAATTACACATGAGCCGTGTTTGTGTGCGATGTGTTCCAAGACTGTTGCTTTCCGAACAAAAGGATACTCGAATGCAGTTAAAGTTGATGTTAGAGGAAGATCTGTAGCTTCTTTCAAACGTAATCACTGCTGATCAAACTTGGCTACATCATATTCATCCTGAGTGCAAACAGCAAAGCTCAGTGTGGAAAAATCCTTCATTACGAACCCCCAAAAAAGCAAAAGTGGTTGCTTCTGCTGGGAAAGCTATGGTCATCTCATTCTTTGATATTCATGGAACGGTTTATCAGCATGTTGTACCTGCACACACATCAGTAACTGGACAATACTACAGGGATGTCCTGAAAACATTGTAAGCCCATATCAGGCGCAAAAGACCACTATCCATGAAGCAGGCTGGATGCTGCACCATGATAATGCGCGGCCGCATATTGCCAACGTTGTTGCTGAATATCTTGCAAAAATATTAAAGTTGATATTAGGGGAAGATCCGGAGTTTCTTTCAAACGTAATCACTGCTCATGAAACTTAGCTATATGATCTTGATCCTGAGAGCAAACAGCAAAGCTCAGTGTGCAAATCTCCTTCATCACGAACCCCCAAAATGCAAAAGTGGTTGCTTCTGCTGGGAAAGCTATGGTCATCTTATTCTTTGATATTCATGGAATGTTTTATCAGCATGTTCTACCTGCACACACATATCCAACTGCACAATACTACCGGGATGTCCTGAAAACATTGGAAGGACATATCAGGAGGAGAAGACCACATTTCCGTGAAGCAGGCTGGATGCTGCACCATGATAATGCGTGGCCGCATATTGCTAATGCTGTTGCCGAATTTCTTGCAAAAATCAGCGTAAAGCGCATCTCTCACCCACCCTATAATCCGAATTTTTTAAATGACACTGGAATGCGCTTTTCCAACTTTGCTTTTTTTTAATAACATCGAAATTGAAGTTGCCGACCAAGGTTTACCAATATTCCTGTTTAGAGTTACTGACGGCAAAATGTTTATTACTCGATAACCTTTATTCGTTCCTCAGTATATATGAACCGATAAATATCCAAGACAGATCAAGAGGACTGCCCTAATCCCCCTCACGCCTAAGAACGTTTCAATGGCTTGCAAGCCATAAAGTGCTCTCTAATCGGCTTCACGCCGAAGACTGTTTGAATGACCACAGATGCGCGTGGGTGTATCACTTTCACTTTCTGAAAACGCCTTTTCAACCAAAGATCCCTTTGTGGCTGTTTTGTCGCCATTATGAATGGTTCAAATAATACCCTATACAGCAAGTCAAGTGAGCTCCTTTAGAAATCTGCTAAGGACACTGTTTCTTACATTGCTTTTGTTATAACAACCCCCCCCCCCAAATGCTATTCGACTCAACTGGCCTTGCACGTGTCGTAACAAAGAACCAACATTCCTTTGACATCCATCATGATTCTTTACCTATGGCAAACCATAATTTCGGTATCAGCTTTTGTGGGAGGCATTATCCATTATCAGAAGCAGTGGTGAAGGCTGCGGAGGCGATTTTGAAGGACCTCTCAAAAATGGTTCCAGCATGTCTTTGAAGAGTGACGGAAACGCTGGGAAAGGTGCATGGCATTCTGGGGAGACTATTTTGAGAAGAACCATCAAAATTATGAGGATGAGTAAAGGAACGTTGTCAAAAAAAAGTGGTAATTCTTTATTGAACAGCTCTAGTATTTAACCTTCATTTTTAAAAAAAATATTGATCACGTGTTACCACATTTTAAAGTTAAATAGCTACAGAAAATTACATTAAATTTTATTAACGTTTTGTATTTTCTATTCGAAAAAATCCTTATGGGAGTTACCTTCTTTTGTTTATCTTGCCCGAATATTCCAGTACCTAAGTGTTCACAAGAGTGTATTTCGAATTAGTCAGACATCGTTTTTAACTTATCTTATCGTATTTTAATTTTCCTCTAAAGCAAGAGACCAGAGTTCTTCTTTCCACGTTATCAGCAGTTGTTGAAAAAAATCTTCAAAGTACATGGAAATTCATAAATTATTCCAGAAACAAGGCACGAGGCTGCAAACGCGGAATTTATGTTGCCGAGACATGCGATGATGCTGTACATTTTGCGAGCTGCATATCTAATATGAACGCCACATCGAGGTCGAACATAACTTGTGTGAAAATACTGTAGTACTCACATGGCTTTCTCCAATATATTCTACTAACAGCAGATGATTCTTGAATTCCAATACAAATATTGTATATCTAAATTAAAAGCCATTGGAACCCTTTGCAGTCGGTTAAAAACCAAAACTGGCGTTTCACTTTAGAGCTTCCACATTAACCTGTTCCCACTCAATTAAAAAGTAATCTTTATTTGGTAAAACAGCTTCAAATTTCCCTAAAAATATTGCAAATATCTGTTAAAACAAGAAAATAAAAAAAATATTCGTGTTATATTAAACTTTGTCCTTGAATTTCCTCGGTAAGTCCTCAAAAATGTAGATCTTGTTAAAACTTATAACTCACATACAGATTAAGTACCTATTAAGTCGTAATTCATCTTTTTATCTCTCAGACATACAAAGAGGACGCAATTATAATGGCGTCACCTAGACAACCAGTTTTAAAACATTTGACGATCATCTATAGTCTACTGTATTTCTTTGTACCGAGAGTAAGATAATGTTTATATAGAAGTAAATAGAGCAATAAGTGTTTGTACAAGAGTAGAGAAAGTCATGTATATAAAACATTTGACTATCACTTAAAGTCTACTGTATTCCCTTGTAACTACAATAAGATAATGTTTATCTTGAAGTAGATAGAGCAATAAGTGTTTGTACAAGAGTAGAGAAAGTCATGTATATAAAACATTTGACTATCACTTAAAGTCTACTGTATTCCCTTGTAACTACAATAAGATAATGTTTATCTTGAAGTAGATAGAGCAATAAGTGTTTATACAAGAGTAGAGAAAGTCATCTATATAAAACATTTGACTATCACTTAAAGTCTACTGTATTCCCTTGTAACTACAATAAGATAATGTTTATCTTGAAGTAGATAGAGCAATAAGTGTTTGTACAAGAGTAGAGAAAGTCATGTATATAAAACATTTGACTATCACTTAAAGTCTACTGTATTCCCTTGTAACTACAATAAGATAATGTTTATCTTGAAGTAGATAGAGCAATAAGTGTTTATACAAGAGTAGAGAAAGTCATCTATATAAAACATTTGACTATCACTTAAAGTCTACTGTATTCCCTTGTAACTACAATAAGATAATGTTTATCTTGAAGTAGATAGAGCAATAAGTGTTTGTACAAGAGTAGAGAAAGTCATGTATATAAAACATTTGACTATCACTTAAAGTCTACTGTATTCCCTTGTAACTACAATAAGATAATGTTTATCTTGAAGTAGATAGAGCAATAAGTGTTTGTACAAGAGTAGAGAAAGTCATGTATATAAAACATTTGACTATCACTTAAAGTCTACTGTATTCCCTTGTAACTACAATAAGATAATGTTTATCTTGAAGTAGATAGAGCAATAAGTGTTTGTACAAGAGTAGAGAAAGTCATGTATGTAAAACATTTGACTATCACTTAAAGTCTACTGTATTCCCTTGTAACTACAATAAGATAATGTTTATCTTGAAGTAGATAGAGCAATAAGTGTTTGTACAAGAGTAGAGAAAGTCATGTATATAAAACATTTGACTATCACTTAAAGTCTACTGTATTCCCTTGTAACTACAATAAGATAATGTTTATCTTGAAGTAGATAGAGCAATAAGTGTTTGTACAAGAGTAGAGAAAGTCATGTATATAAAACATTTGACTATCACTTAAAGTCTACTGTATTCCCTTGTAACTACAATAAGATAATGTTTATCTTGAAGTAGATAGAGCAATAAGTGTTTGTAAAGAGTAGAGAAAGCCATGTATATAAAACATTTGACTATCACTTAAAGTCTGCTCTATTCCCTTGTAACTACAATAAGATGTTTATCTTGAGGTAGATAGAGCAATAAGTGTTTGTACAAGAGTAGAGAAAGTCATGTATATAAAACATTTGACTATCACTTAAAGTCTACTGTATTCCCTTGTAACTATAATAAGATAATGTTTATCTTGAAGTAGATAGAGCAATAAGTGTTTGTACAAGAGTAGAGAAAGTCATGTATATAAAACATTTGACTATCACTTAAAGTCTACTGTATTCCCTTGTAACTACAATAAGATAATGTTTATCTTGAAGTAGATAGAGCAATAAGTGTTTGTAAAGAGTAGAGAAAGCCATGTATATAAAACATTTGACTATCACTTAAAGTCTGCTGTATTCCCTTGTAACTACAATAAGATAATGTTTATCTTGAAGTAGCTAGAGCAATAAGTGTTTGTACAAGAGTAGAGAAAGTCATGTATATAAAACATTTGACTATCACTTAAAGTCTACTGTATTCCCTTGTAACTACAATAAGATAATGTTTATCTTGAAGTAGATAGAGCAATAAGTGTTTGTACAAGAGTAGAGAAAGTCATGTATATAAAACATTTGACTATCACTTAAAGTCTACTGTATTCCCTTGTAACTACAATAAGATAATGTTTATCTTGAAGTAGATAGAGCAATAAGTGTTTGTAAAGAGTAGAGAAAGCCATGTATATAAAACATTTGACTATCACTTAAAGTCTGCTCTATTCCCTTGTAACTACAATAAGATGTTTTTCTTGAGGTAGATAGAGCAATAAGTGTTTGTACAAGAGTAGAGAAAGTCATGTATATAAAACATTTCACTATCACTTAAAGTCTACTGTATTCCCTTGTAACTACAATAAGATAATGTTTATCTTGAAGTAGATAGAGCAATAAGTGTTTGTACAAGAGTAGAGAAAGTCATGTATATAAAACATTTGACTATCACTTAAAGTCTACTGTATTCCCTTGTAACTACAATAAGATAATGTTTATCTTGAAGTAGATAGAGCAATAAGTGTTTGTAAAGAGTAGAGAAAGCCATGTATATAAAACATTTGACTATCACTTAAAGTCTGCTCTATTCCCTTGTAACTACAATAAGATGTTTATCTTGAGGTAGATAGAGCAATAAGTGTTTGTACAAGAGTAGAGAAAGTCATGTATATAAAACATTTGACTATCAATTAAAGTCTACTGTATTCCCTTGTAACTATAATAAGATAATGTTTATCTTGAAGTAGATAGAGCAATAAGTGTTTGTACAAGAGTAGAGAAAGTCATGTATATAAAACATTTGACTATCACTTAAAGTCTACTGTATTCCCTTGTAACTACAATAAGATAATGTTTATCTTGAATTAAATGGAGCAATAAGTGTTTGTAAAGAGTAGAGAAAGTCATGTATATAAAACATTTGGCTATCACTTAAAGTCTACTGTATTCCCTTGTAACTACAATAAGATAATGTTTATCTTGAAGCAGATAGAGCAATAAGTGTTTGTACAAGAGTAGAGAAAGTCATGTATATAAAACATTTGACTATCACTTAAAGTCTACTGTATTCCCTTGTAACTACAATAAGATAATGTTTATCTTGTAGTAGACAGAGCAATAAGTGTTTGTACAAGAGTAGAGGAAGTCATGTATATAAAACATTTGACTATCACTTAAAGTCTACTGTATTCCCTTGTAACTACAATAAGATAATGTTTATCTTGAAGTAGATAGAGCAATAAGTGTTTGTACAAGAGTAGAGAAAGTCATGTATATAAAACATTTGACTATCACTTAAAGTCTACTGTATTCCCTTGTAACTACAATAAGATAATGTTTATCTTGAAGTAGATAGAGCAATAAGTGTTTGTACAAGAGTAGAGAAAGTCATGTATATAAAACATTTGACTATCACTTAAAGTCTACTGTATTCCCTTGTAACTATAATAAGATAATGTTTATCTTGAAGTAGATAGAGCAATAAGTGTTTGTACAAGAGTAGAGAAAGTCATGTATATAAAACATTTGACTATCACTTAAAGTCTACTGTATTCCCTTGTAACTACAATAAGATAATGTTTATCTTGAATTAAATGGAGCAATAAGTGTTTGTAAAGAGTAGAGAAAGTCATGTATATAAAACAGTTGACTATCACTTAAAGTCTACTGTATTCCCTTGTAACTATAATAAGATAATGTTTATCTTGAAGTAGATAGAGCAATAAGTGTTTGTACAAGAGTAGAGAAAGTCATGTATATAAAACATTTGACTATCACTTAAAGTCTACTGTATTCCCTTGTAACTACAATAAGATAATGTTTATCTTGAAGTAGATAGAGCAATAAGTGTTTGTAAAGAGTAGAGAAAGCCATGTATATAAAACATTTGACTATCACTTAAAGTCTGCTGTATTCCCTTGTAACTACAATAAGATAATGTTTATCTTGAAGTAGCTAGATCAATAAGTGTTTGTACAAGAGTAGAGAAAGTCATGTATATAAAACATTTGACTATCACTTAAAGTCTACTGTATTCCCTTGTAACTACAATAAGATAATGTTTATCTTGAATTAAATGGAGCAATAAGTGTTTGTACAAGAGTAGAGAATGTCATGTATATAAAACATTTGACTATCACTTAAAGTCTACTGTATTCCCTTGTAACTGAAATAAGATAATGTTTATTTTGAAGTAGATAGAGCAATAAGTGTTTGTACAAGAGTAGAGAAAGTCATGTATATAAAACATTTGACTATCACTTAAAGTCTACTGTATTCCCTTGTAACTACAGTAAGATAATGTTTATCTTGAATTAAATGGAGCAATAAGTGTTTGTACAAGAGCAGAGAAAGTCATGTATATAAAACATTTGACTATCACTTAAAGTCTACTGTATTCCCTTGTAACTACAGTAAGATAATGTTTATCTTGAAGTAGATAGAGCAATAAGTGTTTGTACAAGAGTAGAGAAAGTCATGTATATAAAACATTTGACTATCACTTAAAGTCTACTGTATTCCCTTGTAACTACAGTAAGATAATGTTTATCTTGAAGTAGATAGAGCAATAAGTGTTTGTACAATGGTAGAGAAAGTCATGTATATAAAACATTTGACTATCACTTAAAGTCTACTGTATTCCCTTGTAACTACAGTAAGATAATGTTTATCTTGAAGTAGATAGAGCAATAAGTGTTTATACAAGAGTAGAGAAAGTCATGTATATAAAACATTTGACTATCACTTAAAGTCTACTGTATTCCCTTGTAACTACAATAAGATAATGTTTATCTTGAAGTAGATAGAGCAATAAGTGTTTGTACAAGGGTAGCGAGAGTCAGCTGACTGTAACATATCAGATTGAAATTCCATCGCAAGGAAAAATGCATACCAACCTAAAACTTGAAAATCGTAAATGACTAAAAATTTAACACTTATATTAACAACATCTGGGCCATATCTAATGATGTGTGTAATTTGTTAAATTCCACATTTTGCTTGTCACTTGTGGGTTCGATTTATACATGACCAGGTCTTCATCTATAAATTCAAGTATACGAACATGTACTATATGCTAATAAATACATAGAATATGGAGTTAAAAAGTTTGATAATGTTATACCATCTAAAACTGATAAACCTCTTTCTTTTGATGGAACTGCCTTATTTCCTAGTATTCCTAGTGAGAGACTTTTAATTTATTTAAAACATTGGTTGCATTCAATAAAGTTGCATGAGGACTTAATAGTTAATTTTGTTAAACTTGCATAATTTTCTTTAAATGAAATTTTTTTCACTTTTTGTGGTGAATTGTTTCAACAAAGTTCTGGCTTAGCAATGGGTAGTCCTCTTTCCTCTGTTCTTGCTGATCTTCTTATGAGTCTTATCGAAATGCAAGTCACTAAAGCATTGCCTTTAATTTTTAAAGTTTGATATAGATGTGTTGATGACATTTTTGCAATTGCATCTGACAAACTCATAAACGATGCTTTAAAATCACTAAATTTGCAAGATAAAGCCATAAAATGTACATTTGAAACTGAAATTAATGTATTTCTTCCTTTTCTAGACCTAAATATAATAAGAAATAGCAATAAATTTAACTTTGGTATTTATAGAAAGTCTACTGATTTTGATAATTATATAAAGAATAAAAACTTCAAAACTTTTTCACATAAATTTACTGTTTTTCAATAGCTTGATTTACAGATTAATAAGTATAGCTCTGAATAAAGATGAATTTAATAAATAATATAAACATATTATTAATAATGCTTTAATTAATTGTTTTAATACAGATTTTATGAACAAAAGATCAAAAAACTAAAATATCAAACAACTGTCAATGGTATTTCTGCCCTAAGAAAAATAAAAATTTACTTACCATCCTTGGGTTAATAAAGATTTTCAAACAAGTTTTAAAGACTTCGGTGTAACTTCAGTTGCTCAAAATAAATATAGTTTCTATTTTCATTTCAGAATTAAAGATAAAATTCCTAATAATAAAAATCTTGTATGTATCAGTTTAATGGTTTGGATTGTAATAAAGTTTATATTGGAAAGACAAAACCTAATATAGAAACCAGAACGAAAGAATATTTTCGTAACATTAAGTATAAAAAAACTAATAAATTGGCCGTATCAGATCGCTTTTGGTCATTTAACTATGAAATAAATACAGAAGTTAGTTATTTAAACAATTGAATGGTTCGATAGATTTAATGTCCTAGGAAAATATATTTATTTAAAGAGAAACAAACATATCGTAATGAATTTTGAAATACCAGCGGTCAATTCTGTGTTTAAATGTGTTTTATTTTCAGATTTTGGTAGTACTGGAAAAACATATTAATATATAGGTTCGTAACGATGGTTACAATTTTGTTCCCGGCTGAAGATTTGATCATAATCATTTCTTATATGATAAGTGAAATTTTAAAGTACAGATTGTTATATTTGTATACAAAGTAAATGTTATTTTAAAATAAAAAATTATTTGTGCTTAATGTTTTCAAGAAAAAGATAGTTGATAATGTAATTATAATACATTTTCTAATTTCTGGCTATAATTTCTGCTCCACAATTCGCAACCTTCAGAAGTGTTTCGTAGCAGCAGTTACGGCCGTATTGTAGGCAAACACGCAAATCTCCCTTCTACACGCAGTGCCAGACACTCTACCAAAGTGGACAGAATGATGAATGACTTGACAAAATGGCACTGGATCCCTATCATCGCTGATAATGACCTTTAATCTTTGCTTTAGAAAAGCGGTAAAGAATGCACGAGGGTTTAAATTGTCGAGTGACTCACTTTATGAACTTAGTCATTGACTGTAGCAGCTGTAGCATTGAACTGTATGACAGGGCATGCGTGTGACGTCACTTTAATGATGAAGACTAATAAATGAAATAAATGAAGTAAGTTGTATAATTAAACTATAACCATACCCGAACAGGGTCTAAAGAGGCAACGGAATATCAACAATATACATCATAACGAAAAGATCAGATGAATACCAAATTTCAAATGAAATTAAAACTTCAAAGCTGCAAAGTGCCCATGTAATTCTTAAACCCTACATAGTGATCTTCCCCTCCCCCACCATATTTTATATACGTCCCCCAACGTTGTCATATCGGACGATGAATGAAATGATGTTCAAATGAGTACAGCGTATATAGAGCTTAGAGCTACCAGACGTTCATCTTTGAGGATAAGATTTAACCTTCAACGGTAAGTCATATCAGACGATGAATGAAATGATGTTCAAATGAGCACAGGGTACATAGAGCTTAGAGTTACCAGACATTCATCTTTGAGGATAAGAGAAAACCTTCAACGATGAATGAAATTATGTTCAAATGAGTACAGGGTACATAGAGCTTAGAGTTACCAGATATTCATCTTTCAGGATAAGAGAAAACCTCCAACGTTAAGTCATATCGGACGATGAATGAAATGATGTTCAAATGAGTACAGCGTATATAGAGCTTAGAGTTACCAGATATTCATCTTTCAGGATAAGAGAAAACCTCCAACGTTAAGTCATATCGGACGATAAAAGAAATGATGTTCAAATGAGTACAGGCTACATAGAGCTTAGAGTTACCAGACATTCATCTTTGAGGATAAGAGAAAACCTCCAACGTTGAGACATATCGGACGATAAAAGAAATGATGTTCAAATGAGTACAGGGTACATAGAGCTTAGAGCTACCAAACATTCATCTTTCAGGATAAGAGAAAACCTCCAACGTTAAGTCATATCGGACGATGAATGAAATGATGTTCAAATGAGTACAGGGCACATAGACCTTAGAGTTAACATTCATCTTTCAGGATAAGAGAAAACCTCCAACGTTAAGTCATATCGGACGATGAATGAAATGATGTTCAAATGAGTACAGGGCACATAGAGCTTAGAGTTAACATTCATCTTTCAGGATAAGAGAAAACCTCCAACGTTAAGTCATATCGGACGATGAATGAAACGATGTTCAAATGAGTACAGGGCACATACAGCTTAGAGTTATCGGACATTCATCTTTCAGGATAAGAGAAAACCTCCAACGTTAAGTCATATCGGACGATGAATGAAATGATGTTAAAATGAGTACAGGGCACATACAGCTTAGAGTTACCAGACATTCGTCTTTCAGGATAAGGGATAACCTCCAACTTTAAGTCATATCCGACGATCAATGGAATGATGTTCAAATAAGTATAGGGTACATAGAGCTTAGAGTTACCAGACATTCATTTTTCAGCTTAAGTGTAACAGCACAGAAGCAGCCTGACCGTGGTTGAGGGTTCGAAACCTGTTGACTGAGACGCTACTACCACGCTACCAAGGTGGGCAACAGCACTATAAAGAGCATAAGTATATCCCCTAAATATTACAGTAAAAGTTTCAAAAACTCTTATGTGTTCACTCGCGTCATTTTCTCTACTCTTGCACAAACACTTATCCCTCAATATAGTTCAAGATAAACATTATCTTATTGCAGTTACAAGGGAATACAGTAGACTTTAAGTAATAGTCAAATGTTTTATATACATGACTTTCTCTACTCTTGTACAAACACGTTTTGCTCTATCTACTTCAAGATAAACAATATCTTATTGTAGTTACATGGGAATATGGTAAACTTTAAGTGATAGTCAAATGTTTTGTATACACGACTTTCTCTACCCTTGTACAAACACTTATTACTCTATCTACTTCAAAATAAACATTATCTTATTATAGTTACAAGGGAATACAGTAGACTTTAAGTGATAGTCAAATGTTTTATATACATGACTCTCTATTCTTGTACAAACACTTATTACTCTATCTGCTTCAAGATAAACATTATCTTATTATAGTTACAAGGGAATACAGTAGACTTTAAGTGATAGTCAAATGTTTTATATACATGACTTTCTCTACCCTTGTACAAACACTTATTACTCTATCTACTTCAAGATAAACATTATCTTATTGTATTTACAAGGGAATACAGTATATTTTAAGTGGCAGTCAAATGTTTAAATCTGATTGTTTAGGTGGCGTCCTTATAATTAAATTCTTGCTGTATATTCAAGAGATAAAAATGAACAACGAGTTGGGAGAAGTAATAGTATGGGAACATTCAAGACAATGACAATGAATATCTGGAAAGGGCTAACTGTATGAGGCTTTGTGTATTTGTTTGCTATTTCTTGCCGTTTATCTTTTGTAAGTATGTTTTTCTAGCCTAGAAAGAGCTTTAAAACATTAAATGACGTTTAAGTTGCTAGCTTAGGAGAAGTGGAGCTAAATGCTGGAGAGTGAATGGATTGAAAATAAGAAAGGAAAAAAAAAAATGTGGGAAGGGAGCGAGGGGAGGAAACACAATGTGCGTGTTTAACGCGAACGAGTTGTGAGATTGTCTACAAGGTATATAAATTAAACTTTAAGATGTTAAAGAATCACAAGAGTAAAAAACAAATGTTAAAGTAAAGTGTAATGAAAGATGTTTCGCTTGAAACACTCGGCTCCAGTATCGAGTGAATCCTGAGTAATGAAACAGAGAGAGAGGAAGATGGAGAATTCATCAGTATATGGAAAGAGTGGATACGAATTGGTTTCTTACAAGTGCTATGCAAACATCAAACAATAGGAAAGATGTACTCCCCGAAACAAAGGAAAAAAGTTATATTAAGCCGAAACAAGTGACTACGTAGAATGTGATCTGGATTACCTGGTTCCGTATCACAGCACTTCCCTTGAAACACCTGAATAACTGTTGAACTATGTAAGTGAAGGTGATGTATTTGGGAATCAAAAAACTACATTATCAGGTTCTGTTACTTTTGTGTATCGGAAGTACTAAATGCAATTTGTCCCTACTATAAAGTAACAGTGATAATGATAATATACGAACTGTGGTCTTAACGACGTAATATATTGATTTTTCTCTTGTTCTGTTTATAAAAACACGTTTCCAATACCTTACTTTCTTTATAATGTTCGTAAAGCACATTTGGTAGATTTTTCTTTGTTTATATGAATGGGAAATTGCTTTTCTGACCGTCGTTTGTTTATACCATGCCTAAAAACACGTTTGCTCTAGTGTCGTTTGTTTATATCTTGGAATCATTGGAAACGGTTAATATTCTGATTTATTTTCTAATATTGAGTGAAGAGGAAGGCATTGCAGTAGAGTATTAATAATGGAGGCGATGGAAGACATTCGTAAATCCCTGTTAAGATATTTGTTGGTTTTCTTTCTAGCAATTTCTATACGAGGGCTGTTCAATAATGAGTGACCATAATATTTTTACAGTTATAATTTTTCGCACTAAAATTCAATATTATATTTTGTTAGTTTAATGTCAAATAAACACGGCGTAGTAGATTCATTTGTAGTATTCCTGGTTCCCGCCTGCGAGAACCAGCCAAGTTCAAACTTATTCAGTATCGCCTACCGCTGCAATGGAGGTAACACGCGAGGAACAATATGCGGCTTTGAAATTCTGCTTTCGTCTCAACAAATCTTCAGTTGAGGCCTATACAATGTTACAGGAGGCCTATCAAGAGTCTGTTCTTCCCTACAGCACAGTTCGAAAGTGGTTTAAAATTTTTAAAGAGGGAGAAAATAAATTTCAAAGGAAGGTGGAACTGGTGCTCCAGTTACAGCTCTTACGGAAGAAAACATCAAAATTGCTGCTGTCATTGTGAGAGAGGATCGACAAACTACCTTAAGATCACTTTAGGAAATACTAAAAATTTCATTGGGTGCCACCCACACGTTGGTGACAGAAGCATTACACATGAGGCGTGTTTGTTAGCGATGGGTTCCAAGACTGTTGATTCCCGAACAAAAGGACATTCGCATGCAGGTCTGCGTGCAGTTAAAGTTGATGTTACAGGAAGATCCGGTGTTTCTTTCAAACGTGATCAGAGCTGATGAAACTTGGCTACATCATTTTGATCCTGAGAGCAAACAGCAAAGCTCAGTGTGGAAATCTCCTTCATCACCAACCCCCCAAAAAGCAAAAGTGGTTGCTTCTGCTGAGAAAGTTATGGTCATCTCATTCTTTGATATTCCTGGAATGGTTTATCAGCGTGTTGTACCTGCACACACACCAGTAACTGGACAATACTAAAGGGATGTCCAGAAAACATTGCAAGTCCATATCAGGCGCAAAGGCTACATTTCCCTGGAGCAGGCTTGATGCTGCATCACGAAAATCCGCGGCCGCATATTGCCAATGTTGTTGCTGAATATCTTGCAAACATCAACGTGAAGTTCATTCCTCACCCTCCCTATAGCCCGGATTTAGCCACATGTGACTTTCTTCCATACCCTAACTTGAAGAAACGCTTACGTGGGTGGCATTATCCATCATCAGAAGCAGTGGTGAAGGCTGCGGAGGCGATTTTAAAGGATCTGTCAAAAATGGTTTCCAGCATGTCTTTGAAGACTGTCAGAAACGCTGGGACAAGTGCATCGCATTCAGGGGAGACTATTTTAAGAAGGGTCATATAAATTATGAGGATAAGTAGAGGTACGTTGTCAAAAGAAAAACAAGATTGTTCATTCTTTATTGAACAGCCCTCGTATTTTCTTTATTTATTTATGTGTTTACTTTTGTGGTGCTGCATTTAAAAGATAGTTTAGATTGCGAGATTATCCTGAACGATTGGTTAGAACAGAATTGTTCCTCTCTTTATTATATGTATAAGGAACAGAAAATGTAAGCAGTAAATGGATCCGTTTGCGCATGCGCGATTATAGATATGCGACTCGAAAATTTGTCAATAAATTTGCAATACTTTTCTTCATTTAATCAGCTGCTCTTACGATTTTTAGGGAAACGTTATTCGTATGTTAACGAATTCTGCATGACGAATAAATGGATACTTCAGAAAGGATAATGTATAAATTCCTCTTTAATTTTGAAGAGCACATTTTATTACACTAAACGACAGAGGATAGATGTAGCCGATATACTTTTCCAGGACTTCCTTGTTCACAGAAATGTGTCACCTTGCTCGTCTTTTGTTCCTTGATGTGCAGCTTCGTGTTTCAGCTATTTTTCTCGATGTTATTCGACCTTCACCTGTTCCAAATTCTTTGTTTCCTGTGCGACCCGTCCATTTCGTCTCTGTAATTAGCGGGAACAATATTTTGCGGCTAAATAGAAGCAGTGAAATTCGTTTTGTGATCAAAGCAATTAATCTCCAGTCTATTGAAGAACTGTCGTTGCTAGGCAACCGTCTCTTCCACAAGGTGAGCTGTGAGTTCTTACAGTTTCATATGGGCTTACAAAGCGACTGTGTGTTTAAGCATTTTTTGCTTTTGTCTGCCATATTGGACTATGCGATACAATGTCGTATAAAACTAACAAGTGCTGGTTATTTGTTTAAGGACAGACTATACGGCCAAGGTTTCCACCACAAAATTAAGTTTTTAAAAATTGTGTTTTTGTAGTATTCCTTATAATTACGTAAAGTATTCCACTGTGACGAAAATTTCGAGATTTCACCAAAAATATTGCTGCAATGTGCATTTACATGACAATCTGTACTTATCCTTGTGTGAAACATTTTTATTCACCCTTACCCTTCTATTTGGTTCATCTACACAACCAATGTAGAAATTGCTTTGTTATATGTGATGGCTAAAGCCCTTTAGAGCTGGTCGCTAAGTTTCTACTTTGATATATTATGATCTTTGCATGATCCAGACATGAAAAGGTGAATAAAGACCTCCTGTTTGAGAAAATAGGAAATATTTGAGAGCATATTTTACTAGAAATACAAAAGAACGTCGTTTACCCTGGGACCAGGGTTGATCCGAGTCAAGGAAAATCTGGGTTATCCAGAGAATGACCGAAAAAGCGACAAAATAATGCCTAGAACATCACTGAAACATTTTTAACGAGGTTTGAAAATTACTATGATCACACTTTCACATAAAACAACACACTGTATGTACTCTTAATATTCTTTATCTAGGTACTGCAGTAAAAAATAGTTGGTAGGAAAATGGCAGTGAGTTTCTGCTGTCTCAGTTTAGTGCATCGCATGTGAGCAGCATGATCTCACATCCGATTTAACATAAGAAGTTCATTTGGCAATGTCTTGGCTTGACTCCCGAAATAAAGAACCAATTTGTCTATGTGTTACTACGAGATGCGTTCAAGTTTCTAATACAGGTAGACTATTTGTGAATTCGTGACAGAGATAGTAACACTGTACAGTGCTTAGAACTCTATTGGCAGCGACGAGAGTTAGGATTGCCTTTGATACTTAAAATGGCGAAATTTCATTGCAAGAACAGCGTGTAACCATTCGTTTTCTCAATTTTCGTGGTGTGACACCTATTGAAGTTCATCGCCAGTTGAGTGAGGCATGTGGTGATGGTACCATGGATGTGTTTAATGTACGTTCCTGGGTGCGACAGTTCAATGAAGACAGAACATCGTGTGACAACAAACCAAGACAGTTGAGTGAGGCAGGTGGTAATGGTACCATGGATGTGTCTAATGTACGTTCCTGGGTGCTACAGTTCAATGATTGCAGAACATCATGTGAAAACAAACCAAGACGGTTAAGTGATGCATGTGGTGGTGGTACCATGGATGTGTCTAATGTACTTTCCTGGGTGTGACAGTTCAAAGAAGACAGAACATCGTGTGACAACCAACCAAGACAGTTGAGTGAGGCATGTGGTGATGGTACCATGGATGTGTCTAATATACGTTCCTGGGTGTGGCAGTTCAATGAAGACAGAACATCGTGTGACAACAAACCAACACAGTTGAGTGAGGCATGTGGTGATGATAACATGGTTGTGTCTACTGTGCGTTCCTGGGTGCGACAGTTCAATGAAGACAGAATATCGTGTGACAACAAACCAACACAGTTGAGTGAGGCATGTGGTGATGGAACATGGATGTGTCTGATGTGCGTTCCTGGATGTGGCTGTTCAATGAAGGCAGAACATCGTGTGACAACAAACCAAGACAGTTGAGTGAGGCATGTGGTGATGGTAACATGGTTGTGTCTACTGTGCGTTCCTGGGTGTGACAGTTCAATGAAGACAGAACATCGTGTGACAACAAACCAAGACAGTTGAGTGAGGCATGTGGTGATGGTACCATGGATGTGTCTAATGTACGTTCCTGGGTACGACAGTTCAATGAAGACAGAACATCGTGTGACAACAAACCAAAAACAATTGAGTGAGTTATGCAGTGATGGTACCATGGATGTGTCTAATGTGCGTTCCTGGTTGCGACAGTTCAATGAAGACAGAACATCGTGTGACAACAAACCAAGACAGTTGAGTGAGGCATATGGTGATGGTACCATAGATGTGTCTACTGTGCGTTCCTGGTTGCGACAACTCAATGAAGCTCAATCTGAGAACGTCAAGAAAGGATGGAAGTGGATACGCCACTTACGCCCGTCAACCTCGCAGGGAAGACTACAGAAACCTCGGTGGGGCCGCCTGGCGATCTAGCGCACCTCCTATTAGCTCTGCAGGCTAGTACCTGGGACTTATGAAGCAACCCTCCACCCCTCCGGGTGGCCGTAGTCTGGCAGGAGGTACCCAATTCCCCGTGGGTGTCGGGAACACACTGCCCCCTGGAGTCCAACCTAATCCGAACAACTTCCATTCAAGGAGGGGCTCGAATGTTCGGTCCGAGGTTCCTCTAGTAACGTCAGAGGTACCACGAGTGCTAAGGGTCCGCAGTGCTCGCACCTCGGCAGTTGAAGGGGACGGATCCGCTCCCCTACGGGAATGATCTACAAGTACACTTACCAAAGTGAACACTCCAATATTTCACAGTTGGTTCTGAGAGTTAATTCGGGATAAAAAAGATGAGCCACAAGTTCCTGTTTAGACAGAAATTCTAATTTTGGATTTGTTATCAATCTTCAGTTTTCAGAAATAAATGTTGCCTATACATTTACAATATTGCTGCATTTGGCATCGCAAAAGTTATCAATTTATACATTTTGCGCAGCATTTCTTTTTGGAAAAGAAACAGGCAATTGCAGCAAAATATCAGGCAATGTAAACTACTGGATTAAACCAGTTAGACCAGCGTGTTAGTACAGGCAATGGGAACAGTTCACCTTCTAAATCTAGGTGAGGTATTGTTTGTATCCATTTTTTAACTTACGGGCATTTCGGAAGACATTTCTAAGCCCTTAGAGGGGATATTTTCATGTGAATGTAATGACTGAGATAGCTTCTTAGTAGTTCAGTATCCTTAGTCAGCATGATAGGAGATTTTGCTGTGCACGGTGTGCTATCCAATAAATAACATTTCCAGTTAGCCTACGACAAACAGTTCTCGGTATCACGGACCAGCCGGGTGCTATGGTGTCAGTTTATTATTGTACCGCTTAGATATTGTTTCCGTGAGCTTGATGATGTCACTGCATTGACTTGAAGTGTTGAGTTTTATCTTGCTTTCGTTAAAGTTTTAAACATTTTTTTTCATGACTTCCATTTTCATGCTAAGAAGACATGGATGTTAAATTGGAGTTCTATTTATGTAATTTGTAATTAATGTACATTTTTCTATGCACACTAAAAGTATTAGAAATTTTCTCATTTATCGGTAAACATGTATATTCTGGAAGAAAGGAAAAATTCGTGAAATTTCGCGAAAAATATTGCTAAAACCAAAAACACTTGCCTCTATGCATGTTAATTTATCACGTCTGATTGACTTTCCAAGGCCTCCTTGGTATGCTTCACCTTGTACCGGTTTTTCTTCTCTTGCAGCATAGTGTTTCAAATGTTTCCTGGACGACACTCGACCTTCGCCTACTTCCTGCCGACGCTTACAGAATCTCTCATTGCATTTAACAGTAGTAAGTTTTTTTGTATTTAAGTTTGATTTATGACTCACTATGTTTACACTCAAACTTCACTTACTTGTTGTATAATTGAAACGTTTTCAAGACCATTCGATCTCATCCTCAGCTGTTCGGTGACTAAATGAACCTTCCTCTTCTTCCACTACTACGGAGCTCCGATCCCTCTGCCATCTGGTGTTAGGGGCACTAAGTTTTAATACTTCATTTAAAGCCGGGATTTCAACATTTATAACTTTATCACGGTTTTTGTTTATGAATATTTTTTCCCAAATATCCAATTCTATGGGTGTACTTAAATATTTTAACAGTTTAATGTTGTGGCCAATGTTGTGGTTTTCTGTCCAAAAATGGTGTGACTCTCACACCACTTAGAAACACAAATTGGAAATATAGAAAATTCACCTACCATCCATGGGCTCTTAGAAAATTTGAACGAATCTTCAAATGACTAAACTTAAAACTAACACCCCAAAACAAATTCAGTCTAAGGAACCTGCTAAATAAACCACTGAAAAATACAATTCCCAACAATTTGAAATCAGGAATTTATCAGATTAATTGTGAAACCTATGAAAAAGCTACATAGGAAAAACTAAGAGAAACTTGTTAACCAGGCAAAAAGAACACCAGAGGAACATTAAGTTGAACAAACAGAAAAATCTGCAGTTTCACAATTTTTGGAAGGAAAACCACAACATTGGCCACAACATTAAACTGTTAAAATCTTTAAGTACACCCAAAGAATTGGATATTTGGGAAAAAGATATTCATAAACAAAAGCCGTGATAAAGTTATAAATTTTGAAATCCCGGCTTTAAATGAAGTATTAAAACTCAGTGCCCCTGACACCAGATGGCAGAGTGATCGGTGCTCCGTAGTAGTGGAAGAAGAGGAAGGTTCATTTAGTCACCAAACAGCTGAGGATGTGATCGAAGAATCTTGAAAACGTTTCAATTATACAACAACAAGTAAGTGAAGTTTGAGTGTAAACATAGTGACTCATAAATCAAACTTAAATATGAAGAATACTTCACTGTTAATAATGCTACTGCTTTTAATATTTGTGAAGTTTTTTTGTATAAAAAGTACCTGAAACAGAAGGTGTAAACCGTTAAAGCATTCAAAATTGATTTTGGAAGTACTATCTTCTTGTTGCTATGCAACCGATGTTTCTAAAGGTCGACCCCATGGATAATACATAAATAGGTTTTATCCGCCACGTTTTTACTAACCTGGAATGGTATAAGAAAGGTTTTGCAATGTGCCGACTCAAGTAAGCAAAATCGATTGTGTAGGAGGCTGCATCACAAAGGCACGTTTTAGTCGTGTATGTTCAAGTTTAGGTGTTTTACCGCAAAGCAGATTGGTTCGCCACTACGCACGTGACATCAGCCACCGCTTCCCGGTTTAATGTACGAACGGAATATGGCGCTTTACAATACGAGAAACAATCTTTGATTTAAGATATGTGATAGGTACGCTTACACGAGCAAAGTTATTTTATTTTTCATCAATCAACTTTAAGGGTGTTGTTGGATATATCTTACAAAGCTTAACTCATATTAAATATTTGCAGAGATAATGGGTCAAATTTAACATTGGCAAGGTAGGGCACAACGACTAAAAGTAGTGGTCTAGTGATGTCTATGAGACTAAAAAGCTAAAGACAAATAAATGTTGCCTAAATTTGAAAATTGTAAAATTTGGAATATGTGCAGTAAATAATTTAATCTTTTGGGGTACCTTGGAGTACCCCAAGGTTCCGTGTTAGGGCCTTTATTATTTCTGATCAATATAAATGACCTCTCACTTTATATAAAGGACATTGCAAGTACAGTTCTTTTTAACGATGACACTAGTTTCCTGGTGACTAGTACAAAATTAAACGTGTATAATTAAAATGAATTATGTCTTGAACTGTATGTCATGCTGGCTTAAAGTGAACAAACTATCTGTGAATCTAGACAAAACAAAAGTGGTCAAATTTATAACCTTTCGTACGTCGCATACACAATGAAAGATGAATGATGGTAGAGCTGCAGGTATGGGAGTTTAATAGCTGTAGGATTTAATGTTTAGCTCTTGTGGTATGATCTGAGGCTCTAGGGTTAACAGTTTTCACAGGTGAAGTCTGTTGATCTGTATGGTTGAGAGCTGTAGGATTTAGAGGCTAGGTCCCTTTGTATGATCTGGAAGCTCTAGTGTTAAGAGCTGCAGGATTTTCACAGGTAAAGGTTGCTGGTCTGGGAGGTTAATAACTGTAGGATTTGGAGGGTAGGTCCTGAGGTATGATCTGTAGCTCTAGGGTTAAGAGTTGTGGGTTCATAGCTAAATGTTTTTGGTCTATAGGATAAAGGCCGTTGGGTCTTTTAGCTATGTTTTATGGGCTGAGGTATGGTCTTATGGTTTTGAAGTTCAGTTTCCTAGTCCAGCGATTAAAGGCGTTTAATCTTGAGGCAAGTACTACATTTATGCTTTACTACGTCATCCTGTTATAAAGTAACCCAACCTAAAATACTCCTTCATTTCTAGCTTCTTTCATCATTCATTGTAACCTAGCTGTGTTTTGCTAGTGGCTTCGGCATTAATGATATGTTACTAGAAGAGATTGACGGCATAAAATTTCTGGGCCTTCAAGTGGATAGATGTTTAGATTGGAAAGCTCACATAACCTCAACTCAGCCCTGCCTGTTATGCTATCCGAGAGCTGGTTAATGTGAGTTCTATTGACACACTTAAATTAGTATATTATGCATACTTTAACTCTATTATGGAATATTATTTTGGTGCAACTCAGTGGAAAGTAAAACAATATTTCTTATGCAAAAGAAGGTTTTAAGAATCATTACTAACATCCACAACGGATGCTCCTGTAAAGATCTTTTTAGAAGATTGAAGATATTAACGCTTCCTTGCATGTATATATTCTCGATCCTAAATTTCTTTGTATGCAATCGTGCCTTATTTACAACAAATAATGTAATTCACAGAATAAACACTAGACAAAAGTACAATATCCATTATCCCAGTACTAAACTTCCTTGCTTCCAGAAAGGTGTGCATTATGAAACTATGAAAATATTTGGCGAACTTCCTAATGTTCTTAAAGAAAAAATTGATAATTTCGGTGTTTTTAAAAGTGCTGTTTGAGAGTACCTTTTCTCTAAACCTTTTTATTCTGTACAAGATTATCTGAATGACAAATTATCCAGATAATGCTTCTGTAGCTTTGTAAGTAGTATCTAACTGTTCCGATGACAACTCTTTAACAATAAATCTTTTATGCATGTTGGAGGTTTATTTTTAATGTATATGTATTTAATAAATAACAATGAATGGTATCCATTGCACAAAGGTTGAGACGTACTGACATAAGCCAAGTGTTTGATTTTGTATCATATATAATTATCCCTGCTTTGTTTTCCATATTGTTGTTCATATTGCCTGTATACTATAATATGTGTCTTATGTTAACTTTTGTACATATATATGCTATTAAACTTTATACCTCTGGACATGTTCAATGTTCACAGCCTTCGCAACTTCTCCCCAAGGTCGTTATGAGCCCTAGGGTACTCTACTCTTGACGTCCTAACATAAGAAATATATATTTTATTAGAGGACACTGAACATTACTTTCCGTGCCAGTTACGCAATCAGTAACCCTATATAATTGAACATATCG
The DNA here is from genome assembly GCA_030765055.1 of Mantis religiosa. Classification (NCBI taxonomy): domain Eukaryota; kingdom Metazoa; phylum Arthropoda; class Insecta; order Mantodea; family Mantidae; genus Mantis; species Mantis religiosa. The sequence continues at coordinate 259,708,021 of CM060947.1, read as the reverse complement.
CGTCTCTCGGATCTTGTACCCGACAGCCACAAATAACTGTATTCGTGGCCAGCCGACCATAAGATGACGCCATACACTTGCCCCCTGTATAAATCTTTGTGCATGCCACAACAGGAGCCCTTTGAAAATTTAATGCCATAATTAATTAAAGGATTAAATTAATTAGTTTCATGATTGATCGATTATGGTTCGCTCTCAGGCCCTGTACTGGGTTCAAAGCTTAAAACGGCTTTTGCCGAACGCAGTTTACCGCCGTATAAGCTGTTAATTGACACAGTGCAAAATATTAATTTGGTTAGAAGTGACAGTCGAAGTGCGAATAGATATGTCGCACGGTTTCCATGGTGACAGTCAAAATGTGCCAAGATTTTTATGTTTTAAGGTTTACGGGTTCTAGAGGAAAAACGACCATGTCGTATTATCACTGTCCTCTTTACACATTTGTACAAATTTTTCCTACAAAAGTTTTTTTTTTTTTTTTTTTTTTTTTTTTTTTTTTTTTTTTTTTAAATCGATTTCAAGGTAAACTTGTAGAGATTGTTTTATCGTTATTTCCTTTTGTGCACATATACAGTGGCAGTCAACAGCTTTCTTTTTAACACATATGCTGTGCCACAGATTCAAAAATTGATTCTCTTTGTATGCGCAAGGTATAAACAAACGAATAACGGTTTCCCACTTAAATCGAGATCAACAAGAAGGAATGTAGATTGAGGCAAGATTTTGTGGTGTCATATATTTATAAAATTCGCATTAATAATTTTAATTGGTGGTGTTTTGTGTTCTTTTTACCATAAGTTCGCATTAATTTCGCGCAAACCTTTGGGGAAGAATTAATGAGTAAAAACATGGCTCAAATGAACCCCATAGCGGAAGACATCGTCCCCTTCAGCTGCCGTGGTGCCGGCGCTGCAAACCCCTAGCACTCGTGGTGATTCTGACGTTACTACAGGAACCTCGGGCCGAACATTCGAGCCCCTCCTGATTGGGAGTTCTTCGGATTGGGTTGCACTCGTGAGGGCAGTGGTTCCCGATACCGTGGGAGATCAGCTACGTCTTCGGACGGGGTTGAGGGAAGCCACTAATATTCCCGCGTACTAGGTAGCATAGCTAGTAGAAGGTGTGCTAGATCACCAGGCAGCCCTACCGAGGTTAATCGGTAGCCTTCCCCTTTGGGGTTGGCGTGCGTGAGTATCCACTTCCATCCTGTCTTGTTTTCGGACCTGATGTGGGGACTTGTTAGTCTCCAGGTCTTGTCCTACGGAAAGCTCCACGGAGGCGCCGGGCACCTTTTCGGGAAAGCTCGGTAACTCCCTGGTCATTAGAGAGGGTTAGTCTACACTCAGTTTGGATTGCCCTGGTAGATACCCTCGAGCTTATATATGGCCAAAATGAAAATTAACATGTACCTAGAGGAGCTCTATGGACCCTGCGCTCATCTGAGCATCATATCATCCAATCCATTCATCGTCCTACATAACTAATGTTGGAGGACGTAAAATTAAAATAATAATAATGATAATGATAATAATGATAATGATGATGATGATGATAATGGTGATGGTGATGGTGATGGTGATGATGATTATAATTGATGTGCGCTTTTATGTAGATTTCTGTACTCTTGTTAGTATAATAGTTATAAAATGCTTTTGTAAACATTATATGACATTAAATAATTAATTGTGTAAAATGGAGATAAATTTCGAAGCTTTATAGAATAAAATTTGTTTTGTTAGAACCTGTAAAACAACAATATGACTTACTTGTGTAAAAATTCATAAATGATTCACTCTTAAGCTAGATATGTTCTAATAAAAACATTCTTTTGTTTTTCAGGTAAGTATTCGCCAGCGTTTTCTCGGCGGGAATGTTCACGAGAGGTAAGGAAGGAATATTGGAACAAGAGGGTTTGTCCACCATTCCATTGAAATGAAATTCTCTCTCCCTCTCCCTGTAGGCGGCTTTATAGATTCATTCAAGTTCGAGGTTTTTTTTCCATGGACTCCCTTTGGCGAGTAATATTGAGAGCAAGGGTTATTAAAAAGCCTCTTTACACAAACGACATTTATGAATAAAGTTGTTACAGTTAGTCGTGTTTCTTTTGTTACTAGATCTTTTATTTACAGCAAGTTAATTGGCTCTCCACCCAACCCTCGAGACAGTTATAATGCCGAGTATTTTACATCCCTTACCAGTAAATATGTTGCTTTTAATTGCTTTGACAGTTGATCAGTACTTTGTAACAAGAGAATGCAGTAGACTTTAAGCGATAGTCAAATGTTTTATATACATGGCTTTCTCTACCCTTGTACAAACACTTATTGCTCTATCTACTTCCAGATAAACATTATCTTATTGTAGTTACAAGGGAATACAGTAGACTTTAAGCGATAGTCAAATGTTTTATATACATGACTTTCTCTACCCTTGTACAGACACTTATTGCTCTATGTACTTCAAGATAAACATTATCTTATTGTAGTTACAAGGGAATACAGTAGACTTTAAGTGTTAGTCAAAAGTACTATATACATGACTTTCTCTACTCCTGTACAAACACTTATTGCTCTATCTACTTCAAGATAAACATTATCTTATTGTAGTTACAAGGGAGTACAGTAGACTTTAAGTGACAATCAAATGTTTTATATGCATGACTTTCTCTACTCTTGTTCAAACACTTATTGCTCTATCTACTTCAAAATAAACATTATCTTATTGTAGTTACAGGGGAATACAGTAGACTTTAAGTGATAGTCAAATGTTTTATAAACATGACTTTCTCTACTCTTGTACAAACACTTATTGCTCTATCTACTTCAAGATAAACATTATCAAATTATAGTTACAAGGGAATACAGTAGACTTTAAGTGGTAGTCAAATGTTTTATATACATGACTTTCTCTACTCTTGTACAAACACTTATTGCTCTATCTACTTCATGATAAACATTATCAAATTATAGTTACAAGGGAATACAGTAGACTTTAAGTGGTAGTCAAATGTTTTACATATGAAGTAGATAGAGCAATAAGTGTTTGTACAAGAGTAGACAAAGTCATGTATACAAAACATTTGAATATCACGTAAAGTCTACTGTATTCCCTTTTAAGTACAGTAAGATAATCTTTAACTAGAAGTGGTTAGAGGAACAAGTGCTTTTATAGGTGTAGAGAATGTCATGAGATAGTATAATGTTACAATGCCTGCTGTCTGTACGTATAAGTAAATGTGTATGAGAGTGAGTAGGGATAGTCGTGTGGATGTTACACCTAATATTTGTATTGGGAAGGAAGAGAGTGTGGCTGGTTTTATTCAGATGCTCGGCGCCGCGCACGATGCTGCTAATCACACCGTGTCTGTTGCATCAGCTGTAATTGGTTGTAAACACAGCGGAGGGCCCCGTTCTGAATACTCAATGTGGCAGCTCAAGATGATCATGCTTCCCAAAGGAAAAGTCCAGGCCTGGAGCGTGCACTAACTGCACAAAACAACGTCCGGTCGAATGTGTTTTGTTAGGAGAGTTCTCATGGCAGCTGTTACTATGGTGATCTTCCGTCGTTTGCATTGAACACGTTGTATAGGAGCGGGATATCGATAACTCGATACATTCCGTGATATCGATGACAGCCTAACCTTCGATTATCTTTCGATACTTTTAAATATTTTAGTTTTGATTTGTTAAACTGGTTTAAGGAACGTTTTTTTTTTATTCAATGATCGATCACCAGTACATGCTTTACAGATCCTTGTTGGCTAATTGAATCTCTATGAACTGTATAATAACATGTAAGGGAAACCAAGTTGGCTCCTATTATCTTCTTAACACTGTGAAACAAGAGAAAATAAGTTAATTAAAACCAACAAGCAATAAAAGAGATAAGAACAACAGTCATTGTGAAACAATATTCATAGTTTTTTCCTTCAGAGTCACTAAGGAGGAGATCCTGTGGGAGTCGTCTCTTCAGGCGCGTGGGCTGGCGGGTTCGTACGCCGATGTCGTACCTCACAGCTCCTGGAACATCTGGCAGGTTTGAAAAGAACCGGGAGGCGATCTGACGTATGTACTGGTGAAGAGGAAGGAGACCAAGTTCTTTATGCAGTTCTTGATTTCTTACGTACCAAGGGGCATCCGTGGCGATGCGCATAAATCGATTTTGCAGGACCTGTAGCCTTCGGAGATGAGTGTTGCTAGCCGAACCCCATACCTGGGAAGCATATGTGATAAGTGGCCGGACAAGAGATTTGTAGAGAAGCAGAGAGCAGTCAATCCCAAGAGGAGTTTGTGAAGTAGCGGGCCAAGTTTTGAAAGTCGTCCTGATGCCAACGAGATGAGTCGTTCAATATGGGCTCGCCACGTAAGTTTAGTGTCCAGCATTACTCCAAGGTATTTGACGGAGCTGGTAGGAGGTAGCCAGGGAATTGATTCATGCTTAATATGCAATTCGGGAGAGTTGGAGATGCGACGTAAGCTAAAAATCTTAGCTGCGGTCTTTTGAGTGTTTAGACGTATGCGCCAAGTATCGAACCATTCAACGAGGCAGTCAAGAGAGGTTTGTAGCGTGTGAATAGTGGTAGGGAGATCTGTGCCGGAATGATATAAAACAGTATCATCAGCCTATAAGGCTATGGAGGTAGGGGCCAAGTCAGGAAGGTCATAGGTATAGATACTAAATAAGATTGGCGCCAATATGGATCCCTAAGGAACTCCTGCTGTAATATGGCGCTGAGATGACTCCATGCCACCAATGCGAACAGTAAATGTGCGATCTGATATAAAACTACAAATGGTAGTGAGCAGATACTGTGGAAGTCCAATGCTATACGGTTTGAAAATTAACCCCTCATTCCAAACTTTATAAAGGGCCTGTGCTACGTCGAGGAACAGGGCAGTTGTGTGCTTTCGTTGCTCAAAACCATGAATTACTGTTTGTGTTAAGCGTAGTAGTTGGTGAGAGGTAGAATGTCTAGAACGAAATCCAAATTGGAAGGGTGCAATGATATGGTTTTCAGAGGTATATTTAAGGAGACGACGAAGGAGAACCTTTTACAAGAGTTTGGACAAGGTAGGCAGCAAACTTATCGGACGATATCTGTCGGGGAGATTTTTAGGTGTATTAGGTTTGTGAAACACAATGATTTGAGCCAATTTCCAGGTGTGAGGAAAAAAGCCAAGTCGAAGACAAGGTTCAGGATTGAAGACAAATGTGCCAGTGCCTTACTTGTCAGGTTTTTCAACACAATATTGGGAATCAAGTCGTGTCCCGGTGATTTCTTAAGAGGAAGAGAGCGAATTAAATGCCTAAGTTCAGCAGGACTAGTGGAGGAGATTCTGCAGGGAACAGTTGGTAAGGAACGTTTGATGTTGGATTAAGGAAGGAAAACAATCGAGACTGACACGTTATTGCCCTGGACACGTTCCCAAAGAGTAACTAGACTATGGTTCCCATACACCTTGGAATATGTCTGTATATTGTCTCCACGTTCGTCCTTTCTTTGCATCAGACGCATAAGTCGGAAGCTGTGAGACCTTTTGTCTCTGCGCGCCTTTCGAGCAGGTATGTCGTGTGAAATATATAATTAGTTAATTGATGGAAATTAATCATTTCCTCATACTAGCCATATATAAGCTAAGGTCTTCGATAGATGGAGTCAACATGAAAAATTCAATGCCATGGCCGGGATTTGAACCACAGATCTCCTGGTTTCCGTCTAGTCGCCCTAACGTATTGAGCTACCATGGCCAACGTGCCGTCCTGACATTAAATTCTCTACTTGACTCATTTTTTTCATGTTGACTCCATTTATCAAAGACCTTAGCCTATATATGGCTAGTATGAAGAAATGATTAATTTCCATCAATTAACTAAATTATTAAGAGTTAAATGATGAAGCCTGGGACACAGGTACTTACGACAGTAAGTCGTCACAAACGGTGTATCTCGGTTGTAAGAGCCCCTAGTGGTCTACAGGGAAAAGATGAGTCAAATGGAGAATTTAATGTCAGGAAGGTATGTTGGCCATGGTAGCTCAATAGGTTAGAGCGACTGGACGGAAACCAGGTGATCCGTGGTTCAAATCCCGGCCATGGCATTGAAGACTCCATATATATAATAAACATTTTGCATACACGGGTTACATATTATTAAACACTCAACAATATAAAAGGTGTGAAAAAATGTTTGTAATTTTGCAAAGAGATATATTTTACAAAATGTCTAAGAATTCTACAAGTTTTCTTATTACTAGGGTTGAGAATAGAACAATAAGATAATGTTTATCTTGAAGTAGACAGAGGAATAAGTGTTTGTACAAGAGTAGAGAGAGTCATGTATATAGAACATTTGATTATCGCTTAAAGTCCACTGTATTCCTTTGTAACTGCAATAAGATAATGTTTATCTAGAAGTAGAGAGAGAAATAAATGTTTGTACAACAGTAGAAAAAATCATTTATATAAAACATTTCACTATCACTTAAAGTCTACTGTATTCCCTTGTAACTACAATAAGATGATGCTTATCTTGAAGTAGATAGAGAAATAAATGTTTGTACAACAGTAGAAAAAATCATTTATATACAACATTTGAATATCACTTAAAGTCTACTTTATTCCCTTGTAACTACAATAATATAATGTTTATCTTGAAGTAGATAGAGCAATAAGTGTTTGCACAAGGATAGAGAAAGTCCTGTATATAAAACATTTGACTATCACTTAAAGTCTACTTTATTCCCTTGTAACTACAATAAGATAATGTTTATATTGTAGTAGATAGAGGAACAAGTACTTTTATATTGTGAAGAATGACTTATTTTAATCACGTGAAGGCCAGCCCTGCAAGTTACTTCAAGTACTAAGCGCTTGTATTTATCAGTCTTTTATACACTTAGATTGTATGGATGCATAGGGGCCGTCAGTGCAAAGCCATGAATCAATGTTGAACATTCTTTCCCTCCATCACTAGCTTTATTAGGGGTCGTTATATCCATCCCTTCACTCAACTCGTAAAGGCAGCAGGTGGCCTCCTCTTAATGCACGATTTATGTCAGCCTATTGGCCGTTAGCTTCGCCGCATGCGCAGTAGGTCTTAGATCGAAATTATCCTTTTACGTGCGCATTAAAAGCCAGGAAACAGGAAATTACCATAAGAAATAGAAATATTAAGAGCGCCAGTTTTATTCTCTCCCTTTGGAATCTCTAGCCCAGGTGTACGCTTCTTCGATTTCCTGGAAGGGATTCCGGTGCAGAACAAGACACTCGACGAAACAAATGAAGATGCACGCGGTTGAGTTAGCAACCAAAGCGGATATACTGCTTGCCTAGTAGTTTTGATTTCTCCAAAGAAATATAGCATTATGTGCAAAGGCAAGATTATGTAGTGACATTTATAAAATTCGCAATAATAATTTTAATTGGTGTTTTGTGGGATTTTTTTACCATAAATTCGCATTAATTTCGTGCGAAATTTCGGAAAGAGTTAATGCGTAATGAAAAGTAACAGGTAGCTAAAGTGGCAGAACTGTTAAAACCGAATTTTACCAAATTAAAATATTACATTTTAAATCAGCAGGTAGTAAGGTAACATAAATAAAATCAAACTTCACACATCAGACATCGGAAAACTTCAGCATACAACAAGTTGTGATAATTTCGCTTTTCATAGTTGTTCTTTTGTCTGTCACAAGCAAGTTATATGTGGAGAAAAATCTCTCACTATAAGCGTTTTTCATCGACAACCAAAGACATTGAAGGGACTGTTTACAGAAATTGTAGTAAGAATCAGCTTTTGCCTTCAATGTCAACAGTGCTGTTACTACATCTAATCTGTTATCGTTACCATTATGGATTTGCTGTTCAACAATGTCACAAAACACTGTCTAACAAAGAAACAAATCAGAATCACAAGTAACACCACTGGTTTTAAATGCATTGAGATGTTTAAATGCTGACATTATATAATTTACATCAGCTATATTGATTTAGTACCTAGCCTAGAATGTTCAAACAAATTATCTAGCTTTTATGGTTATTATATCATCAGTTGCTTTTGTCATAGTTGAGGTCAATTTAGACAAAGTCATGCGGCAGCAAACTTTTAGATTCTCTTGTACTGCTTCTCTAACAATGGGATCCATGATATGATCTACAAGTGCACTTACTCTGTTTCCAAAGTGACCACTCTCTTTTCCGAGGGCTATTCAATAAAGAATGCTCACATTTTTTTTTTTTTTTTTTTTTTTTTTTGACAACGCACCCTTACTTATCCTCATAATTTTGATGGTTCTTCTCAAAATAGTCTCTCCTAAATGCGATGCACTTGTCTCAGCATTTCTGCTGGTCTTCAAAGACATGCTGGAAACCATTTTTTGCGAGACCCTTCAAAATCGCCTCCGCAGCCTTCACCACTGCATCTGATGATGAATAATGCCTCCCACGAAGGCGTTTCTTCAAGTTAGAGAGTAGAAAAGGTCACATGGGGCTAAATCCGGACTAAAGGGAGCGTGAGAGATGTACTTCACATGGATTTTTGCAAGATATCCAGCAAGAACTTTGGCAATATGCGGCCGCGCATTCAGCCTGCTTCACGGAAATGTGGTCTTTTGCAATGTATCAGGACACCCCTTAGTATTGTCCAGTTACTGATGTGTGTGCAAACACAACATACTGATTAACCATTCCATGAATATCAAAGAATGAGATGACCATAACTTTCCCAGCAGAATCAACCACTTTTGCTTTTTGGGGGGTTGGTGATGAAGGAGATATCCACACTGAGCTTTGCTGTTTGCTCTCAGAATCAAAATGATGTAGCCAAGTTTCATCAGCAGTGATTACGTTTGAAAGAAACTCCTGATCTTCCTCTAACATCAACTTTAACTGCATGTTACCTCCATTGCAGTGGTAGGCGATAAGGAACATGTCTGAACTTAACCTGGTTCTCACAGGCGGGAACCAGGAGTACCAACAATGAAACTACTACCGCATGTTTGTTTCATATTAAGCTAACAGAATATAATAACAATGAATTTTAGTGGGACAAATTGTGACCGTAACAAAATTATATTCATTCTTTATTGAACAGCCCTCCTATTTCACATTTGGTTCTCAAGGAGTTATTTTGGGATAAAACAAGATGAGCCACAGTACTTCTGTATTGAAATTCTATTACTGGATCTGTTATCAATCTGTAATTTTCAGAAACAAATATTGTTGCTGGTGTACCTTTATACTATTGCAGTACTTGGCATCGCAAAAATGATTATTTAAGAAATTTTGCTCAGGAACTGAAAGCTATTCTTTTAGAAATGAAATCGATAGTTACACCAAAATAGCTGACGGTGTAAGCTACTTAATTAAATCAGCTAGACCGGCGTGTCTGTAAAGGCAGTGGAAACAGTTTAGCTTCTATATCTGGGCGGTTTTCATTGAGGTATTATTTGTATTCGCTTTTTAACATTCTGGCATTTCGGAACACATTCTAAGCCTTGAGGGACAATATTTTCATGTTAATGTAATATCTGAGATAAGCTTCCTGGAAGTTCAGTAGCCTCTCGGTACCTTTAGTCAGCATAATAGGAGTTTTTTGCTGTTGATGGTGTGCTAGTCAATAAATAACGTTTCCAGTTAGCATACGACAAACAGTTCTCAGTATCACGGACCAGTCGGGTGCTGTGGTGTCAGTTTACTGTTGCACCGCTTAGGTATTGTTTCAGTGCGCATGATGATGCCACTGTTAAGTGTTAAGGGTATGTATGACTGAAATTTCATGAAAATCGTGAAAATAATGACTTTTTTTATTTTAATTCTATAAAATAATTTAGACATTCCCGAATGTGAAAAATGCATAATTTGCCTCCGAACGCCATTTTTAAATGCTTATTTAAATGTCGGTGGCTTTTAAACTCTGTCAGAGTCACGCCCTCTTTTGCCTACATCCACATTCTTTGTCTGTTTTCCGTTCTTAAATTTTCAATTCAAGAAAAGAAAAATAAGGCTTTCAGACAAAATAGTTCCTAAAATGTTGCCAATATATCGGAGGCTTGCTTCTACAACATTACTAGGGAGGTGCAAAACAGGAAAAACACAGAATGCCAATGAATCTTTGCATCATGTCATATGGAATAAGTGTCCAAAGGAAGTTTTCATATCAAAACAAAAATTGGATCTTGCTGTTATTAAAAGCATCAGTGAGTTTAACATGGGTAGTCTTAAGTCATTGAAGCTGCAGCGAAATATCAGAGGTGAAAGTGTAGTAGACTCAGCAAGAAAAACTTCATTGCAGCGAGATCAGACTCGTATCCTGCAAAGCAAGAAGCGAAGTTGTACAGAAGAAAAGCAACATCTAAAGAAGAAAAAGGTGGAAAAAGCAGCAACAGAGGAGAGGAAAAAGAAATCTGAGGGTCCAGCCTATCAGCCTGGTGGAATTTAATGTGAGTTATGCAATCAAATCTTTAATCGCTGTTTTCTCAATGTTCATATTTTCAGCATTTTTCTTCCTGTAAAATGCTCCTTGCGATGCAGTTTTTGTACTACATTCATGAAATTTCCTACACAGGTTCAGAATATCATGAGGAATGGAAATTGCCCTAGGTTTTATTGTGAAATGTATATAAGCATATATTTTTAATTTTCAAACACAAAACTTACAGTTTTTTAGACAAAAAAGAAAATTTGTAAATTAAAAAATTTTTGTGACCTAAACTAAACGAGACACAGAAAAACCCAGAGCAATTTCAAAAAGTATGTGTATTATGAACATAGGGTTAAAATATTAGACCAAAATTCAAAATATTTTGTCGCAAGGGACTTTTTTAGTGACGTAACAAAAAACATACACAATTTATCATAATTTCTAAACTGCTGGAGAAAAATGGTTTAAATTTAGGTTGCAACATGTTTACAATATACTACACCTATGGTATAAATTTGAAAAAGCTAGCATTATTAGTTCAGAATTTGAAAATTTCAGTCATACATACCCTTAAATTATATATTTCTCTCGTTAAATTTGTTAACACTTTTTCACGGCTTCTAGCTTCATTCTAAGAAGATACGAATGTTAAATTAACGTTAGATTTATGAAATTTGTAACAAATTAAAAGTTTCTAGTTATACTAATATAATAGAAAGTGTTTTATTCATCGGTAAAAGTATTATTCTTGGAAAAAGGGCAAAAAGCACGAAAATTCGCAAAAAAAATGAAAAAAATCGCAAAACAATCGCGAAGAAATCGTTAAAAACAAAAACTCTAGTCTCTGATTATGTGTCAAATTCTCATGATTTTTTCTACCCGTTATCGTTTTTGTGTTTTAATACATGTTGAGTAAAATATTCTAGCACTCTCCGTGAGAGTGAAAGAAAGGGGCAGAGACTGCGGGAGGAGAGAAATGAAGGAGAGAGATGGAGGAAAAAGGGGGAGGAAATAGGAGGGTATGTAGGGCCTATGGTGCTAACCTTTACAGCACCGAGTATTCTATTGTTGGTTTACCTGCGTTGATATTTTCCTTTTTGTGCCATTTTCAAGGACTGTTTCAAAAACTTTGCTAAAGGGACATTTGCATCAACCGACAGTAATGAATCTTCTAATTGTAATATATCTTGTGATTTAAAAACACGGAAATGTCAGCGCAGAAATATGATAAAATAAAACTAATTTTTGGTTGAAAGGAAAACTGTTAAGTAATGATATCTTTATAAACTGTTAGTATAAATCGGAAAAACTGATCGAAATAAACTAGCAAAGCTTTAGAATGAAGCTGTAAGTTATAAAAATAGTGTATTTATTTCACCATCACCTTCATGTGTGTTACAAAATGAAGACATTAAGTACAATCAAAGATTAAAAGCTTACGTTTCAATGAATCACGTTACAGTCATTTTTTTTCATGCCAAAGCCACAGAAAACAAAAGAAGCAAAACAAAACAAGTATTGCTGTAAAACGATGGAAACCCGATCGCCTTTTATTTATCTACACGTAGTAAAATGAAGAGCGAAAATATAAATGGAGCATTAATGCAAATGTATAAGGAGTGTTGGAGTAAAAAAGCGATGATCTTTGAAGCGTGGTGATGGTGATTAATGATGACTCAAGGCAGGAAGGGTGTGGCGGAGTTATCTAACTACGTGCTGTGATAGGCGATCTTCCATTTTTTAAACCATCCCAGCACAAAATGTCTTAGTCCCGATATCGAAAGTAAACATCCTATAATTCAGGGCTATTAACTCCCCTTGTATGATGAAGCTTTCAAATCATGGCTGTGTTTACCGGAGTAAAACGCTGTTACAGCTGAGATATTAAAAGCGCCTTTATACTGTTTGTTAAATTAGAAATATTCAAGTAACTTTACACGGGGATGTCGTAATGTTTAATTTATCACCTTTTTAAAAATATGATAGTTTGTGTTGTTATGTGCTTGTTAGTTCTTTTCTACGTAGTCATCATGCAGATTTACACGTTTTCCCACACCTTTGTTGATCTTCCGGATACCTTCATTGTCGAAGTCTGCAGAATTCGCTTTAAATCAGCCTTCCAGTTCATTAATGACGTCATTTGTGTTGTCAAATCGGCGACCACGCAACGGATTCCTCATTTTAGGGAACAAGAAAGTCACTTGGTGCGAGATCGGGCGAAAATGTTGGATGCTGTAAGATCTCAAAGCTACATTCACTTGTTTTGTCAACTACAACTTGAGATGAATGAGCTGGTACATTGTCAGACAGAAGACGAACAGCTTTGGAGAGCATACCGCATCGTTTCTTAATCATAGCTGCTCATAGCTTGTCCAGAAGATTGCAGTAGTAGGTATCTGCCAGTGATCGTTTGATCCTTGGCAAGATAATCTGTAAGGATGACTCCACGACAGACACAGAAAACTTTTCAGTTTGAACCTCATGAACTTCCCATCTGACTTTCGCCCGTTTGCCCTTTCGGGAAAGGGAAATCGGCATGTTTCCATTCCATGCTCATGGTCTTTGTCTCTGGATTACTCTGATAGAATCAGATTTCATCCATAGTCACCAGACAATAAAATAGATCATCTTCATCCTGTTCCAACAGTATCGGCATCTGTCTTGAATGGTCACGCGCTGTTTGCTTTTGCAGCAAACGTGGAACCCAACGTGCAGACACCTTGGATATGTGCAGTCTGTCCATACATTACCATAACTAAGATGTGTCTCATTCATGGTCATTTGGATGGTTGCCATTTTCTTTTTAGCTGAAAAATAGTCGCCCCTGAATGCGATACACCTGTACCAGCGTTTCTGCCAATCTTCAAAGACATGCTGGAAACTATTTTTTTAGAAGAGATCCTTAAAAATCGCCTCCGCAGCCTTCACCACTGCTTCCCATGATGGATAATGTCTCACCCGAAGGCGTTTCTTCAAGTTAGGTAGTAGAAAAAAAGTCACATGGGGCTAAATACAGACTATAGGGAGGGTGAGGAATGCACTTCACGTTGATTTTTGGAAGATAGTCAACAACAACATTGGCAATATGCGGCCACGCATTATCGTGGTGTAGCATCCAGCCTGCTTCACGGAAATATGGTCTTTTGTGCCTGATATGGACTTGCAATTTTTTCAGGACATCCCTGTAATATTATCCAGTTACTGATGTGTGTGTAGGTACAACATGCTGATAAACCATTCCATGAATATCAAAGAATGAGATGACCATAGCTTTCCCAGAAGAAGCAACCACTTTTGCTTTTTGGGGGGTTGGTGATGAAGGAGATTTCGACACTGAGCTTTCCTCTTCGCTCTCAGGATCAAAATGATGTAGCCAAGTTTCATCATCAGTGATTACGTTTGGAAGAAACTTCGGATCTTCCTCTAACATTAACTTTAACTGCATACAGACCTGCATGTGTATGTCCTTTTGTTCGTTAATCAACAGTCTTGGAACCCATCGCGCACAAACACGTCTCATGTGTAATGTTTCTGTCACCAACGTATGGATGGCACCCAATGAAATGTTCAGTATTTCAGAAAGTTTCTTAAGGTAATTCGTCGATCCTCTCTCACAATGGCAGCAGCAGTGTTGATGTTTTCTTCCGTAAGAGCAGTAGCTGGAGCACCGCGTCCACCTTCCTTTGAAATAGATTGTCTCCCTCCCCTCTTTAAACATTCTAAACCACCTTCGAGCTGTGCTGTAGGGAAGAACAGACTCTCCATAGGCTTCCTGTAACATTGTATAGGCCTCAACTGAAGATTTGTTGAGAAAAAAGCAGAATTTCAAAGCTGCATTTTATTCCTCGCGTTTTACCTCCATTTTAGCGGTCAGCGATACTGAACATGTCTGTACTTGCCTGGTTCTCACAGGCGGGAACCAGGAGTAACAGCAACGAAACTCCTACGGCCTGTTTGTTTCACATTAAGCTAACAGAATATAATAAGATTGAATTTTTGTGAGAAAAATAATGATCATTCTTTATTTAACAACCCTCGTACGTTAAAAATTGCAGACTTTTGTGTTTGTTTCAGGTGCACAGCCTTAAGCCTGTGTATTCCCTGTAATATCTATGCGGCTAAAGCACCATAGAAGCGGTGAGATATAATCACCATGGCAACAAATCAGCGATGCAGTTTTATAAAAAAATTGAAGTTACTGACAGTGTAGCAATTCAAATATAAGCAGCAACGTTAAATCACGTCTCATTTTTAGCTTTTTGTTAGATTTTTTTTTGTATTAATATACAGGTGTATAATCTCTTTATAAATTAGATTATGTAGTAGTCACACAATTTTTTCTAGCGATATATTAAGTTAATGAAACACTGACAATTGAACTACTACAAATAGAAAACAAGGTAACGCTTGCTCTTACACTATTACCTGTGTTGACAGAGTACTGCTTTTTGTAAGCATTTCCATTTCAACTTTTTTAACAGTTGAACAACTCACGCGTCAAATCCAAGAGTTAATATATCAACATGCTTCTTTTTATTTCTGTTTTGGGGTTTTATTATTATTCTGTTTGAAGTTCAGTTTAGTGTATTGTGGTTTTGAGTAAACTTTTATTTTTTACATAGTTTTAATTTATACAAATACTCTGATAAAATTCCTAAAGCGGATTTTAGTTAATCACACACAGAGTTCCTTTCTAATTCATTAGAGGTGGTATGCATTCATTTGTTTCGTAGCTGACAAATTTGTATTCACTGGAAATAGATGTATTCAGAATCTCATTTGTGTTTGAGCAAACACAAATGTTGGTTAAATACTAATGTTTGTATTTAATTTCACCGTCCACTAAGGAAAGGATATCAACATTTCACAAAAAATTCCCTCAACCAAGGCTACAAGGTTCGGCTGATAAATACCGCGCCTCACATAGAGATGGTGCCACTGGACTAGTTTGACAGATAGTATCATAAACGAAGGCTGTTCAATAAAGAACCATCATAATTTTTAACGCTCATAATTTGGCGCACTAAAATTCAACTTTATTATATTCTCTTGGCTTAATGTGAAACAAATACGCCGTAGTAGCTCCATTGTTGGTACTCTTGGTTCCCGCCTGTGAGAACCAGGCAAGTTCAGACATATTCAGTATCGCCTACCGCTGCAATTGAGGTAATATGTAGCTAAAGTTGATGTTATAGGAAGATCCGGAGTTTCTTTCAAACGTAATCACTGCTGATGAAACTTGGCTACGTCATTTTGATCCTGAGAGCAAACAGCAAAGCTCAGTGTGGAAGTCTCCTTCATTACCAACCCTCAAAACAGCAAAAGTAGTTGCTTAAACTGGGAAAGTTTTGGTCATCTCAATCTTTGATATTCTTGGAATGGTTTTTAGCATGATGCACCTGCACAAACATCAGTAACTGGACAATAATACAAGGATGTCCTAAAAAATTGCAAGTCCATATCAGGCGTAAAAGAGCACATTTCCGTGAGGCAGGCTGGATGCTGCACCACGATAATGCGCGGCCGCATATTGTCCAAGTTGTTGCTGAATATCTGACAAAAATCAACGTGAAGTACATCCCTCAACTTCCTATAATCAAGATTTAGCCCGATGTGACATTTTTCTATTCCTTAACAAGAAGAAACGCCTTCCTGGGAGGTATGATCCATCATCAGAGGCAGTGGTGAAGGCTGCGGAGGCGATTTTGAAGAATCTCTCAAAAATGGTTTCCAGCATATCTTTAAACACTGGCAGAAATTCTGGGACAAGTGCATCGCATTCAGGGGAGACTATTTTGAGAGATACCATCAAAATTATGAGAATGAGTAAAAGTTCGATATCCAAAAAAGTATTTGTCATCATTCTTTACTGAACAGCCCTCGTAGTTTAACTCCAGACTAGCTTGTATCCATATTTACAGGCCGATAGCTTGTTTAGTTTTTGAATGACAGAATTTTAACAAAGCCAAGTATAGAGCTTTCACGATTATCCAAGATTTTGAAATACGAGTAGTGGTTAAATACTTCCATTTGAAAGGCTTAACGCCTAAAGAAGCCAAGGAGGAAATGGACAATACATTGAAAGACTCTGTACCTTCATAAACAGTGATTAAAAGGTGGGTTGTAGAGTTTAAAATGGGACGTACGAGTACTAGTGATGAGCTTCGCTCTGTACGTCCTGTGAAAGTCACAACTACAGAGATCATTGAAAGACTCTGTCCCTTCATATACAATAATTAAAAGGTGGGCTGTAGAGTTAAAAATGGGACGTACGAGTATTAGTGATGAGCCTCGCTCTGGACGTCCTGTGTAAGTCACAACTACAGAGATCATTGAAAGACCCTGTCCCTTCATAGACAATGATTAAAAGGTTGGTTGTAGAGTTTAAAATTTGACGTACGAGTACTAGTGATGAGCCTCGCTCTGGACGTCCTGTGAATGTCACAACTCCAGAGATCATTGAAAGATTCTGTCCCTTAATATACAGTGATTAAAAGGTTGCTAGTAGAGTTAAAAATGGGACGTACGAGTACTAGTGATGAGCTTCGCTCTGGACGTTCTGTGGAAGTCACAACTCCAGAGATCATTGAAAGACTCTGGCCCTTCATATACAATAATTAAAAGGTTGGTTGTAGAGTTTAAAATGGGACGTACGAGTACTACTGATGAGCCTCGCTTTGGACGTCCTGTGGATGTCACAGCTCCAGAGATCATTGAATGACTCTGGCCCTTCATATACAATAATTAAACGGTGGTTTGTAGAGTTTAAAATGGGACGTAGGAGTACTAGTGATGAGCCTCGCTCTGGACGTCCTGTGGAAGCGAATACTACAGAGAACATTGAAAGATTCTGACCCTTCATATACAATGATTAAAAGGTTGGTTGTAGAGTTTAAAATGGGACGTACGAGTACTAGTGATGAACCTCGCTCTGAACGTCCTGTGGAAGTCAAAACTCCAGAGATCATTGAAAAAATTCATCGTTTAGTAAATGCAAGACTGCAGATTAAAGTTGTTTGGGATAGCATAGTCTGTCAATATACCAAATATACCAAAACAACGTAATGTTTTGGTATTTCAGAAGGCTTGTACAGGATGCGTGACGGGTTTATTGACACTTGATCAAAAGTTACAAAGCAAAGCGCGTTTGTTAAGAATTTAGGCTCTACCTTAACAATCCCAGGAATTTTTCAGACGTCTTAATACCATGGATGAAACTAGGATACATAAGTAAATTACAGTGAAAGCAGTGGATTGCGCCAGATGAACCAACTCCGAAAGAGGCAAAGCCAATTTTGGCAGCTAACAAGTTTATAGCGAGTGTTTTCTGGTATTGTTTTTATGATTACTGGAAAAAGGTAAAAGTATCACTTGTGACTGCTACGGAAGGTTACTGTAACGTTTGAGTGATGAAAAGAAGAGGATCGTATTTCTTCACGACATTGCTCCGTCCAATCGATCAGTCATTCCAGTGGGAAAAATGTGTGAATTAAAGTTTGAATTGCTTGAGCATCCACCCCATTCGTCAGATCTAGCACCCAGTGACTACCTCCCGTAGGGGGGTAGATCCATCCCCTTCAGCTCCTGTGGTGCGGGCGCTGCCGACCCTTAGCACTCATGGTATAGATGTATTTTTTATTTTGAAAAGTGCAGAGCGATGCGCATTGGTATCTGGACGAGTTCATTTCAGAACGGTTGCAACTGGAGGGGAGGGCAGGTCAGGTCAGTTGCGTACCAGTTGCGAGCAAATAAACAAGTGCAGAGCTACTCGATAACACTACAGCTTGTTTCAAAATATGCTGGTCTCCTGGTTCCAAGAGAGCATTTATAAATGACGTCTCCTAGCAGCACATTAGAAAATAAAGCGCTACATTTAAAAACACGAGAAGTAATAACCAGTATCCATAGATTTATAAAAAAGGAACAATTGTCTGGGACAGCTATAAAAATCTGGGGAAGGGTATCTGAGGCAACAGTTGTGTCTGAAAGCAGTTTAGGAGAGCTATTAAGGGAAGAAAGGCCATTGGTGCTAGTGTAACAACGTCCTTCTCTATGACCAGTAAACAAAGATTAAGAACATGCACAAAATCTAATTTGGATGTTTTAATTCAGAAGTAGTTAGGCGAACTATGAATTATTTTTAAAGAACAGATAAACAAAGACCAACTTTGAAGAAACTGCTTATGAAGCTAAAAATTCTACTGACTTCCAAAGCAGTGTCTGAACATTAAGAAGAGTTCGTTTGAAGCTAGAATTATTTAAAAAAAAAAAAAAAAACACTATGCGTGGCAGACAAATTTTAATCAAACATCGCACCATACGTGTAAAAAGGCTTAAGTATTTACGAAATATTTGGAGATATCGAAGTGAAGTTTATATAGTTTATATGGATGACACTTATATAAATACAGCACATACTGGACTATATGTCTGGAGTGAATTACGTTACAGGGACTCTGCAGCGATATTGAAAGGCCGACAGTTGTTTATCATGCCTGCTGTGGGAGAACAGGGTTTTGTTCCAAATGTCTATGTACTATTTAAGATCCAACAAAAGCGTGGAGATTACTACCATAGTAAGAATTACAACTTAGTTTATAAGAGCTGTAAAACTGGCTTCGGGAATGAAATTTGTTTTTAGATACCTTTTGCACCGCCCTGCCCTCTCGTAATCTTACGAGTGTTACGCATTGTGGCGATGGGTGTACTATCCCCACCACAGTTGCTACTCATCCCTAACGCGCAGGATTCCTGTCAAGATAAAATAATACATCTGTACCTCTGAGGTTACTAGAGGAACCTGGGGCCCAACAATCGAGCCCCTTCCTGAATGGGAGTTGTTCGGATTTGGTTGGACTCGAGGGAACAATTTGTTCCCGTTACCCGCGGGAGATCGGGTAACTCGGGTCAGGCTACGGCCACCCGGAGGGGATAGAGGGTTGCCTCATAAATCCCGGGTACTAGCCAGCAGAGCTAGTAGAATGTGTACTAGATCACCAGGCAGCCCCATCGAGGTTTGTGTAGTCTTCCCTGCGGGGTTGAAGAGCGTAAGTGGCGTATCCATTTCAATCCCGTCTTGACGTTGTTGTCGATGGGAGGGGGGGAGCTTTTACACTGAAGGTATTGCACCAAGGAAAGAACCCCGGAGTTTTCCATCGCTCCCGGGCCGATAGAGGCCAGAGTATTCGGACTTTCTGGTAGACGTCGCTGCAACCCAGTGACTACCGTATGTTCCCGAATCACAAAAGTGTTTTGAAAGACTACGATTTCAGAAAAACGAGGAGGTCATCGATACAGTAAAGAGCTATTCGGAAGACTAAGATGAATCATACCACAGAAATGGTTTATTTAAATTAGAACACCTATACGGCAAACTTATTAGCTTTTTTGGAGATTATGTTGAAAATAAAAATAATAAGAGGTTTTTTGTGAGGCCCGGGTACTATCAGCCGACCCTGGTAATATTTTGAAAAAATATGGACTTTCTATGCTTCGTAGAATTAACCATTTCCTTGTTACTGGATCTACTGATAAAATAGCTATAATTGGCTCTAGATGAAGTCATTATCATTTAAGAGTTTAATTATAAGGCCTGGTACTCAAGTACTTACGATAGTAAGTCGCCACAAACGGTGTATCTCGAATGCGAGAGCCCCTAGTGGTATACCGGGGAAATATACACGGTGTTCATTTTTATTCGGTATTTCCTGCCATCCGATTGCGCAAGAATTACGTCATAGTTGACTTGTGAGTCTATCTTGAAATCATAGTGACCTGTACGGAGAATAAGCCGTAATTTTTTGCGGAGCAATAAGCAAATTACGGCGCTCTCAGAGAATTTGCTCTAGTAGCTAATACATCCAGCTTCCCGTGGATATGTACACAGACCACCGCGTCTTCGTGGTTGAATGCTATCTTCGTACAGGCATTAAAATTGCTGCGACATATAAATATAATTAAACAGCTGCATAGAGGAGTTTATACAACGCTATCTGGCATTCAGACAAGTCCCTCGCAGCGTAATGTTGTAAAATTGACATTCCTTTGTTTGTAAAATAAACGCCTTACATTTTATCAATATACGATATAAACCTTTTTGCCATTCTCACGCTTAATTAAACTGTCTATTAATGTTGGTATCCTTATGTCTTTTAAAACCAATAGGTACATCAAACATTTCCAAGTTACAGGATGAGTTACTCGCAAAAAGAGAGACACTGGACGCTATAAAGTGACAAGTTCCAATCTAGACGTAATAAATGACAGAAAGGACTCAAGCATACCTTCTCGCAATACAGACAATGTTTAAGGGGAAGAGAGAAAGAAAATATAAGAAAATTGACACATAAGACTATGTACTAGAGATACTTTCTTGTTTAAACTTGGATAAAAGCTTTGTGCAAATTGTAACACTAATTTTTTTTTTCATTCCTAGAACATGTTCTGCTAATTTTCTGGTTTGTAATGAAGTTACATTGTGAGGAAACTGTGAGTGATAGAAAAGAATTGAGATCAAATTGAAATATTTCTATTTTATATGACAGGTTTACAATATGCATGTATGTCTACTATAACAGAAAAATAGATGTTCATTGTTAAATAACTGTTAATTGAATTATCATTTCGTATATTCTTCATGTTATACTTTTATTACTGCATATTTGGCTTTGTAGTGCATTGCATTGAGTATATAATTTGTTTAAAAAGCCACATCGTATCTACGCACCAGGTGAAGTTACATACCTTTATATTACGCGGCAAGACCCACCTCTCAAACAGTATACTTATCCGCCAGTAGAGGGAGGCCTCAAAGCTGCTGTCAACACATCAAATAGCACCGCAAGCCGCTAGGCGAATCGTATACACACTCGCTCCATCAGCAACGCCATTGATGGCATCAACTTTTACGTGGCAAAGCTACAGATAAAAATGAACCCCGTGTATATGAGTCAATTGGAGCATGTCATGTCAGGAGGGCACGTTGGCCATTGTAGTTCAATCGGTAACCTAGACTGAAACCAGGAGTTCCGTAATTCAAATCCCGGCCCTGCCATTGCATTTGACTAATTATCAAAAACCCTAGCCTATGTACGGCTAGTGTGAAGAAATGAATAATGTCCATCAATTAACGTAAGTCATTTATCTTACTTTTTGTCTTCCACTGATGCATGTAGTTTGGAGTGTAATGGCGCCGCATAGCAACCCGCTCATAAGGTATTTGACCGTCATTTGTGGTGTGTATTCCTGGATTTCTTTAATGTAACATATTATGTATTAAAACAATTTATGGAAAGGCGAATAACGATAGACTTTCGTATGAAAAGTAAACGAAAGTGGGAAGTAAAGTTCCGTGAATGTAAAACGCGAATTTTATTAGTATAAAATGATCGGAGGCTTCTCTCTTGCATCCCCAAGAACTGTTTCCAATTCGCCGGGGCGCTGTGCGGTTAAACAGTGGCCGGGGGTTTAAATCGCCAGCCGAGATAACCTCAGAGCAGAATTCGGGTCACGTGCTGAAAAAACATGGTGGCTCAGTGGTTATCGCGTCGCCGCCATACTACTGCCGGTCATGACTTTCAATTTTTTCGCGCCTGATTCGGAAACCTCCAGCAAAGGAATTTACTGTATCCCAGGGAAAACGCTCAACCGTAACGAATGAACCTTTAGTAGGGCGCAGGGATCGAAAAGTTCGCCCTCAACACAAATATATGTTTACAGCTCCCCTGAATTCAGAACCAGCGAGAAGAATTTGTATTTTCGCTCCTCTCTACTTCGGCTGAGTTGGCAAAATGTATGTATTAAGATGATACACAGTTTCTGCGGTATACAGTATCTCTAAGTGATAGTCAAATGTTCTAGAACTGGTTGTGTGGGTGACGTCCATGTAATTACACTCTCTTTGTATTTCCAAGAGATGAAAATGAGGAACAAACACTTGTACCTCTATTATCCTTCAAGATAATCATTATGTTGTAGTTACAAGGAAATATAGTAGACAATAAGTGATAGTCAAATGTTTTATATACATAACTTCATCCACTCTTGTACAAACACCTTACAACTTAAATATTATCTTATTGTATAGGTAGTTAAAAGGGAATTCACTGACAGTCAAATGCTTTATATATCTTAACTTTTTCGACTCTTGTACAAAGACTTATTGCGCTTTCTACTTCAAGATAAACATTATCTTCTCGAACGTAAAAGGGGATATAGAAGACTTAACGTGATAGTCAATTGCTTAATATACATGACTCTCTCCACTCTTGTACCAACACTTATTGCTGTATCTACTTCAAGATAAACATTATCTTACCATAGCTAGAATGGAGCATAGTAGACTTAAACTGATTGTCAAATGTTTTATAAACATGACTCTTTCTACTATTGTACAAACACTTATTGCTCTATCTACTTAAAGATAAGCATTATCTTATCTTAGCTTGAAGGGAATACAGTAGACTTAAGTGACATTCAAACATTTTATATAATTTCTGTACTCTTGTTCAAACACTTATATCTCTATCTACTTCAATATAAAGATTGTCTTATTGTAGTTACAAGAAATATAGTAGACCTTAAGTGATAGTCAAATGTTTTATATACATGACTTTCTCTACTCTTGTACCAACACTTATTGCTGTATCTACTTCAAGATAAACATTATCTTACCATAGCTAGAATGGAGCATAGTAGACTTAAACTGATTGTCAAATGTTTTATAAACATGACTCTTTCTACTATTGTACAAACACTTATTGCTCTATCTACTTAAAGATAAGCATTATCTTATCTTAGCTTGAAGGGAGTACAGTAGACTTTAGTGACATTCAAACATTTTATATAATTTCTGTACTCTTGTTCAAACACTTATATCTCTATCTACTTCAATATAAAGATTGTCTTATTGTAGTTACAAGAAATATAGTAGACCTTAAGTGATAGTCAAATGTTTTATATACATGACTTTCTCTACTCTTGTACCAACACTTATTGCTGTATCTACTTCAAGATAAACATTATCTTACCATAGCTAGAATGGAGCATAGTAGACTTAAACTGATTGTCAAATGTTTTATAAACATGACTCTTTCTACTATTGTACAAACACTTATTGCTCTATCTACTTAAAGATAAGCATTATCTTATCTTAGCTTGAAGGGAATACAGTAGACTTAAGTGACATTCAAACATTTTATATAATTTCTGTACTCTTGTTCAAACACTTATATCTCTATCTACTTCAATATAAAGATTGTCTTATTGTAGTTACAAGAAATATAGTAGACCTTAAGTGATAGTCAAATGTTTTATATACATGACTTTCTCTACTCTTGTACCAACACTTATTGCTGTATCTACTTCAAGATAAACATTATCTTACCATAGCTAGAATGGAGCATAGTAGACTTAAACTGATTGTCAAATGTTTTATAAACATGACTCTTTCTACTATTGTACAAACACTTATTGCTCTATCTACTTAAAGATAAGCATTATCTTATCTTAGCTTGAAGGGAATACAGTAGACTTAAGTGACATTCAAACATTTTATATAATTTCTGTACTCTTGTTCAAACACTTATATCTCTATCTACTTCAATATAAAGATTGTCTTATTGTAGTTACAAGAAATATAGTAGACCTTAAGTGATAGTCAAATGTTTTATATACATGACTTTCTCTATTCTTGTACCAACACTTATTGCTGTATCTACTTCAAGATAAACATTATCTTACCATAGCTAGAATGGAGCATAGTAGACTTAAACTGATTGTCAAATGTTTTATAAACATGACTCTTTCTACTATTGTACAAACACTTATTGCTCTATCTACTTAAAGATAAGCATTATCTTATCTTAGCTTGAAGGGAGTACAGTAGACTTTAGTGACATTCAAACATTTTATATAATTTCTGTACTCTTGTTCAAACACTTATATCTCTATCTACTTCAATATAAAGATTGTCTTATTGTAGTTACAAGAAATATAGTAGACCTTAAGTGATAGTCAAATGTTTTATATACATGACTTTCTCTACTCTTGTACCAACACTTATTGCTGTATCTACTTCAAGATAAACATTATCTTACCATAGCTAGAATGGAGCATAGTAGACTTAAACTGATTGTCAAATGTTTTATAAACATGACTCTTTCTACTATTGTACAAACACTTATTGCTCTATCTACTTAAAGATAAGCATTATCTTATCTTAGCTTGAAGGGAATACAGTAGACTTTAGTGACATTCAAACATTTTATATAATTTCTGTACTCTTGTTCAAACACTTATATCTCTATCTACTTCAATATAAAGATTGTCTTATTGTAGTTACAAGAAATATAGTAGACCTTAAGTGATAGTCAAATGTTTTATATACATGACTTTCTCTACCCTTGTACGAACACTTATTGCTCTATCTACTTCAAGATAAACATTATCTTATTGTAGTTACAAGAGAATACAGTCGACTTTAAGTGACAGTCAAATGTTTTATATAAATGACTTTCTCTACTCTTGTACAAACACTTATTTCTATATCTATATTATCCTGTAAAAGGCAAGAGGAGTGCTGTGCATTTTAAGTGATAATCAGATGTGTTACAGCTGGTTTTCTAGATGATGGTTGTGATATTACATTCGCTTTGTGTGTCCAAGATATAAAATTGTATAAGGCTTTAATTTTGAATATCGTAAAACGTTGACAAATAAGAACGCATGTCGCTGAAATGGTACATTCAAAGAAGTATTTGTCATCTGTAAGTTGTGTGTCTTAGGGACATTATAAAGAGGAAATTAAGGACCCTTTCTAGAAAATTTAGTGTGTATTTTATTACTGATAAAAATAGCTCTGATATACGCTAATTCATTAAAAGTTCTACAGTTATTTTAAAGAAAATATAAATCTTCAAAAACGGGATGTCTGTGATGGAGGCCTTCTCGGAAACCTTTTTATGGCATTCCAGTAAGCGTTTGAAATGAAGTATGATATTTTGAATTTGACAACCGTTTTGCGTTTACCTCTTTATTGACACAAACTGATTGTTTTATAGAGTGTTAAGAGGTTAGCTTTTTCTTTAAAGACTGAAGATATCGTTTAACTGTGCAACAGATGGGGAACTCACGAGGTAAAGTAGGTCTCAAAATTTATTCAATCGAGAAACATTCACTCGGCAACGTATGGTCATAAACTGTACATAAATGGAATGAACGGAAATGACAGGACTAAAATCCTAAAAGAAAATTAGGGAAAGCCATGAAATAACATAACTCCGAGAGAACTTTCAGAAAGCAGTGCTCTGTGGCGTAGTAGAAGCCTATTTGCGTCATCTTCAAGAGGACACGAGTTCTAATCTGGTAATAATTATAATGTTATAATGATAATATAACATAATATAATTTTATAATGATAATAGTGATAATGCTTTTTCCCGGCCTTTCCCTTACCCTGAAAGATGACTGTCTGGTAACTCTAAGCTCAATGTACCTTTTTACTTATTTGAACATAATTTTATTCCTCGTCCGGTATGAGTTAACGTTGGAGGTTTAATCTTATCCTGAAACATGAATGTCTGGTAACTCTAAGCTCTATGTACCCTGTACTTATTTGAACATGATTCCATTAATCGTCAGATATGACTTAACGTTGGAGGTTTTCTCTTATCCTGAAAGATGAATGTCTGATAACTCTAAGCTCTATGTACCCTCTACTCATTTGAACATCATTTCATTCATCGTCCGATATGACTTAACGTTGGAGGTTTTCTCTTATCCTGAAAGATGAATGTCTGATAACTCTAAGCTCTATGTACCCTCTACTCATTTGAACATCATTTCATTCATCGTCCGATATGACTTAACGTTGGTGGTTTTCTCTTATCCTGAAAGATGAATGTATGGTAACTCTAAGCTCTATGTACCCTGTACTCATTTGAACATCATTTCATTCATCGTCCGATATGACTTAACGTTGGTGCTTTTCTCTTATCCTGAAAGATGAATGTCTGGTAACTCTAAGCTCTATGTACCCTGTACTCATTTGAACATCATTTCATTCATCGTCCGATATGACTTAACGTTGGTGGTTTTCTCTTATCCTGAAAGATGAATGTCTGGTAACTCTAAGCTCTATGTACCCTGTACTCATTTGAACATCATTTCATTCATCGTCCGATATGACTTTACGTTGGAGGTTTTCTCTTATCCTGAAAGATGAATGTCTGATAACTCTAAGCTCTATGTACCCTCTACTCATTTGAACATCATTTCATTCATCGTCCGATATGACTTAACGTTGGTGGTTTTCTCTTATCCTGAAAGATGAATGTATGGTAACTCTAAGCTCTATGTACCCTGTACTCATTTGAACATCATTTCATTCATCGTCCGATATGACTTAACGTTGGTGCTTTTCTCTTATCCTGAAAGATGAATGTCTGGTAACTCTAAGCTCTATGTACCCTGTACTCATTTGAACATCATTTCATTCATCGTCCGATATGACTTAACGTTGGTGGTTTTCTCTTATCCTGAAAGATGAATGTCTGGTAACTCTAAGCTCTATGTACCCTGTACTCATTTGAACATCATTTCATTCATCGTCCGATATGACTTTACGTTGGAGGTTTTCTCTTATCCTGAAAGATGAATGTCTGGTAACTCTAAGCTCTATGTACCTTGTACTCATTTGAACATCATTTTATTCATCGTCCGATATGACTTAACTTTGGAGGTTTTCTCTTATCCTAAAACATGAATGTCTGGAAACTCTAAGCTCTTTGTACCCTGTACTCATTTGAACATCATTTCATTCGTGGCCCGGTATGACAACGTATTAAGTCGTTAAAGCAAAAGATCGGAATGCGAGCTTCACACACAAATCCGTGTCTTAGAAGAAATTCAGTTGGGATTTCGAAGTCGATACTCCTAGCTGCTTATAACTTTGGGTACGTACGTATCCGCATTTAAAGGAGGGACACAAAGGGTTTTAATTGGTTCTATGGAGAACCGCACGCAGTATCTGATGAAGCGTAAACATTCCTTGCTGTGTGTGGGGGGATGCTATTTGAATAGGCATCTGCATATGAAGAGATATAGCAGAGGAGATTAAAATTGGTTTTTATTTGGACGCAGGTGGAAGAGTGAAATGGCCCGGCAAAAAGCTATGTGTGGCTTGTGTATGATATGCAAATTAAATTCTGCTTGCAAACAGACACACATGTGTGATTTGATATAAAGTACCAAAGTGCGATTTTCTCTTCCGTCTACTGATAGCAGCGCTTTACCAAAAATATGATGTTACACTCACATGACTTTCTCTACGAAAGTCATCGAGACGTTTTTCGGAATCAAGCAGTATTTTATTTGACATGAAATTTCAAAATCACATCTACCTAACGCATGTAGCACAGAAACTAAAGAATGCCGATTGCTAGTTTCTACGCTCCCTCTTCCCAACTTCGTAACTTCCTTCCTCTCCCCCGCACCCTTATATTCCCGCCCGCCCTCCCGGCGTCCTTCCTTCCCTCCTTCCCTCCCTTCCGCCTCCTTCCTTCCCTCCCGCTCACCTTCCTTCCTTGATTCCTTCCCTCCCTCCCACCCATCAGCCCTCCTCCTTCCTTCCTTCCCTCCCTCCCAGCCACCTTGCTTCACTCTCTCCCTCACTCCCACTCTGCTTCCTTCCCCTCCTTCCTATTGCCATCATTCCTCCTCTCCCTCCCTCCCTTCCGCTATCTTTCCTCCTCTCCCTTTTTCGCGCCCTCCATCCCTTCTCTCCCTCCCGCCCTCATTCCTTCAATTCCACCTTCCCGCCCACATCCCTTCCCTCCCTCCCACCCTATCACCTCATTCCCTCCTTCTCTCCCTCCCACCCATCAGCCCTCCTTTCTTACTTCCGTCCTTCCCTCCCACCCATCAGCTCTCCTTTCTTCCTTCCATCCCTCGCAGCCACCTTTCTTCCCTCTGTCCCTCACTCCCACCCTGCTTCCTTCCCCTCCTTCCTATCTTCATCCATCCTTCTCTTCCTCGCTCCCGCCCTCCTTCCTTCCTACTCTCCCTTCCACCCTCATTCCTTCCCACCAACACTTCCGCCCTCGTTGCTTTCCTCTCTCCCACCCTACCGCCTCATTCCCTCCTTCCCTCCTTTCCGCCCGCCCTCATTCCTTCCTTCCCTCCCTCCAGCCCTTCCTCCCGCCCTTCTTACTTCCTTTCTTGCTCCCTTCCTCCTTCCTTCCGCCCTCCTTCCATCCTCCTCTCCGTCCTTCCTTCCTCTACTTTGTAGGTTTATTTCTCTTTCTTTATTTCTCTCTTTCATTATTTATTTCCTAATTTCTCTTTCTTCCTCTCCGTTATTTCTCTTTCCCTCTTTCTTTACTTCTCCCTTTCTCTCTTTCTTTCGCTCTCTCTTTCGCCACTCTTTTTCGCTCTTTCTGTCTTTGTCTTGCCTTTTGCTTTCTTTCTTGATTTCTTTCTTTCCTTCCTTCTTTCCTTTCTTTCGTTGTTTCGTTCTTTCATTCTTTCTTTCCTCCGTTCTTCTCTAGTTCTTTGCTTTCTTCGTTCCTTCCTTCCTTCCTTCCTTTCTTTCTGTCTGTCTTTCTCTCTTTTTGTCTTTGCCCTTCTCTCTCTTTTTCTCATTCTTTCTTTGTTTCTTTGTTTCTTTCTTTCATTTATTTATTTATTTCCCTCTTTCTTTCTCTCTTTCTCTCTCTCTCTTTCTATTTTGCTTTCCTTTGTTCCTTCTTTCCTTCTTTTTCTCTATTTTTTATTTTTTTATTTGTTTCTCCCTCTTTCTTCCTCCCTCCCTCCCTCCCTCCCTCCCTCCCTTTTCTTCGTTCCTTTCTGTCTTTCTGTCTTCGCTTGTGAAGCAACTCTGGACTCATTTATGCTAACCAAAGAAACATACTATTGAGACTCGTAAACGCATGAAAGGCATTCATTATTGTTGA
This sequence comes from Mantis religiosa, assembly GCA_030765055.1. Taxonomy (NCBI): domain Eukaryota; kingdom Metazoa; phylum Arthropoda; class Insecta; order Mantodea; family Mantidae; genus Mantis; species Mantis religiosa. The sequence goes on along the minus strand of CM060947.1, from coordinate 259,678,652 downwards.
CGAAAGGGCACGACTCCACAGGTCACTCCGAACACATGATGTTCGTATTCTCTTGCAACTTAGGGACCTCAGAAAGTAGCGACAAGGTTCGGAGGAAGACTCACCAATACGTGTAATGAAATCTGTTGTACCTATAGCTGTGAGGGGGAGGTGGGCTGAGAGGGTCCTAAGGGAGGCCGAACCTGAAGCCAGACGATAGTAAAAGCAATTAACACGCACAGATTGAAAGTGTCCGAAGTGCCACGCACACACATACTCGGATATATTCTCAGGCATGTATTAATTTCTGAGGCGGAAATTTCAATTCGTTGAATCTCGTACCTCTTGGAAAGGCTTGCCAGGTTTATTTGTCTCTGTAAAGTTCACAGCTTGTCTACAGCTGTAAAGGTGGTATTACTGCGATGTACAAAAGTATGCAGGATATTTCGGAATGGCGTTTCAAACTACACAGACCAATAAAACCGAACAGTTATTTGGCTTCGGCAGAATTACCTCTTTCGGAATGGTTTCGAGAGATCGCTTGCAGTGTACGAAATCGATTTTCTCGGAGGAGGAGGAGCGTCTTCCGTTTTCGCACAGTCAGGTCGGCGCTATTCCCTAAATGAGCACGTAGTCCCTAGAATACCTCCCTGCGGTCCTGGCATCTTCACCATGCACCTCTCCTATTTTCAACTGTTTCTTATAACACTATTTCCCACTCGTCAGCAAATGTTTAACGCATGCGCCTGAATATCAGAAATGAAAGCCGTTATGTTAACACAATTTATTTGCTATTCTTCTTAATCTTATTTTAATTTAGCAATTTATAACTGTCACACACGGTCAGTCGTCATTCATTTTTTATCTCTTGAACTATGAAGAGAATGTCACCTAGACATCCAATTTTAAAACATTTGACTATCACTAAACTCGACTATATCGCTTGTTTATCTTGAAGTAGATAGAGTAATAGATTATTTACTGTGCATATTTCAAAATTTTACAATTTAAAAATTTAGGATTCATTTATTTGTCTTTACCTTGTAGCTACCTTGGCTTACATGACAAACTAGTCGTCTGCTTTGCCAGGTAGCTCTTAAACTCCACGACTCCTTGTTACTTAATTAGCCCCATTCTTCCCCCTTATCTTCCTTTCTTATATTCTTTACATGTATTTGTCTTTACCTTGCTGCTACTTTGGCTTACATGACACCCTGGTTTTCTGCTCTACCTGGTAGCTCTTAACCTCCATGTCTCCTTGCTACTTAATTAGCCCCATTCTTGTCCCTTATCTTCCTTTCTTATATTTTTTTGCATTTATTTGTCTTTACCTTGTTGCTACTTTGGCTTACATGACACCCTGGTTTTCTGCTCTGTCAGGTAGCTCTTAACCTCCGTGCCTCCTTGTTACTTAATTAGTCCCTTTCTTCCCCCTCATCTTTCTTTCTTATATTCTTTACATTTATTTGTTTTTACCTTGTTGCTACCTTGTCTTACTTGACACCCTGGTCTTCTGCTCTGTCAGGTAGTGCGGCATACCCGCATGTCAGATTTCAATTGGTTGATGTTTAATTTTGATTTGGGTTCTAATTGGAGCTATGAGATCTCTTGTTCTTCAGGTGAATGGTTGTAGGAAATGGATTTGTTGTTTGTTGGCTGCTCAGTTGTCTCAATAATACACTGGTTCGTTGCAAAAATTGATTTAATTCTCACTCAATTCGTTGATTCAGATTGATTGGTAGCGGTGACCACCTGTTACTAAACTTTCTAACAGAATTCTCTTAATTCTTTATACGGCGAATACTTTGCTGTTATAAACTTCTTCTGCTGCTTCTCTCACGCTGGTTGCGTTATTCTTGACTTCCCTACATTTCGGACTTAGAAATCTTTGCTCCTTCTCCTTCACGCGCACTAACACGTCTTTCCCCTCGTAGAATGACTGTTGAAGTGATGTTTCGTCTACTCTGCGATTCCGTCCGTACTTTATTCTGATCCCTACTCTAACCCTTATCACATGACCAAAATAACTCACCCTTCTTCCTATTTCTCAAATCTTACATTATTATTGGTTTCTCATTTTATTTCGATTTTTCTTTATTGGTTAGCAAAACTCATCGAACTCATTGACGTTACATCCCACCGTGAGTTGGGTCCCGCCTACCCTGGGCTCTTTGTAACGGTATACATCGTTATCGCCACAGCAAAGTAAATCCTTTTAGGTCTTACGCCTGACCGCATCTTGAAAACCTTATTGTTCCTACACATTTTTGCTTATAGTTCTCAGACGTTGAACCTTTCCTTAAACAAAGAGGCTAACGGTCACCTCTTCCTGTCTCCCCGACTTGTGTTCAGATTTTACAGAAATATTTTCTCTCCCTTACATGGATTCTAGCATGTTAGTTGTCTTAAATTATATTCTTCCCATCTTATTCTTAATTAAACCGCTATTTTAATCATTACTCTAATTTCATTCTAATTTCATATTAATATAACAATATTTTATATTAGTTTAGCAAAGCATTTTCATTAATTTATTTTCTTTTTTAATTCTCGTGATTTCAATTAATTCGCCACCTCCTAATCGCTGTCTGATACTGCGGTTACATAATGCCCGTTTGACAAAAATGAAATACCCATTATTTAAATTTTGTCAAACCCCCGTCATGACATTTCCTCCTTATATCTTATAATTTCTCATTCCCTACTCGAAACATTTTTCGGTGGTCACCGTTTCCCTCATCTTCATCAGTGTGTTACTTTATACACATAGAATGGTCAATATGGTACATCATATACATAGAATTATAGATATGATACATAACGTACATAGACAAGTACACTGTCGTATATGTGGTTATTACCCTATATACAAATAACATTCGTGATACCTCAACTATATATACACTTCACTGAATTATCCTTGTCTCACTTGACATCAACTTGATTTTACCTTATTACATTCCTTAAGTACTACATTAATGTTACTATATTACAGTTTACAATATTACATTTTACATTCAATGATTTTTTTTTTTTTAATATTATTATATTAACTTATTGGGACGTTTCTTTATCTTTCAGTCCTTCACCGTAAGAACATTCGTCCTCACATTATAGGTTGCGTAATGATGTCCAAATATGGTTACCTCTACCTGCACTCAGTTGTCTACCCGTAATCAGGTGTTTCGTTTACCTGACAGTAAACATTGGTAGTTCATTGTCTTGTCTTTCCACTTCACTTTTCACTCTAAACTTTCTTTCACTTTGTCACGCCTAAGTCTGTGACCTTTACAATAACAACATAGCCTTTTGGCACATGAATACATCAGTACTTATACTATATTTACATTTCACACATTATGTTTTAAAGATCTTTCTAACATGTTCGTTAGCTGTGGTTATTCTTATTACATTATCATTTTTGTTTGTGCACAGGAATTTTGGAACTTGCAACTCCCACGCAGTGTTTGAATTTCAAACGAAAACGTTATCCGTACTAATTATATAACTTTTACTTGGTATTCTTTACATCTTCGTATATATAATTTCAATCACATTTACACAGGTGATTCTTGGGTCTGCTCTGTACTGTTTACAACGTTTTTCTGACGATATGGCCTTATTAGGGAGATGTTATATCTGCCTATCGGTTTACCATTTCTTGGGTGTGATAGAGCATACGCTCTGTCACCAAATATTTTCTCAATCCGGTATGGGCCTTTCCATAGCATATATAGCTTTCTAGTCTTTTTTCCTAACAAATCTGACTTGTCGAACGATTTCACTAGAACTAAGTCGCCGACCTTTGGTTCCCAATTCTTCTTATACCGCATTTTCTTTGCGTTTCTTTTCTCTACTTTTTCCATTATTCTTTTAACAGCATTTTGGATCCGTTCTCGATCTGTCTCGGTCGTCACTTGGATACTTTCCGGAACACCCTCTATTATTGGTTCCGGTGTTAAATTCCTATGCAATTGGATAGGAGCATATCCTGTGGTTAAATTGACTGAATTATTGAATATAAACTCAATATAGTTGATGTGGTCTGGCCAGGTAGTCTGTTTCAATGAGCAAAGGACTCGGAGATGAACACCTAGGTCTTTCATTACGCGCTCGCTTGGATTAGAGCACGGATGGTACGACGTTGTATTATAGATGCGAATTCCGGCATCCTGAACGGTGTGCACTTATATTTGAATGGGGGAACATCATGTATCTCGAATTCATACTCAAAATCATTATAGGTCCCAGTGTGTTCCGAAAATACATTTCTGTGTTTACATAAAATGTTATAAAAAATCTCTTTTTGGTGGTCGTTAAGTAGGTTCGAGTTTGCTACTGTTTCTCTTATTCTATAGGTCATGTTTACATTATTTTCGACTACCTGGAAATCATCTGGTAGGGTAATTATCTCCTGTTCACATGCTTCTGTCTGCCCAAGTCCGTATGACGTCATCTCTAAAAGCCCTTCTTCTGCCGCTACGTACACTTCTTTATCATAGTTTCCCATCTCTTCTGCTTCTAATGGATTCATCTTAACTAGCTCCATCCCTCCTATTCGTATAAATTCTACAAAAAATGTTTCTCCATCTATTTCTTTTTCTTCATCTGTCAATCTTATCTCATTTTCTGCTTCCCTTGAGCTAAACGGAACTTTAACTATGACGTCTTTAATTTTGATTTCCAAGGCTTCCATTTGATAATTCAACTTAGCTTGAAGCGCATACAACACGTCATTACCCATAATAATGTCTACAGATAGCCTATTAATAACAAAACATACAAATTCTATTGTATCCTCCCCAATGGTGACTTTCAAAAGCATTTGTGTATTAATCTTTTGTTTGGCGCGACCTACCGCCAGAGTACAATATGCACTTTTCACGGGCAATGTTTGCAATTTCATTCCATTGTTTTTTTAAGTGATAAAAGAATGCTTGACTTATAGCTGAAACTGAGGATCCTGAATCTATGGTAATGTGCCATTTTTCTTTGTTTATTATTGCAGCAATTCGTGGAGCATCTCTCACTTCTTGTAATTCTGTTAAGTGATTGTTTATTTGAGTACCGTTTTCTATTTCTGTTTCTGTTTTATTTTGTACCACCCTACTCAGAGCTGTGTCCCTGTTCAAATTAAGAACTAGCGTGTTCATCCGGGTCCGATGCGGGACGTCTTCTATCGCACCCTGGATTCGTTTCCCGTATGCTGTGTCGTCTCTGGCCTTTCATCTACCTCGGGCGCCGCGTCCCTCGGTGTGGGTGGAGGAGAACGCACCCATTCTCTTGAGAGAAGTTGATTCCTCTGTCTTACTTCAGGTCTGTCTGTATTGTTCTCTCTACCAGCGTCGCGTGGTTGATACTGTCTATTAGCTTCTGGTAGTCGGAACGTCGGTCTTGCATTCCCTCTTCGAAGAAATGGGGGGTGACCCCTATTTCCATTCCTAGTTACATGTACATACCTCATCGGGAAATTATATGAATTTGAATTTGGTGGTCCCTGTCTCCCTCTATTGTTGTTAGGGAATTCCCTCGGGACGTGGGCATCGTATCTTTGACGAGTAGCCATATGGTTCGTGTTAAAATTTCGGGGATTGTGTGCCCTTTCCCCGTCATGATTATTATTATTCCACGGTCTGTGTGGATTTCTCACGGGCATTCGATTCTCATGTCTATTTTGTGAGCTTTGCGTCCCAACGCTTTGTAAAGCTGTTAACAATGTAATTGCCTCTCTCAATGTCTGAGGTCTTGCTACCACCATGTGATTTCTAATGTTCTCAGGAAGGTGGGGAGTGAGAAGAGAAATCAGTTCGGCTTCCTGTAATGGAGGTTGTAGATATTTACTCATTTGCGAATATCTCAGGAAATAATCAGTAATAGACTCTCCATTATTACCTTGGTATCGGCCATTTGTTATTTGATTCCTTACTTGGTATTGGACATTGGCGTTCCAATACTTTTCTAGGAAAGCTGTTTTGAACAACTCGTAGCTGCATCCTTCTCCCACAGTTACTCGTAGCCAATTAAGTTCGGCAGATTCTAACGCCCTTTGAACTATTATCATTTTATATTGCTCGGGTACACCTCTGATGACAAAATACTTTTCTAAGTCGGCCAAAAATTGTACTGCGTTGTCATTGCGACAATTAAATTTCGGGAGGGGCAATTCGCTTAGAAAATTCATGTGCACTGCTGGATACATATTTACGTTTTGCATATTTATTTCGCTATTATTGCTGCTTTGAGGAGAGACAGAAGGGGCGCTAACCTGTTCGTTCTGCCTCTCTCCATTGTGTGTATGTATAGTACAATTGGAACTCTCAGGTACCTGCCCTTGCTGTCGCAGCTGGAAGCCAGTTACGGTATCTCTGATTTGAGATATCTCGCTTACTGTTTCCCTCAACATTTGTGTATTCTCTGATTGAATATTTGTTACACGTGCTACCTTTTCTTTTAACTTCTCCATGTCAGCTGCTATACTATTGTTTACAGTGTCAAACCGGTCATTTATCTCTTGTACAAAAGTTACCTGTGTCGTGGTCAGTTCGTCTAATCTTATTCTTTCCTTATTAATTTGCTCCCCTATTCTATTTTCTACTCCTGCAACGAGAGATTTGGTGGCTTCTAGGTCACTTCTTATAGTACCTACTTCTCGCTGCAGGGCCTCTTTTACAGATTGGATTTCCCCTGTTATTCCTTGAATTCTGACAGTGATTCTAGTTTCTGTTTCTTTCCCTTGGCTTGTAATTTGACTTACTAATTTAGCTTCTAGTGTTTGGTTCTGTCCTACTAATTTAGCTTCTAGTGTTTGGTTCTGTTCTACTAATTTAGCTTCTAGTGATTGACTCTGTTCTACTAATTTAGTCTCTAGTGATTGGTTCTGTACTACTAATTTAGCCTCTAGTGATTGGTTCTGTTCTACTAATTTAGCCTCGAGTGATTTGTCCATAGCTTCTAGTGTTTGGTTCTGTTCTACTAATTTAGCTTCTAGTGATTGGTTCTGTTCTACTAATTTAGTCTCTAGTGATTGGTTCTGTTCTACTAATTTAGCCTCTAGTGATTGGTTCTGTTCTACGAATTTAGTCTCTAGTGATTGGCTCTGAATAGTAATTTGCGCCATGAGTTTCTGGAACATCTCTTGTAGATTTTCCATTACCCCAGGATTGTCACTTCTATTTACATTTAAGCTACTTACACCATTTACACCCTCATCTACTGATCCTATAACACTGCTTTCCATTATCTCTTCATTAACAACTTCCAACTCTTTCTCTGTCTCCATAATTATTTGTTCCCCAGAATTTTCCATTTTAAATTTATTCTGTACGATCTTCTTATTTCTCAAAAGCATTGAATTTCCCCTTTAAATATTCTAATTTCCCTTCCAAAATACTTATTACTAAGACATTACATAGATATTGCTTTCACTGAAAGATATTATATTTACAAGAAATATAAATTGAGTATGTGTAACTCACAGTTCTGTTGTACGGCTGTGGTGTTTATGTGATGTCTTTACCAATTTTTGTCGTGCTGCTCGTCGTCTAGTAGGCTCAGTTGATGTCGAAAGAACTTGAACTTCTCTCTTGGTTGGGGGAAAATTCTATGTAGTTGTTTTTGCCGTCTTCTTCGTAGTCTCTGCTGTCCTCATCGTAGTTGTCGTCGTCGGTCTTCTCACTTCTCCTCGTAGTCGTCCTTCGTCGTCGTTCTTCTCACTTCTCCTCGTAGTCGTCCTTCGTCGTCGTTCTTCTCACTTCTCCTTGTAGTCGTCCTTCGTCGTTACATTTCACCCATTTCCTACAATTCGAAGCCCCAACGTGTCGGCGCCATTATGCGGCATACCCGCATGTCAGATTTCAATTGGTTGATGTTTAATTTTGATTTGGGTTCTAATTGGAGCTATGAGATCTCTTGTTCTTCAGGTGAATGGTTGTAGGAAATGGATTTGTTGTTTGTTGGCTGCTCAGTTGTCTCAATAATACACTGGTTCGTTGCAAAAATTGATTTAATTCTCACTCAATTCGTTGATTCAAATTGATTGGTAGCGGTGACCACCTGTTACTAAACTTTCTAACAGAATTCTCTTAATTCTTTATACGGCGAATACTTTGCTGTTATAAACTTCTTCTGCTGCTTCTCTCACGCTGGTTGCGTTATTCTTGACTTCCCTACATTTCGGACTTAGAAATCTTTGCTCCTTCTCCTTCACGCGCACTAACACGTCTTTCCCCTCGTAGAATGACTGTTGAAGTGATGTTTCGTCTACTCTGCGATTCCGTCCGTACTTTATTCTGATCCCTACTCTAACCCTTATCACATGACCAAAATAACTCACCCTTCTTCCTATTTCTCAAATCTTACATTATTATTGGTTTCTCATTTTATTTCGATTTTTCTTTATTGGTTAGCAAAACTCATCGAACTCATTGACGTTACATCCCACCGTGAGTTGGGTCCCGCCTACCCTGGGCTCTTTGTAACGGTATACATCGTTATCGCCACAGCAAAGTAAATCCTTTTAGGTCTTACGCCTGACCGCATCTTGAAAACCTTATTGTTCCTACACATTTTTGCTTATAGTTCTCAGACGTTGAACCTTTCCTTAAACAAAGAGGCTAACGGTCACCTCTTCCTGTCTCCCCGACTTGTGTTCAGATTTTACAGAAATATTTTCTCTCCCTTACATGGATTCTAGCATGTTAGTTGTCTTAAATTATATTCTTCCCATCTTATTCTTAATTAAACCGCTATTTTAATCATTACTCTAATTTCATTCTAATTTCATATTAATATAACAATATTTTATATTAGTTTAGCAAAGCATTTTCATTAATTTATTTTCTTTTTTAATTCTCGTGATTTCAATTAATTCGCCACCTCCTAATCGCTGTCTGATACTGCGGTTACAGTAGCTCTTAACCTCCATGTCTCCTTTTTACTTAATTAGTCCCTTTCTTCCCCCTCATCTTTCTTTCTTATATTCTTTACATTTATTTGTTTTTACCTTGTTACTACCTTGTCTTACATGACACCCTGGTCTTCTGCTCTGTCAGGTAGCTCTTAACCTCCATGCCTCCTTGTTACTTAATTAGTCCCTTTCTTCCCCCTCATCTTTCTTTCTTATATTCTTTACATTTATTTGTCTTTACCTTGTTGCTACTTTGGCTTACATGACACCCTGGTTTTCTGCTCTGTCAGGTAGCTCTTAACCTCCATGCCTCCTTGTTACTTAATTAGTCCCTTTCTTCCCCCTCATCTTTCTTTCTTATATTCTTTACATTTATTTGTTTTTACCTTGTTGCTACCTTGGCTTACATGACACCCTGGTCTTCTGCTCTGTCAGGTAGCTCTTAACCTCCATGTCTCCTTTTTACTTAATGAGCCCCTTTATTCCCCCTCATTTACCTTTCTTATATTCTTTACATTTAACGTCTTGACCTTGTTTTACGTGACACCCTGGTCTTCTGCTCTGCCAGATAGCTCTTAACCTCCATGCCTCCTTGTGACTTAATTACCCCCATTCTTCCCCATATCGTCCTTATATTCTTACATTTGTTGTCCATTTTTGTTTTCGTTTCTGCAAGAACTCCCCAATACTTTTTACGTTCTTTTCCTCCCTTCCCGTTAACATATTTATATCTACTATCTTTTTCTGTACTTTCTCCCATTTTTCCTCCCAGACCTTTTTACTCCACATTACCACGTCCTCGTAGTCTGTTACATAGTGTTCTATGCTTCCTTTTCGCCCACACAATTTACAAATTCCCTTTTCCCTACCTCTTATCCCTCTTAGAAATATTGCTCCTGTTCTCATCCATTCTAACCCTTCTCTCTCTTGCCTATTGCACTAATCTACATATGCTTCTCGTCCCCAATTTTTGTTTATTTGCTTGTAAAATTGTAATGATGTCATATTTTTTAGACTTCCAATATTTCCTGTCTTTCTATATCTTCCATTCTGCATTTTACCAATTTACTCACATCGCTTGTATTCCTTTCCTCTAATCTCCATATATCTCCCTTTCCTATTTTTCTATAATTCGTACTATATCTGCCCAGCTATTTGAGCTCTCTAACCTTTTTTGCTGTCTCATGCATAATTTCATAACTTCCCCTTCCTATTTAGCCAAACACTTATACCAAAATACTATTATTCTTTCCATTGTTATTCCATTTCTTCTTGTCTTTCCTAATTCTACTAAAGCTAGTTCCCTAGGTGCTGATCTTGGTAAGTCTAGTAGCTCTTTACAAAACCTTCCGTAGTTTTGGTACACCGTTTTGTTTACCTCTGTGCTGCCAAAGATCTCCACTGCATATAACATTTTGGATTCAACTAGTTATTCATACATTCTTTCTAACCGCTTGGCTGTCATTTCTGGCTTATATTTACATATTCTTATCCCATTCATTGCCCCACTTCCTTTTGCTACCGAAATGTATGCTATATATGTGACGACCTGATCTTAGTTTGTGAATATTAAAGAACACGTGGTCAGGTCGAACATGGGAGCAAACACTCAGAGCAGGACTACATGCCTTAGCGAGAGTTTGGGGTTTTTCTATAAAGGTTTCATTTCTACAAAGGTAGGGTAAGGCTAATTAAATGAGGAATTCACTTAATAGGAGTATTAGCTACAACAAGCAGATTACAAAGTCGGTCATAACGGCCATTTACCTGTCCAGAAGTGGAGTCATCTACACATGTTGCTCAACCAAGAGTTAGTTTAAGAGAGAGCGTCTATCGCTTAAAGATTATTCATCTAGTTTATAAAGGAGGGGAGGCAGTGACGTCACACCTACTACTTGAGTCACCAGAGTGTAATTAATAATCATTTGTGACATCTCTGCCTCGCTTCTCCAAAGATCAAGGCGCCGGGTAAAGATCCCGGTACCTCTTGAGTAGTGCTTAAAAAAAACTTTGGTGGGGCATCTAATTCAGTGGGGTTGTGTTGTGACAGTGATTTTTTTATTTTGTGGCTAAACTATCAAAATAACACTTGTATACTGGGGACTCCACCGTTATAATCAGTGCTATTTTTAAAAGAATAATAATAAGGAAGCTACCGCAATCTGTTTATTTATGCATATTCCCTTCATTTTAAAATTTGTATGAACCCAAATAATGGAGATGTTAATCTTATATTCAAGAAGGTGGCATGATTCTTTATATTCTTTTACAGATAACATAGATTTTAAATGTATATATCTGTGAACAAAACAGACGTCTTTTTTAACAAGAAGAAACAAGATTATATTAGACAAAATGTAATGTAATACTATTTCAACATTAATTTAATACTATCTTAAGATCAATGTATCCATTTAAAAGCTTAACTGGATATACTTAAATGGCGTGTTTTAACAATACCAGATATCCCTTATGAAGAATTTTTATCTCCAGATTTTGTCATAGAAATTTATGAACCATTTATTAAAACTGTAAAGCTGTGCACGGAATATTTCAGTTGCACATTTGTTTGCTATGTTAGTATATGTATAGTATTCAACTGAAGTCAGTAAAGGGGATCTTGGAGAAATCCAAATCAGACTGACTACCAGAGGAGAAGCTTTAAATCTTCGTTTTCCTTTCTGAAAGACAACAAACGTAAACTGCAAAACTTAGGAGTTCTTATATTCATATTATATCCTCTACCCATTATGAAACAAATTTCATACACTTTCTGTAGCACTTTCTTATTAATTTTATCTACTTAATATGAATCCAGACGAATGATTCCAGAGCAGACGTCACTGTATATTTCCTAGTCGTCTTTCAATCCAACATTATGTCCGCCTGTGTTGCAGCGTGATAGCGTGTCTGCTTCGCCTACAAAAAGCACTAAGTCACAATCTCGGTGGTAAGGTTTTTCCCGGTCTTTTCACTTATCCCTTACATGAATGTGCAATAACTCTAAGCTCTATGTACCCTGTACTTATTTGAACAACATTTCTTTCATCCTCTGATATGACTTAACGTTGGAGGTTTTTTCTTATCCTGAAAGATGAATGTCTGGTAACTCTAAGCTCTATGTACCCTGTACTCATTTGAACATAATTTCATTCATCGTCGGATATGACTTAACGTTGAAGGTTTTCTCTTATCTTGAGAAATGAAATGAAATGTGTAGTGTTTAACGCCCGCTTTTACTACATACGGCACCAAGCGGTGACACTGATGATACACGAGATGAAGATGCAGCATCGGTGGAATGAGATGGCGGGGGAAACCGGAGATCCCGGAGGAAACCCGCCCCAGCGCCGTGTTGTCCAGCACAAATCTCACTTTGCGGTCGCCTGGGATCGAACGCGGCTTGCCTTGGTGAGAGCCAAGCGGTCCAACTACTGAGCCACGGCGCGGCCTCTTATTCTGAGAGATGAATGTCTGCTAACTCTAAGCTCTATGAACCCTGTACCTATTTGGACATCATTCCATTCATTGTCCGATATAACTTAACGTTGGAGGTTTTCTCTTATACTAAAACTGAATGTCCAGTAAACCTAAGCTCTAGGAAACCTGTACTCATTTGAACATTATTTCATTCATCGTCCGATATGACTTAACGTTGGAGGTTTTCCTTATCCTAAAAGATGAATGTGTGGTAACTCTAAGCTCTACGTACCCTGAACTCATTTGAACATCATTTCATTCATCGTCCGATATGACTTAACGTTGGAGGTTTTCTCTTATCCGGAAATATGAATATCTGGTAACTAAGCTCTATGGACCCTGGACACTTTTGGATGTCATTTCATTCATCGTCCGATGCGAGTTAAAGTTGGAGAACATACATTTAATAAAAAAGTAAAAGCTCTGAAAGAATAATAAATACATTTTTAAAGTGTTTGTTTCATTTTTCAACAAGAAGATAAAATAACAAATGCTTTTTAGGAATTGGTTTTGGAAGAATTTGCAGATGAATTGGTGTAAATGCATTTCCTATTGACACATAAATCTCCATTACCTTCGAGGAAGGTGAGTTTATTTTCTGTCTTCCGTTACTCATACACAGAATACACGCTCTGTTTCATGACGTCACGTAGGTAATAGAAAACAATCACATAACGACATGCAGGAAGCAACTGGACCATATGAGACGATCTAGAGGAAAGGGCCGTTTTTGATATAACGAGAGATGGTTTGTGCACTTTCTCCGAGATATTCCAGGCATTTTGTCTCAACGGCCCCATACAAAGCTGGGAATTTCCATCGTGAATGCCTCGTAGCATCAAATGAAACAACCCCAAACGGTTCTCCTCCACGTCAATTTTCTTCTTCTACTGTCACATTATGCATAAGCAGCAGATGGGAACCCCTGTTCCCTTTATGATGTTTAGTTTGGAGGTTATTAGCATTTAGTAAACAGGTGGCTCTGGTTTATTTATTCATTTAAATTTACATCTTGCAAATTTGTCATATCGGGTGATCAATATATATAGTACAAATGTGAAATGTGTAGTGTCTAACGTCCGCTTTTTCCTACATACGGTACCGCAGGCGGTGACACTGGTGATATATTATATGAAGATGGAGCACCGGTGGAATGAGATGGCAGGGGAAACCGGAGGTCCCGGAGAAAACCCGTCCCAGCGCCGTGTTGTCCATCACCAATCTGCGGTCGCCTAGGATCGAACCCGGGCCGCCTTGGTGAGAGCCAAGCGGCCTAACCACTGAGCCACGGCGTGGCCCAAATGAGTACAGGGTATATAGAGTTAGAGTTAACAGACATACATCTTTCAGGATAGCCCGCCTCGGTAGCCTGGTGGTCCCGAGTTCGATTCTCGGTCAGGGTGAATTACTTGGGTAAGGTTTTTTCCGGAGTTTTCCCTTATCCTGAAAGACGAATGTCGGGCAACTCTAAGCTCTGTGGACCCTGGACACATTTGAGCATCATTTCACCCATTCCATTCATCGTCCGATGTGATTTAACGCTGGAAGACGTTGCTTACAAAAGGAAAAAAAAAATCCTTCACTACAAGAGAAAACCTACAACATTACGTCATATCGAACAGTGAATGAAATGATGAAAGATATATTTTAACTTTCCTGGGAACGTCCTCCGAAATTCTGCTTAATGTGGATGACCTTTGTGTAACTGGTAAACTGTAAGAGGTATAAGAATTCTGTTACACGCAGATGTAGATCCTGCTAAAGCACCAATTTATGTCAGAAATACATTTTTTGTGGAATGAACCATTTCCGAGGTATTCCTTTTCATTAGTCTCATTTTTTCCAGTAATTTTGCTTTTCTCAAATAGGTTACCGCCTTTTTTTTAATCCCTTGCACATACTAAGGGAACGTCATTTGAAATGCGTCAGCTAGACAACCAGTTTTAGAACATTTGACTATCACTCAAATTCTACAGCATTCCCTTGTAACTACAATAAGATAATGTTTATCTTGAAGTAGATAGAGCAAAAGGTGTTTGTACAAGAGTAGAGAAAGTCATGTATATAAAACATTTGACTGTCACTTAAAGTCTACTGTACTCCCTTGTAACTACAATAAGATAATGATTATATTGAAGTAGATAGAGGAATAAGTGCTTGTACAAGGGTAGAGAAAGTCATGTATATAAAACATTTGACTATCACTTAAAGTCTACTGTATTCCCTTGTAACTACAATAACATAATGTTTATCTTGAAGTAGATAGAGAAATTAGTGTTTGTAGAAAGGCAGAGAAAGTCATGTATATAAAACATTTGACTATCACTTAAAGTCTACTGTATTCCCTTGTAACTACAATAAGATAATGTTTATCTTGAAGTTGATAGAGCAATACGTGTTTGTTCAAGAGTAGAGAAAGTCATGTATATAAAACATTTGACTCTCACTTAAAGTCTACAGTATTCCCTTGTAACTACAATAAGATAATGTTTATCTTGAAGTTGATAGAGCAATACGTGTTTGTTCAAGAGTAGAGAAAGTCATGTATATAAAACATTTGACTATCACTTAAAGTCTACTGTCTTCTCTTGTAACTACAATAAGATAATGTTTATCTTGAAGTAGATAGAGCAATAAGTGTTTGTACAAGGGTAGAAAAAGTCATGTATATAAAACATTTGACTATCACTTGAAGTCTACTGTATTCCCTTGTAACTACAATAAGATAATGTTTATCTTGAAGTAGATAGAGCAATAAGTGTTTGTACAAGGGTAGAAAAAGTCATGTATATAAAACATTTGACTATCACTTGAAGTCTACTGTATCCCCTTGTAACTACAATAAGATAATGTTTATCTTGAAGTAGATAGAGGAATTAGTGTTTGTACAAGAGTAGAGAAAGTCATGTATTTAAAACATTTGACTATCACTTAAAGTCTACTGTATCCCCTTGTAACTACAATAACATAATGTTTATCTTGAAGTAGATAGAGGAATTAGTGTTTGTATAAGAGCAGAGAAAGTCATGTATATAAAACCTTTGACTATCACTTAAAGTCTACTGTATTCCCTTGTAACTACAATAAGATAATGTTTATCTTGAAAAAGATAGAGCAATAAGTGTTTGTACAAGAGTAGAGAAAGTCATGTATATAAAACATTTGACTATCACTTAAAGTCTACTGTATTCCCCTTTAACTACAATAAGATAATGTTTATCTTGAAGTAGATAGAGCAATAAGTGTTTGTACAAGAGTAGAGAAAGTCCTGTGAGTGCAGTACATACGAAATACGAAATAAACGATTCCAACGATTGCCAACTAAACATTAGCAGTAATTTCTGCGCTGTGTGAATCATCTCTCGGTGATATTTCAAACATTATGCTACATGCATATTCAAACCGTGTTTGTTGTAGCTCTACGGAACAGCGATTCGTAAACTGTAACATAAACGGAACGCAACGCAACCTCCCGCACGAGCGAGAGATGCTTGTGTCCCCATTTGAATACTAGAGGATTCAAGCGATGCTGTAACTTTATGTGTTTATGTCAAAATTATTGACTGAAAGGACATATAACTGTGTAAAGCGGATGCAGATGTAAAATTGTAATAAATAAGTAGTTTACTTACAATTTTGTCAGTAGAAAGGTTTGTAAACCATGGAAATTAGGCATCTTTGCGAATTCAGTCCATGGCCGAGGGTTCCAAGAGCTCAGAAGTAAGATGCTTACAATTAAAAACGTACATTAGTTCTGAAAATGATGAAGTTACAAAGTGATATAATGTTTCAATTAGGAAAGCGAAGCTAAATCTCTCCATAACTATATGTGTGCAAGTTAATTAAGCGAAATTTCTTTATGGATTACGAGGTTGTCCATAAAGTTTCGACATAATAAAGATAAATGACATTATTTACATTTTTCCCGCATAGTCTCCTTGTTACTCTATACACATCTCCCAGCGATGCTACCATCTCTGTAACCCGTCCAAACAGTACTCGGCGTTTTTCAACATAGTCTCCTTGTAACTCTACACACTTCTCCCAGCGATGTTCCAATCTCTGTAACACTTCCAAATATTACTCGGCGTTTTTCAACATAGTCTCCTTGTAACTCTACACACTTCTCCCAGCGATGTTCCAATCTCTGTAACACTTCCAAATATTACTCGGCGTTTTTCAACATAGTCTCCTTGTAACTCTACACACTTCTCCCAGCGATGTTCTCATCTCTGTAACACGTCCAAATAGTACTCGGCGTTTTTCAACATAGTCTCCTTGTAACTCTACACACCTCTCCCAGCGATGTTCCCATCTCTGTAACCCGTCCAAATAGTACTCGGCCCTTTTCAACCTAGTCACCTTGTAACTCCACACACTTCTCCCAGCGATGTTCCCATCTCTGTAACACGTCCAAATAGTACTCGACGTTTTTCAACATAGTCTCCTTGTAACTCTACACACTTCTGCCAGCGATGTTCCCATCTCTGTAACACGTCCAAATAGTGCTCGGCGTTTTTCAACATAGTCTCCTTGTAACTCTACACAAATCTCCCAGCGATGTTCTCATCTCTGTAACCCGTCCAAATAGTACTCGGCCCTTTTCAACCTAAACTCCTTGTAACTCTACACACTTCTCCCAGCGATGCTCCCATCTCTGTAACCCTCCAAATAGTACTCGGCCCTTTTCAACCTAGTCACCTTGTAACTCCACACACTTCTCCCAGCGATGTTCCCATCTCTGTAACACGTCCAAATAGTACTCGACGTTTTTCAACATAGTCTCCTTGTAACTCTACACACTTCTCCCAGCGATGTTCTCATCTCTGTAACCCGTCCAAATAGTACTCGGCCCTTTTCAACCTAGTCTCCTTGTAACTCTACACACTTCTCCCAGCGATGCTCCCATTTCTGTAACCCCCCAAATAGTACTCGGCCCTTTTCAACCTAGTCTCCTTGTAACTCCACACACTTCTCCCAGCGATGTTCCCATCTCTGTAACACGTCCAAATAGTACTCGGCGTTTTTCAACATAGTCTCCTTGTAACTCTACACACTTCTCCCAGCGATGTTCCAATCTCTGTAACACGACCAAATATTACTCGGCGTTTTTCAACATAGTCTCCTTGTAACTCTACACACTTCTCCCAGCGATGTTCCCATCTCTGTAACACGTCCAAATAGTACTCGGCGTCTTTCAACATAGTCTCCTTGTAACTCTACACAAATCTCCCAGCGATGTTCTCATCCCTGTAACCCGTCCAAATAGTACTCGACGTTTTTCAACATAGTCTCCTTGTAACTCTACACACTTCTCCCAGCGATGTTCTCATCTCTGTAACCCGTCCAAATAGTACTCGGCCCTTTTCAACCTAAACTCCTTGTAACTCTACACACTTCTCCCAGCGATGCTCCCATCTCTGTAACCCTCCAAATAGTACTCGGCCCTTTTCAACCTAGTCTCCTTGTAACTCCACACACTTCTCCCAGCGATGTTCCCATCTCTGTAACACGTCCAAATAGTACTCGACGTTTTTCAACATAGTCTCCTTGTAACTCTACACACTTCTCCCAGCGATGTTCCCATCTCTGTAACACGTCCAAATAGTACTCGTCGTTTTTCAACATAGTCTCCTTGTAACTCTACACACTTCTCCCAGCGATGTTCCCATCTCTGTAACACGTCCAAATATTACTCGGCGTTTTTCAACATAGTCTCCTTGTAACTCTACACACTTCTCCCAGCGATGTTCCCATCTCTGTAACACGTCCAAATAGTACTCGGCGTTTTTCAACATAGTCTCCTTGTAACTCTACACAATTCTCCCAGCGATGTTCTCATCTCTGTAACCCGTCCAAATAGTACTCGACGTTTTTCAACATAGTCTCCTTGTAACTCTACACACTTCTCCCAGCAATGTTCTCATCTCTGTAACCCGTCCAAATAGTACTCGGCCCTTTTCAACCTAGTCTCCTTGTAACTCTACACACTTCTCCCAGCGATGCTCCCATTTCTGTAACCCCCCAAATAGTACTCGGCCCTTTTCAACCTAGTCTCCTTGTAACTCCACAC
The DNA here is from genome assembly GCA_030765055.1 of Mantis religiosa. Classification (NCBI taxonomy): domain Eukaryota; kingdom Metazoa; phylum Arthropoda; class Insecta; order Mantodea; family Mantidae; genus Mantis; species Mantis religiosa. Next base: position 259,660,215 of record CM060947.1, on the reverse strand, counting down.
ACTTCTCCCAGCGATGTTCCCATCTCTGTAACACGTCCAAATAGTACTCGACGTTTTTCAACATAGTCTCCTTGTAACTCTACACAATTCTCCCAGCGATGTTCTCATCTCTGGTACCCGTCCAAATAGTACTCGGGGTTTTACAACATAGTCTCCTTGTAACTCCACACACTTCTCCCAGCGATATTCCCATCTCTGTAACCCGTCCAAATAGTACTCGGCGTTTTTCTACATAGTCTCCTTGTAACTCTACACACTTCTACCAGCGATGTTCACAACTCTGTAACACGTCCAAATAGTACTCGGCGTTTTTCAACATAGTCTCCTTGTAACTCTACACACTTCTACCAGCGATGTTCACAACTCTGTAACACGTCCAAATAGTACTCGGCGTTTTTCAACATAGTCTCCTTGTAACTCTACACACTTCTACCAGCGATGTTCACAACTCTGTAACCCGTCCAAATAGTACTCAATGTTTTTCCTCTGTAAAATAATTGTTCCCGAATGTGATTTCCTCTTCATTTGACGAAACTCTGTCCTCGGAGCGCAATTATGAGATGAGGTAACAAAAAGAGGTCGCTTGGTTCTAGATCTGGTGAGTCAAGCACTTCAAACCGTAATTCGTGGATTTTCGCCATTGCAACCGCTGAGGTGTGAGACGGTGCGTTATTTTGGTGAAAAAGGATTTCCTTTTTCTGCAAAGTTACGCAAGTTCTGACTTCAGCTTATCAATTAATGATGGGTGGTCCGCCCCTGTATTTTTTTTTTTTTTTTTCCTTTTTGGTGATAATCGATTAAAATAACTCCACGAGTATACCAAAAATACACTCGACATCACTTTCCCAGCCGAAAAAAAAATAGGTTTGGCTGCTTTTGGAGACGGTTTCTACTTTACAGTCCACTGCTTGGACTGTAGTTTTCTTTCGGGGGTATAAGGCTATATCCAGGTTTGCGCTACAGTAACTAATCGTCGCCAAAACTCGGATTTATTGCATCTAAACTGCGCCAAAAGAGCGTTGAAAATGTTCATTCGAAGATGCTTTTGGTCAGCAAACGCGGCACCCAACGCGCGGATGTTGCCTCATGTCTACATGTTGATTTAATATGTGACAAGCACGTTCTTTTGACATGTTCATAGCCTTTGCTATCTGTCTCACTCTAATTCGGCGGTCCTCTAGCAACATTTGTTGGACTTTAAGAATGTTTTTGTCGGTAGTTGCAGTTTTTGTACGTTCTGAACGTGTATCTTCTCCCAAGCTCTTACGGCCACGTTTAAAACCAGCTGCCCAAAATTTCACTGTGCTAATGATGCTGCAGAGTCCCCATACAGAGAGTCCAGCTCATCTTTCATATTCGTAGGCGTGTTGCCTTTCAAAAACAAATATTTAATGACAGCTGGATACTGGATTTTGTCCATTTTCATAAAAACACTTACACAAACTTGCTCAAACGGCTGTTACATAACAACTAAGCGTCCAATATGGCTTAAACTTGTTGAGTAGTGGTCAACAGATGAACAAGGAAATTCACTAGGTTTTACTTATATGTGCTGCCATCTTCAGGTTGAGATCGGAACCTTTTTAGAGCATCCTAAGTCTCAAATAGAGGGATGGAAAGCAGTAGAGAATGTAGTGAATGTCATGTATATAGAACACTGACTAGAGTCTACTGTATTTCCTTGTAACTTCATTAAGATAATGATTATCTTGAGGTGACAGAGGAGCAAGTGTTTTTAAGAATAGCTTTCGTATGCACCAGTTCACTTATTTACCATAGTCATGTAATGTAAAAATGTAGTCTTACGGAACAGCTATGAAAGAAGTTATTTATATTAAAACGGACTTGAGTGCATAGCCAAACGATACTGACATACCAGTCTATTGTTGTTTTGAGTCGAAAGGAAAGAAAAACGCACGCATTGGACCAAGAGCTAAGAAAGTTGTGGAATCCATAAAGGTAATATGCGCTTCTGAATATATTAGTCTCCATTGTCAGGAGTAAACATTGAAATGCATAGAGGAAATATATGAAAGGAAGTGAGTAAGCGATAAATTCTAGGGGTGTAGAAAATCGCAGAGGGATACATTTGGTTGCATGTGAAATTAGATCCCGTCCACTCAGTGTTCGCTTTAGGTGGTGCAAAAATATATGTAACCTCTTAATTGTTTAAAGAACTGGTCTAGTGAGTGTATTAAATTTAATAGTAAAGGATAAAAATGACGGCAGTTCAATAAAGAATGACGTAATTGTTTACTGGCGTAGTTTTTCGCACTAAAGCTCAAACTTATTATATTCTCTTTGCTTAATGTGAAACAAAAACAACGTAGTAGCTTCATTGTTGGTACTCCTGGTTCCCGCCTGTGAGAACCAGGCAAGTTCAGACATGTTCAGTATCGCCTGCAGCTGCAATGGAGGTAACACGCGAGGAACAGTATGCAGCTCTGAAATTCTGCTTTCCTCTCAACAAATATTCCGTTGAGGCCTATACACTGTTACAGGAGGCCTAATGAGAGTCTGTTCTTCCCTACAGCACAGCTCGAAGCTTGTTTAAAATTTTTAAACAGGAGAGACAATCAATTTCAAAGGAAGGTGGACCCGGTGCTCCAGTAATTACCCTTACGGAAGAAATAATCAACACTGCTGCTGCCATTGTGAGGGAGGATCGACGAATTATCCTAAGTTCACTTTCTGAAATACCGAACACTTCTTTGGGTGCCACCCTCACGTTGGTGACAGCAACCCGACACATAAGACTTGTTTGTGGGCGATGGGTTCCAAGACTGTTAGTTCCCGAACAAAGGGGCATTCGTGTGCAGGTCTGCATGCAGTTAAAGTTGAAGTTAGAGCAAGATCCAGAGTTCCTTTCAAACGTAATCACAGCTGATGAAACGACTTCATTATTTTGATCCTGAGAGCAAACAGAAGAGCTCAGTGTGGAAATCTCCTTCATCACCAACCCCCAAAAGCAAAAGTGGTTGCTTCTGCTGGGAAAGTTATGGTCATCTCATTCTTTGATATACATGGAATGGTTTATCAGCATGTTGTACCTGCACACACATCAGTAACTGGACAATACTACGGGGTTGTCCTGAAATCATTGGAAGTCTATATCAGGCGCAAAGGATAACATTTCCATGAAGCAGGCTGGATGCTGCACCACAATAACTTGCGGCCGCATGCTGCCAGTATTGTTGCTGAATTTCTTACAAAAATCAACGTGAAGTGCATCCCTCACCTTTCCTGTAGTCCGAATTTAGCCCCATGTGGCCTTTTTCTATTACCTAACTTGAAGAAACGCCTTCTTGGGAGGCATCATCTATCATCAGAACCAGTGGTGAAGGCTGCGGAGGTGATTTAGAAGGATCTTTCAAAAAACTGGTTTCCGGTATGTCTTTGAAGACTTGAAAATCTCTGAGGTATGTGAACCGCATTCAGGGGAGACTATATTTTTTGTAGTCATGGTGTTGGAAAGACCTCAAGATTGCCTGTATGGTGTGGCAGTTCTCTTAATTTACTACAAATACCACATCCTTATGGGTGAATGTTGCTAGACGAATAAAGGAGGAAAAAAGATGAAACACGTAGTTGAGCCCCGTAGCAACATATTTTTTAAAAATATGGAGTCGGATTAGTATAAGGCATCTTTCGAATTCTTATAAGAACATTTGTAAACTGTAAATAACTTTACATGCGTATTTAGAAATTTGGTCTAAACCAAACGTTTTGAGACTATTTGAAGTCTAAAATTACTGTCTGTACGACGGCTACTAAAGTTGCCATAAAGTGTGAGTCACCTCATACCAACACCTTTGTAATTTGCCTCTCATAGGAGCAATAATAAAACATTCGTCAGCCTCTGTCTGACGTTACAAGCAGCAAATACATATCTCTTTGTTGCAGCCTTCAACTTCAAATTGGGGAATGTTCCATTAAGCGATTCCAGTAACATAGGTTCCAGTATATTTTTCCCTGTCTAAAAGGAGAGCAAAAGTCATTATCAGTCAGTTGCGAGTGAGCCAGAGGTGAGAGATTTGGCCAGAAATTACAGTGTTAAAGTTTGCGAGTTGTGAGCGTCGTGAAGTTACGAGCAGGGTGTCCTTTAGTTTGTTCTTCCTGAGTAAAGTTAGTGCTGTGTTTGAGTAACAGATAAAATTAGCTTAGTACAAGTTGGTGGTGACATAATTTTTTCGCAATAATTTCCTGTGAAGTACATAATCAGAAAACGAAAAGTAAGCTAAATAAAAGCAGCGGTATTTAAGTTCAAAATATATCAATGATACAACATAAAAATGTTTCTAGAAACTCCAGGCCTTTGTTTATAGGTATTGACCTATTTTTGGACATTTTTAATTCCTCCATTCTTCTCTAGATATTTTGAGCAACACAGTATATACAATATATATATATATATATATATATATATATATATATATATATATATTTTATTACAAATAATAGATAAAAATATATATAATTGTAATTTTTTTCGCTAATGAGATATATAAGAATTTTTCAGAGCTATAATTAATTTTGAATGTCTTACGCTCCACTGGTGTTGAAGCACCCAGTTTATGTCAAACGAATTTATCCTAACTTAGCTATTTTGGTTTTCCTTGTTGTATGTATTTACTTTAATTTTATGTTAATTTCCTCCAATGGAAAATAGGTACTAATGCTTTACTCTCTTGGACACACAAAGTGAATTTAATTACAAAGACCTCATCTAGGCAATCAATTTTAAAACATTTGAGTATCACTTAAAGTCGACTGTATTCCCTTATAACTGCAATAAGATCATGTTTATCTTGAAGTAGATAGAGTAAAAAGTGTTTGTGCAAGAGTAGAGCAAACCATGTATATAAAACATTTGACTATCACTTAGTCTACAGTTTTTCCTCGTAACTACAATAAGGTAATGTTTATCTTGAAGTAAATAGAGCAATAAGTGTTTGTATAAGAGTAGAGAAAGTCATGTATATAAAACATTTGACTGTCACTTAAAGTCTACTGTATTCCCTTGTAACTACAATAACATAATGTTTATCTTGAAGTAGATGGAACAATAAGTTGATACAAATATAATAATTTTTAACTTAAAACTTCACTTATTCTTATAAGTTTACCAGATAAATTGAGACAAATCTGATTGTATTAAGATTAAAAATTTTACTTAATTGTGAAGCTTCCGTAAAAATTAATAAAACGCTTCAACATTTCTTATTTGAAATTTGAATAAAATACTTAATGAAGTGAAAATTATATCAAATAAAGAAAAAAAAATTGTAAAAGTTTGTAACCCTATTTTACCTAGAATTTTTGACCTTCCAAAAATTTATGAACCTGAAAATAAAATGAGACCTATTGTAAATTGTATACATTAACCGACTTATAATTTAGCCAAAAGTTACACAAGAGTTTGGTAATTTTGATAAATTTTGTAGTTTAAGTATTAAAAATTCTTTTGAATTATTTAAAAATATTGACAATGTTTTATTATCTAGAACTGATAAACTTGTTTCTTTTGATGTAACTGCCTTATGTCCTAGTATTCCTAGGGTAAGACCTATAATGTATTTAAGGAATTGTTTGAATTCAATAAATTCACATGAGGACTAAGTGGTTGATTTTTTTAAACTTACTATTATTTTTAATATATATTTTTTTCATTTTTAATGGTGAAAATGTTCTAGATGGCTTAGCAATTGGTAATCCTCTTTCACCTTTTTTTCCAGAACTTTTTATGAGGTTTTTCGAAACGTAGGTCACTGAAGCTTTCCCTATAATTTTTAAAGTTTGGTGTAGATCTGCTGATATGTGATACCGTCCCTGTTAGGCATAACATTGTCATAATAACCGCGAAAGTCTTATTAAATGTATAATTAAGGGCGGATAGATACCACAATATGAATTAAACAAAGTTATAATAAATATAGAGGATAATGATTGAATATACAAGTGCAGATACTAAACAGGCAATCCCGATATATATTATTGAAAGCATGAACCCAACGTGTTAAGGGAGAGGGCAAAATGAACATTCTCCCACACAGGTATTTCCTTTGTGTTTCTTGCCGACAGAGGTGGCATTGTCCAAGGTTAGACCCTCGTCGCCAGCCCATGTTTTGTTCCGCACATGATACGTGACGAGAGAATAGACACTGGGATTTAAGCTACACATTTTCAAACATGCTTATGCATTAATTAGCTGGACTGTGGGAAGGTGAAAATTCCATAGAATACACGCCTCATACACTAGAAATTGCTATTAGATTTAAGAGTAGGGATGAAACACGACCTGTAAGGAACAAGCAACAGGCCACATGACCCCTAAAGTGTCCAAAATTCGGCGAAAGGAAGGGTAAATTTGCGCAATTGCGACGTTCGATGTTTGCTGCGAAAAACACTCTGTTTCGGCGAGTGAAGGGGGCGACAACAACTGAAAGTTCATCAGAGTCCGCGTTCGTGGATGGACGGAGTAGCTCTCGTTAGGTGGTTATAGAGCACCCTGTGTTAGCGAATGAGCGAAACTGCACACGTTACAACGTCATTAAGATTTCACCAAACTCCGTTTTTGTTTAATAATCCTCCGGAAATACTATTTTGTGCGAAGTAATTCACTACCGACGTTCAGGAACAACGCGTACACAGATACACATCAGTCATGTCATGCGCACAGCAATGGGAAAATCTCAAATCTCGCGCCTAATGTGCGAATAACATCGTCGACAGTGGCGAGTGGAGAGGACTAATTGTAACAATAAACTTGACATTCAAAGGTCGTGGTGTCTTATATGTGATAATACCCACACACTGTCAGGACGCACCCACTCCCTGGAACTCAAAAGCGAGTATTCATGCAGACCTACCCTGAGAAAAACCCCGCCCTGTTGGAAACCTTCCATCCGTAGTCCTCACCCATCACATATCCTATCTTATGAGGTATTGAGTACCGTGAGGGCTCAAAGAGGTACTTAATGAGTAAGGACCACCTCAGGGCTGAGACAGGAATTTGGGACTATTCGTCGTTAATTTGTCTCCATCTTAAACAGCCACACGTTCGGGCGCAATTTGGTACGGGATTTTTATATTTGAGATGGGATGCAGGTTGACATATGTCTGCAATTGTTCGTGAAACAACACTTGACTATCAGCTAAAGTCTACTGTATTCCCTTGTAACTATAATAAGATAATGTTTATCTTGAAGTAGATAGAGCAATAAGTGTTTGTACAATAGTAAAGAAAGTCATGTATATAAAACATTTGACTATCACTTAAAGTCTACTGTATTCCCTCGTTACTACAATAAGATAATGTTTATCTTGAAGTAGATAGAGCAATAGCTCTAAGAATAGAGCTAGAGCTAAGAATGCAGTCAGATTGTTGTAATAGAATTTCGGAGTATGGCCACCCCTGGCCATATACGTAGTGAGTAAAACATCTAGGAATATAGGTAGAGAATACGGTGGAAACAGGTGGCGCAGCTGAAAGAGGAGTGAGCGATTTAGTTCAGGGAGAGGGTTGCAGGAGATGAATGATAACGTGGGAGGAGGGAGGGTTTCCGAAGATGGTTATATTTGAGTGGAACCGTTTTGCAGCATGTGTTCGATTGGATAAACACGAGTAAGGTGAGCCTGGCTTACGTTTTACGTAAAATATTTTTTAACAATCGTGGAAGAATTCCGTCTCTTTATGATACCTGAACACGAAAACCTCTTAAATGTTAATGGAGGACGTATAGAAAATCGCTTTGTGTCTGCACTTAAAGGAAATCCTATGGATTTTGTTGCGTTCTGGAATTGAATTATAATCTTAGATGTGAAGAATTGCATTACTTCCACGTTGCTATTATTAATAATTTTGCAGTTTCTTGGTCCTCTAAATTCAAGAAAGAATATGCGTTATGGGTGCATTAAGAACAGCGATCTATGTAGGAGAGCTTTCGCTGACCTCCCTCTTGTACCAGGGAGTTGCCCAGCTGTCCACGAAGGGCGCCCGGCGCCTCCTGGGCTTTTCATACGGCATGACCTACAGACTAACAAGTTGGTGTGTAATTTACGTCCGCAAACGCTAAGTCATATCGGACGATGAATGGGGTGATATTCAAATAAGTACAGGGAACATAGAGCCTAGAGTTACCAGACATTCATCTTTCAGGATAAGAGAAAGCCTCCAACGTTAAGTCATATCGGACGATGAATGAAATGACGTTCAAATGAGTACAGGGTACATAGAGCTTTGAGTTACCAGGCATTCATCTTTCAGGATAAGAGAAATCCTCCAACGTTAAGTAATATCGGACGATGAATGAAATGACGTTCAAATAAGTACAGGGTACATAGAGCTTAGAGTTACCAGACATTCATCTTTCAGGATAAGAGAAAGCCTCCAACGTTAAGTCATATCGGACGATGAATGAAATGACGTTCAAATGAGTACAGGGTACATAGAGCTTAGAGTTACCAGACATTCATCTTTCAGGATAAGAGAAAGCCTCCAACGTTAAGTCATATCGGACGATGAATGAAATGACGTTCAAATGAGTACAGGGTACATAGAGCTTAGAGTTACCAGACATTCATCTTTCAGGATAAGAGAAAACCTCCAACGTTAAGTCATATCGGACGATGAATGAAATGACGTTCAAATGAGTACAGGGTACATAGAGCTTAGAGTTACCAGACATTCATCTTTATGGATAAGGGAAAACCCCGGAAAAGCCTTATCCAAGTAACTCACCTTGACCGAGATTCGAACTCAGGACCTCTTGAACGTGAGGCAGACTCGCTGCCATCTACACTACCGAAGTGTTCTAGAGACTAGGAAGACCCCCCCCCCAGCTTGTCCGAAAACACAAGACGGGATGGAAGTGGATACGCCACTTACGCGCGCCAACCCCAAAGGGGAAGGCTGCCGATATGACCTCGGTAGGGCCGCATCCTCTACTAGCTATGCAGGCTATTACGCGGGAATACATGGCTTCCCTCAACCCCGTCCGCAGACGTACCCGATCTCCCACGGGTATCGGGAAACACCACCCCTTCGAGTCCAACCCAATCCGAACAACTCTCCTACGGGAGGGGTTCGGTTGTTCGGCCCGATGTTCTTCTAGTAATGTCAGAGGTACCACGAGTTCTAGGGATCCGCAGCGCCCACACAACGGCAGCTGAAATGATATGTGTGGTTATTAGCGCCCGCTTTTACTACATACGACACCGCAGGTGATGACTCTGATGATACATGAGATGAAGATGGAGTGCTGGTGGAATGAGATGGCGGGGAAACCGGAGAGTCCGGAGAAAAACCGCCCCAGCGCCGTGTTGTCCACCACAATTCTCACTTTGCGGCCGCCTGGGATTCGAACAGGGGCCGCCTTGGTGAGAGCCTAGCGGTCTAACCACTTATCCACGGTGCGGCCTTCGGCAGCTGAAGTGTACGCATTTCCCAGCTGCCGTGTTGCAGGCGCTGCGGACCCTTAGCACTCCTGGTACCTCTGATGTTACTAGAGGAACCTCGGGCCGAACATCTGAGCCCCTCCTTCGGGAGTTGTTTGGATTGGGATGGTCTCGAAGGGGCAGTGGTTCCTGATATACGTGGGAATCGGGTACGTCTAAGGACGGGGTTGAGGGAAGCCATTAATTCTCCCGGGTACTAGCCTGCAAAGCTAGTAGAAGGTGTGCTAGATCGCCAGGCGGCCCCACCGAGGTCATATCGGTAGCCTTCACCTTAGTGGTTGGCACGCGTATGTGGCGTATCCACTTCCATCCCGTCTTGAATCCTTGGACCAGATGGGGGGGTGGCTTGTTTATAACCCAGGTCTTGTCCTATGGAATGCCCCACGGAGGACGCTGGGTGCCCTTTGGGACAGCTCGGATAACTCCCTGGTTGACAGAGGCCCGGGTCTTGTTCCTACGGGTTCAAGAGTAATGGGAGTAGAACCTCTGGACTCAACAACTGTACGCATTTCCCCCAAAGGGGCTGTGGGCACAACGCAATTTCATAGTGAGATACTTCAAAGCGGGTTTATAGAGACAAGGAAACGCATGTTCATGACGGGAATGTCCTCTATGTTGGCATTTATTTATTAACATTCATTATCGGCTGTGGTTCTCAGTTTCTCATTCTATATTGAACGCAAAAGCGAGTAAATTTGTTTTAATGCCACTTTATAGGAATTGAGGTCGCTTTAAGACACGATAGAATATGATATATCGCCTTGCACTGCTTGCAATTTCTCCAACGCACACATCACGTTTCCCTTTTACGTGACCACAATGCTCTTTGGTCAACTATGTGTTTCAAATGGAAAGAGTTCTCTCTTGCAGCGAATCAGATGCGTTAGAGCCTTCAGCGCTGCCATCTCGTTACCCTCACTCTTTTTATATTTCCCTCTCTCACACATTTGCGAGTGTTCGTAGCGCTAGACCTAAGGGAACGCAAACTGAGTTTTATAGTAATGCAGTTGTTGAAATCACAATTACATGGATATTCGTATATTACGCAAATAGTTTAAATATTTAGTTTAAAATCATTTAGGAATTACTTACCTATTTTTCTAATGCAATGAAAATACCAGCAGTACATCCGTATAGCTCTGAAAGCTATTTACGTTAAGAGATAATTCGTCATTGGCATTGTCTTCAACGTCTGAGTACTGCAAATTTATGATGATAGGTTCCAAAATCTCGTTACGTGCTATTTCTTTCCAAAAGTCGTCTTCTTGTAGTTTATCTGATGTCTCACGTAGTTTCTCCAGTCCGTTGTGTTCCTTGTTAATTTCTTGTTGAAGTCGTTCAACGTCAGTCAGTTTAAAACTAACATTTCTATTTGCAACATAATTTGAGCCCACATTAACTCTATTGGATTGTTCTAGCAGTAGTAAGCGGGGCAGGAAGGTGGATCGTGTCTCACTGATCCAGCTGATACACTTTTAATGGCAAAGTAACTGAATAATACTGCTTTGAGCTCTGTAGAGTAAATAGAGATTACGAACCATTCATAAACAAAGATATAATGTGACCAGACACGTTCTGCCAGACTAGCAAGAAGTGTATTGTTTCCTCTCATCGAATTTAACAAACACCTTGGCTTATTCAAAGTACATATTTCTTTTGTCACGTCATGTCAAATGTTTACGTTTCAATTCTGAGTAATTTCAAATATACGTTCACATATACATGTCAACCAATGATATTCATTACAGTGCTTACATCGCAGTGCATTGCTATAATATACTGACATCTATTTATCTATAATAGGAAAGCTATTTGAACTAAAATAATATTGTGTTTTCTGGTTATATTGGATTTATTACTCTCTGCCATCCACATGGATGAATTTTGGGAAAATCTGAATTTTTGTCCTAGCACGAATAGTATTTCGTACAGATTGATTAGGTTGGCGCTAGTTACTCACCACTTAGCGGGAATGCAATACAACACCGCAGGAATCCGATTGGTTGCTCGCCTCATCCTTGTTTCACACAAGTTTGCCCCGTATCTCTTATCGGTCACATGACCTTATTACCTCTCATTGGCTGCTATTGTAGTATAGACCGTTGTGCTGTAAAAATTAGTTCTTTGTTTAACATAGTGATATATGTTTATATGTTGGAACAGAATTATCAAATTTATATTTTCGTAACTGTTTGAATTAAATATATTACGCAAGAGAGTTGATTTATCTGAAATGCATGTTAATTCTTAAACGAAGTAAAGAGGAGGTTCCTTTACTCTAACACATGACACGATAGCACGTGATTTTGCGGTAGTGATGACATATTTGTTTATATGACTTTTATCACTGAACTTGTTTTGAACCGGATTAGTCATATATCGCCATTCGAAAGTGTGCTGTGCCGAATGAGATAGCTAAATTATTTTATTGATCGTTTATTGTGCGTATACTTATATGCCTAATGGCAGAGTCTACCGCCAGCTTTTCCCGGAAGCATCGCAAGAGAAAACCTTTACAAAGCGGCGAAAAAAGAATTGTGGTGCATGTGTTTAATGCACTCACAGAGAAGTATCCGTCTTTGTCAGTGAGAGGTCGAACAGCTATGCTCTGAACTTACAGGTGTGTTAGATGTGTAGGAACATCGCGACATGAAACTGAGACAACAGGAAAACTTACCACTCCAGGGTCAATATTGCTGTGTGGCGAAGACGTTATTTAAGGACAATCAGACTGTACCGAAATGCAAGTCGCAAAATATACTGCCCTGACGAGACTTGGGTGAATGAAGGACACACGTGAAGTATGGCGTGACACGACTTCTAAGACTGAAAGACAAGCATTTTTGCAAAGTATATGCACTGGTTTAAAAAAATCTCGGCCTTACATTATAAACTTGTTTCAGTTTCATTCCTCATTCATTCAGTTTCAACTTGCTCAGTTTCATTATAAACTTGTAGACGTGCATGCCTTTATGTTTTTATTTGTATGATTTTATCTATCTTCCTGGCAATTATTGTGACGTTTACTGCAAGTTTAAATGTGCGGGAAGGCACCATCTAATGCCTATGTTGCGCGAAAGCGTTAGCCAATTAGAGTGAGGGGGAAGGTAGTAGCACGTGGAGTTTTGCATGTCAGCGGAGCAAGGTTATATGAAACAGAGACTAGCAGCACTCAAGGACAAACAAGGCCGCGCCGTGGCTCAGTGGTTAGACCGCTTGGCTCTCACCAAGGCGGCCCGGGTTCCATCCCAGGCGGCCGAAAAGTGAGATTTGTGGTGGACAACACGGCGCTGGGGCGGGTTTTCTCCGGGATCTCCGGTTTTTCCCGCCATCTCATTCCACCGGTGCTCCATGTTCATCTCGTGTATCATCAGTGTCATCGCCTGCGGAGCCGTATGTAGTAAAAGTGGGCGTTAAACACTACACATTCAAGGACAAACACCTTCAAATTGGAAACACATAACCCCTTTTCGAACGACTCATTCACGACACGTCCCTGCTCTGAACAGCTAGGCTTGTCACCGTACAGCGAGAAGCTTCTGGAAGTGAAGTCTCTGGAATCGTCTAGAAAAAATCCCGCTCGGTAACAATGGGCTTCAAGCTTCCAGCATCTTCGTGCTTGTGGCTGTCTTTAAAATTTGTTTCTTTCGTCTACTGACAATAAAGTGAGTGGAATAGGTTGACACACTTAATTTCTTCCATTTAGTTACAATTCTTTTAAAATTAAATTGTCAGAAAATGTGTATCTTTGGTATCTCTAACACAAATATTTAAAAAAAGGATATTGCACAGGTTAGAGAAAATACACTTGTAAAAAATCAAATGCATTCATTTGCCTGGGGCTACTTGCTCGATACGATGCGGGATTGTTTTATTTTTAAGCTAAACAAGAGAGAAGCACTGCACTGCAGATATACATCAGAAGCTTGTCTAGTAGTAAGGCGAATTTCCCAAGAGATCACATTTCTATATGGAGATTCCTACATTTACAAAACGTGCTCTGTCTGCGGTCTCCCAGATGTTCCTTCATATTCTTTTAAAATATTTATATGTTTGTAGATGACGTCCGTTAAGAACAATAACACTAGATTCAGATTCTCATATCATTCATTCTCTTTTATTCAGGAAAGTATACTTGAAAGATCTTCTATTTTACTTCCTGTTAATAAAACAGCAATGGTATTACTGTTGGTACATTTCTTTTAATGTACAATAGGAAAATTTTGTCTCAAACACAGTGTGGGAGTATTCTGTATTTGTATGTATTTCTCGTCTTTCTTCTACATGCAATTTAATTGATACATTGACATTAATAACATTTCTTTCACACAATAACAGAATGATTTATTCACATTTAACATAACCTTTCTATCTGTTTGCCTCGAGTCTCGATCTCAATACACATAACCCCTGGTTTTCCGTGTACTGATGACCCTCCTCTACCTTGTTTCCCCCGTTCTAGTTTTCCAGCCCTTAATTGTTATTTATTCTCCATCAATCTTAACAATTTGTCTCTAACTTTCCCCAGATATTCACCTATATTTCTTACATTCTTTTCTCCTTTTATCAGTAACATTTTTTTATTATTAATACCTCCCCACATCCCTAAAGCTATCCCATTTTTGTTGCCAAATTTGTTCTCTCCATATCTTTGTTTGTTTACAATAAAGTATACTATGAAAATCTGTATCCTCTTCTCCACACATTGTGCATTTCCCTGTATCCTTATCATATCTAATACCTTTCAAATTTCTAACTCCTGTCCTTGCCCAGGCAAATCCTTCTCGCCCTAACTTATTACACACATCTATGTACTTCTCTCTCTCCCCCACACTGTCTTTATTTCCCTATATGTCCTCAATGATCTCTTCTCCCTTACACTGGTAAGTACAACTTGGCTATCTAAATCTTCCAGCCTTAATTCTACCTCTTTCCAAAAGCCCCTATAACACTAGGGAACACGATTTTTGTTCCCGAAACAAAATAGGCTAATTATTATGCAAAATGACTCGCTGATTCCAAAAATACCTCTGAAAATGCCGTATCACGTAATGTTTTTGAGATATTCTTATTCTTTTATATAAAATTACAGAAATGAGGTATGATACCAACTCATATTGACTTAATTAATAGCCATTGACTCTTCTAAATACAGCTTAAAGGCAGTGTGCTTCATAATGGCAATTTACTACCTTCAATACCTTTATTTTATGCCATAGGAATAAAGGAGACATGCGATTCCATGTCCATCATTTTAGATGCTATTAGTTATCAAAACCATGACTGGGAAATTTGTAGTGACCTCAAGGTAGTTGCATTGCTAACGGGACTGCAGGGAGGTTTCACAAAATATTGCTGTTTTTTGTGCTTATGGGACATTAGGGCAACTGACAAGCATTTTATAGTGAAAGAGTGGGGGAAAAGGGAAGATTATACCCCTGGAGCAAGCAATGTTAAGTATGTGCCTCCAGTAGACCCAAACAAAGTCCTTCTCCCCCCACTTCACATAAAGCTCGCGTTAATAAAGACTTTTGTTAAAGGGTTGGACAAAAGTGGAAGTGCATTTGAGTATTTAAGAATTATCGTTCCCAAAATAGGTGAATCTAAATTGAAGGAAGGTATATTTGTCGGTCCTCAAATAAGAGTACTTCTTAAAGGCAGTGTTTTTGAAAAACGTGTTGAACTGGCAGCATGAAAATCATTTAAATCAGTAGTGGAAGGCTTCCTGGGCAATAACAAAGAAGAAAATTATGAAACTTTAGTCTCAGAGCTATTAAGGAGCTACAAAGAAATGGGTTGCCGTATGTCACTTAAAATCTACTTTTTGCACTCTCACCTTGATAGTTTCCCTACAAACCTAGGAGCTGTAGTAAGTGATGAGCAAGGTGAGCGTTTTCACCAGGACATTTCTGAGATGGAAAGACTTTACCGGGGTATCGCTGGGATTCAGCCATGTTCGGAGACTATTGTTGGTTCCTCAAACGGGAGAGTCAATACAAAAAAAAATCAACAGTGAAACACTTCTGAGATAATTCTGGTATTGCTTTTCATTATTATCTTGTGTTTATTTTAATAATAATTAATAATAATTATTATTTTCAATGTTAGTTGGCAATAAAATACCTATTATTTTTAATTAATCAAATATGAGTTATCACATCCCATTTCTGTAAGTTTTCATAAAAAATTACAAATACCTAAAAATGTTACGTGATACAGTATTTTGAGGGGCGTTTTTGGAATCAGCAGATCAGTTTACATTAGAATTTGGCTGTTTCGTTTCGGGTATATAAAAATATTTTTTTTTTTTGTTCCCCAGTGCAATAATAATCCTCGTTCCTCCAAATATGCCCCGTGCCTATCTGTTCCACCAGTTCCCTTAATTTTTGCGTCCAAGACTCTCCCCATTTGCTTCTCATCTGCAAAAGAAATCATTCCTTGATAATATTGGTTTCCTCCAAATCGGCAACTCTATATACGTATTTCAATGCCTTTGAAAAAATTGTAAACCTTGTTGAATGTCTTCCCAACTCTAATTGTGCTGCCCTATTGGGTGAAGCTAGCGGTAAGCCCAAAATATATTTACAGAAGGATATGTTAATAACATCCATCTCTTACCATGCTTCATCCACTCCCCATATATCTGTCCCATGCAACACCTTATTTTCCACCATGGCAGTATAAATTCTTTCCAGCAATTTGACATTAATGTCAGGTAATTTCCTTAAACATGATCTTACAATACTCGTGGCCTTTTTACCTTTTGCTAGAGCCAACTGTTTCTGTTCAGTCCATTTACCATCACAGCTCAATCTTATCCCCAAATAATCAAATCTCTTTACGACCTCTATTTCTCTTCCATTTATCTCCCATTTCTCATTTTTACGCAATCTATAACCTTCCTTAAAACCCATGATCTCAACCCCCATTTTTGGCAATAAGTACTTATTGCTTCAATTGCCCTTCTCAGCCCTCAAACAGATATAGAACCAACTACTAAGTCATCTGCAAATAACAACCCTGGGATTTCTCTGTTGTGAATAACTAGTAAGTGAACCCTACTTTTAGCAGTTTCCTCTAGAATATCTACAAAAAGGTTAAATAGCACCAGACTGAGTTTACATTCCTGTCTTATACCCACCTTGCTCTCTATACAATCAGTTACTTGGTTTCCCTGCAGCTTGATGCAGAACTTATTATCGAGATATATTTTACGCTGTATTTCAATAAATTTAAAACTTACCCCCTTTTTATTTAATTTTATCCACAATGCCTCTCTATTAATTGTATCGAATGCTTTCTTTAAATCAATAAATGCCATATAAACGCTCCCCCTTTTGATGGATAGAGTCAACATGAAAAATTCAATGCCATGGCCGGGATTTGAACCACGGATCTCCTGGTTTCCGTCCAGTCGTTCTTAACCTTAGAGCTACCATAGTCAACGTGTCGACCTGACATTAAATTCTCCAGTTGACTCGTATATTTCCCCGGTAGACCACTAGGGGCTCTCGCATCCGAGATACACCGTTTGTGGCGACTTACTATTGTAAGTACTTACATCCCAGGCTTCGTCTTTTAACTTTTATTATTTTAGTTAATTGATGGAAATTAATCATATCTCCACACTAGCCGTATATAGGCTAAGATATTTGATGGATAGAGTCAACATGACAAATTCAATGCCATGGCCGGGATTTGAACCACGGATCTCCTGGTTTCCGTCCAGCCGCTCTTAACCTTTGAGCTACCATGGTCAACGTGTTGTCCTGACATTAAATTCTCCAGTTGACTCGTATATTTCCCCGGTAGATCACTAGGGGCTCTCGCAACCGAGATACACCGTTTATGGCGACTTACTATTGTAAGTACTTAAGTCCCAGGCTTCGTCTTTTAACTTTTATTATTTTACTTAATTGATGGAAATTAATCATTTCTCCACACTAGCCGTATATACGCTAAGGTATTTGATGGATAGAGTACTTACTATTATTGGTTCAAAAGTTATGGCCTATTGAAATGGTTCAGATTTATATGGATCGCATTATACAATCATTATACTCATTATATACATAGTTAATTAAAACCAAAGCTATTAAAATTGTTATTAATTTGGAAAATATTTTGTTTCATTTAATAGGTTCTTTTGAACATGTTTAGGTATTTTTATGGATCTTCAACTTCCGAGCCTGAATAAATAAAAGAATTTATCTTGGTCATGCCATAGGTTTTACTCCCATTAGTCCTGGACCCGTAGGACTAATGAAGAGCAACATGCGACCTCCTTGCTTCACCGGATATTCTGCAACATCCATATCCCGCCACCGCGTGGTTAACCGCTATCCAGAGCAGGTACACATCTTAACCCACCTGGCTGCGCCATGGTTCAGTGGTCAGACCACTTGACTTTCACCAAGGCGGCCTGGGTTTGATCCCAGGCGACCGCAAAGTGAGATTTGTGGTGGAGAACATGGCGCTGGGGCGGGTTTTCTATGGGATCTCCGGTTTTCCCCGCCATGACATTCCACCGGTGCTCCATCTTCAGCTCATGTATCATCAGTGTCATCGCCTGTGGCGCCGTATGTAGTAAAACCGGGCGTTAACACTACACTTTGCATTTTCTTAACCAACCTTAGGCTGCTCCTCAGCCTGCCAACAGCTACGGATGGACAGGCGGAAGCGACGGTCAGTTGTCAGTTGTTAATTGAGTTGTGTAGCAATGTAGACATTTGAACTATACTTTAGCGAATTCTTTTGTTTGTTTAATTGCTGATGGGTGAAGGAGACGACATTGAAGAATTTTGTTGTGTATGCCATGCTTTTTAACTGCTGCACGGGGTGTATAAAGTTAGTTTACTGCAATTAAGAGCATTTAAAATTTCTGCAAACAAGACTTGTAATTCTAGGAATCCACATAGTCACAATAGGCACGTTTGAAGGAGTAGTACGAAAACGTATTTGTTTAAGCGTATTTACCTTAAACGTCTTCACTTTAATACAATTTTATTATGTATAAAGCGGACAGGACAAATTAAAATAATGAGGATAGACAAACATTCTTTTGTTAAATTTTTGAGACGTTATTCGCGTTTCATTGAAAACAGTTGCTATACTAAACAACGGTCTAAACCTGAAATTGGATTTACTGCGACAAAAAACATTTCACCTTGCTTTCGGTGCAAGCGCAGAGTTTCGCAGTAAAGTTTTATGTGCGGAGTAGAGTGCAAATAAAACTGGAATTCTGGAAGTTCCGGCCCCTACTGGAATTCTCCAGACGCCGAACGTTTATTGCTTAAAAACAATGGCTGGAGAAAAGGTGGAAAATTGGGAGAACGAATGCGCGATATATTTAATAAAGGCAAACTGAATTGTCGTGATAAGGATTTCTGGGACACCAAGAAAAGGGCTGCTCGAGTTTGAAAAGCAGCGGAATGTGCTAGAAATGGGCAGAGGCGAGGATGAACGTCTGTGGTGAGGAATATTCAAGCAAAATAATAATTCATTTACATATTTTAGTTTTATTAAGAAACAGCTCGCAGTTTCGCACATACAAGCGGATCATAGTTTATTATTTACATCAAATATTCCAAAGATGTTGAATGGGAAGTACTGTGTAGCGCGTGCGACAAAGCGGTCTGTGAAAAAGACGATCAATTTTCTACAGTAGTTACATGACAAGTACTGTGCGGGGTTTATTAGAAACGCCAATGTGTGAAATTAGCAGTGAACCTCACTTTAATTCTTCCTTCCTTCCTTCTTCCCTTAACCTTCCTACCTTCCTCTCTTCCTCCCTTTCTTCTTCTTACCTTCCTCCTTTCCCTCCATCCTCCCTTCCAACCCCTTCCTTACCTCCCTCCATTACTAACTTTTTAGTTTCATTTCTTCTTTCATTCTTTCTTTCTTGCTTTCTTTCTCTCTCTCTTTCTTGCTTTCTTTCTCTTTGTTTGTTTGTTTCTTTCTTTCTTTCTTTCGTTCTTTCTTTGCTTCTTTCTCTGTTCCTTTTCGCCTCTTCTTCGTTCATGCTTTCGTACGTTCTTTCTTTCCTTCCTTTCTTCCTTCCTTCTTTCCTTATTTCCATCTTCCTTCCCATTCTTCATTTCTTTCCCTCTTTCTTTCGCTCTTTCTCTCTTTCTCTCTCAATCTCTTTCTCTCTTTCTTTCCTTATTTCTTTATCTTTCCTTCTTACTGCCTTACTCTCTTTCTCTCTGTATCTGTTTCGCTCTATCTCTCTTTTTTATTTCCTTCTTTCTTTTTCTACTTCTCTTTTTCTTCCTTTCTTTCCTTTATCTTTCCCTCTTTCTTTCGTTGAATCTTTCTTGCCTCCTTTCTTATCCTCATTTCTCTGTTTTTCCTCTATATCGCTCTTTGTTTGTTTGTTTATTTCTTTCTTTCTGTCTTTCTCGCTTTCTCTTTTTCTCTCTTTATCTCTTTCCCTCTTTTTCTCTCTTTATCTCTTTACCTCTTTTTCTCTTTCTCTCTTTCCATCTTTCCCTCTTTCCCTCTTTTCCTCTTTCCCTCTTTTCCTCTTTCCCTCTTTTCCTCTTTCCTTCTTTTCCTCTTTCCCTCTTTCTATCTTTCCCTCTTACTCTCTTTCCTTCTTTCATTCCCCTCTTTCTTTCCCTCTTTCTCTCTTTTCTTATTGCTCTCCTTCTTTCTCTCTTTCGCTCTTTTTCTCCTTTCTCTCTTTCTCTTTCTCTCCTTTCTCTACTTCTCTCCTTCTTTCTCTGTTTCTCTGTTTCTCTCTTTCTGTTTTATTATTTGTTCTTTTCTTCCTTCGTGCATTCTCTTTTTCCATGTTTCTTTCTTTACCATTTTATTTATTTATTTATTTCCTTTTTTGTTTCTTTCCTTCCTTTTTTATTTATTTATTTATTTCCTTGTTTGTTTCTTTCCTTCCTTCCTGCTTTCATTATCTCTTTCTTCTTTTTTGTTTGTTTTTTCCCTTACTTCCTTAATTTCTTTCTTCACTCTTTGTGTCACTCTTTCACTATTTCCTTCCTTCCTACATTCATTCTTACTTCCTTTCTTTATTTATTTCTTATCACACAGGAAAGGCGATTTGAGCACCCTGTATAAAGATGTACATTATGATCCTTAGTTGTGTCTGTACCTGACGTATAACAAGTTGTAATTGTTGAGAGTTTCCCCTTTACAGTTGTAATGCTGGGGTTGATACAAACAATGGCAATAATATTTAGCCAATAAAAACGTGGGCCGTTTTCATTTCGAGGTTCCTAGCTTCATCTAATTAAAACCGTAGTCTGTACATTCACTTCCGTGTATATAGGTTTTCCTTTGTTTCGTGTAATCAAACCAGACACGTGTAACGACTGGAGGGTAACTTTCACTTCCTGTTGGGGAGTACAAACACACGCGGCTCTGTTTTCAAAACTCAGTCCCTATTATACTACCATTAAATGAGCGACCATTAATTATGACAGATAGATGGAGATCCTTGAGTGATGAAATATTTTTAGAAGTAAATCAAAGTAGCTGAGGTAACTAGACATTCTATTTAAATCAATTCTAAATAACAAGTTTGATATAGTAACCCTGATACACGTTCAACGTGTTTATAAAATTGGTTGTTACATTAGTCAGAATTCAATTATGCAACTTACCTCACAATCATCATTTATCAGCCAAATTGTTACGAAAAATAATACAACTCCTTAGAAATGCCCTACATTATAGCGAAAAATTATTAAAATTATGAAGTCAGGCCAATTGACTTTTTGTTAATTTCATGTAAGGGACTGTAAGTTTCAGTATAATTATATTAAAAAATCCTGATGATTTGCACCCACTCTTGCACTCTTGTATAAGCTGTACTTAAAACAGTAGTTTCTCTATCTACTTCAAGATAAACTTTATCTTACTTTAGTTACATTGGAATACAGTAGACTTTAAGTGATAGTCAAATGTTTTATACATATGACTTCCTCTTCTCTTCTACAAACACTTATTGCTCTCTCTATTTCAAGATAAAAATTATCTTATTGTAGTTACAAGGGAATACAGTAGACTTAAAGTGAGAGTCAAATGTTTTATATACAAGACTTTCTCTACTCTTGTACAAACACTTATTGCTCTATCTACTTCAAGATAAAGATTACCTTATTGTAGTTACAAGGGAATACAACAGACCTTAAGGGCAATTAGATGATTTAAAACTATTCGTCTAAGTGATGTCTTTGTAATTACATTGTTTTTATATGACTAAGTTGTAAAACATGAATTACTTCCCGTTAAGAAATGTGTGAATGTTAAGAAACTTGGACTGATGACAAATAACTCGTAATCTGTTAATTCCACCAAAAGTGAAGTAGATATAAATTTTGTATTTTAAAAAAGAACGTATATTTATTGGCTGTGTTTGTGCGATGAGTTAGCAAAAGTTGCCCATAAGGACTTCATATGCTATTTCCAAAAAATTCAAGGCATACATGCATTTCGTTTCTGATAAAATACGTATGTTAAGGAATAGTATGAGTTAGAGTTATTAGAGAAATTCATGTAAACGAATCATAGGAAAACTATCACCCAAGTACGGAGTGTTAAACTACTTCACTATCGCTTAAAACTACTTTGCTTTCTTATTCACTCTGTACTTGAAAAGGCATGAGTACGAGGTGCGTTCAACCTATAACTCCTGTTCTCTTCAGGTCTGGGACCAGATAGGAATTTCTGATTTTAAAATAAAATGGCGTGACACAGATTGCAGCACTGTACAGTGCATAGAACTCTAGTGGCAGCGACGAAAGTTGGGACTCTTTTGTGATACTTAAATTGGTGACGTTTTCATTGAAAGAACAGCGTGTAATATTCTCTCTTCTCCATTTTCGTGGTGTGACACGTATTGATATTCATCACCAGTTGAGTGAGGCATGTGGCCATGGTACCATGGGTGTGTCTAATGTACGTTCTTGGGTGTGACAGTTCAATGAAGACAGAACATCGTGTAACAACAAACCAAGACAGTTAAGTGAGGCATGTGGTGATGGTACCATGGGTGTGTCTAATGTACGTTCTTGGGTGTGACAGTTGAATGAAGACAGAACATCGTGTGACCACAAACCAAGACAGTTAAGTGAGGCATGTGGTGATGGTACCATGGATGTGTCTAATGTACGTTCCTGGATGTGACAGTTCAATGAAGACAGAACATCGTGTGACAACAAACAAAGACAGTTGAGTGAGGTATGTGGTGATGTTAACATGGATGTGTCTAATGTACATTCCTGGGTGTGACAGTTCAATGAAGACAGAACATCGTGTGACAACAAACCAAGACAGTTAAGTGAGGCATGTGGTGATGGTACCATGGATGTGTTTAATGTAAGTTCCTGGATGTGACAGTTCAATGAAGACAGAACATCGTGTGACAACAAACAAAGACAGTTGAGTGAGGTATGTGGTGATGGTAACATGGATGTGTCTAATGTACATTCCTGGGTGTGACAGTTCAATGAAGACAGAACATCGTGTGACAACAAACCAAGACAGTTAAGTGAGGTATGTGGTGATGGTACCATTGATGTGTCTAATGTACGTTCCTGGGTGTGAGAATTCAATGAAGACAGAACATCGTGTGACAACAAACCAAGACAGTATAGTGAGGTATGTGGTGATGGTACCATGGATGTGTCTAATGTACGTTCCTGGGTGTGACAGTTCACTGAAGACAGAACATCGTGTGACAACAAACCAAGACAGTTAAGTGAGGTATGTGGTGATGGTACCATTGATGTGTCTAATGTACGTTCCTGGGTGTGACAGTTCAATGAAGACAGAACATCGTGTGACAACAAATCAAGACAGTTGAGTGAGGCATGTGGTGATGGTACCATGGATGTGTCTAATGTACGTTCCTGGGTGCGACAGTTCAATGAAGACAGAACATCGTGTGACGACAAACCAAGACAGTTGAGTGAGGTATGTGGTGATGGTACCATTGATGTGTCTAATGTACGTTCCTGGGTGCGACAGTTCAATGAAGACAGAACATCGTGTGACAACAAACCAAGACAGTTAAGTGAGGCATGTGGTGATGGTAACATGGATGTGTCTAATGTACATTCCTGGGTGTGACAGTTCAATGAAGACAGAACATCGTGTAACAACAAACCAAGACAGTTAAGTGAGGTATGTGGTGATGGTACCATGGATGTGTCTAATGTACGTTCCTGGGTGCGACAGTTCAATGAAGACAGAACATCGTGTGACGACAAACCAAGACAGTTGCGTGAGGTATGTGGTGATGGTACCATTGATGTGTCTAATGTACGTTCCTGGGTGCGACAGTTCAATGAAGACAGAACATCGTGTGACAACAAACCAAGACAGTTAAGTGAGGCATGTGGTGATGGTAACATGGATGTGTCTAATGTACATTCCTGGGTGTGACAGTTCAATGAAGACAGAACATCGTGTAACAACAAACCAAGACAGTTAAGTGAGGTATGTGGTGATGGTACCATGGATGTGTCTAATGTACGTTCCTGGGTGTGACAGCTCAATGAAGACAGAACATCGTGTGACAACAAACCAAGACAGTTGAGTGAGGTATGTGGTGATGGTACCATTGATGTGTCTAATGTACGTTCCTGGGTGCGACAGTTCAATGAAGACAGAACATCGTGTGACAACAAACCAAGACAGTTGAGTGAGGTATGTGGTGATGGTACCATGGATGTGTCTAATGTACGATCCTGGGTGCGACAGTTCAATGAAGACAGAACATCGTGTGACAACAAACCAAGACAGTTGAGTGAGGCATGTGGTGATGGTACCATGGGTGTGTCTAATGTACGTTCCTGGGTGTGACAGTTCAATGAAGACAGAACATCGTGTGACAACAAACCATGCACTATCAATGGCTCCACATGTAGAAATCATTCTCATTCTCCCTCCAGGTGTAATAATAGACTGACTCATTCAGTATCCATCCTTGCTCAGCTGATACCTGAAGATATATATTCCTGTGTTGACTGTTTGGAAAGTTGTAAGAAAACTTTTATGGCCGTGTCCTTACCGTTTACAGTTATTACAGGCTCTAAAGCTGACAGATCACCAATTTCGTAAACGACATGTTCCTTCATGGCGATGACGATTTTATGGATTGTGTTGTCTTCAGTAATGAATCGACCTTTCACCTTAGTGGACATGTTAACCCTCATAATGTGTGCATCTGGGACTCAGAAAATCTCTACGAGATGGTACAAATGTAAATGTTTTTTTGCCGTATCCCGGCCAAAATTTTATGGGTCTTTCTTTTTTGGTGAAACTTCTGTAACTAGCACTTCTTACCTTGATATACTAGAGCAACGGCTCTTCCCTCAGTTGGAAGAAAATGAGCAAGAGTGTGCGCCACCTCACTGGCATATCGAAGTACACGATTGGTTGAACGTCACTGTACCTGAGCGCTGGATAGGCCGCAAGGGCCCCAGTGACAGGACTTGCTATGCATGGCCTCTATGTTCTCCTGTCCTAACGCCATGCGATTTTTCCCTTTGGGGCTTCATCAAGGACTATGTGTACATGTCTTCGCTACCAGCTGTCCTCCCTGAAGTAAGAAACCGGATTGAAGCAGCTGTTGCTACAATTACTGAATACACATTTATCAACGTTTGGGAAGAACTCGGCTATTGACTTGATGTGTGCCGTGTGACAAAGGGTAGTCACATTGAACATTTATAAAGTTCTTGGTAAAACTGTTTGAGTTGCTTTTTCATTTGACATATCATTTATAACTAAGTTGAATGTAATAAATATTATAAACAGTTAAACCCTGATATTCATTTATAGACACCCTGTACAAGTGGAAATGTAATCGAGAGGGGTTGTGAACATTACATATATTTGGAATATGACATCCTACGTATAGAATGTAGACAGTGAGAGATTAACAAAACATTTGCGCAAACGCCTTTACTTCCAGATGCTTTACGAAATCTCGCTAATGAGAAGAGCTTATCATTAAGTTTCAAATAACGCTGAGCCGTTCTTAAACTCGGAGAATTAAAATCGCATCACTTCCAGCTCGCCGCACTTGGCTTTTTTCGTTAGTCTGCATCTTTTTTAATCTTTTTACCGTTTGTCACTTTCCCCAAGCGTTTGTTTCCGTCTCTCCGCATTAACTGAAGCATATACTCGATAATTATTGTCATTTGAAACTCGATTTAGCCTGCAGAAGGAGTTAGCTGTAAGCATAACGATCTGTCGCCACAATCGATTGACAAAACGTTCTGTATTTACAAGGTCCCTTAATTCTTTCTACTAGGTAATTTTATTTTACGAGAGTTAAAGAGGGCTTTTCAGTAAAACCTGTATGTGTGTATTTGTACGTCTTGAAGAAAGATGGCATTTGAGTGAAACATTTTCCAGGTATCTGAATTTATAAAATACGACAATGATTTTTAATTAAAACACAATATATTTCAAGTATTTACTCGGAAGCTGAAGTCCATTTCCTTAATTTTCTGGTAAATAAAAGCTAGTGATTTCGTTCATCTGTTGACAGTTACTCACCAAAGTTTCAGGCACATTGGACGTTCAGTTGTTATGTAACGGTCGTTTGAGTTGATGTGAGAATGTTTATCAAAAATGTACAAAATCGAGTATCGAACTGTCAGTTGGTTTCGAGGGGGCAGAGGTTCCCGATACCCTTGGGTGAACTAGTAGAAGGCGTGCTAGATCGCCAGGCGGCCCCACCGAGGTCATATCGGTACCCATCCCATTTTGGTGTTGGCGCGCGTAAGGGGCCTATCCACTTCCATACCGTCTTCTGTCCTTGGACCAGATGGATGGGGGGGGGGGCTTGTTAGTAATCCAGGTCTTGCTCTATGGAAAGCCCCACGGATGACGCCAGGCGCCCTTTGGGACAGCTCGGATACTCCCTGGTGAAAGAGGCCCGGGTCCTGGTCTTGGTCCTACGGGAATAATGGGAGTAGAACCTCTGGACTCAACAATTGCCATTCAATATTTATTTTTCAAAGACAATACGCCTATGCTAATCAAAGATGAGTTGTATTCTGTGTATGATGGCTCTGCACCATCACATACCACAGTGAAATTTAGGGCAGCTGAATTTAAACGTGGCCGTAAGAGCTTGGGATGCGATAAATGTTCGGGATGTCAAAAACTGCAACTGCCGACGAAAACATTGCCAACGTTCACCGAATGGTGCAAGACGACCGCCGAATTAAAGTGAGAGAGATAGCAGAGGCTATGAACATGTCAAAAGAACGTGTTTGTCACATATAAAATTAAAATTTAGATATCAGAAAGCTGTCCGCGCGTTGGGTGCCGCGTTTGCTCACGTTAGACCTAAAACGTTTTCGAATGAACATTTCCAACACTATGTTGGTGAAGTTTGGGCGCAATAAATCCGAGTTTTGGCACCGATTCATTGCTTTAGATGAAACTTGGATACACCATTGCATGCACAAAACAAAAATACACTTCAAACAGTGGACTGCAAAGGGGAACTGGCGCCAAAAAAGCAAAATCTATTTTTTTCGGCTGGGAAAGTGATGGCGACTGTCTTTTTTGGAATAGCCATGGGGTTACATAAATCGATTGTCTTCAAAAACCAAAAACCATTACAGGAGCATACTATAACTTGACAAGCGAAGGGGAGAACTTGCGGAAATACGGCCACATTTGCAGAAAAATAAAATCCGGTTTCACCAGGACAACGCACCGTCTCACACCGCAGCGTATTTATTGGCGAAAATCCACGAATTACGGTTTGAACTATTTGACCCACCAGATTTAGACTCAAGGGACTTCTTTTTGTTCCCTCATCTGAAAATTGCGCTCTGAGGACAGAGATTTTCGTCAAATGAAGAGGCAATAACCTTGATTGCCTTATAGAAAGGATACGTGCGGAGCTATGTTTATCTTGAAGTAGATAGAGCAATAAATGTTTGTACAAGAGTATAGAAACAAATGTATATCAAACATGTCACTTGAAGGCTACTGTATTCCCTTGTAAATACAATAAGGTAATGCTTTTCTTGAAGTAGTTAGAACAAAAAGTGTTTGTACAAGAGTAGAGAAAGTCATGTATATAAAACATTTGACTATCACTTAAAGTATACTGTATTCCCTTTTAACTAAAATAAGATAATGTTTTTATTGAGGTACATAGAGCAATAAGTGTTTGTACAAGAGTAGAGAAAGTCAGGTGTACAAAACATTTGACTGTCACTTAAAGTCTGCAGTATTCCTTGTAACTAAAGTAAGATAATGTTTATCTTGAAGTAGATAGATGGGCCAAATGACCTAGTTGTTGACGGGCCCTAAAACACCACACACTCACTCACTTTGTTTGTAAGAATACTTCATACAAAGCCGGAAAAGAAATTGTGATATCAAATCTTCAGATTTGTTCAATTATTGAAGTGCTCTCTTATTTGCCATAAAAGGCCATATTATTAACATTAATATCATTCCTTTTATGTAATGCTACCTTATGAATCACCCTGTATAAGAGACTAGAAAGAGATAGTTAAGCTTCTAGGAGCACTTTCTTGAAATTGAGAGCCGAGGTGCAGGTGCAGATTGCACTTAAATGGATGAAATGTCCTCGAGGATATGTGAACAAAGGCCTCCACTTCGTTTCCTGAAAGCCAACCAAGAGAATTTACAACAGCAAAGTGGAAATGCAAGATTCATAAGAACAAGTGCAAACTATAAATTGAAATTGTTTTAAATATTCATGGACAAATAGAATGAAACCTTACGTAGTAGTTTACTGTACTTATATATGGAAGGTATATTTTCCACCCAAAATTTCATTGCTGAGATGACAACGTAAATCTTTTCAGGTTCACTAGCCCGGAAAATGTTCGTGTGTGTGTAGAACATAGTTAAAAACAAAAAGTTGTATAAAATTCAAAGAATATGACACGAATAGTTTTAAATACTTGATAATTTTGTGTTTTTAAGCAAAATTGTGAATAAAGTACTACAGACTCAAATCACAGTAATGGAAATTAAATTGAATTTCTTGAAATTGTTGGGAGTACCCAAAATACTGTTCATTGTCAATAATATTTGCAAACTTCTAAGTTGTAAGAAACAGAGAATATTCTAGGAAACAAAAGACGAAGGTAATATAAGAACACAATATACGTAAAATACCATTTGTGGAGATTACTCTTTCATAGATATTCTGTTACTTTTATTCAAATCTTTATAATTTTCTGGAAAGGGATTACGTTGCGTTTAATTTGGAAGTAATTTATACCACTTTTCACATAAAACTAATTTTTTAAAAGTATATTTTCAACCAGAGATACTCACTTCAGTCAAACACGACGGCTGTTTAATAAAGATGATCACACTGCTCTTGACAACGTACGTTTACTCATCCTCATAATTTTGATGGTCCTTCTCAAAATAGTCTCCCCTGAATGCGAAGTTCTTGTCACATAGTTTCTGTCAGCCTTCAAAAATCTATCCTTCAAAATCGCCTTCGCATTCTTCACCACTGCTTCTGATGATAGATAATGACTCCCACGAAAGCGTTTCTTCAAGTTAGGGAATAGAAAAGTGTCACATGGGGCTAAATCCGGACTATAAGGAGGGTGAGGGATGCCCTTCACGTTGATTTTTGCAATATATTCAGCAACAATATTGGCAATATGCGGCCGCGCATTATCGTGGTTCAGCATCCAGCCTGCTTCACGGAAATGTAGTCTTTTGCGCCTGATATGGCCTTGCAATGTTTTCAGGATATCCCTGTAGTATTGTCCAGTTACTGATGTGTGTGCAAGTACAACATGCTGACAAACCATTCCATGAATATCAAAGAGTGAGATGGCCATAACTTTCCCAGCAGAAGCAACCACTTTTGCTTTTTTGGGGGGGTTGGTGATGGAGGAGACTTCCACACTGAGCTTTGCTGTTTGCTCTCAGGATCAAAATGATGTAGCCAAGTTTCATCAGTAGTGATTACGTTTGAAAGAAACTCCAGATCTTCCTCCAACATCAACTTTAACTGCATACAGACCTGCATGCGAATGTTCTTTTGTTCGGGAATCAACAGTCTTTGAACCCATCGCGTACAAACACGTCTCATGTGTAATGTTTCTGTCACCAACGTGTGGGTGGCACCCAATGAAATGTTCAGTATTTCAGAAAGTGGTCTTAAGGTAATTCGGCGATCCTCTCTCACAATGGCAGCAGCAGTGTTGATGTTTTCTTCCGTAAGATTAGTAGCTGGTGCACCGTGTCCACCTTCCTTTGAAATTGTCTCCCCCCATTAAACATTTTAAACCACCTTCGAGCTGTGCTATAGGGAAGAACAGACCCTTCATAGGCCTCTTGTAACATTGTATAGGCCTTAACTGGAGATTTGTTGAGACGAAAGCAGAATTTCAAAGCCGCATATTGTTTCTCATGCGTTACCTTCAGATTCCGTACTCAGTGTCCCATTTATATAGGGAGTTTGGTACTACACGGCTCTTGCTGACGTCACACGCAAGGCAGGCCTTGCTTTCGGCTGAAATACGTCACAACTCTCGAAGCTGTCTTCCTCTGAGTTAGTACTATTGACGAGGTTAATACACACGAGAGACTATAGTTATGACGAGAGCTGTTCAATAAAGAATGATCACATTGTTGTTGTTTTTTGCCAACGTACCTTTACTCATCCTCATAATTTTGATGGTTCTTCTCAAAATAGTCTCCCCTGAATGCGATGCACTTGTCCCAGCGTTTCTACCAGTCTTCAAAGACATGCTGGAAACCATTTTTGAGAGATCCTTCAAAATCGCCTCCGCAGCCTTCACCACTGCTTCTAATGATCGATAATGCCTCCCACGAAGGCATTTATTATTATTATTATTATTATTATTATTATTATTATTATTATTATTATTATTATTATTATTATTATTATTATTATTATTATTATTATTATTATTATTATTATTATTATTATTATTATTATTATTATTATTATTATTATTATTATTATTATTATTATTATTATTATTATTATTATTATTATTATTATTATTATTATTATTATTATTATTATTATTATTATTATTATTATTATTATTATTATTATTATTATTATTATTATTATTATGATTATGATTATGATTATGATTATGATTATGATTATGATTATGATTATGATTATTATTATTATTATTATTATTATTATTATTATTATTATTATTATTATTATTATTATTATTATTGTTGTTGTTGTTGTTGTTGTTGTTGTTGTTGTTGTTGTTGTTGTTGTTGTTGTTGTTGTTGTTGTTGTTGTTGTCGTCGTCGTCGTCGTCGTCGTCGTCGTCGTCGTCGTCGTCGTCGTCGTCGTCGTCGTCGTCGTCCTTGTTGTTATTGTTATTATTATTGTTATTGTTATTATTATTGTTATTATTACTATTGTTATTATTATTGTTATTAGTGTTATTATCATTATCGTTATCATCATTATCATTATCATCATCATCATTAATACATAACTGCAATGTCATGCATGGGGACTGATCCAAGGACCTCCTATGCGAACGCCACCTCTAGGTGGTATGTGACACATACGTTATCTTGTGTCATTACCGGGATATATATTCCCACACTCTACCCTAAGATCTCGTGGCAGTTTTCTCTCCGCTGAGGAAGCCGCGGTTATCAGCCCTTTGATTGATTATCCTCTGCAAAGTGTTTTTTTGAGGGAAGACATTTTAGAAAAGGGTTGGCCCAGCAGCTAATTACCGCAATAATGGCTCCCGTAGAGGAGGTCAATCCATTAGGAGGTCAGGATATCCCTTAAACCGACCGGAAGTCAACCGGTCACTGGTCATTAGACCGTTACCTTGCCCGGCGAAGCGAGTCAAGGTATGACTTTGGTTAATGTCACATCATGCGTAAAGGAACGTTAAATGGAAAACTGAATTCTATTGTTTCAACGGAGCAAATGTAGCTAGCAGTTAATTTTTACTGCTGTAGCTATTCAACTTAATGACTTCAGTTAGGCTTTCACCTCAAAGCAGCAATAACCAAAATTTCTATTCCTCCAACCCAAAATTCCACACCAAAATTTTAGCGGAACCCAAACAAGACTTTAGTATGAGCTTGTATGTAAGCAACATAAATAAAAATTAAAAATCGGTACTCAATTTCGCATTTAAGTTTTCCAGAAAGATATTTTAATAAAATGCGCTCATTCCCAACATGTTTTTACACGACACAATTATCGAAAGGTATCACTTCTTTAAAATATCTGATGTGGTGAAAGAACCATATGTATAAAACATTTTTATTGCAAGAGTAACATTTAACTTGAATATTCTCAGACTAAATATATCTAAAAAAAATAGTGGATCTCATTAAAACGAAAGGCTAATTGAAATACATTTTTTGAAGTCGCAGTTTCCAAAAATAGCTTGTCATTCTTCCGAAATTTACAATTTCCCAAATAGGAAACCTCCATGCATTTTTAGCTCTTTGACATACAAAGAGAATACCATCACCTATACAACCAATTAAAACATTTGATTATCTCATTTATAGTGTAATTTATTGCCATGTAACTACAATAAGATGTTTATTTTGAAGTAAATAGAGCAATAAGTGTTTGCACAAGAGTAGCGAAAGTCATGTAACACTTGACTATCACTTAGTCTACTGTACTATTTTGTAACTACAATAGGATAATGTTTATCTTGAAGTAGATAGAACAATAAGTGTTTGTACAAGAGTAGAGAAAGTCATGTATATAAAACATTTGACTATCACTAAAGGTCTACTGTATTCCCTTGTATCTACAATAAGATAATGTTTATGTTGAAGTAGAGCAATAAGTGTTTGTACAAGAGTATAGAAAGTCATGTATATAAAACATTTGACTATCACTAAAGGTCTACTGTATTCCCTTGTAACTACAATAAGATAATGTTTATCTTGAAGTAGATACAGGAACAAGTGTTTGGGCAAGAATGTTACTGAGTACCTATGTTATCATATGGAGATGTGTATTCCATTGCCTCTAGCGTGTTTATGAAACGAGACGCGTTTTACGTCACATTACACCAGTCGCGTGTCGTCTCAAAGGTAAAAAAAAAAAATGTTTTTTTGAAAATTAATCGTTTGGAACGCGCCACAATTACTGCGTGACTCTGATAGAAAACACGGCGGTTCTTTTGTTCTTATTGTTTTTTATCACGCTCTCGTACGGGCCAACATATAAATCACTCTTCCCTCCCTGCCTCTATTGCTTGAACTACAAGGTTTACGCAGTAATTTCTCACATTGCATTTAGTAAATGAAGAGACTCACAGCTACAAGTGTTATAGAAACAAAAATTAAACTAATTTGTCGTTGCCAAAAATCAACATGTACTAATCAAAACTTACATGCATTTGACTTGTATTCATGGTAGAAAATATTCTTATAAAAATTACTACTTTATCTACTTCAAGATAAACATCATTTTATTGTAGTTACAAGGGAATACAGTAGACTTTAAGTGATACTCAAATGTTTTATATACATGACTTTCTCTACTCTTGTACAAACATTTATTGCTCTATCTACTTCAAGATAAACATTAACTTACTGTAGTTACAAGGGAATACAGTACACTTTAAGTGATAGTCAAATGTTTTATATAGGTGACTTTCTCTACTCTTGTACAAACACTTATTGCTCTATCTACTTCAAGATAAACATTATCTAATTGGTTTACGAGGGCTGTTCGATAAAGAATGATCACAATTTGTTTGACAACGCAACTTTACTCATCCTCATAATTTTTATGGTGCTTTTCAAAATAGTCTCCACTGAATGTGATGCACCTGCTCCAGGACTTCTGCCAGTCTTCAAAGACATGTTGGAAACCGTATTTGAGGGATCCTTCAAAATTTCCTCCGCAGCCTTTACCACTTCTGATGATGGATAATGCCTCCCACGAAGGCGTTTCTTCAAGTTAAGGAATAGAAAAGAGTCACATGGGGCTAAATCTGGCCTATATGGAGGGTGAGGGATGCATTTCACATTAATTCTTCTAAGATATTCAGCAACAACTTTGACAATATGCGGCCGCTGATTATCGTGGTGCAGCATAAAGCCTGCTTCACGGACATGTGGTCTTTTGGTCCTGATACGGACTTACAATGTTCTCAGGACATCTCTGTATTATTGTCCAGTTACTGATGTGGGTGCAGGTACAACATGCTGATTAACCATTCCATGAATATCAAAGAATGATATGACCAAAACTTTCCCAACAGAAGCAACTTCTTTTGTTTTTTGGGGGGTTGGTGATGAAGGAGATTTCGACAAGATTATGTAGCTTAGTTTCATCAGCAGTGATTACGTTTGAAAGTAACTGCGGAACTTCCTTTAACATCAACTTTTAACTGCATGCACATCTCCATTACAGCAGTAGGCGATATCGAACATGTCTGAACTTGCCTGGTTCTAATAGGCGGGAACCAGTAGTACCAACAATGAAACTACTACGGCGTGTTTGTTTCACATTAAGCTAACAGAGTATAATAAGTTTCAGTTTTAGTGAAAAATTATTACCGTAAAAAATTATGATCATTTTTTATTGTACAGCTCTCGGACAAGGAAGTACAGTAGACTTTAATTGATAGTCAAATGTTCTATATACATGACTTTCTCTACTCTTGTACAAATACTTATTGCTCTATCTACTTCAAGATAAACATTATCTTATTGTAGTTACAAGGGAATACAGTAGACTTTAAGTGATAGTCAAATGTTTTTAAACTGTTTAGTTAGATGATCTCTTTGTAGTGGCATTCTCTTTGCAGTAGCATGCCTTTTCCATATTGTTACTTTGTGGCTTCGTAGAATTAAAATTCCAATAAGCAGAAATTCAAAAAGCTCCTCATATCCGTAGAAACACACTTTGGTCAACCCTTACAGTAGCGGAATTACGTAACGTGCACAAATACAGCCTTCAAGTTCGTCTGCCCCATTCACAAACAAAAGGTTCACTGTCCAAGCACAGCTGTACGCACACGAATCCAATGACGAATCTCTTCTTACGACTGTTCACTCAACTAACCACGCCTTACTTTTATACGACCATTGATAGTCCTAGACGTTTCTGGAATGTTCTGTAACAATGTTCTGTTCTGAATTTGACTTATCGGCTGACCACCGCCAGTCGAGTCCGTCTCGTGTTACCAGCACACGACTTGAACCTAAATGTCCCCCAGTTGCCACACAACTTCTCGCTCCTGACCCGGCCACACTGGACGGACCCTGCAACTAAGCCGCTCCTGGTGTGACGGCCTCGGGCATTGGCTTTCTTTCTGGACGCTCATCCCGCAACCAAGAGCTTAACAGAGGTCGAATCAGGTCCATCATCCTAGAAAGACATAAAATCTTGTGAAATGACAAAATCTATAAGACCGCACGGGTGAATCCACTCAGCGGATAGGTACTGTGGCGCTCTGTCCACCGTCCGCTCATGGCTAATGGGGATTATCCTTCCTTTCGGTAATTTCTGCTCTTCCTTCCGTTATTTACCTGAGTTTTCTATTCATCGGTCCTGCATCTTAAATTGGATCTTCTCAAGTCTGGTACAAAGGGGCTCAACTTCCTCGATCCGGAAGACTGAAGAAATTAGCTGCAGATAGGTAGAAAACAAAAACTAGGATCAAACGAAGGGAGAGAAAAGTAATTATTCAACATTAGCCATACTACGCTGTATTACAAAAATAAATGCAATTTTGTGTAAATAAAGAAATCCTGAACAACAGTACCTTCCGAGCGGAAATATTTTCATGTTGAACATAAATTTTCAGAGGTTGATTCTGAACCGAAGAGGCTGCCTCGAGTTACAGAGACTGATGGTGAACCACATAACCAGCACCGAGGGATTATCGGGTGTCTGTCGGTAAAGAAGGAGGTGCTGGAGTTGTAAACCCAGATTACACGACCCAACATCATCGTGTACACTGTGTGCTACAGATTTTACTCTTGGTAGAGATCTGCGTAATAAAGCGCCATGCAGACAAAACATATCTAGGTCAAAACAATTGAAACCAGCTTCTTTATCACCTTACCTCCCTACCATCGACCTCGAAACGTGAATTTTCAATTTTTATACCATCTGATTTCATATTCTGTTTAACGTCTGTCATTTGTGAAGTCGTTCAGATATATAGAGTTTGCTGCGAAGATGTTTTACCTCATATTCATATGCTTTTGCTCCTATAGTTACTTGTAAGCATTTTACAACATTCAAAATTGCCTTCATGTGATACAGCTTTGAACAACTTTTACTGAACGTTTCAGAATTGGTACTGAACAGTGGAAAAAAGGGAAAAATACACAACATTTACTTCTAAAGTTGTACTTTAAGTAACATAAATTAACCTATTAAAGTAATACTTTAATAATAAGGATAGATAAAATTTCATTTTAACTACTGTATCAATTAAATATAATCACTAGGTCTACATTTGAAGTATAATATTTATTGTAGTTTTAACATTTAGTAATGAAATGTACAGCTACAACTTGAATTCATTCAGTAATTAACAAATATTTTCCTATATGTTCACATTCTACTGACAATACATTCGTCAATGTAGCTTTCTGAAATAAAAATCAAATTAACCTAGAAACGACTAGCCAACATCGATTGTCTCATATTAGCAGCCGGCTTTGGTCTAAATAGCTCTATATTCCAGAAAATAAATTACTCTCACAAAAGCTCCAGAACGGATGAACAGATTTGCCTAGTTCTGGTTTTGAATTAAATATTTGCATAAGCCCAAGTAATGTTTAAATATGGGAAACAAACTCGATGTAATAATGGATGGGTTATTAACTGAATATAAAGGTATACTCGCAAACAATAACTTAAGTAACTTGCAATAACTACCAATGTTCCCACATTAAAGTTGTTATTGACATTTCAAACACAATTTTTACTTTGTGATTTGATACATTCAAAGAACACTTTCCTATTTTTAAACTTTTATAGCTACCTCAGGCACGCATTTACAATTATGTGATTTCTAAACCTTGATCTAATGGATTTTTGTTGTTGCTGATTCCATCGAAGCGCCTCATTATCCTGAGTTATAGGTAATTTATACCGTAATCTTCTCTAAACGAAACTGGACCTCGTGCTCTCAGTTTAATAGTTCGTTTTAACACCCGAAATGTCCTTTTTCGCAATTATACTCTTATAACTGTTTCGCTATTTATGTTAAAATCAATAATTACATTATCCGGAATGTGAAAACTCATCTTCTTGGAAAATTATGATATACAGTGTGATCCATATAAGCCTGAACCATTTCAAAGGGCCATAACCTTTTAACCAGCAATAGGACACACGTGCAACTTTGGGAGAATGTAATACACAATTGGAAGATTACATCTCGTTTATATCTCAGAGAAATGTTGGAAGTGTTCTCCACCAGCATCTATACCTGTTTGCACTCGTCTCGCCGTAATCTCTAAAGTTTTACGGAGAGTATCCTCGTCAATGTTACTTATTTCGGTTCGAATGGATGCCTTGAGAACATCAATTGTCCGTGGTCTATCCTTGTACACTATATTTTTATATACCCTCACAAGAAAAACTCATGTGAGATTAGGTCATGGGATGTGGGATGCCACTGACCTTTCGAGATTATTAGATTATTAAAGAAACTGGTTAAAAGTTCCATGGTGTCATTAGATGTATGGCACGGTGCTCCACCTTGCTGGAAATAACCTTCTCTCAATTCGATATCATCCAGATGCTCTACAAATGTCTTGAAGATACCCATATAAACTTCAGTGTCTACAGTCGTATTAAAGAAAATGGGACCAAGATCTTGGAAGCTGACACCGCGCACCATACTCCAAACTTTTCATCATGCAGTGTGGTTTCGTGGATCACAGCATCCCAATATCTGGTGTTTTGTGTGTTTATGTAGCCTGACAGATGAAACCATGTCTCACCTGTAAACGACGTTATGGACGTGGAATAAGAGTACCCTGACATCATCGACAGTAACTGATTCGTTTATCATAATGTGCTTCCTTCAGTTGTTTCACCATATGAACTCTGTAAGGTCGGAGCTCTTTGACATGTTCCGTATGAATACCCTGATTCCTGACTCAATCGACACAACGATTTGTTTGGAGAATTCAATAGCCTTCTGCGAACATCTGTAACAGGTGACGGTCTATGTTTTCCACTCTCAGTTGTCTCCAGCTTTCTTACGAGCGATAAAATTGTTGTCTTTGTTGGAACATCGCATTGTGACCGCAGTATCAGGCAGCGCTTTGGAGGCGGCGAATTAATAGAAATCAGATAATTAAAAAAATAAGATAAATTAATAAAAATTCTTTGGTAAACTAATGTAAGAAGCTTGTTATAATAATATGAAATTAGAATGGATAGAGTAATGATCAAAATAGCGGCTGACTTAAAGAATAGAAAGGGAAAAATAGAATTTAATGTAACATATACTAGCATCAAGGCAAGAAAGATAAATATTCTTGGAAATATCTGTACACGCCGGAGAGTCAGGAAGGACCGTTAACTTCTTTGTGCTAGGAAAATGTCAATGTCTGAGAACTATAGAATACTTCCAGCCAGGAATATGTTGGGACAAAAAAAAAGGTTTCAAAATGCACTTAAGCATGAACGCTAAAGGGATTTACTTCGCTGACTTGATAACGATGTATACCGTTACAAACAACTCAGGGCAGGCGTTCTCAAACTCAGGGTGGGCTGAACGTCAATGAGTTAAATAAGTTTTACAAACCAATGCGAAAATTCTAAATAAATGAGAAACCAATAATAATGTAACATTTGAGAAGGGTGAGCTAGTATGGTCATGCGATAAAGTTAGGGAGGGGATCAGAATAAGGTTCGAACTGAATCGTAAAGTAAGGAAAACTTACTTAAAATGTAATACTACTACAGGAAGGACTTATTCGTACGCGATAAGAAGAGAAGTGAAGATTTATAAGTCTGAAATGTAGGGAAGTTAGGAATAGCACAACCAGAGTAAGTGGAAGCAGCATTAGAAGTTTATTAGAGCAAAGTAGTCCCCGTATAAAGAAGAAATAGAAACCCCGCGGAAGTAACTTTAAACAGGTAATACAGGGTTTCAAGTAAACTGAATTTATGTTAGCAGTTTTACTAACAGGTGGTCAATTATCCAAGTCGACAAGCAAACTTAGTAGAATTCAAACCAAATAATTCTGCAACAAAAAAGGGTTGAAACGTACATTCAGTCTGAAAAATTCATTGCCACAGCCGGGATTTGAAACACGTATCTTTTGGTTTCCGTCCAGCCGCTCTACGATGGAGCTACTATGGCCAACGTGCCAACATGACATTAAATTCTCCAACTGACTTATTTCCGCGGTAAACCACTTAGGAGTTCTCATAGGCATATGAGACAACTACCTTAATGACGCCT
Organism: Mantis religiosa; assembly: GCA_030765055.1. NCBI lineage: Eukaryota > Metazoa > Arthropoda > Insecta > Mantodea > Mantidae > Mantis > Mantis religiosa. Next base: position 259,621,315 of record CM060947.1, on the reverse strand, counting down.
TACTATGCTGTAAGTACTTCAAGGCCCGGGCTTTATAGTTCGGACCACTATTAGGTACAACTGACTCGTGTTTTTCCCGGTAAACCACTAGGAGTTCTCATAAACACATGAGACAACTACCTTAATGACGACTTACTATGCTGTAAGTACTTTAAGGCCCGGGCTTTATAGTTCGGACCACTATTAGGTACAACTGACTCGTGTTTTTCCCGGTAAACTACTAGGAGTTCTCATAAACACATGACACAACTACCTTAATGACGACTTACTATGCTGTAAGTACTTTAAGGCCCAGGCTTTATAGTTCGGACCACTATTAGGTACAACTGACTCGTGTTTTTCCCGGTAAACCACTAGGAGTTTTCATAAACACATGAGACAACTACCTTAATGACGACTTACTATGCTGTAAGTACTTTAAGGCCCGGACATTATAGTTCGGACCACTATTAGGTACAACTGACTCGCGTTTTTCCCGATAAACCACTAGGAGTTCTCATAAACACATGAGACAACTACCTTAATGACGACTTACTATGTTGTAAGTACTTTAAGACCCGGACTTTATAGTTCGGACCACTATTAGGTACAACTGACTCGTGTTTTTCCCGGTTAACCACTAGGAGTTCTCATAAACACATGAGACAACTACCTTAATGACGACTTACTATGCTGTAAGTACTTTATGGCCCAGGCTTTATAGTTCGGACCACTATTAGGTACAACTGACTCGTGTTTTTCCCTGTAAACCACTAGGAGTTCTCATAAACACATGAGACAACTACCTTAATGACGACTTACTATGCTGTAAGTACTTTAAGGCCCGGACATTATAGTTCGGACCACTATTAGGTACAACTGACTCGCGTTTTTCCCGATAAACCACTAGGAGTTCTCATAAACACATGAGACAACTACCTTAATGATGACTTACTATGTTGTAAGTACTTTAAGACCCGGACTTTATAGTTCGGACCACTATTAGGTACAACTGACTCGTGTTTTTCCCGGTAAACCACTAGGAGTTCTCATAAACACATGAGACAACTACCTTAATGACGACTTACTATGCTGTAAGTACTTTAAGACCCGGACTTTATAGTTCGGACCACTATTAGGTACAACTGACTCGCGTTTTTCCCGATAAACCACTAGGAGTTCTCATAAACACATGAGACAACTACCTTAATGACGACTTACTATGTTGTAAGTACTTTAAGACCCGGACTTTATAGTTCGGACCACTATTAGGTACAACTGACTCGTGTTTTTCCCGGTAAACCACTAGGAGTTCTCATAAACACATGAGACAACTACCTTAATGACGACTTACTATGCTGTAAGTACTTTAAGGCCCAGGCTTTATAGTTCGGACCACTATTAGGTACAACTGACTCGTGTTTTTCCCGGTAAACCACTAGGAGTTCTCATAAACACATGAGACAACTACCTTAATGACGACTTACTATGCTGTAAGTGCTTTAAGTCCCGGACTTTATAGTTCGGACCACTATTAGGTACAACTGACTCGTGTTTCTCCGGTAAACCACTAGGAGTTCTCATAAACACATGAGACGACTACCTTAATGGCGACTTACGACATATAAGTACTTTAAGGCCTGGGCTTTATAGTTCGGACCACTATAAGGTCAATTAATGGAAATTAATTTTTCTTTCACACTGGCCGTGGGTAGGCTAAATTTTGGAAACGTAGTGTCAGATTGAAAAATTCAATGCCATACCCAGAATTTGAACCACGGGTCTTCTGGTTTCCGTCCAGCCGCTCTACGATTGACCTACTATGGCCAACGTGCCAACATGATATTAAATTAGTGGTAGAGCGGCTGGACGGAAACCAAAAGGTCCGTGGTTCAAATCCCGGGTATGGCATTGAATTGTTCAGTCGACTCTACGTTTCCATTATTTAGCCTACACACGGCCAGTGTGAAAGAACAATTAATTTCCCAAAAAAATGCTATTAATACGACTGCTGTGTTGACTACATATTAAAGACTGTTAACTGTCAGCAATTGTCAGTGCTGTCTATTCTCTCAAAGCCGCCAAGATCATTAAAACAAATGTCCAAATTTTTGGAGCTTCGTAGGGAAATTATGCCTTGTTAAAGTAGTTCAGATTGATATGGATCGCACTGTATAATTTTGGATTGAAGTGCAGTACCTTTTCTAGCAACTAAGTACGTAATACAGAAACTGAAAACCATTAATTCACGGATTTAAAGGTTTACAAAACGCGTATTGCCGGTAAAATCTAGTTGACTTCTTTGTATGGGGCAAGTAGCTTATTAGATACCGTTAGTGCATCTGTAATGTTATCAGCGCCCGCTAGTCTAATCTACACACACACACACAAGTAATAGCTCCTTTGGAGCGAACACGGCCCCTGCCAGAAAAAGGAATTTTTCCACCAGCTAGGCACTTTTTTCCCTCCGAGTATATTTATTACACTGTGTAAATACGCGCCGTTAATCGTAGTGGAAATTTTGGTGGAGGCAAACAACTTGCGATAATGAGGACCTTCATACAAAAAATTCATACGTTTGTGTTCGCGTGAGTTGCTTCAAATACAAATCACCAGCTGGTCCCTCGAATAAGTACGCGGCTGTGTTTGTTTTCAACTGTTTTATAAGCAGCTTCACTGCAGGTAGTTTCATTGTCCCGATGTAACCATGGTAACACGTTCCGCTGTTGGCCGCCCACTCTGACCGTCGGTGTTTTTCGTTGTTTTCCATGATCGACAAGACGAATACTGGAGTGGTGGGGTCTTTTAACACGGTCAGATGCAAAAACACTTGCAGTTCGCACTGACCACTTCTCAAACAAGTAGCCAAGCCAGTTAATGCTAGGGAAGTCTGCACGTAACTGCTCCTTACGATGTTCGTTCCTTCTGCCCATAAGTCGCCTGTTATTCGAGGTGCAAGCTGCTTAATCTATCCCCTAACTACACCTTCTGTATGTCGTCCTAAGGCCACGCCGTGGCTCAGTGGTTAGACCACTTGGCTCTCACCAAGGCGGGCCGGGTTAGATCCCAGGCGACCGCAAAGTGAGATTTGTGGTGGACAACACGGCGCTGGGGCGGGTGTTCTCCGGGACCTCCGGTTTTCCCCGCCATCTCATTCCACCGGTGCTCCATCTTCATCTCATGTATCATCAGTCACCGCCTGCGGTGCCGTATATAGTAAAAGCGGGCGTTAAACACTACACATTTCATTTCATTTTGTTTTGTATGTCGTCCTCCGAGGTCTAAGCTTAATATACTGGAGCTCCTGAGCACGTGGGTTCGAATCTGATAAAAGGGATAGACTTTTACGGCAGAGGAACCACTTAGAATGGCTTCCTTCGAAAGGGAACTAGAGTTGGCGCTCCCGTGTCCAGATTTACCACATTTGACAGGAGGGCTGTTCAATTAAGAATGATCACAACTTTTTGGACAACGTAACTTTACTCATTCTCATAATTTTGATGGTCATTCTCAAAATACTCTTCCCTAAACGCGATGCACTTGTCCCAGGGCTTCTGCCAGTCTTCAAAGACATGCTGGAAACCATTTTTGAGAGATCCTTCAAAATTGCCTCCGCAGCCTTCACCACTGCTTCTGATGATGGATAATGCCTCCCACGAAGGCGTTTCTTCAAGTTAGGGAATGGAAAATGTCACATGGGGCTACATCCGGACTATAGGGAGGGTGTGGGTTGCACTTCATGTTGATTTTTGCAAGATATTCAGCAACAACATTGGCAATATGCGGCAGCGCCTTATCGTGGTGCAGCATCCAGCCTGCTTCACGGAAATGTGATCTTTTGCGCCTGATATGGACATACAATGTATTCAGGACATCCCTGTGGTATTGTCCAGTTACTGATGTGTGTGCAGGTACAACATGCTGATAAACCATTCCATGAATATCAAAGAATGAGATGACCATAAGTTTCCCAGCAGAAGCAACCGCTTTTGCTTTCTGGGGGGGTTGATGATAAATGAGACTTCCATACTGAGCTTTGCTGTTTGCTCTCAGGATCAAAAAGACGTAGCCAAGTTTCATCAACAGTGATTACGTTTGAAAGAAACTCCGGATCTTGCTCTAACATCAACTTTAACTGCATACAGACCTGCATGCGAATCTCCTTTTGTTCGGGAATCAACAATATTTGAACCCATCGCGCACAAACACGTCTCATGTGTCCCCCCAGGGGCCTACTTCGGTAGTTACGGGTTTGGCGCACCGGGGGACCCGAGCCAAAAGTCTCCCTATTGCGGGCTCCTCTTCGTGGTTGAGGGAGACAGTCAGCAGGCCCACCCACGTGTAGGCCGTGCGTGGAGACCCGTGGAGAAGGTTTTTAGATTCTTGTCTAATTTAGAGTTTAGGATTTAGTGAACGAAATTTTTAGTAGGTTTTGATTGATGTTTTTATGTACGTGTATTTTTAATAGGTTTTGTTACACTTGTATAGTTTTTAGAAAGTTTTATATCTGGCTTTTGCCATGACTAGTTTTTTTAAAGGGCGCTGATGACCGCTGTAGTTGAGCGCCCTTATGTGTAACGTCTTTTGTGTAATGTTTCTGTCACCAACGTGTGGGTGGCACCCAATGAAATGTTCAGTATTTCAGAAAGTGATCTTAAGGTAATTCGTCGATCATCTCTCACAATGGCAGCAGCAGTGTTGATGTTTTCTTCTGTAAGAGCAGTAACTGGAGCACCGGGTCCACCTTCCTTTGAAATTGACTGTCTCCCCCCTTTAAACATTTCAAACCACCTTCGAGCAGTGCTGTAGGGAAGAACAGACTCTCCATAGGCCTCCTGTAACATTGTATAGGCCTCAACTGAAGATTTGTTGAGACGAAATCTGAATTTCAAAGCCGTATATTGTTCCTCGCGTTTTACCTCCATTGCAGCGGTAGGCGATATTGAACTTATGTGAACTTGCCTGGTTCTCACAGGCGGGAACCAGGATTACCAACAATGTAACTACTACGGCGTGTTTGTTTGACATTAAACTAACAGAGTATAATGAAATTGAATGTTAGTGGTAAAAATTATGACCGTAGAAATTATGTTCATTCTTTATTGAATAGCCCTCGTAGAAACTGAATCGTGACTAATTTTGATTAAAGATCTCTTTAATTTGCTTTCAACCGCAATGTAAAATAGGATCCTGAGACTCTCAGTAGATAAAACACTAATATTCGGTTAAGAATTTAAGCTAAACTGAATTTCAGTTTTAGCAGCATTTTAGGCTTGAAAAGTTTGCTTCTGCAATATTTTAATATTAGTTTAACTATTTAGTCCTTAATTTCATTACTTAACTGTATAAAATATGTGTAATCCTTAACCTTAAACATTTTGAAAGTTGTTGACAAGTCTACTCACTTACTTTAGAAGATCAACTTGTGACAGTACTCTGTTATGTGCCATAGGAGATTCCTTCAGGGTTCCAGATTGTTCTAGGCGAAAACTTCTAAAAGAATCTCTTTTATCGTCAGCATAGTATTGGGTTTGTACAAGCGGTGTCCAGAAATTATGTTCTGTTTCAATTTATTTTCGCTGTTGCGCTTTGATCGCAGTTCCGCCCATGCGCGGTAGACGCTCTGTATCAAGGAGAAGAAACGTGCATCATTGTGAGATCGCTGTCAGCCACGTACGCTTTGTTGTACTTGTTTACAATGTCGGTGTTGATTGAAAATCCCGCCGCTTGTGAAATTAGATCTGTGATTCGTTAGAAAATTTGCGATGTCAAAAGGTTGTGTGCTTCTCCACGACAACGCACGACCACACACTGCAAATGTGACGTAAAACCTCCTACAGGGATTTGGCTGGGACGTGTTTGACCATTCCCTCGTACTGTCCTGACCTCGGTCTTAGCGACTTTTATCTGTTTTTTCATCTCAAATTTTTCCTTGGCGATCATTACTTCAACAATGACGAAGAGCTGAAAGAACATATTCCCAACTGGTTGAAGACACAGACGGCAAACTTCTATGAAGAAGGTATACAAAAACTTGTGCCTCGCTATGACAAATACCTGCAACATTTCGGAGGTTACGTGGAAAAGTAGTTGAAGAGTTGTAGAAATTTGTGCAATAAATTATTTTTTGTGTATCTGTACACAATTTAGCTTTATTACCAAACAAAAGTTACTTTCTGGACGTACCTAGTATTTTAAGGCTTCTATATATTTTTGGAATGATACATTGTTATTCATTTTTTTATCTCTTGGACGTACAAAGGGAATGTAATTTGAAGTTCCACCACTTACACGACCATTCTAAAATATTTCACTATCACTTAAAGTCTACTAAATTCCCTTGTAACTACAATAAGATAATGTTTATCTTGAAGTAGATAGAGCAATAAGTGTTCGTACAAGAGTAGAGAAAGTCTGGTATATAAAACATTTGACTATCACTTAAAGTCTACTGTATTCCCTTGTAACTACAATAAGATAATGTTTATCTTGAAGTAGATAGAGCAATAAGCGTTCGTACAAGAGTAGAGAAAGTCATTTATATAAAACATTTGACTATCACTTAAAGTCTACTGTATTCCCTTGTAACTACAATAAGATAATGTTTATGTTGAAGTAGATAGAGCAGTAAGTGTTTGTACAAGAGTAGAGAAAGTCATGTGTATAAAACATTTGACTATCACTTAAAGTCTACTGTACTCCCTTGTCACTACAATAAGGTAATGTTTATCGTGAAGTAGATAGAGCAATAAGTGTTTGTACAAGAGTAGAGAAAGTCATGTGTATAAAACATTTGACTATCACCAAAGTCTACTGTATTCCCTTGTAACTACAATAAGATAATGTATATCTTGAAGTAGATAGAGAAACAGGTTCGTGCAAGAGTAGAGAACTATATGGGAAAGTAACATATATAAATTATTTGAAAATATTTTAGTGCAGGTTAGGTTGTTGTATTAATGCCATTGTATCTGAAATGTGGAATTGTTTTTCTGTGTCAAGGACCTTTATATTGAGCAACTCCTTAAGGACATGTGGCATGTTATATTGACAGGGAATATAGTTTCGACACACCCTCCTTCTTGTGTCATGGTTACTTGGAGCACAAAGGGCGAGTGGGGGCGGCAGCATTGTCGGCAAGTCGTGACAAGGAAAACTAAAAGTTTGGGATGTGCAGAGAAACGATAGAGCCCTTTTCTTTATTATGGCCGTAAACTGTCCCGACTGTGTAATGTGAAAATGGTGTGACAACCGCATCTAACTTTTCAACTTGTGTGCTTTGTTCGCGAAATGCCTTCAGGAAACCCGTGCTACATACGTGGCGAAGCTACCGACCCCTTTTTTCTTCCCTGTCGTTGTAGTGAACCGCTCAGGAATTCCTGTAGTTCCCGTTGGATGAGCAGCTAATTGTCGTGATGGCAAATAAAAAGCGTTTACACATCAGAAAATAATTTGCAGTGGACAGAAGTCCTGTACTGAAGCTTATTTACCGTCAAACATGCACAGGAACGATGTAATTAAAGCCATTTTATAGTTAATTGTTCCTCAAGTATTTAATTTGAGGCACTCAGAACAGCGATGACGTTGGGTACTAACTGGACAGTTATAGATAGTTCACTGCACTTCTACTGAACGACAGAAACAAAAGCTACCCTGGCATTCTTGACAGGTAGGAACTCAACAGGCGAAGAACCAGCTAAGTCACTTTTTATAAGAAAGCCAGAAAACGACTATTTCATTTTAAAACAAAATGGGTGGTTGTCAAACAAAACACTTCTTTCAAACATAGTGAAATGTTAATGCGCCACATGTAGTGAATCAAGGAAAGTAACACTTCCTGACCGTTAAGTCGATAACAATGCACCAAACCAACAAGTTAATTCAAATAGATTTTTTTTCAGGAGAAAAAAACACGTGAGTCATGTGAAACAAAAAGAAACCCAGTAATGTCAGACACCAGTGATTTTGTTTACAATTACAATAAAAGAATTACTAACATTTTTGTAATATTGTGACAAAATTGTTACATTATCGTCCGTCACTCCGTCCACACAAATCCATCCATCCATCCATCCATCCATCCATCCATCCATCCGTCCATCCGTCCATCCGTCCATCCATCCATCCGTCCGTCCGTCCGTCCGTCCGTCTGTCCATCCATCCAACCATCCATCCGTCCATCCATCCATCCGTCCATCCATCCATCCGTCCATCCACCCATCCGTCCATCCGTCCATCCGCCCATCCGTCCATCCGTCCATCCGTCCATCCGTCCATCCGTCCGTCCGTCCGTCCGTCCCTCCGTCCGTCCATCCGTCCGTCCGTCCGTCCATCCATCCCTCCGTCCGTCCAACCATCCATCCATCCGTCCCTCCCTCCCTCCATCCATCCACACACCCATCCATCCACGCACCCATCCATCGACCCATCCACCCACCCACCCATTCACCTACCCATTCACCCACCCACCCACCCACCCACCCATCCATCCATCCATCCATCCATCCATCCGTCCCTCCCTCCCTCCCTCCCATCCATCCCTCCAAACCTCCATCCAACCAGCCATCCATACACCCACCCACCCATCCATCCATCCATCCATCCATCCATCCATCCATCCATCCATCCATCCATCCATCTATCCATCCATCCATCCGTCCGTCCGTCCGCCCATCCATCCATCCATCCATCCAACCATCCATCCATTATCTTTTGCAATTATAGTTTATGCGGTATTTTTAATATGCATCTTCCTTCTCAAACCTTAGGCGTTCCAAAACTTATATACTAAATTCAGCACTTCATTAAAACATTGTCCCGAAGTCATAGGCTTACAATAGATACAGTGCGATCCATATAAGCCTGAACCACCTCAATAGGCCATAAATCTCCTTCGAAAGCTCGTTGAATGTAAACATTTGTAGTTGAGTCTTAGACGTGCAGTCATAACAGCGACATACTCTACTCACTACGAGAACGTGTTTACATTTTGAAAATATATTGGAAGACAAATTATTTGGTAACAAAACAATGGGAATTTCGAAGAGAATTTAATGTACGCGATGTTCCGACAAAGGCAACAATTTGATCGCTCGTAAGAAAGCTGGAGACAACTGAGAGTGGAAAACATAGACCGTCATCTGTTACAGATGTTCGCAGAAGTCTATTGAATTTTCCAAACAAATCGTTGTGTCTACTGAGTCAGGAATCAGAGTATTCATATGGAACACGTCAAAGAGCTGTGACCTTACAGAGTGCATATTATGACTTTGTAGGTTCGTGAAATTAAAAGTTCAATTGCACAAACTCAAAATGTTGTTTATTTCCACCGAATTTCAGTTGGAACACTTGCCGATTACATAGAATTTCTTAGCGCACACAATTACAATTCACCAGTTCGTCCGTTACAGTTCCACTTTGCACTCGCAAATACGTTGCACGTACGCAGTCTGTTCGCTTACTGGGCGCTCCTCACGGCTGCTCGCCAAGAACTGACAGACTCGCCAACTGCAGCCCCTTTTTATAGGAATATCACTGTTTCTGGAAGTCTCGCGTTTCAGTGAATCACCCCGAAGGTCCCAGACGGCCAGTGATTGTTTTCCAACCATACCTTCGTTAGCGCTATAAGACAAATGGGTGGGCGCGGGCGAATGCCTCCCGGCCCACACCCAGCCGCCAGTTGGTTGCGCCTTCCGATAAATGGGTCACAATATGGTGCAACAACTGGAAGAAGCAGATTATTATAAACGAATCAGTTCCTGTCGATGTTTTCAGAGTACGCTTATTCTACGTCCAGACATTCTCTCCGTAACGTGGTTTACATATTAGACATGGTGTCATCTGTCAGGCTACATAAACACATAAAAACATCAGATATTGGGCTGCTCTGAACCCCCAAGTTATTCATCGTGCGTGGGGTCAGTTTCCATGATCGTTGGTGACATTTTCTTTGTTACGAGTGTAGTCTCTGGAGTTTATATGGGTATCCTTAATAAATTTGTGGAGCAGCTCGATAATATCAAATTGAGAGAAAGTTATTTCCAGCAATTTATAGCTATACATATTCTCTGAGATGTAAATAGTATAATGTAAACTCACCATTGTTTTAAATATTAAAAGCAGAAGCATTATTAACAGTGAAGTATTCTTCATATTTAAGTTTGAATTTATGAGTCACAATGTTTACACTCAGTCTTCACTTATTTGTTGTTGTATAATCGAAACGTTTTCAAGATCATTCGATCTCATCCTCAGCTGTTAGGTGACTAAATGAACCTCCCTCTTCTTCCACTACTATGGAGCTCCGATCACTCTGCCATCTGGTGTTAGGGGCACTAAGTTTTAATACTCCATTTAATGCCGGGATTTCAAAATTTATAACTTTATCACGGTTTTTGTTTATGAATATTTTTTCCCAAATATCCAATTCTATGGGTGTACTTAAAGATTTTAACAGTTTATTGTTGTGGCCAATGTTGTGGTTTTCTGTCCAAAAATGGTGTGAAACTGCAGATTTTTCTCTTTGTTTCAACTTAAGGTTCCTCCGGTGTTCTTTTTGCCTGGTTAACAAGTTTCTCTTAGTTTTTCCTATGTAGCTTTTTCCACAGGTTTCACAATTAATCTGATAAATTCCTGATTTCAAATTGTTGGGGATTGTATTTTTCAGTGGTTTATTTAGCAGGTTCCTCAGAATAAATTTGTTTTGGGATGCTAGTTTTAAGTTTAGTCTTTTGAAGATTCGTTCAAATTTTCTAAAAGCCCATGGATGGTAGGTGAATTTTCTGTATTGCCAATTTGTGTTATTAAGTGGTGTGAGTGTGGTATTTTTCGATCTTATCTTCAGTTTTTCTTTCCTCTTCATCATGTTCCTTATGATGGCTGGGTTGAATCCATTTAATACCGCTATGTCTTTTATGTGTTGTTGTTCTTTCAAAAATTCATCCTTACTCAGTGGGATGTTATATAGCCGGTGAATTAGACTTCTAAAGGCGGCTAGTTGATGCTAAACTGGGTTGTATTCATTTTTCTTTATGTAATTATCTATGTGTGTGGGCTTCCTGTATATTCCAAAATCTACACCATGACGATTTCTAGTTATCTAGAGGTCCTTAAAGGGTAGGTGTTGTCTCTTTCTACTTCCATAGAAAATTGGATGTGATTATCTTGCAGGTTTAGTAACTTTAGAGAATCTTCTCTAAGTTTTTCCGGAATGATAGCAAAAACATCATCAACTTATCTCTGCCAAAATTTATAAATCTGTGGGAATGCCTTTACTATGTGTGTTTCATAATAGCTCACGTATAGGTCTGCTAAAATAGGCGAAAGTGGGCTCCCCATTGCTAATCCTTTTGATTGTCTGTAGAATTTTTGGTTAAACATGAAGTAATTATTCCTTATGCATAAATCTGTAAGATTGATAATGTCATCTATTTCTCTGGGGTCCGTTGTAGTCTGGGTTAGCCATTTTTGAGGAATGTAGGTATTTTTTCTACTGGAATGCTTGTAAATAGTGCCTTAACGTCAAAAGAAACAAGTATGTGATTTTCCGGGATGTTGTATTTCTGTAGGTGATTTATCACTTTATTATATTATATTATATTATTATATTCTTAAAAAGTTTTACGTGTGTCCTATTATTGTTTCAGAAGTCATGGCCTATTGAAGTGGTTCAGGTTTATATGGATCACAGTGTATATGGAAATACCTGCACCCGGATTGTTTTATAAATATTTATTTTTGGGGGAGGGGAACTTGGAAGGCTCGGAATATTTACCTCTGTGTCAAATCTCGAAGTAGAAATTTGAGAGAGAATGCAAGAGTTGCAGTATTTTATCCAAGAATAGTAATATTTTATCCATGCTCAAATAATATTACACAGCTGCTTGATTTTAGTAACTTAATTTACACTAAAAGGCCTATAATAGTTACAAAAAGAGTTTTTGAAATACAAAATATTGTTCTACTAAGCAGAAAACGTGAAAATTACGTTTACTAATTTCGAAAGTAGCGAAACGAGTATTCTTAAAACTCTCGATGTAAAATTTCTAAATTCAATAGAATTCCTAAACTATTTACTATCAGTACGCAATAGGGAAACTTGAAGTCAAACATTTGCCGGTTTACGTGAACCTTTGAAGCAGAACTTGCTATTTATTTTGCTAATAATTTATGTAACACTTGAAGAGCGTGTAGCGGTGCTAATTTGGAGATACGTGCGCTGGAAGTAAACACGCTGGTAGGTAAATAGCGGATCGACTTCTTTCTAGCCAACAAACTCCCGTAGGGCTGTTTACTTTTAAAGGCAATGGAAATGAGATGCATAGGATGCCACTGGCGCTCGGCGGGGAAAATCAATACTACTTCAAAGTCTGATGTCACACTTTTTTTTTCCACAACAACAAATTAAGGTGAAGCATCCGCAACATTTCCTGTTTAAACCATCCGATGTTGCACTTACATGACTTTCTCTACTCTTACACATTACAATAGGCAACACGTTTTTTGTACCCGAAACAAAATAGGCTAATTCTTATGCAAAATGACTCGCTGATTCCAAAAATGCCTCTGAAAATGCTGCATCACGTAATGTTTTTGAGATATTCTTATTCTTTTATATAAAGTTACAGAAATGAGGTATGATACCAACTCATATTGACTTAATTTAAAATAATAGCCATTGACTCTTCTAAATACAGTTTAAAGGCAGTGTTGCTTCATAATGGCAATTTACTACCTTCAATACCTTTATTTCATGCCATAGGAATGAAGGAGACATACGATTCCATGTCCATCATTTTAGATGCTATTAGTTATCAAAACCATGACTGGGAAATTTGTAGTGACCTCAAGGTAGTTGCATTGCTAACGGGACTACAGGGAGGTTTCACAAAATATTGCTGCTTTTTGTGCTTATGGGACAGTAGGGCAACTGACAAGATTTTTATAGTGAAAGAGTGGGGGAAAAGGGAAGACTATACCCCTGGAGCAAGCAATGTTAAGTATGTGCCTCCAGTAGACCCAAACAAAGTTCTTCTCCCCCCACTTCACATAAAGCTCGGGTTAATGAAGAATTTTGTTAAAGGTTTGGACAAAAGTGGAAGTGCATTTGAGTATTTAAGAAGTATGTTTCCCAAAATAAGTGAATCTAAATTGAAGGAAGGTATATTTGTCGGTCCTCAAATAAGACTGCTTCTTAAAGACAGTGTTTTTGTATCAAAGCTTAAACGTGTTGAACTGGCAGCATGGAAATCATTTAAATCAGTTGTAGAAGGCTTTCTGGGCAATAACAAAGAAGAAAGTTATGAAACTTTAGTCTCAGAACTATTACGGAGCTACAAAGAAATGGGTTGCCGTATGTCACTTAGAATCCACTTTTTGCACTCTCACCTTTTTAGTTTCCATACAAACCTAGGAGCTGTAAGTGATGATTAAGGTGAGCATTTTCACCAGGACATTTTTGAGATGGAAAGAAGTTACCAGGGTCGCTTGGACTCAGCCATGTTGGGAGACTATTGTTGGTTCCTCAAACGGGAGAGTACATGTCAATACAAAAAAAAAAAAAAAAAAAAAAAAAAAAGAATAATCAACAGTGAAACACTTCTGAAATAATTCAGGTATGTGGTTTTCATCATTATCTTGTGTTTATTTATTTTAATAATAATAATAATTATTAATAATTATTATTATTTTCAATGTTATTTGGCAATAAAATTCCTATTATTTTCAATTAATGAAATATGAGTTGTCACATCACATTTCTGGAAGTTTTCATAAAAAATTATGAATACCTAAAAACAGTTACGTGATACAGCATTTTGAGGGGCATTTTTGGAATCAGCAGATCAGTTTAAATCAGATTTTGCCTATTTTGTTTCGGGTATATGAATTTCTTTTTGTTCCCCAGTGTTATTTATTCCTCCACCTACCTAATGGTCGACATTATCTTATTGTAGTTACAATGGAATACAGTAGACTTTAAGTGATAGTCAAATGTTTTATATACATGACTTTCTCTACTCTTGTACAAACACTTATTGCTCTATCTACCTAAAGATAAACATTATCTTATTGTGGTTACAAGGGAATACAGTAGACTTTAAGCGATAGACAATTGTTTTATTTCCATGACTTTCTCTACTCTTGTACAAACACTTACTGCTCTATCTACCTAAAGATAAACATCTTTTTTAGTTACGAGGGAATACAGTAGACTTTATTTTATTTTATTTTTTGTTTGTTTTATAATTTTACGTCCTCCAACGATAAGTCATATAGGACGGTGAATGAATTGGGTGAAATGAGGCTCAGATGTGTCCAGGGTCAATGGAACTTAGAGTTACCCAACATTCGTCTTTATGGATAAGGGAAACCTCCGGAGAAACATCATCCAGGTAACTCACCCTGACCGACATTTGAACTTGGGACCTCTTGAACGTGAGGCAGACACGCTACTCCACGCTACCGAGGCGGGCCAGTAGACTTTAAGTGACAGTCAAATGTTCTATATACATAACTTTCTCTGCTCTTGTACAAACACTTACTGCTCTATCTACTTCAAGATAAACATTGTCTAATTGTAGTTACAAGGGAATACAGTAGACTGTAAGTGATAGTCAAATGTTCTATATACATAACTTTCTCTGCTCTTGTAGAAACACTTACTGCTCTATCTACTTCAAGATAAACATTGTCTAATTGTAGTTACAAGGGAATACAGTAGACTTTAGGTAACAGTCGAATGTTTTAAAACTGGTTGTCTAGGTGACGACCCTCTCTTTGTATGTCCAAGAGATAAAAACTGAAGATCGAATTTTTATTTCTCTAATACACATATAAATTCTAAGGTCATTCAGTAATTATAGGAAACATATGAATTACCAACAAATAAAATAATTTTGTAGCAGTCATATTATTTTAGTGTTTAGACGTTAACTCCTCCAGCATGGAGAAATCGCCTCTACAGACAGGGAGCCGACGGATGCCATACGCACAGCTGGTGGTAAATGATGTTCCATAAAGTGATTGTAATATTGTCCTATCCCAGTGGTAGGGTGAAGACTGGTGTTGCGTAGCTCGGCATCAGATGGTAGGGCAAGGATGGGGCAGTTGAGAGGAGAGTCGAATAGACAACACTTACTTTCCTCACCTAATAAGAAACTAGATTTTGATTACAAATTTTGAAGAACAGAACCCGCGAAAGCCTTGAACAAGCATTGGGGTGAATTACATAATTATTTGGGGAAGCTCATAACGGGGATATGTCACATACTGGTGCAGATGTGAACGGGTAAGACCTCCACTGTCAGGCGGCATGACGACGGAGATTCGTCGTGACCCCTACTGAAGAATTCAATGTAGCCTAGCCCCGCGACTGCCGGAAACCACGGCTAAAAGTATGAACAAATAACCTCGAAGAGAGGGAGCCAACACACTGAACCTGGGGGCCTTCCATATTACATCAGCAGAAATCTTTCTAACGCTTCTAGAACAATCCACCCACCATATTGTTTCAAAGTCCCAAGACTCACTGATTGCAAGTTCTTTGTAGCTAAGTTTAATGCCCTAAACTGCTTCGCTCCGCATTCATCTATGACCATTCCCCTGAAAATTGACAAGCTAAAGATTTCCCGTCTTTTGTTCTGCCATGGGATTCAACATCTTTACACCCAGAAACGATCATTCAATTTTATAAAGAAACCTCATGCTAAAATAAGAACTGAAGCTTTCCTGGCGAAGAATATGCTCAAGTTGTTCTGGGGAAGCAAGCCAGGAGAAAAGACGATTAGAAATAGGCGTTTTGGGAGTGTGCATGTGTCCCATCATGAGGATATTTAGTAAATGGTATAACCACAAATGAATTATTGGATACAACACAAATCAGGTTGAGTTACCTAGATAAGGTTTTATCCGGGTTTTTCCCTTACCCTTCAAGACGAATTTCGGGTAGCTCTAAGCTCCATGGACCCTGGACTCATTTTAGCATCATTTCACCCAACTCATTCACAGTCCGATATAACTTAACGTTGGGGCGGACGTAAATTAAAAAAAAGAATAAAGACAAAGCACTATTAAAGTTTATATTACTGAAAAAAGGACTGTTTTCAGCAAATTCAATGCCATGTCAGGATATGGCGCGGATATAGAAAACTAATTGGATAAAAGAAACGTAACTACTTAACTTGATTATTAAGCTGTATAGATCTGTGCTTCTTAAGTAGACGGATTTCCTTTTTAAGGCCGGTTTCCAAGACGAGCTGAACTGAAATCCAGCATCACGAATAAGCGTTCTCCTCTCGGAGGAAATGGCCAAAGCCTCCTTAATTCTCCGCTCCCAGTAACTGGCATATTTCCAATTTAATTCGGCGATCTTCTAGCACCTTTTGGCGACTTTTGGCGATGTTTTCATCGGTAGTTGCAGTTTTTGGACGTCCCGAACGTTCATCGCCTCCCAAGTATTTATGACCATGTTTAAATTTAGCTGCCCAAAATTTAATTATTGTAAATGATGGTGGAGCGTCTCCATACACAGTATCCAACTCATCTTTGATTTACGTAGGCATATTGCCTTTCAAAAACAAATATTTAATGAGAGCTCGGTACTCGATTTTGTCCATTTTCATAAAAACACTCACATCAACTCAGTCATACTGCTGTTACATAGCAACTGAGCGTCCAAAATGTCTGGAACTTTTGTGAGTAACTGTCAATAGATGGACAACGAAAATCTGTAGTTTTTATTTACGAGTGCTGCCATCTTCATGTTGAGGTCGGAAGCTTTTCACAGCACTCTCGTAGGTGACAACTAAATTCTAGGAAACTATTTGCCTTTTCCTATACACAGAACCTACAGATATTCCTATTTATCTATCTTTATCAGTTACTCTCAAATAGTTAATATAATCAATGTAACATCCAGTCGACACAATCCCCAAAGTCGTGTAGGAAAATGAAAGAGGAGGAATGTAAATGGGAGAGAAGAAAACGTGGGAAAAGATACCACAAGGGCACTAGGCTTGCCAACTACGCAAAACCACGCAAAACTCGATAGAGTGGCTGGGATCTCACCCTGAGCCTCAAATATAAATGCGGTTGTATCAAATTTACTTATGGAAGTATCACGGTACTTGCTGAAGACATTCTGGAGTCAAACGCCGTGAACATGCGGCAACTACTTGAGCTGTGCTGATTACCGGGTTGCATGCAGATAAGGTGAAACACGCTAACAGTGTAATGGTCTAGCCAAAGTTACTCATACAGCTTCTTGTAGAGATCCACTGGAAAACAGCGTTTATGTATGTCTATAAACGTATAACTGAAACACGAAAAGTTTGTCTTCCTAGATCCTCCCACCATTGAAGGAACACGTATTCATCTTCCTAAACTGTTACTTATACCAGGTGAGTCAGCCGTCCCTTACCTTTTGGGAGGGAAGGCCATCCATCGAACGGCATGTGTACCTTAGACCAGTTTTGCGCTTACTAAACTGTATTGTTTGACGTTCTTAGCAAGAGGAATGAACAAAATTCAGAGGAATAGCAAACCGTATTGCTCGCTAAAGTATACCTCAAAAACATATGACTCCGTCACTGAGAGCGAATTCCGGTTTCCAGGCGATTTTACATACTTTTATTAGAGTATACATGGCAAAGTAATTCAGTAAACGTCTGGGAAATAGTGGACCTATCATATGAGTACACTAACAACGTCAGCTGAAAAGAAAATGGCTGATTCTTTTAGTTACACTGTCACTTTAAGTCCACTGTATACCCTTGTAACTACAATAACATAATGTGTATCTTGAAGTACATAGAGCAATAAGTGTTTGTACAAGGGTAGAGAAAGTCATGTATATAAAACATTTAACTATCACTTAAAGTCTACTGTATTCCCTTGCAACTACAATAACATAATGTTTATCTTGAAGTAGATAGAGCAATAACTGTTATTCATTTTTATTTCTTAGGCATACAAATGGAATGTAAAGTCTTGTCACATAGACAACCAGTTTTATAGCATTTGAAAATTACTTTAAATCTACTCAATTTTCCTCAGATATAATCTTTATCTTGAAGGACATAAGACAATAAGTGATTGTTATTCACTTTTCTATTTCTTAGACAACGAGAATTAGATTACAAAAACGTTGCCTAGACAGCATGTTTTAAAACATTTGACTATCACTTTGTAACGAAAATACTTCGCTGTGTATTTGAGGTTGGTTAAATCCCACGTTGCGTAGACAATATGTATCGAATTTATGCAGTTCCCTGATGTTCTGGAAGTATTACCTCGTCCACGGCTGCTCTGATGTTCGTACAAGATTCCTTTTCCCAGGATAGGTCGCGGATGTAAAGAAGATGGTGGCTTTTTAAATGAAACACTATTTTATCGAATTACTTTTGAATAATCTTTTTTATTTATTAATAATTTGACTTTTTAACACTTGATAATTAA
The DNA here is from genome assembly GCA_030765055.1 of Mantis religiosa. NCBI lineage: Eukaryota > Metazoa > Arthropoda > Insecta > Mantodea > Mantidae > Mantis > Mantis religiosa. Next base: position 259,602,883 of record CM060947.1, on the reverse strand, counting down.
AGACTTTTCACTATAAATTGATAATTGTTACTCGTAGCACAATTACAATTATACTATAACAACTTTTGACGATAGCGTCCGTTTTAGAATTTGACGAGTACGTCTTACTCACACAACAGCTTGATAGAGAAGAAGGAAACAGCTACATCTCGTTCTTATATATTAACTGGGTCGTTGTTATGACGACGAATATACATTATTCAATTTTTACAATTTTGATTGATGATTTTCTCATACTTTTTCCAGATAATTCCATGTTATAATTTCTAACATTTATACATATTTGAATAACCATTTTAAATCGTCTCAACTTAAAGTAAATTGTATTCCCTTGTAACTACAATAAGATAATCTTTAACTTAAGGTAGATAGAACAATAAGTGTTTGTTATTCAGTTTTTATTTCTTAGGCATACTAATAGAATGCAGTTACAGAGGCTGTCACATAGAAACACAGTTTTATAACATTTGAAAATAACTTTAATTCCCGATTTCACAAACAGATGTTAGCTGATCACTCGTGTTAAATCTCTTGTTAAACTAACAAGTCAAATTTCAGATATCAAGTCCTTAACTATTGTAAATAGTCCAGACGGCGGGGTAGAACGCAGCTTTTGATGTTGATTTGCTATATTTAAGACTGTCTAAATGGCATTCTTCATTGAATATGGCCTATGGGGAGAAATGATTTTAAGGAGCTACCAAAAGAAAATTTTGTACAGATGTATAGACTGTCCAAACAAGTTGCTATGAACGTTACTACGGAAGTACAAGAGAGGTTAGAACATGAATCGAAAGGTATATGCCGAACTCGTCTTTCCTTCAAGTATTAATAACTTTGTGATCTTATAATTCATTGAATTATGTGGTTAATACACTGTCCACCTCCCGTCTTGAAACGTTCAAGTCTCTCGTCAGTTGTCCTTCGCTTCTCGTTTTAAATTTACGTAATACTGCGTTAGAACATGCATCGAAAGGAATATGCAGATCTCACCTTTGCTTCAAGCATTAATAACCTTGTGATTTTATAATTCATTGAATTATGTAGGTAATACATTGTCCACCTCCCGCCTTGAAACGTTCAAGTCACTCGTCACTTGTCCTTCTTCGCTCCTCGTTTTAAATTTACGTAATACTGAATTAGAACATCCATCGAAAGGAATATGCCGATCTCGTCGTTGCTTCAAGTATTAATAACTTTGCGCTTTTATAATTCACTGTATTATGTGGGTAATACACTGTCCACCTCCCGTCTTAAAAAGTTCAAGTCACTTGTCCTTCTTCACTCCTCGTTTTAAATTAACGTAATACTGACTTAGAACATGCATCGAAAGGAGTATGCAGATCTGGCCTTAGCTTCAATTACTAATAACTTTGCGATTTTATAATTCACTGTATTATGTGGATAATACACTGTCCATCTCCAAACTTGAAACGTTCAAGTCACTAGGGACTTGAACTTCTTTGCAACTCGATTTAAATGTCTATACTACTGCAAAATAAGTTTCGTGTTTCTAGTAATGACACATGCGTTTGAAATAAATTCGTTTCCAATTGTTTCCCACGTGACGTCTTTTTCTTTAATATCCACCGCACTCGTCCGCCTATTTTCTAAGATGTATTTATACTTCGTCACCAATGCAGTTAACAGTTCTTGCTACATCGATGAGAAATTAGTTTTACGGCTTTTGTTTACGATTTTGCCTATCCCCTATTGTTTTACTTGTGTGGAGACGAAAATGAAAATACAAGCACATCGCAATGCGTTCAAAAGATAATACGACTCATTCAAAGACTTGTGTGCTGTAACGTTTACAAGTTTCTTGGCGTTAACACTTGTTTAAAAGTTTCAGAAAACAGTGTGGTGAAATGCAAGAAACTAAGCAGCTTTGTTAGCGCTGTTACAATTGTTATGTTACATTTGTTAACGTCGATTTTAACATCAGTTGGTTAAATCGGTCATAAGTCTACTAAACTTCCCTCAAAAATAATCTTTATCTTGAAAGAGATAAGGCAATAAGTGGTTGTTAGTCACCTTTTTGTTTGGTAGAAAAGGAGAATTTGATTACCAGGACGTTGCCTAGACAGCGAGTTTTAAAACATTAGACTATCACTTTTTCTACTGTATTCTTTGTAAGTGCAGTAAGAAAATGTTTATCTTGAAGTTGATAAAGGAATGAGCCCTTTGTTGACATAATGTGTATGTAATCACATTGACACCCAAGTTTTAAATATATGTCTAGAGGAATGCTATTTGCGAAACACGAGGCCTGTAATATTTAATGTTAACCCCATTTACATATTCTAAATGTCAAATAAGTGTTATATTAACCTTATTCTATGGTTGCCATGGAAACTACCTTAACACAAGTACGTGTAGGAAAAAAGTAAAGTTAGATTGGGAACAAAGGGATGTAGGGTACCGTTTGTTTTGATTACATCGAGATTGCCGTTGTAAACAACATTAAACTGTATGGATATGAATTGATCCAGAGAACTTAACCACTGCCAATTTAAAGTTTGCCCTAAATTACCCCACGGCTATTTCAGCCGAATTTATCAGCTGCAGTTAGCGCGTATTTCTTTCCTTGCTGTACACAGATCCTAACCGAAAATACCCATAAAGGGATTAAACGATTCTACCATAACGATTATGACCAAACCTCTCACTTAATTGCTAACTAGACGATTCAGAGTTCGAGATATAACGTAGATACGTACGCTAATCAGAGAGTTTAGTCACTAAATATCCGTCTAAAACAGGAAAAAATAAACTGTGAAGGACAGAAGTGGATTTCTGAAACCCCTCAATATTGAAAATATCTTGACGAACCGTGATGTTTCTGTAAATACATTATATTAGTGTACTTGTTTTTACAATGCAGCGTTCTTCATTTAAAACCTTACGGGTGCATAACAATTCACATTTGCGGGATTCATTGTGACACAGCTGGCATTGGACTTATATAAACCCCAAGCGTAAACAATATCCCTGAGTGGTCTGAAATGTTTCTGACTTAATAAAGATACCAGACACTTCTCAGGTTTTTTTTTTTTTTTTTTTTTTTTTTTTTTTTTTTTTGTTATGGTCATATCGGCGGCCGTTCTCCTTTGGAACATACCGAAGGTGTTAACTCGTTATCTTTGGTTTTTAATCATTCGATCACGCACACATTCACACTTCCAGACTCTGGGGAAGATGGGGAATTATCTTTGTTGGAGAAAAATCCCCACCGCCACCGCCGGGAGTCGAACCCGGGACCCCTAGCACGGCAGGTAGGTGCTCTACCGAGTAAGCTACGGGGCCAGCCCAACTTTTCACATTTTTTTCAACATAAGAGGGCTTTTCCAATAAAGAATGATCATAATTTTTTTTACAGTCATAATTTTTTGCACTTAAATTCAAACTTTATATATTCTGTTGGCCTAATGTGTAAGAAAAACGTAGTAGTAGTTTCATTGTTAGTACTCCTGGTTCCAGCCTGTGAGAACCAGGGAAGTTCAGAGATGTTCAGTATCGCCTACCGCTGCAATGGACGCAACACACAGTTAAAGTAGATGTTAGAGGAGGATCCGGAGTTTCTTTCAAACTCAGTCACTGCTGATGAAACCTGGTGAGGCGGTCCTTGCCCGTTAAGTACCTCGTTGAGCCCTCCCGGCACTCAACACCTCATAAGATAGGATATGTGCCATGTGAGGACTACAGATGGGAGGTTTACAACAGGTCGGTGTTTTTCTCAGGGTAGATCTGCATGAATACTCGCTTTTGAGTTACAGGGAGTGGTTGCGTCCTGACAGTGTGTGGGTATTATCACATATAAGACACCACGACCTTTGAATGTCAAGTTTATTGTTACAATTTAGTTCTCTCCACTCGTCACTGTTGACGATGTTATTCGCACATTAGGCGCGAGATTTGAGATTTTCCCGTTGCTGCGCGCATGACAAGACTTATATGTATCTGTGTACGCGTTGTTCCTGAACGTCGTTAGTGAATTACTTCGCACAACATAGTATTTCCGGAGGATTATTAAACAAAAAACGGAGTTTGGTGAAATCTTAATGACGTTGTAATGTATGTAGTTCCTCTCGTTCGCTAACACAGGGTGTTCGATAACCACCTAATGTGTGTTACTCCGTCTATCCACGAACGCGGACTCTGATGAACTTTTTTGGTGCTTGTCGCCCACCTCACACGCCGAAAAAGAGTGTTTTTCCTAGCAAACATCGAACATCGCCTTTGCACAAATTTCCCCTTCCTTTCGCCGAATTTTGGACACTTTAGAGGTCATATGACCTGTTGCTTGTTCCTTATAGGTTGTGTTTCATCCCTACTCTTGAATTTAATAGCAATTACTAGTGTATGAGGTATGTATTCCACGCGAATTTCTCTTTCCCACAGTCCAGCTAATTAATGCATAAGCATGTTTGAAAATGTGTATCTTAAATTCCAGTGTCTATTCTCTCGTCACGTATCATATGCTGACCAAGGCATGGGCTGGCGACGAGGGTCTATCCTTGGACAATGCCGCCTTTGTCGGCTAGAAACATAAAGAAGCTACCTGTGAGGGAACATATTCATTTTATCCTCTCCCTTAACACGTTGGGTTCATGCTTTTAATAATATATATCGGGATTGCCTGTTTAGTAACTGCATTTGTATGTTTAATCATTATCCTCTATATTTATTATAACTTTGTTTATTTCATATTGTGGTATCTATCCGACCTTACTTATGCATGTAATAAGACTTTCGGGGTTATAATGACAATGTTATGCCTGACAGGGACGGTATCACTGGCTACATCATTTTGATCCTGAGAGCAAACAGCAAAGTTCAGTGTGGAAATCTCCTTCATCACCACTCCCCCCAAAAGCAAAACTGGTTGCTTCTGCTGGTAAAGTTATGGTCATCTCATTCTTTGATATTCAGGAATGGTTTATCAGTATGTTCTACCTGCACACACATGAGTAACGGGACAATACTACAGGTTTGTCCTGAAAACATTGGAAGTCCACATCGGGCGCAAAAGACATTTCCATAAAGCAGGCTAGATGCTGCACTACGATAATGCGCGGCTGCATATTGCCAATATTGTTGCTGAATATCTTGCAAAAATCAAAGTAAATTGCATCCCTCACCCTTCCTATAGTCCGGATTTGGCCCCATGTGACTTTTGTTCACTTCCCTAACTTGAAGAAACTCCTTCGTGGGAGGCATTATCCATCATCAGAAGCAGTAGAGAAGGCTGCGGAGGCGATTTTGAAGCATCTCTCAAAAAATAGTGTCCAGCATGTCTTTGAAGACTGGCAAAAACTCTCGGACAGGTGCATCGCATTCAGGGGAGACTATTTTGAGAAGGACCGTCAAATTTATGAGGATGGGTAAAGGTGCATTGCCTAAAATTGTGATTATCATTTATTGAACAGTCCTAGTAGTTACCATGTAACTCTACACACTTCTCCCAGTGATGCTCCCAACTCTGTAACCCGTCCAAATAATACTGGGCGTTTCTCTACAAAATAATTATTCGCGAAGGTAGTTTGCCTCTTCATTTGACGAAAATCTCTGTCCTCCGAGCGCAATTTTCAGATGAGGGAACAAAAAGAAGTCGGTGGTGGCTAGATCTGGTGAGTCAAACAGTTCAAATCTCTTCTCGTATTTTTGCCCTAATTTGACTTCGGTTATAAGGCATATACCTCGCGGTTGAACACCAAATAATCCAGAAATGTTTTTCCTGCTCCATCAGTGTGACTTGGATGGAAGAGCGACAAGCAGATGTGAATTTATAAGCACTAGTTGACTGCCTTTACGTTGTCCACTGCCACGGATTTCTGGAAAGGTCTATCCTCCATACCGTAATGGCATTCATTCTAACTTCCTAAATCTTATAGATGCCTCGCTTCCCCGGATTTCGCATTTAATGTACGAGGGCTGTTCAATAAAGAATGATCCCAATTTTTTAGACAAGGTACCCTACGCATTCTCATAATTTTGATGGTCCTTCTCCAAATAGTCTCCCCTGAATGCGATTCACTTGTCCCAGCGTTTCTGCCAGTCTTCAAAGACATGCTGGAAACCATTTTTGAGAGATCCTTCAAAATCGCCTCCGCAGCCTTCAACACTGCTTCTGATTATGGATAATGCCTCCCACGAAGACGTTTCTTCAAGTTAGGGAATCGAGAAAAGACATATGGGGCTATATCCGGACTATAGAAGGGTGAAAGATGCACTTCACGTTAATTTTTGCAATATATTCAGCAACAACATTAGCAATATGTGGCCCCGCATTATCGTTGTACAGCATCCAGCCTGCTTCACGGAAATGTGATCTTTTGTGCCTGATATGAAGTTTGAATGTTTTCAGGACATCCCTGTAGTATTGTCCAGTTACTGATGTGTGTGCAGGTACAACATGTTGATAAACCATTCCATGAATATCAAAGAATGAGTTGATCTATCACAGTAGAAGCAACCCTTTTTTCGGGTGGGGTTGGTGATTTAGATTTCCTCACAGTACTTTGCTGTTTGCTCTCAAGATCAAGTTGATGTAGCCAAGTTTTATCAGCAGTGTTTACGTTTGAAAGAGACTCCGGATCTTCCTCTAACATCAACTTTAACTGCATGCAGACCTACATGCGAGTGTCCTTTTTTTGGGGAATCTACAGTCTTGGAACCCATCGCGCACAAATACGTCTCATGTGTAATATTTCTCTCACCAACGTGTGTGGCACCTAATGAAATGTTCAGTATTTCAGAATGTGCTCTTAAAGTAATTCGTCGATCCTCTCTCACAATGGCAGCAGCAGTGTTGATGTTTTATTCCGCAATAATAGTAACTGGAGCACGGAGTATACCTTCCTTTGAAATAGACTATTTCCCCTGTTTAAACATTTTAAACCACCTTCGAGCTGTGCTGTGGGGAAGAACAGACTCTCCATGGGCCTTCTGTAACATTGTAGAGGCCGCAACTGAAGATTTGGTGAGACGAAAGTAGAGTTTCAAAGCCGCATATTGTTCCTCACGTGTTACCTCCATTGCAGCGATAGGAGATACTGAACATGTCTGAACTTGCTTTGTTTTCAAAGGTGGGAATCAGGAGAACCAACAATGAAACTGCTACGGAATATTTGTTTAACATTAAGCTGACAGAATATAATACAATTGAACTTCAGTGCGAGAAATTAGGATCATTCTTTATTGAACAGTCCTCGTATATTTTAGGAATGACTTTATGGATTGACAATTCTATCAATTTCCTTTCTTTGATCCAAATTGTAGTAAAACATCTCTACTGTTAATTTGCTGGCCGGTTTATAGTCCATCTCTGCGGGTTTACTACACTAGTTCCATCTGTCTTCAAATTACCTCAACTGCACTTCGTTAGCTTCGTAAGTGTGCTTGCGTTTAAGAGATGGCTCTGAATGTTCGAAACAGATAAATAAGAAATAATTAGAAAATATAGAGGTTTTTGGATAGAATAATTGGTTTTATATATTTAGTTTTTGTACATTTTTCAGTGCTTTTAATTTATTAATTTCAACAGTATCTTCTTGGTAGTTTCTGTTGACAATGGTTCAGTTAATTTTACTGCAGAAAGGAACGGTTCTAGAGCCCTGCAGTTATAAGATGTCATTGGGAAACTCATGTACGAATATATTTACTGTGACTTCTTTCTTTGCTAAGTATGTTATATTTATTCTGTGAGAAGAGTCTTTAACTACGTTGTGATTACAAACAAATAGCCGTATTCGGTTACTTTACGTAAACAGTTTCACATTTTCGCATATACTGTATTGACGCTTATTAGTTTCACATAAACTCCATAACGACTGATCCGATTTGCGTAATTTTAGTTTTGCAATATTTCTATAAATCCAAAGAAGGTTTAAAAGTTGAGAAAAACTCCTGGAGTGATAATAGATCGGGTTATTAACCAAATATAAAAGTACAAACGCAAACTTTTACGGAAAATATACATCTTCTTTTATTTTCGACAAACAAAAACATTACAAAGAAAGATATTCCACTCCTTGCCAAAGTCTTGAAAGATATAAAAGTTTATCGTTTGTTATCAAGACTGTTATTTTTGGCGTATTATGATATACCTTTTGAAGATTAGACATATAATTAATTTACAAAGGCTCAGTACTAGGACCTTCACTGTTTCTCGTTTTTGTTAATGACATTTCTGTTAATATTAACTGCCAGACAAGGTTGTTTGCACACGATTGTATCATTTATAATAAAATTCGGAATACAGTGCATGAAACCGCTCTTCAGGATGATTTAAATGAAATCTGTAATTGGGCTGCGGCTAACAGGATGTCAATTAATGCCAAGAAAAGTAAGTCCATTGTTTTTAGTGGAACTAAGGGCAAAATTATTGTTAACTATCACATGGGAGGGGTGCAAATTCCACAGGTGGACAGCTGCAAATACTTGGGAGTGTACCTGGCAAGTAATGCTGGATGGGACGAACAAGTAAATTCCACATCTAGGAATGCGTGGAAGGCATTACATTTCGTAATGAGAATATTGAAAAAGGGGAGCGCTAGGTCCAGGGAAATTGCCTACAAGGCCTTAGTGCGGCCGGTTATGGAATATGGAGTAGCATTCTGGGACCCGTATAGAGCTAAGCAAATCGATCCATTAGAAAAAATACAGAAGAGGGCAATAAAATTCATAAAAAGAGGCAAGTATTTTGGGCCTATAACAGGAGATGAGACTAAATGGGAGGAATTAAGAATTAGGCGTAAAAAACATAGGTTGGTAGCATTATTCAAAGCTAATGCTGGTGTAAAGGCATGGGTGGACGTTAGTGTAAGGTTAGATAATCCGGTTTATTATGGACGAAACGATCATAGGTATAAAATTAAGGGCAGAAGATACAGAACCGACGTAGGAAAATTTTCTTTTGTTAATAGAACCATTGAAGACTGCCTGTAGCAGTCTTTCAGAGCTGTCCCCTGTCGCTGAAGAAATTTAGAAAAAATCTAGATGCTTTATAGTTTAACCTTTGAATTATAGTGGTATATAATATGTAAATAGAGAAGTAATTAGATATGTTTTAAGTGACATAAGTAAAATAATATCATGTTTGTATTGTTTATTGTGTTATTGTTGTAAATCTAGTATTTGTAATTTGATCTGTATTCTTAACTCTGCCACCGGGTAGTACCCAATTGCAGTGAATAAATACATACATACATAACAGAGAGACTTGGATAGGCACAAGTACATGATAAAGTCACACACAGTATTTGGGTCCTGATAATTTTGGTTTTTCCAAATTAGGTGGTGAATAGATAATCTAGTTATGACATGTCACACTTCCCTTATTCTGAAAGATGAATGTCTGGTAACTCTAAGCTCCATGTGCCCTGTACTTATTTGAACACCATTTCATTATCGTCCGATATGACTTCACATTGGAGCTTCTCCCTTATCCTGAAAGATGAATGTCTGGTAACACTAAGCTCTATGTACCCTGCACTCATTTAAACATCATTTCATTCATCGTCCGATATGACTTAACGTTGAAAATTTTCTCTTATACTGAAAGATGAATGTCTGGTAAATGTAAGCTCTATGTACAATATACTCGCTTGAACATCATTTCATTCATCCTCCGATATGGCTAAACGTTAGAAGTGTACCCTTGTCCTGGAAGGTGAATGTCTGGTAACTCTAAGCTCTATGTACCCTGTACTCATTTGAAGATCATTCCATTCTTCGTCCGATATGACTTGGCGTTGGAGGTTTTCTCTTATCCTGAAAGATGAATTTCTGGTAACCCTAAGCTCTATGTACCCTGTACTCACTTGAAAATCATTTCATTCATCGTCCGATATGACAACGTTGGAGGTTTTCCTTTATCCTGAAAGACGAATGACCCTGTACTCATTTGAACATAATTTCATTCATCGTCCGATATGACTTAACGTTGGAGGATTTCCCTAATTCTGAATAATGAATGTCTGGTAACTCTAAGCTCTATGTACCCTGTACTCATTTGAACATAATTTCATTCATCGTCCGATATGACTTAACGTTGGAGGATTTCCCTTATTCTGAAAGATGAATGTCTGGTAACCTTAAGCTCTATGTACCCTGTACTCATTTGAACATAATTTCATTCATCGTCCGATATGACTTAACGTTGGAGGTCTTCCCTTATCCTGAAAGATGAATGTCTGGTAACTCTAAGCTCTATGTATCCTGTACTTACTTGAACATCATTTCATTCATCGTCCGATATGACTTAACGTTGGAGGTTTTCCCTTATTCTGAAAGATGAATGTCTGGTAACTCTAAGCTCTATGTATCCTGTACTTACTTGAACATAATTTCATTCATCGTCCGATATGACTTAACGTTGGAGGTCTTCCCTTATCCTGAAAGATGAATGTCTGGTAACTCTAAGCTCTATGTATCCTGTACTTACTTGAACATCATTTCATTCATCGTCCGATATGACTTAACGTTGGAGGTTTCCCCTTATCCTGAAAGATGAATGTCTGGTAACCCTAAGCTCTATGTACCCTGTACTCACTTGAACATCATTTCATTCATCGTCCGATATGACAACGTTGGAGGTTTTCCCTTATCCTGAAAGATGAATGTCTGGTAACTCTAAGCTCTATGTACCCTATACTCACTCGAACATCATTTCATTCATCGTCCGATATGACTTAACGTTGGAGGTTTCCCCTTATCCTGAAAGATGAATGTCTGGTAACCCTAAGCTCTATGTACCCTGTACTCACTTGAACATCATTTCATTCATCGTCCGATATGACAACGTTGGAGGTTTTCCCTTATCCTGAAAGATGAATGTCTGGTAACTCTAAGCTCTATGTATCCTGTACTTACTTGAACATCATTTCATTCATCGTCCGATATGACTTAACGTTGGAGGTTTCCCCTTATCCTGAAAGATGAATGTCTGGTAACCCTAAGCTCTATGTACCCTGTACTCACTTGAACATCATTTCATTCATCGTCCGTTATGACAACGTTGGAGGATTTCCCTTATTCTGAAACATGACTGTCTGGTAACTCTAAGCTCTATGTACCTTGTACTCATTTGAAAATAATTTCATTCAACATCTCATATGAATTAAGGACTAAGGAAGTAAATTTAAAAAAGTTACTGAATGTCATTATTCCGCATTCCTATATTTTTCCGAAATATCACGTTTATTTTCGATGAGTGTTGTCGTGTTGTAAATTTACCCCATAGAGAGAGGGTGTAGTATATCTTGGGGATTTTGTGAAGTCACAAGTAGCGCTTGGTGGTAACGGATTACGTTAACAAAAGAGGGAGGCATGTTACAGGTCTAATATTACGAGCTGTTGGTTTTGTTTGATGCTATGACACAACCACGTGCTATTTATTGCACTTAACAAGTGTTGGAACATTCTATTGCTGCACTTACATACTTGGGTTTGTACACCACTCTGTTGTAATTAATATCATATTCTATATTCATACTTCGTGTGAAACTTCCTACAGTCCATGTGTGTTGTTTTCTCCCTTTGCAAAAAGCTCTTAATGTTTTCAAAACCAGCAATAAAACGACGTTACTGTTGAATTTTAGCTCCAGAAGCCTAAGGGTTTTTGACAATTTTACGAGGGTGGTCTGAAAAGTATCCGATCTAATAACCTTACCAGACATTTTATGGTATATTTTATTTTTTATTTTTCAACATAATCTCCTTGTAACTCTATACACTTCTTCCAGCGACGTTCTCATCTCTGTAACTCGTCCAAATAGTACTCCACGTTTTTCAACATAGTCTCCTTGTAACTCTAGACACTTCTCCCGGTGATGCTCCCATCTCTGTAACACGTCCAAATAGTACTCGGCGTTTTTCTACATAGTCTTCCTGGAACTCTACACACTTCTCCCAGCGATGCTCCCATCTCTGTAGCTCCTGCAAAAAGTACTTGGCGTTTTTCAACATAGTCTCCTTGTAACTCTACACACTTCTCCCAGCGATGCTGCCATCTCTGTAACCCCTCCAAATAGTACTTGGCGTTTTTCAACATAGTCTCCTTCTAACTATACACACCTCTCCCAGCAATGCTCCCATCTCTGTATCCCCTCCAAATAGTACTCGACGTTTTTCAACATAGTCTCCTTGTAACTCTACACATTTCTCCCAGCGATGCTGCCATCTCTGTAACCCGTCCAAATAGTACTCGGCGTTTTTCAACATAGTCTCCTTGTAACTCTACACACTTCTCCTAGCGATATTCCCATCACTGTAACCTGTCCAAATAGTGCTCGGCGTTTTTCAACATAGTCTCCTTATAACTCTAATCACTCCTCCAAGCGATGCTCCCATCTCTGTAACCCGTCCAAATAATACTCGGCGTTTCTCAACATAGTCTCCTTGTAACTCTGCACACTTCTTCCAACGATGTTCTCATCTCTGTAACCCGTCCAAATAGTACTCGGCGTTTTTCTGTGCAAAATAATTGTTCACGAAGGTGATTGCCTCTTCATTTGGGGGAAATCTCTGTCTGCCGAGCGCGATTTTCAGATGACGGAACAAAGAGAAGTCGATTGGGGCTAGATCTTGTGAGTCAAGCAGTTCAAATGTAATTCGTGAATTTTCTCCATTGCGACCGCTGATGTGTGAGACGGTGCGTTGTCATTGTTAAACAGAAATTTCGTTCTCTGAAAATGTGGCAGTTTTTCCGCAAGTTCTGCCTTCAGCTTTTCAAGTAATGATGCATAGTATGCTCCTGTAATTGTTTTGAATTTTTGGAGATAATCGATTAAAATAACTCCATGACTATCCCTTAAAGCAGTCGCCATCATTTTCCCAGACAGAAAGAAAACAGTTTTTGCTTTTTTGAAGCCGGTTTCCCTTTTGCATTGCACTGTTTGGACTGTATTTTTGTTTCGAGCGTATAATGGTATATCCAAGTTTCAGCTACAATGATTATTTGGCGCCAAATCTCGGATTTATTACGCCTAAATTGTGCCAACAGAGCGTTGGAAATATTCAGTTGAACAAGTTTTTGGTCTAACGTAAGCAAACGCGGCACCCATCGTGCGGACGGCTTTCTCATGTCTAAATGTTGATTTCAGATGTGACAAACACGTTCCTTTGACCTGTTTATAGCCTCTGCTATCTCTCCCACTTTAATTCGGCCGTTATCTAGCACCATTTTGTGAGCACAGGCGATGTTTGCGTCGGTAGTTGCAGGTTTTGGACGTCCCGAACATTTATCTTCTCCCAATCTCTTACAGCCACGTTTAAATTAAGCTGCCAAAATTTTAACTGTGGTAATGGTGGTGCAGGGTCTCTATACTTAAAATTGCAATCATCTTTGATTTCCGTTGGCGTATTGCGTCTTAAAAACAAATATTTAATAACAGGTTGATAATCGATTTTGTGCATTTTCATAAAAACACTCATAAACCTACTCAAGTGACTCTTACATAACAACTGAACGTTTAAAATGGCTGAAGCTTTGTTGAGTAACTGTCAACAAACGGACAACCAAGTTCAGTAGCCTTTATGTACAAGTGCTGGCATCTTCATTTTGACGTCCGAAACGTTTCAGACCACCCTCGTGTAAGTAATTTACACTTCTTTTCTTACCACATTTCAGATCGCTAGGATACATTTTAAATTCTTTGCTTGATGTATTTGGAGTTGACCCATTTATCTAGTTTGCATCTGGAAATTTCTTCTTAATAAACAAAAGGTTGCAGAATATAGCTGAATGTTTTCTCTCGGAAGAACAAAGTGGATTTAGAAGAGGAAGATCCTGTGTAGATAACATTTTTATTGTTAAACAACTAATTGAAAAACATAGGGAGTTTAATAAAGAAACGCATATGGCGTTTGTTGACTTTGAAAAAGCCTTCGATAGGGTAAACCGATGTCAAATGTGGTAAATATTGGAAGAACGAGGATACCCACAACAATTAGTAAAAATGATACAATGCTTCTACTTCCAGACAAAAATAAATGTGAGGAACAATAGTAAAATTTCTAAAAAAATTCTTACTAATCAGAGTGTCAGACAAGGGTGTACTTTATCACCTACACTTTTTAGTATTTATATTGACGACATAGTGTGCAAATGGAAGCAGCTAGATAATTTAGATTTTAAAATTTCAAATAAAAACTTTTTAAATATTTTATTGTTTGCTGACGACTTAGTTATTATGAAAAATAGCGAGTCTGCCCTGCAAAAATCTATTTTTAAACTTATTGAACTTTGTAAACAATATAATATGAAAATTTATTTTATAAAATCAAAGGTAATGTCATTCATTGGGAAAGAGCCAACTAGAACAAAAATAGTTATAAATAATCGTTGCGTTGAACAGGTAAGTCATTTTAACTACTTGGGAACTGATGTTAGTTATGACAAGGAATATGATGTCTACAATAAAATATGCAAATTTCAAAGTGTGTGTGGAACAATAAATAGAACATTTAGAAACAAAATACGTAAAGAAACAAAATTAAAGTTCTACAAAGTTATGGCTATACCTATACTGACATACGGAAGTGAGACTTGGACGTTAACTAAAAAGCAACAGAGTAAAATACAGGCTTCAGAAATGAAATTCTTGAGAAGTGTGAAAGGATGCACGAAGGGGACTTAATAAGAAATGAAAATATAAGAGAAAAGCTGGACATTTTTAGTATGAATGATAGGTTAAAAGATCTCAAACAAAAATGGAAGGAACATGTTGAAAGAATGCCAGATAATAGACTTACAAAACAAATATTACAGTATCAACCTAAAGGTAGGAGATCGGTGGGCAGACCCAGGAAACGATGGCTGGAGGACTTCGAAGGCGGAAGAAGCACTTGATTGCCTATGCCATGAAGTGAAGAAGAAGCATGTAGAAATTCATATTTTTGCAAGCACAAAGCGCCCCGAATACCAAATTTTCAGTAAATTCACTGGCATTTAGTTTTCATAGATAAAGCGGCACTCCTGTTCTTCCCATTTTAAATATTAACCAGAATTAACAAAATTAAACAACTTACAGTGAAGAGTGGACATATGTTTGTTTCAATCTACGATATCTAGGTATATGCCCATTGTTGGAGGTTTACATGGAGGTTTGACGTAAGCCGTTCTTAACTGGAGATCCGGGGCACATAGCTCCACGTCTGGGGATGCAAGACGTATCGGTATGTGCTAACTTGGAGACGACGATCATTGTGTGGGAAACTGTATAGCATTCCCCGGTTGTCTTCCCTTGCTGGAATCCTCTCAAGCCTGTGTGCAGAAGTCGTGGCTTGTAAAATGTAAATTCATTCTAAAGCCTCTCTTTTCAACCCTTGTATGTATGTGCTTCTATCGGCACTCGAACCAAAAGGAGCTAAAGGGAAGGAAGCGATTCGATTTGTAGAAACGGAACAGCGTCGCAACTGTTTCCACTGTCTTTTGTTTCAGCAGCGCGGTGTGCACGTTCCTCTACAAACTATTGTTGAAAACTTTACTGTTATATGCATTTATCTTGAAATTTTAAAATGTTAAAGTATTGAATGATGATCCATTGTCTAGGAAACAATGTCCGCATCCGTATCGCGGTGTGTCAAGAGGTCCCGAGTTTGAGTCGCGGTCAGCATGAAAAGGTCTTTTTCCGGGATTTTAGCATACCCCGAAAGATGGATCAATATGTACTCTGTACTTATTTGAACATCATTTCATTTTTCGTCCGATATGACTTAAAGTTGGAGGTTTTCTCTTATCCTGAAAGATGAATGTCTGGTAACTTTAAGCCCTATGTACACTGTACTCATTTGAAGATCATTTCATTCAACGTCCGATATGACTTAACGTTGGAGGTTTTCCCTTATCCTGAAAGATGAATGTCTGGTAACTCTAAGCTCTATGTACCCTGTACTCATTAGTACTTCATTTCATTCATAGTCCGATATGACTTAGCGTTGCAGGTTTTCCCTTAAGATGAAGGATAAATATCTGGTAACTCTAAGCCATATGTACCCTGTACTCATTTGAACATCATTTCATTCATAGTCCAATATGACTTAACGTTGGAGGCTTTCTCTTATCCTGAAAGATGAATGTCTGATAACTCTAAGCTCTATGTACCCTGTACTCATTTGAACATCATTTCATTCATAGTCCAATATGACTTAACGTTGGAGGCTTTCTCTTATACTCAAAGATAAATGTCTGGTAAATCTAAGCTCTATGTACTCCGTACTCATTTGAAGATCATTTCATTCATCGTCCGATATGACTTAACGTTGGAGGTTTTCCCTTATCCTGGAAGATAAATGTCTGGTAACACTATGCTCTGTGTACCCTGTACTCATTTGAACATCATTTCATTTATCGCCCGATATGACTTAACGCTGGAGGCTTTTTTTTATTCTGAAAGATAAATGTCTGGTAACCATAAGCTCTATGTATCCTGCAATTATGTGAATATCATTTCACTCGTCGTCCGATATGACTTAAGGTTGGAGGTTTTCCCTTATGCTGAAAGATGAATTTCTGGTAACTCTAAGCTCTATGTATCCTGTAATCATGTGAACATCATTTCACTCGTCGTCCGATATGACTTAATGTCGAGGGTTTTACCTTATTCTGAAAGATAAATGTCTGGTAGCTTTAAGCTCTATGTAACCTGTACTCATTTGATTATCATTTCATTCATCGTCCTATATAATTTAACGTTGGAGGTTTTCTCTTATCCTGAAAGAAAAATATCCTTTAACTCTAAGCTCGATGTATCCTGTGCTCATTTGAATACCATTTCACTCATCGTCCTATTCAAACTTTAGCCTACAAAAGGCTAGTGTGGACGAAAAGCTTATTTCCATCAATTTACCTGAATAACATAGTGGTTTAACTATGAAGCCTGGGACTTAAGTACTTACAGCTTAGTAAGTCGTCAGAAAAGGTACGTGTCTCGAGAAATCCTAGTGGTCTACCGGGAAACATTTGAGTCTTTTGGTGAGTTTAATGTCATGTCGGCACGTTGGCCATAGTAGCTCAGTGGTCTAGAGCAACCGCAAGGAGAGAGGGAGATTCGTGGTTCACATCCCGGCTATGACATTGAATTTTTCAGTCTGGCACTACTCATTGCTTTTTCCATATCCTTAAACACCACTCACTCACTCACTCACTCACTCACTCACTCACTCACTCACTCACTCACTCACTCACTCACTCACTCACTCACTCACTCACTCACTCACTCACTCACTCACTCACTCACACACGCACTCACCCTTCTTATACAAGAGAAATAAAGATAAGTTAGGCACTGCTGAAGTATTTCAAGATGTTGATGTAGTTTTGATGTAACTTTTGTAGTTATTTTCAATTTTTTCAGTCTCTGTTCAACAATACCCCACAGATTCTCTATTGGATTTAAATCAGGGCTATGCCCCGGCCATGGTAGTACTTTTACATTGTTTTCTCTGAGGAACTGGGTTACAGATTTTGCTCTATGGCAGGGAGTACTGTCACGCATGAACACAAAATCACCATTTGGAAACCATTCTTTACTTTGCAGAAATTCTCTTGTTTCTAATATATCTACCTTTATACTGTTTCTGCTCCATAGATACCACAACTATGTATAATCTTCCAGGTCCATGGACAGACATACAGCTCCTACAATTTTTGATGTTGGGTGCTTTACTCTTTGATCGACACACTGAGGGGAAAGTGTTTCTTTATCTGTCCTTCTCACATACTGGCTACTCTTCAAACATGGATTCATCTGAGGAAATTACCTGAAACAATAAAAACCTCTATTAAAATTAAACAGTTTTAAAATTGTTCAAAGATAGTATAACAAAACCAGCAATGAGAGAAACAAAGTTTAGGCTGTTTATTTCATGTCCATAAAATTTACATGTACATATTTTATTTTCATGCTATATACAATTTTCATACTATTTACCTTTCTCCAAAATTCCACTGGATGTTTCTGCATCTCTTTGCCCCATTCTAAAAGTTTTTTGCCATTGCAGGTGTCAGTTTAGCCTTTTTACGAGGCCCGCGTGCTGGTAAACCTGCTTCACATAATGTTCTGCGAAATACTGAGGCTGATATTTCTGCACCATACTGCTTTAGTTGATTACCGAGGTCAATGCTGGTTACCCTTCTATTTAAGGTACACGATGTTACCTGGCTTGAGATCAATTAATAATAAATACTGAGGATATATTAGCTATAAAACACAATAAATGTAAATATTAACAATCTTCAGTTACTATATTCTCCAAATGAAAGCAATATCACCAAACAGTTGGATAAACAGACATAAAGAAAATGACTGGTCTTAATTCAGAGCTACCACCATATTACTATAAGTAAAAGAAAGATCCTCCAGCTATTATTAAGAGAGAACTCTCATTGAATATGCTTCATATTATAGAAGGAAGGAATTACGAAAATTGAAATAGGTTGAGGCGTAAATAACTATTATTTTTAATGTTAAGCTGAAGCAAATTAAAAAAAAATGTGAATGAATCTAATAATTTTCACACGTCTGTATTTGCACAATTGGCATATACAATGGCTCGCTTTTGTTGAAAATGTAGTGACATGGGTTATTTCCTTAAACTTATGCTATTTTAGTTAAAAGAACCTCACAGTTAGTTAACACAAATTGAAGTTTATAGCTGTTGAAGCACAAGATTTAAGTTAAATGCTTTCTGGAATGAACGTTTCCCACATATGCCTTTTCCTTTGCTTTGAAACTGACCATATGATGTAATTAACTATTCATCTCTGGGGCATAAATAGAGAATGTGGTTCGAAAGCCATCACTTAGACAACCGGTTTTAAAACATTTGACTATCACTTAAAGTCTACTGTATTCCCCTGTAACTACAATAAGATAATGTTTATCTTGAAGTAGATAGAGCAATAAGTGTTTGTACAAGAGTAGAGAAAGCCATGTATATAAAACATTTGACTATCACTTAAAGTCTACTGTATTCCCCTGTAACTACAATAAGATAATGTTTATCTTGAAGTAGATAGAGCAATAAGTGTTTGTACAAGAGTAGAGAAAGCCATGTATATAAAACATTTGACTATCACTTAAAGTCTACTGTATTCCCCTGTAACTACAATAAGATAATGTTTATCTTGGAGCAGATAGAGCAATAAGTGTTTGTACAAGATTAGAGAAAGTCATGCATATAAAACACTTGACTATCACTTAAAGTCTACTGTATTCCCCTGTAACTACAATAAGATAATGTTTATCTTGGAGCAGATAGAGCAATAAGTGTTTGTACAAGAGTAGAGAAAGCCATGTATATAAAACATTTGACTATCACTTAAAGTCTACTGTATTCCCCTGTAACTACAATAAGATAATGTTTATCTTGGAGCAGATAGAGCAATAAGTGTTTGTACAAGATTAGAGAAAGTCATGCATATAAAACACTTGACTATCACTTAAAGTCTACTGTATTCCCCTGTAACTACAATAAGATAATGTTTATCTTGGAGCAGATAGAGCAATAAGTGTTTGTACAAGATTAGAGAAAGTCATGCATATAAAATATTTGACTATCACTTAAAGTCTACTGTATTACCCTGTAACTACAATAAGATAATGTTTATCTTGGAGCAGATAGAGCAATAAGTGTTTGTACAAGAGTAGAGAAAGTCATGCATATAAAACATTTGACTATCACTTAAAGTCTACTGTATTCCCTTGTAACTACAATAAGATAATGTTTATCTTGGAGCAGATAGAGCAATAAGTGTTTGCACAAGAGTAGAGAAAGCCATGTATATAAAACATTTGACTATCACTTAAAGTCTACTGTATTCCCTTGTAATTACAATAAGATAATGTTTATCTTGAAGTAGACAGAGCAATAAGTGTTTGTACAAGAGTAGAGAAAGCCATGTATATAAAACGTTTGACTATCACTTAAAGTCTACGGTTTTCCCTTGTAATTACAACAAGATAATGTTTATCTTGAAGTAGATAGAGCAATAAGCGTTTGTACAAGAGTAGAGAAAGCCATGTATATAAAACGTTTGACTATCACTTAAAGTCTACTGTATTCCCTTATAACTACAATAAGATAATGTTTATCTTGAAGTAGATAGAGCAATAAGTGTTTGTACAAGAGTAGAGAAAGTCATGTATATAAAACGTTTGACTATCACTTAAAGTCTACTGTATTCCCTTGTAACTACAATAAGATAATGCTTATTTTGGAGCAGATAGAGCAATAAGTGTTTGTACAAGAGTAGAGAGAGAGTCATGTATATAGAACATTTGACTATCACTTAAAGTCTACTGTATTCCCTTATAACTACAATAAGATAATGTTTATCTTGAAGTAGATAGAGCAATAAGTGTTTGTACAAGAGTAGAGAAAGTCATGTATATAAAACGTTTGACTATCACTTAAAGTCTACTGTATTCCCTTGTAACTACAATAAGATAATGTTTATCTTGAATTAGATAGAGCAATAAGTGTTTGTACAAGAGTAGAGAAAGTCATGTATATAGAACATTTGACTATCACTTAAAGTCTACTGTATTCCCTTATAACTACAATAAGATAACGTTTATCTTGAAGTAGATAGAGCAATAAGTGTTTGTACAAGAGTAGAGAAAGTCATGTATATAAAACGTTTGACTATCACTTAAAGTCTACTGTATTCCCTTGTAACTACAATAAGATAATGCTTATTTTGGAGCAGATAGAGCAATAAGTGTTTGTACAAGAGTAGAGAAAGTCATGTATATAAAACGTTTGACTATCACTTAAAGTCTACTGTATTCCCTTATAACTACAATAAGATAATGTTTATCTTGAAGTAGATAGAGCAATAAGTGTTTGTACAAGAGTAGAGAAAGTCATGTATATAAAACGTTTGACTATCACTTAAAGTCTACTGTATTCCCTTGTAACTACAATAAGATAATGTTTATCTTGAATTAGATAGAGCAATAAGTGTTTGCACAAGAGTAGAGAAAGCCATGTATATAAAACATTTGACTATCACTTAAAGTCTACTGTATTCCCTTGTAACTACAATAATATAATGTTTATCTTGAAGTAGATAGAGCAATAAGTGTTTGTACAAGAGTAGAGAAAGCCATGTATATAAAACGTTTGACTATCACTTAAAGTCTACTGTATTCCCTTGTAACTACAATAAGATAATGTTTATCTTGAAGTAGATAGAGCAATAAGTGTTTGTACAAGAGTAGAGAAAGCCATGTATATAAAACGTTTGACTATCACTTAAAGTCTACGGTTTTCCCTTGTAACTACAATAAGATAATGTTTATCTTGGAGCAGATAGAGCAATAAGTGTTTGTACAAGAGAAGAGAAAGTCATGTACATAAAACATTTGACTATCACTTAAAGTCTACTGTATTATCTTGTAACTACAATAAGATAATATTTATCTTGAAGTAGATAGAGCAATAAGTGTTTGTACAAGGGTAGAGAAAGCCATGTATATAAAACGTTTGACTATCACTTAAAGTCTACTGTATTCCCTTGTAACTACAATAAGATAATGTTTATTTTGAGCAATAAGTGTTTCTACAAAAGTAGAGAAAATCACGTTACATGAGAATTTTACTACAAAGTCATCTCTCTTCGTTAAGAACCGATAAGAAATAACAGGCAAGCGCTTGTTGCTGTTTTACATAGCGGATCACATATTTTGAGAAGCTCGCCGACATTTCTCCGCCTAATACAGGTGGAGGGCTTATGAACGTTCCTTGTATAATGAATGAATACATGAATACATTACTGAAGCGAGCAAAAGTCAGATATTGGGAAAAAAGCCGATTCTGTTGAATTTATCTAAGATGTATTTCATAACTCAACTTTGAAACGTTCTTTTTTCTTGGGAATACAAGAGAGACGAGTCAGTATACAAACGTTACTTCTAATTTCCCTTGGTTGTCAACGTTACCACGTGATTTTGCTCGTACTTCTTTGGCACAGAATCGTGTATTATTGTCTCCAAATTAAAACAATGAAATGCAACGAGACTCCTTATTTTATAAGAGGTGAACTACTTATTTTGACAGCAGGTAGGAAAAAGACATGAAAAGGATTTTAAAAACAAAAATGCAGGCCTTGTTAAAATACACAATTTATGGAAAGGAATTCTTCTTAAATGGAACAATATTCGAGATGTTCTTTTTATTTGCCTGAATGTTCTGATTCTTATAGCTGTCTCAAATAGCGAATCATTGTTCAATTGTTTTATATCTTTGACATACAAAGAGAATGGGTACACATAGAAAGTTTTAAAACATATTACTATCACTTAAACTCTATTATATGTCCTTGTAACTACAATAAGACAATGTTTGGAGGTACCTGGAGCAATAAGTGTATGTACAAGGGTAGAGAAAGTCATGTATACTCTGACTTTGTGGGTTCGTAGAATTAAAATGCAGAGTTGCAGAAATTAAAAATCTTCTGTATTTCCGTAGAGATACACCGTTCAGTTCTCACGTAACAGCATTACATCACATAACACAATCTTCCAAGGTCGATAACAATAACAAACCGTGACAGCTGATAAAATTAGCTCTCGTTACAACATTCTTGTTACACAACTAACTCTGCTTACTCACGCTGTTTACAACTAACTAACTTTGAGAGTCGTCACGTCCTTAAATACCTAATTCGTAACTCTAGATTGTTCTACAATCAGCCAGAACCCGAAAAATCTCTATCATTCCAGGAATTTACGGAAGAATAAAGAAAGCAAAGTAACTTCATCTATGCCGGCAAGTTCTTTACCTCAGTCATCGCTGCCCGCCGGCGCTTGTTTGCAATAGCTGCAGTATTATTAACTGCTTAGTAAGATTCATTATTACCATGAAAGTTTTTCCGCCCGCTCTTTTCTTATTTCTGCCAAAACTTTTATGGCTGTTGCCTTGACAATATAAAACATTTGACTATCACTTAGTCACATTTGTTTCCTTAATACTAGAGTAAGATGTTTATCTTGAAGCAGATAGAGGAACAAGAGTTGAGAAAGTCATGTATATAAAATATTTGACTATCACTTAAACTCTACTGTATTCCCTTGTAACTACAATAAGATAATGTTTATCTTGAAGTAGATAGAGCAATAAGCGTTTGTACAAAAGTAGAGAAAGTCATGTATATAAAACATTTGGCTCTCACTTAAAGTTTACTGTATTCCCTTGTAACTACAATAAGATAATGTTTATCTTGAAGTAGATAGAGCAATAAGTGTTTGTACAAGAGTAGAGAAAGTCTTGTATATAAAACATTTGACTATCTCTTAAAGTCTACTGTATTCTCTTATAGCTACAATAAGATAATGTTTATGTTAATTAGATAGAGGAACAAGACTTTGTCACAATAGGTTTTATTATATGTTGTTAGCCGTTTCCAGTGACATGGCCACTTTGACCCTTTACCTGAGGATCGTTAGGTCGATGCAGTTCGATGGTCATTACTTTAATTACGAAACCCTTTTTGGTTAAGTAGAAAGTTTATTCGCTTCTGTAACGTAAGAAAGGAGTAGATACTAAGTCAAATGAATGGAGATAGCTCGTGAAGAGAGACTTTATGACGTAAAACTCTCCGGAAATGGGATGGAGAGGCGGGGGACTTGAGATGTGCCATCGTCATCTTTCTTAAAGCAGCTTGGGGGGGGGGGTGAGGGTCAAATACTTCATGCGTTCAAATCCAATGCCCTCTCTTTTCCACATCCGCTCGCTCCTCCATTTTTTCTTCTTCTTATGTCGCTTTGCATTAGAGGAATGAAATGGGAATACATGTTTCTTGTGAGATCCTGCACAGGGGTTGTTTTTGGGCCCTGGAAGTTTTAATTTACGCCATGAAATAAAAGAAAAAGCTTCTGGCGCTTTCTATACCTCTTGAACTTAGTACAGAATTGGGTTTCCAAATTCTCTGACGTGTGATCAACTTGCTTTTCTACCCGGGATAATCCTTCTATCCGCTTAATAGGATAACCTATAATTACGTTTCCTTGCAAACATTCAGAAGGATAGGGGAACATGGGGCATATCGGGGTAGTGAGGCAGAACATGGTATACGTGTTTTCACTCTAGTAGGTGGCACAATCTACCGGAATCTGTCAAAACTACGTCATCTCAATCACAGCTAGTAGTACACGTCAGTTGGTTGCCATAACAGAATCTGTTGTGTGCGAGTTGTGTGTTGGATACAGTTTGAAGCAGTTTTTACAAGATTCGTGATCTCTTTCAAGGCATATAAGTACATCATATTTATATTGAAATAAAAACAATAATTACTGTGGAATGTAACACTTAATTTACTTCTAAATCCATGTTTGTCACTAAGTTATCTTTGAATATCGAACCATTGACAAGCATTAATCTAAGCTTGTGTTTACTGGGCAAATATGGGTGGGGCATAAC
This sequence comes from Mantis religiosa, assembly GCA_030765055.1. Taxonomy (NCBI): domain Eukaryota; kingdom Metazoa; phylum Arthropoda; class Insecta; order Mantodea; family Mantidae; genus Mantis; species Mantis religiosa. Next base: position 259,578,454 of record CM060947.1, on the reverse strand, counting down.
GGGCTACTACCCCATTATGCCCCTGGTGTAAAACTCTTTCTGTGTTATTCATATGATTAACTACTCATGTTTCATGTGATTTCGGAATAGTGCGTAATTACGTAAAGAAGTCACAGAGGCAGGAGTGGTCTTTAGTGTCAATGGAGGGGGCTGTGAATGCTGTACTTGATGGTTCAATGGGGTACTAGTCAATTGCAAGTGCCCCAAACAACTCTGGAACGATACGTTAAGAAGAAACGAGATAATCCTGTTTATGTTGTTAAAAATGTTCCCACAGGCTGCAGCCGCTAGGTGTTTCCTTCATGAAATCACTAACCAAATATTATAAGGATGAAATTCGCTCCTGGGTTAGATCTAATCCTGGAAAAGTCGTGACAGTCTTTCAGGTTGCATCATTGTTTGGTGCCAGTTATATGCAAGCTTAAACAATGAGCACAGCAGTCAATGGGTTTCGAAAAACAGGAATATGGTCTGTGAACATCATTATGTTCGACGATGCTGATTTCCTACCGTCCAAAACGACAGATATTAAGCTTTCTTCTGGAGTTCCTGATGATGTTAATACTTCAAGTTCTGAGACGTCCATTGTCTCTGGTTCATCTCTGGGCAGAAAAAACATTGTGATGCCAAGCTGCAGTAGTTTTCAGAGTCCCAGCCCAAAAAATTTCACACCTACTTCAAAGGTAGATCAGAATAACAAGAGAGTTTGGAAAAACAGGGGGCGAAAGCACAATACTGACAACATTCCCTTATATAGAAGCGCTATTAAATGCGGAACAAGAAATAATGAATAAAAGACCTGTTAAAAGGTGTCTTGCTCTGCCAGAAAGCGAAACAAAACGGCAATCATCGAAAGCTAGGCCTAGATGAACTCACCCTCATGTGACCAAACGTTCCAGAAGTCATTTGTCTGCTGGTAACAGGAAAGAATTGGCAACATACGACGAAGATGATTGTCCACCTATGGGATAAAACGGGGCAAATGTAGTAATTTTGTTTTCGACGTGATGGCTACTCTCATTTTTTGGGAGTGTATATTTAATTTATGTTTATCAGGTAACTGTGCACTAATAAACACATTTGCATTACCAAAACACAATTTCTAAATGTTCAAATGTGAAATATAGATGCACGTATATTAAGTACCATGTCCTGCCCCATGTTCCCCTAAATATATGAAAACTCATCCCATATAGGCGTTTTATTATTACAGCTCGTCTCATAGAAGGACGAGCAGTAGCCAGAAAGAGTGAGAAGTGAAAGTCATTTAAATGGAGGAACACGAAATTCCGTAGCAGTTTAATGATACTGTTACATGGAACTGAAGCGTGGATGTTATAAAAACTAATGGCAGAATAATTTAGACGCCCTTTGACCCGTCACAAGGTTGGTAATCCTGAAACATCAAAGGTCGTGTATTGAACTGAACCACCAAAGTTTCAGATGCACTGCGCTGTACAGGCTGTCAAGTGCACAGAACACTTGCGGTTAGACAGAACTTGATGCCGCCAGATAGCTCCACCTGTACTATATTTCATAGCCAAAATGCACTGCGAGTGTAACCTTTGTGTGTAAAAGGGTTTAACAGTTTTATATGAATTGTTACGTTTATGTGATTTCCTCTACCCATTTTCAGAAACACGATTCAGAATGACTGTGCGGAGGTGATTTTTTTTTTCTTTTTGCATTTTTTTCGGCTCCGTCAAATAATGGCCGTCGAGCTTCTAATATTAGAGCGGGCTTTCCTCGGTTCCTGCTGGAGGAGAGCCTCTGAGGCTCTGCATTCACCTCGGCAGGTCCTCGAGAGGGCCTCTCTGGCAGATTTGAAAGAAAACTACCAATTACGTAGCTAGCTTCTGTAGCTTATAAAACTTTTTATACCTTGACAGAAATGCCATATATTTTGTTTCTTATAGTAAGAATAATTTCGAAAATTATTGAAAAGTTTTGAAATTGACAAGCTAACAACAAGAAATTCCTCAGAAACGAAGTATGAAAACTGTAATTAAAAGATACCCAGTTTGCATCTTTCCTGTGGTGCTCTTTGCTTTACAAAATTGAAAAATATGTTCTACGCTCATGAGAACTTTTCTGGTCTTACACACTTACTCTTCTGTCTAGTTCAAGATAAACATTATCTTATTGTAGTTACAAGGGAATACAGTAGACTTTAAGTGATAGTCAAATGGTTTATATACATGACTTTCTCTACTCTTGTACAAACACTTATTGCTCTACCTACTTCAAGATAAACATTATCTTATTGTAGTTACAAGATAATACACTAGACTTTAAGCGATAGTCAAATGATTTATATACATTACTTTCTCTACCCTTGTACAAACACTTATTGCTCTACCTACTTCAAGATAAATATTATCTTATTGTAGTTACAAGAGAATACAGTAGACTTTAAGCGATAGTCAAATGGTTTATATACATGACTTTCTCTACTCTTGTACAAACACTTATTGCTCTACCTACTTCAAGATAAATATTATCTTATTGTAGTTACAAGGGAATACAATAGACTTTAAGTGATAGTCAAATGTTTTATATACATGACTTTCTCTACTCTTGTGCAAACACTTATTGCTCTATCTACTTCAAAATAAACATTATCTTATTGTAGTTACAAGGGAATACAGTATACTTTAAGTGATAGTCAAATATTTTATATACATGACTTTCTCTACTCTTGTACAAACACTTATTGCTCTATCTACTTCAAGATAAACGTTATCTTATTGTAGTTACAAGGGAATACAGTAGACTTTAAGTGATAGTCAAATGTTTTATATACATGACTTACTCTACTCTTGTACAAACACTTATTGCTCTATCTACTTCAAGATAAACATTATCTTATTGTAGTTACAAGGGAATAGAGTAGACTTTAAGTGATAGTCAAATGTTTTATATACATGGCTTTCTCTACTCTTGTACAAACACTTATTTGCCCTATCTACTTCAAGATAAACATTATCATATTGTGGTTACAAGTGAATACAGTAGACATGAAGTGATGGTCAAACGTTTCAAGACTGGTTGTCGAGGTGACGGCATTCTCGTTAAACGTCAAAGCGACAAAATATGAATAACGACTTGTTATTTGGATAAAGTATATCTACGTAAAATATTAAGCTAGTTACAGGGAAACAACAAGGTAATAAAAGAGTAATTAATTTTTAATTTAAGTCATTAATTAAAAACCGGCATTTATTAGAATTCCACTCATATGGATAATTACATAAAACTAAAATATTTAACCCTTTTTCACATAAATTTGCTGTTTTGAATCGTTTGATGTATAGGTTAATAATCATAGCCCTGAATAAAAAGGAACTTACTAAAGAATATGAGCATATTATTAATACTGCCTTAATTAATTATTTTAATAAACACTTTGTACACAAAGATTGAAAAATGTAGATACAAAAAACTTATTGATATTTCAACCTTGAAAAAGTAGAAGATAGTTATATTTTTAAAAGATTTACTTATCCTCCTCGAGTTATACTGTAAATATTTTCATAAAATTTTTAATAGTTTTGGCATAGCTTTAGGTCTTAAAAATAATATAGTTTTAACAATTTACTACATTGCTCTAAAAAAAGATAAAATACCTAATAATATAACATCTGGTATTTATAAATGTAATTGTATATGTTGTGAAAAAGTTTATACTGGAAAGACGAAACGTAATTTGGAAACCAGAACAAAAGGACCATTCGTAACAATAAGTATAAACAGACCGATAAATCGGCCTAGCAGATCATTTTTGGTCATTTAACTATAAAATAAATCCAGAAGTTAAATTATTAAAGCAATTAAATGGTCCGATAAATTTAATGGTTTATATATAAACTCGAGGGTACCTACCAGGGCAATCCACACAGAGCGAAGACTGACCGCTCCCCCTCTGACAACCAGGGAGTTACCGAGCTGTCCCAAAAGGGCGCCCGTGGTCTCCGTGGGGCTTTCTATTGGGGCAAGGCCTTAGAGACTAACAAGCGCCCCCCCCCCCACGAGTCTGGTCCTGTGGACTCAAGACGGGATGGAAGTGGATACGCCAATTACGCGCGCTAACCCCAAAGGGGAAGGCTTCCGCTATGACCTCGGTAGGGCCGACCTTCTACTAGCTATGCAGGCTAGTACGTGGGAATATATGGCTTCCCTTAACCCCGTCCGGAGACGTACTCGATCTCCAACGGATATCGGGAATCACTGCCCCTTCGAGTCCAACCCAATCCGAAGAACTTCCTATCAGGGAGGGGCTCGAATGTTCGGCCCGAAGTCCCTCTAGTAACGTCAGAGGTACCTCGAAAGCTAGGGTTCCGCAGCGCCCGCACCACGGCAGCTGAAGGGGACGGATCCCCAACCCTACGGGCAAATTTGTGTTTGGGAAAATTTATATATTTTAAAATGATTCGCGTAATGGATTTTGAAAAACGAGCAGTTGATTCTGTTATGTGATTTACGTCCTCCAACGGTAAGTCATATCGGACGATGAATGGGATGTATGAAATGATGCTCAAATGAGTCAGGGTCCATGGAGCTACCCGACATTTGTCTTACAGAATAAGGGAAAACCCCGGACAAAACCTTATCCAGGTAACTCACCCTGACCGAGATTCGAACTCGGGACATCTTGAACGTGAGAAAGACACGCTACCACTACGCTACCAAGGAGGGCTGACAACGAGGGCGTTTGAGCTGATGATGTGAATATGTATTCACGAAATCGCGTTCCTCATTAATTGCTAAGAACATTTTCAAAATTTTCTGCTAAAATAACTGAAGGTTTATGTCAGAAATTATTATATATGTGTAGTAAATGTGTTGAAATACAGGTACAATAAATAATAGTGTACATTAAGGAAATATTTAACCTCAAAAGTCATTGAAGTTCACTTGAAAGACTAATTCTTGTTATGAAAGCATGTTAAACGCTTCACAAATTATTTAGTACAAATTACAATGGGCAACAGTTTTGGGCTTAAAAATAGTGAATTTACATGTATTTCCATCTGATAAATTAAAAAACCACCATAAAAATGTTAGATTAGCTCTTGTTTTGAAGCAAAAGCGACATTTCAGTTTTTAGAGTGAAGGTTTTAAATTTGTGGGAAATTTTTTTAGGAGTAGGCACACCTGTGAAATAACAAAACACAATCAGAGAGAAATTTTGTAAATTAAGTGATGCAAAAGTTAACGAAGGCATTTTTACCGGACCACAAATTAGAGAACTTGTAAAGGATCCTGCATTTGACCAAATTTTGGAGGGGAAAGAAATGGAAGCTTGGGAAGCCTTCAAGGGTGTTGTTCATGGATTTTTAGGCAATAAAAGAGATGACACCTACCAGCATTTGGTGACAGTGCTCCTTCAAAAGTACCGTAACCTTGGATGTAACATGTCCCTTAAGATCCATTTTCTCCACTCGCACCTAGACTTTTTCCCTCCTAGTTGTGGAGCTGTTAGTGATGAACATGGGGAGAGATTCCATCAGGATATTTCTGTTATGGAACAAAGATATCAGGGTCGTTGGAATGAAGTAATGCTTGCGGATTACTGTTGGTCTTTGTATAGGGATTCTGCGGAACATCACCACAAGAGGCAAGTTAAAAGACGACGAAGTCAATAGGCCACCACATGATTCTCTTCAGACACAACTATCTGCGAAGTATTTTTCCAGCAATTTAGAACTCTTAGCATGTAATTAACAGTTAAAAAATCAAATGCACTTTCATTGTTGTTACCATGTATGTAATTAAGATGTATCATTTTCTCTCAATCCCTGAATATGTAATACTTCCACCTTGTGCATATCATAGAAACTAGAGCTAATACAAATTTTTCATTGTCTTATTTGTTTTTCTCAACCCAAAATTAGTAGCAATTTCCTCATGAAGTGCTCCAAAAATTCTTAGAGTAGTTGAAATTTGGAAAAAAGAATGTGATTTTAAGGGAATTTTGATGAAATTTCGATACGCATCGATATTTTTAGGTGAAGTACGATAATTCTACAGTCTATAATAAACACATGGCAGAGTAAGTAAGCGCCAGCGTTTGTAACAAGTTTTACAGCGCTTTAAAGATTGTAGTAACTTCCAAAATATACTGTAGTCCCGAAAGTCTGTTCTCTTCTGTTTTATGGCTGCCATCCATATCGACAGTAGCGAAACAACGGACAAGAAAAAGCAGCCCATATCCGTCGTAGCCCCATCCAATTTTCAACAGTTGGCAGTATAAAGATGAGAGAACCAGAACAGATAAAAACTGGATTTCTGGCTCCCTGGACACGTCGTAAATATTTACTTTGATATTTACGGTCGGGATTAAAATTTTACTGTGCAGCTTGTTGCTACGCGGTATCGGATTTATCCAAGAAATAAAGAAACAGATTTGAAAGTGTAATAATGACGTAGGGGATATATCTAGTCGAAGCATTCTCTGTGCTACATTCTTTTGTTTATATCTGGCAGCGACTCTCTGCTGTTTCGGGAGTCGATAGCTCTATTGTCTCTTATAGTTGGTTAAGTACCATTATTATGGATTAATGTTCGCTGAAAGGCGAGATTAAATAGAGAAGTATGACTGATTTAACACCAAAACCATGTGCATATTGTGGCTTTGTGGGTTCGCGAAATGAAAAGTCCAATTTCACCATTCAAAAATGTTCTTTATTTCCACCGACTTACAGTAAACTCTTGCCAATTACACAGAATTACGTGCTGCACACAATTACAATTCACCAGTTCGTCCGTTATAATTTCACTTGCACTCGTAATTACATACAATCTTCCGATGCGTCGTACACTAGCACTGAACTCTTACACCAAGAACTGTGACTGACTCACTAACTGACTCACTGACGAACTGACTCTGTCTGTCTGCAACCCCCTTTATATAGGAATATCGCCGACTTCTGGTGTTTACAGGAATGTTCCAGTAAAAGAAAGATCGAGAACCAGGTGTAAGAGAAACAGACGGCACAATCATGTTTTTCTCCCGACCGCCGCCTGTCACCACTATAAGACAGACGAGGGGGAGGTGTGGCTAACACGGACCTCCCCCATCTTCCGCTCTCAGCTGCTTCCACAGGGTGTTCCAGCGCTCGCGTGACAATATCCACATATACCGGCGCCCTCCTTAGCTTATGTGGCCATGTAAAGAAAAGAACATGTACGTGTGCGACATCATTGGCCGTTTAGCTCTGTATCTATTTGAGGATGAAAAATTATAATTGGCATATCATTTTTAAATAATTTAAATCTAATTCAAAATATATAAACGACTTAAAATTATTAGAAATGGGAACCTATTAACTATTGTGCATATTCCAAAATTTTACAATTTACAGCTTTGGCTACATTTATTTGTCTTTACCTTGTTGCTCCCTTGGCTTACATGATACCCTGGTCTTTTGCTCTGGCAGGTAACTCTTAACTTCTATACCTCCTTGTTACATAATTAGTCCCTTTCTTCCCCCTCATCTTCCTTTCCTATATTCTTTACATTTATTTGTCGTTACCTGGTTGCTACCTTAGCTTACATGACACCCTGGTCTTCTGCTCTGCCAGGAAACTCTTAATCTCCATGTCTCCTTTTTACTTAATTAGTCCCATTCTTCCCCCTCATCTTCCTTTCCTATATTCTTTACATTTATTTGTCGTTACCTGGTTGCTACCTTAGCTTACATGACACCCTGGTCTTCTGCTCTGCCAGGTAGCTCTTAACCTTCATACATCCTTGATTACTTAATTAGTCCCTTTCTGCCCCCTCATCTTCCTTTCCTATATTCTTTACATTTATGTGTCGTTACCTGGTTGCTACCTTAGCTTGCATGACACCCTGGTCTTCTGCTCTGCCAGGAAACTCTTAATCTCCATGTCTCCCTTTTACTTAATTAGTGTCATTCTTCCCCCTCATCTTCCCTTCTTATATTCATTAGATTTATTTGTCTTTACCTTGTTGCTCCCTTGGCTTGCATGATACCCTGGTATTTTGCTGTGCCAGGTAGCTCTTAACATTCATATCTCCTTGATTACTTAATTAGTCCCTTTCTTCCCCCTCACCTTTCTTTCTTATAATCATTACATTTACTTTTCTTTACCTGGGCGCCGGGGTAGCGCAGTGGTTTCGTTCGCGGCTCCCGTTCTAAGGGTCCCGAGTTCCATTCCCGGCTCTGGGGTTGGCGATTTTAAGTCGGCCCTATCCACGCCTTCACCTCTGTCTAGCACACGTGAAGTATCCCCTATGCCCAACGTGGTTCGGAGTCCACGGTAAAAACTGTAGGTCCTCTCACCTCACCGCCATCTTCACTATCACCCTATCATCGGAGGTAATGGACACCGCCCTCTGGGTGCCTCCACCTGAGAAATGGGTCCGGTCATCACTTGGTGGGGTGAGGTTACCCCGAAGGCCAAGGTTGCCATGTGGGGAGTGTTAGTAACTAACTAACTAACTAACTTTTCTTTACCTTGTTGCCACCTTGGCTTGCATGACACCCTGGTTTTCTGCTCTGGCAGGTAGCTCTTAACCTCCATACCTCCTTGTTACTTAATTATTCCCTTTGTTCCCCTCATCCTCCTTTCTTATATTTTTTACATTCATTTGTCTTTACCTTGTTGCTACCTTGGCTTACATGATACCTTGGTCCTCTGCTCTGCCAGGCAGCTCTTAACCTCCATGCCTCCTTGTTACTTAATTAGTCCCTTTCTTCCCCTCATCATCCTTTCTTATATTCTTTACATTTATTTGTCGTTACCTTGTTGCTACCTTGGCTTACATGATACCTTGGTCCTCTGCTCTGCCAGGCAGCTCTTAACCTCCATGCCTCCTTGTTACTTAATTAGTCCCTTTCTTCCCCTCATCCTCCTTTCTTATATTTTTTACATTCATTTGTCTTTACCTTGTTGCTACCTTGGCTTACATGATACCTTGGTCTTCTGCTGTGCCAGGTAGCTCTTAATCTCCATGCCTCCTTGTTACTTAATTAGTCCCTTTCTTCTCCCTCTTCTTCCTTTCTTATATTTTTTACATTTATTTGTCGTTACCTTGTTGCTACATTAGCTTGCATGACACCCTGGTCCTCTGCTCTGCCAGTTAGCTCTTAACCTCCATACCTCCTTGTTACTTAACTAGTCCCTTTCTTCTCCCTCAACTTCCTTTCTTATCTTATTTGCATTTCTAACCCATTTATATTTTACTTTCTGCAAGAACTCGCCAATACTTCTAACCTTCTTTTCCTCCCTGCCCGTTAACATTTTTATAGCTACTATCCTCTTCTCTACTTCCTCCGAATTTTACTTCCCAAACCTTTTTTCTTCATACTGCAAGCTTTTCGCATTCTGTTACACAGTGTTCTATGCTTACTTTTCCCCCCACACATTTCGCAGATTCCGTTTTCCCTACCTCTTATCCCTCTTAGAAATATTATTCCTCTTCTCGTCCATGCTAGCCCTTCTCTCTCTTGTCTATTGCAAAAATCTACATATGCTTCTTGTCCCCAATTTATTTTTTTTTTTTTTGTAAAATTGTAATGGTTTCATATTTCCTAGAATTCCCCATATTTCTGCATTTTACTAATTTACCCACATCGCATGTATTCCTTTACTTTAATCTCCACATATCTCCCATTCCTATTTTATTCCATAATCCCTCCTATTTCTGCCCTTCAGCTATTTGAGTTCTCTAATATTTTTTGCTGTTTCATGTATAATTTCATAATTTCCCCTTCTTCTTTGGCGAAACACCTCTACCAAATGTTAAATTATTCGTTCCATTATTATTCCATTTCTTCTTCTCGTTCCTAATTCTACTAAAGCTACTTCCCTAAGTTCTGATCTTGGTAAGCCTAGCAGCTCTTTACAAATTCTTCTGTAGTTTTGGTCCACGGTTTTGTTTACCTCTGTGCCCCCCTCCAGATCTCCACTGCATACAACTGCATTTTGGATTCAGCTAGTGCGTTCTAACCACTTGGTTGCCATTTCTAGGTTATATTTGCATTTTCTTATTCCATTCACTGCCGCCGTTATTTTTTCTTCAATTTTTCTCCTGTGTGCTCCCCACTTTCCATTGCTATTCAACCTTACTTCTAAGTATTCAAATTCATTGAACACTTCTACACCTTTGCCATTTAGTACCCAATTTTCTTTTTTTCTTAGTTTAAAGCTCTTCTTGAAGACGATAACTTTCGACTTATTTATGTTTATTTTTATTCCTCACTCTAAATACTATTTTATTTATTATGTGTAAGCGTAATTTGTATGCCCCAACCAGTGTAAAGGCTGCGCCTGCGCAGTATAAATACAGAAAGACATCGGACATAAGTTGTACAACATAGCTGCTTCCGTGCAATTTACAAACAGTAGAATGAAAAGGGGGAACCGGCTCCAAAAAAAGCTTTCTTTTTTGGCTGGGAAAGTGACGGAGTTATTTTAATCGATTATCTACTAAAAGGAAAAACTATTGCAGCAGCATACTATGCATCATTACTTGACGAGCTGAAGGCAGAATTTGCCGGAAAACGACCGCCTTTGCAGAAAAAGAAAACCCTGTTTCATCCAGACAACGCAACGTCTCACACCCCTCGGCTGCAATGGCGAAAATCCACGGACTATGGTTTGAACTGCTTCACTCACCAGATCTAGCCCCAGGCGACTTCTTTTTGTTCCCTCATCTGAAAATTGCATTCGCAGGACAGATATTTTCGTCAAAATAGGAGGCAATCACCGTCTTAAACAATCATTTTGTACAGAAAAGCGTACAGTGCTATTTGGACGTGTTACAGAGATGGGAACATCGCTGGGAGAAGTGTGTAGAGTTACAAGGGGACTATGTTGAAAAACGTCGAGTACTATTTGGACGGGTCACAGAGATGGGAGCATCGCTAGCAGAAGCGTGTAGAGTTACAAGGAGACTATGTTGAAAAACGTCGAGTACTATTTGGACGTGTTACAGAGATGTGAACATCGCTGGGAGAAGTGTGTACAGTTACAAGGAGACTATGTTGAAAAACGTCGAGTACTATTTGGACGTGTTACAGAGATGTGAACATCGCTGGGAGAAGTGTGCACAGTTACAAGGAGACTATGTTGAAAAACGTCGAGTACTATTTGGATGGGTCACAGAGATGGGAGCATCGCTAGGAGAAGCGTGTAGAGTTACAAGGAGACTATGTTGAAAAACGCCGAGTACTTTTCGGACGGGTTACAGAGATGGGAGCATCGCTAGGAGAAGTGTGTAGAGTTACAAGGAGACTATGTTGAAAAACGCCGAGTACTATTTGGACGGGTTACAGAGATGGGAGCATCGCTAGCAGAAGCGTGTAGAGTTACAAGGAGACTATGTTGAAAAACGTCGAGTACTATTTGGACGTGTTACAGAGATGTGAACATCGCTGGGAGAAGTGTGTACAGTTACAAGCAGACTATGTTGAAAAACGTCGAGTACTATTTGGACGTGTTACAGAGATGTGAACATCGCTAGGAGAAGCGTGTAGAGTTACAAGGAGACTATGTTGAAAAACGTCGAGTAATATTTGGACGGGTTATAGAGATGGGAGCATCGCTGGGAGAAGTGTGTAGAGTTACAAGGAGACTATGTTGAAAAACGTCGAGTACTATTTGGACGTGTTACAGAGATGAGAGCATCGCTGGGATAAGTGTGTAGAGTTACAAGGATACTATGTTGAAAAACGTCGAGTACTATTTGGACGGGTTACAGAGATGTGAACATCGCTGGGAGAAGTGTGTACAGTTACAAGGAGACTATGTTGAAAAACGTCGAGTACTATTTGGACGTGTTACAGAGATGAGAGCATCGCTGGGATAAGTGTGTAGATTTACAAGGAGACTATGTTGAAAAACGTCGAGTACTATTTGGACGGGTTACAGAGATGTGAACATCGCTGGGAGAAGTGTGTACAGTTACAAGGAGACTATGTTGAAAAATGTCGAGTACTATTTGGACGGGTCACAGAGATGGGAGCATCGCTAGGAGAAGTGTGTAGAGTTACAAGTAGACTATGTTGAAAAACGCCAAGTACTATATGGACGGGTTACAGAGATGATATCATCGCTGGGAAAAGTGAATAGAGTTAGGAGTCTATGTTGAAAAAAGTGCAGCAGATGTAAGTGTTAGTCAGAGGTTTCAAAGGCTTGGGTCTCTATGTGACGCATTTGAAATTTCATTGTGTTTTTATGTCCAAAGTGATAAAAAAAGGAATAACAATTTTCTACTTGAGAAAGGATTAAGTATTGGAAAATATAATTGTTTCTAATACGTACTCTGAAACAACTAGTTGCTTTACCTCAGCACGGAATTTCCAAAACGTGCTTCTATTCTCTGACAAGGTCTGTAACTTGTGCTTCTTGTGCTATAATTTGGTTTTATTATATAGAAGTCGTTGTGCAGTTAGTTATCTATCTTACATCTTGTTTGTAATGTATCTATATGTGCAGCTCAATAATTAGTGTGCCATTTTAGCCGATAGATGGCAACTGTAGTACGTATAACGTATCAGCCGTAAAGTGCACTTTAAGATTAAACTGACCCCACAGCTAAAAGCAGCGCAATACTCAGCTAATATGTAATCTATCATTGACAGGAGTAATGTCGATATTTAAGTTGGCTAAGGCGGATTTGGGTTCGGAGACTGATGCTGAAGAGTTTCGTTTATTAAAATGGTGTAGAGATGAAATGTCACATGGACGAAGTGTTACAACTCATCGAAACGAATTCTTTTGTTGTTTTGGAATGCATCTGGCTGAAATATTTGTCATAGATTCGATCCTTTTTACAGGAAGGGCAACTTTGCATGTTTTCGTAAATTACTGAAAAGAGATTTTGAGGTATGTGGCTCTAGAAAGTGTAAAGTGAGGATTTTCAGAGATTTTTGTCATTTCGTGGCCCTTTTTTCCCTATATCTTGCGTTGTAATTTGACTGTGTTAGCCCTTTAGGTGTTTTTTTAAAAGATAATTGCCACGGTCGGGATATAAAGCACGGATCTCCTGGTTTCCATCCAGTCGCTCTAACCCATTGAGCTACCATGAGCAACTTGCCGTCATGACATCTAATTCTCCATTTGAATTGTATATTTCCCCGGTAGACCACTGGGGGCTCTCGCATTCGAGATACACCGTTTGTTGCGACTTACTCTTGTAAGTATTTAATTTTTCACGTTGACTCTATCTATCAAAACCCTTAGCCTATATACGGCTAGTGTGAGGAAATGGTTAATTTCCATCTATTAAGTTAAATAATAAGAGTTAAATGATGAAGTCTGGGAGTCAAGTACTTATGATAGTAAGGCACCACAATCGACGTAACTTTGATGCGAGAGACCCTAGTGGTTTACTGGGGAACTGTACGAATCAAATGGAGAATTTAATGTCATGACGGTAAGTTGGCCATGGTAGCTCAGTGGGTTAGAGCGACTGAACGGAAACCACGAGATGCGTGGTTCAAGTCCCGGCCATGGCATTGAATTTTTCATATTGACTCTATCTTCCCGTTGGGGAGGGGATTCGCCCTCTTCAGCTGCTTTAGTGCGAGCGCTGCGGACCCTTAACACTTCTGATACCTCTGACGTTACCAGAGAAACCTCGGGCCGAACATTCGAGCCCGTCCCTGAATGGGAGTTGTTCGGATTGGGTTGGACTCGAGAGGGCAGTGTGTTACCGAAACCCGCGGGAAATCGGGTATCTTCGAAAAGGTCTCGACCGCCCGGAGGGGGCAGAGGGTTGCCTACAAATTCCCTGGTACTAGCCTGCAGAGCTATTAGGTATGCTAGATCACTAGGCGGCACCACCGAGGTTTTCGGTAGTCTTCCCTGCGGTGTTGACGCGTTTAAGTGGCGTATCCACTTTCATCCGTCTTGACGTAGTTGTCGATGGGGGGGGGGTGGCTTTTTAGACTCCTGGTATTGCCCCATGGAAAGAGCCCTGGAGTTTTCTATCGCTCCCGGGTAACAGAGGCTGGAGTCTTCCGACTTTCGGCTAGAACTCATTGAACAACATTGTTGACTCTATCTATCTAAAATCTCAGCCTATATACGGCTTGTGTGAAAAAATGATAAATTTCCATCACTTATTGGCTAAAATAATTGAGTTTCCTGGTTACATTTTGGTCCGGATGGTATTTAATGGATTTTATAGCATTTTTCAGGAAAGATTTGAAAGTAAATCAACACATCCAGGAAAAAGTACGTATTTCTTTTTGAAATTCATATACGAAAGGGTGATTTTGATGCACTTTCAGTTGTTTTACTTATAAGGGTGTAGGTGTTTCTTTTTAAAACGTGGTGGGTATTTAAGTTGCGAACACATTAGCCAGAGTACACATTAAACCGCCTTATTTCTCATTTTGATGTACGGGGCGATGTCAGTAGTTCTCATTACGACGTGTATCGCTCCGCCACAGACGGCCGACATGAAATAAGCCAATTATTTCAGGAAGGAAAAGATTTCGTTGGGGGTAGTCACTAACAGTTGTCGCCGACAAGTGGTTCTATGACAAATTGGATGTCCTGTTAGGAACACCTTTCCTGCCAAAAGTTAGTCCATTGTTAGGAGCTTCCGACCTGTCATTCTTCAACATGCTCATGAATTTCACTTTCTTTTGTTACTCTCCCCGGACGTAAAATAACACATTTTCAGCTTTCTCTTCCTATAGTACGTACAGAAAGTATCGCACTGGAGACAAAAGTTCAATATCGAAAAACAATAGAGAAGCAAAAATACTTTTAGTAGTAGATCGACATGCTCGCCACTGTGTAATAAAATACCTAAAGTGAAAGTCATGATGTACAGCAGAAGTATAAGAAGCGTGGTATCGCGTAAGGATTATATAAAACAAAAACACATCCCAAACACCCTATAGCTATAAAATGCTTCGGAAACTTTCATTTTCTCGAAAATTGCTGCAAATGTTTGCTTAAAATAATATATCTTGACGACAAACTCTTCATAATAATTCATGATAAGAGAAAATATATTTCTAACATTCTAGGATAAACATAACTCCTTTGCATTTTGAATGAGTTATATATAACAGATAAAACATAAGAGGCTGGTCCCGTAGCTCAGTCGGTAGAGCACCTGCCTACCGTGCTACGGGTCCTGGGTTCGATTCCCGGCGGTGGGGGTGGGGAGTTTTCTCCGACCAGATAATTCCCCATCTTACCCAGAGTCTTGAAGTATGAATGAGAGTGTGAATGTGTGCGTGATGTAATGATTAAAAAAAACCGAAGATGACGAGTTAACACCTTCAGTATGTTCCAAAGGAGAACGGCCGCCGATATGACCATTGCAGTTAAAGACAAAAAAAAAAAAAAAAAATCTCCAAAATGGACCAAACTAATTGCGAGATACTCATTCTTTTTAATTATCCAATACTTATAATTTTATCAAATGAGAAGGCATTATTTATTTGTATATCTTAGCCACACAAAGAGAATGCAATTACAAGGACGTTACCCAGACAACCTGTTTTGTAACATTTGACTATCACTTAGTCTACTGTATCCCCTTGTATTACAATAAGATGTTTATCTTGAAGTAGATAGAGCAATAAGTGTTTGTACAAGAGTAGAGAAAGCCATGTATATAAAACATTTGACTATCACTTAGTCTACTGTATTCCCTTGTATTACAATAAGATAATGTTTATCTTGAAGTAGATAGAGCAATAAGTGTTGCACAAGAGTACAGAAAGTCAAGTATATAAAACATTTGACTATCACTTAAAGTCTACTGTATTCTATTGTAACTACAATAAGATAATGTTTATCTTGAAGTAGATAGAGCAATAAGTGTTTGTACAAGAGTAGAGAAAGTCATGTATAGAATCAATTGAATATCAATTAAATGCTACTGCATTTCCTTGTAACTAGAATAACATAATGTGTATCTTGAGGTAGATGGAGGTACAAGCGTTTGTACTAGAGTACTGAGGGTCATGTATACTAAATCTACTTTTTCTTTCATTTTATGATACTGAACAGAGCATAGCATTTCAAGTCATCACCAGGGGATGATCTCTTAAAATATTTCTAGACTTAAGCTTACTATATTTGGCACTATACGTTTAGGGATATACCTAATTAACGTGTTTTATCCCGCCGCTATAGCCTGGTGTTTGCGTGTCTACCTCAAATTAAAGATGTGCCACTTCGCACCTCGTTCAGGGAGAAAACCGTCTTTCTCCGGTGCTTTCCGTAATCACGAAAGATAATGTCTGGTAAGTCTAAGCTCTATGAACCCTGGACTAATTTGAAAATCATTTTATTCATCGTCTGATATGACTTAACGTTGGAGGTTTTCCTTTATCCTGAAAGATAGATGTCTGGTAACTCTAAGCTCTATGTACCCTGCACTCATTTGAACATAAATTCATTCATCGTCCGATATGACTTAACGCTGGAGGTTGTCCCTTATCCTGAAAGATGGATGTCTGGTAACTCAAAGCTCTATGTACCCTGTACTCATTTGAACATAATTTCATTCATCGACCAATATGACTTAAGGTTGGAGGTTTTCCTTATCCTGAAAGATGGATGTCTTGTAACTAAGCTCTATGGACCCTGGACTCATATAAACATTTTATTCATCGTCCGATTAGACTTAACGTTGGAGGCTTTCTCTTTTCCTGAAAGGTAAATGTTTGGATACTCTAAGCTCTATGTACCCTGTACTCATTTGTATATCAGTTCATTCATCGTCCGATATGACAACGTTGGATATTTTCCCTTATCCTGTAAGATGAATGTCTGTTAACTCTGTGGTCTATGGTTCCTGGGCTCATTTGAACATCATTTGATCTTCTGATATGATTAGCTTTGGAGGACATACGTTTCAAAGAATAAATTTAAATATTATTTAATATTTAACGTGGAATTAAGTGTTTTAGGAGTGTGTGTGTGAATCAGGAGTGTAATGAAAATGTAACAGTTTAGCAGTTTGCTCTTTCTCCTCCTTTTTGTGTAGTACGTATAAGAATTACTGAAGTATAAAATTGATGAGATACGTGCACAGGAGAAGGTAATTTTCAGTATTAGGTTGGTATGTGTGTTTGTTGGCAACTTAACTCTAAGAGAACCAAGTATTGTAATCAAGTTCCCAGTATTCCAAGAAGATTTCGAATGTAATTCCGTTTTTAATTTTGAAGAATGGATTAAGAGGTCTATGTGAGTGTATCACATACGCACACGACCGGAATTATACTTAGAATTATTTTTCCGACATTCAGATGTTCAAAACGTGTAATTTATGTATAATGTCGATATACAATTTCAGGAATTAATATCCAAACGTATCTGCGAGCATGCAGACAGACAGACAGACTGGACGTAATTACAGTAAAGACGTGCCTGGGTGCGCGTGCCTGTGCCTACATTGTTTGTTGCAATGCCTGCTCTAATTAATAACACGTCACAGCTCCGAATCCGGCGACTGCGTTAATTTGTCAACGGCGGGGTTTCCGTGGAACCGAAATTAACAGCCGCAGGTTTCGGCTGTTTATACAACGTCAGGCGGGAAGTGTCTTGGCTTAACTCATCCGGCCGTTTTTTGTATCTACCCTTCACACAATCTAGACTAATACTGTAAACAGCCTCTCTACCAAGCCTGTCACACATACGAGGCAAAAATTACTGTCTGGCTTAGAACAGGAAATTTCACTATACTACACAAAATTACTAGTCCAGTAACCAAGAAAGTCAATTATTGTTGTTGTTAAATTAATAGTAGACCAAATATTGCCAACCTGAAAGTAAGTAGGTTTTCACAGCTCCTCGTAGTAGTTTTCTTTATGCAGATTTCTAAGAGTAATTACAATTCAATAATAGTATCTTTACGAGGATTTATTTCTATAAATTGAAAGGAAGTCCCTAGTTGCATTCACAAAAAATACTAAACAATGCTTTTTCTTATTCTTTACCGAGAACTTCATTATTTTTTCGTTCTTTCTTTTCTTCTTCCCTTATTTCCTAATTCCTTTCAGTTCATTTTCTTCTTCTTTCCTTCTTTCTTGCCGTCCGTCTAATCTTTTTCTTTCCTTCTTTCTTTCCTTTTTTCCGTCCTTCTTTCCTTCTTCTTTCCTTCCTTCCCTACTTTCTTTCGTTTCTCTCATTCCCTCTTTCTTTCTCTGTTTCTTACTCTCTTTCTTTCCGTCCTTTCTTTCCCTTCATCTTTCTTCCCTTCTTTCTCTCTTTCCTTCCTTCTTTCCCTTTTTCCTCCCTTCTTTCCTTTTTCCTCCCTTCTTTCCTTTCTTCCTCCCTTCTTTCCTTTTTTTCCTAACTTGTTTCCTCCATTCTTTCCATCTTCCTTTCTTCTTTCTTTTCTTCTTTCCTTCACTCCTCCTTTGCTTCCTCCGCTTCCTACTTCTTTCGTTTCCTTTGCTTCCTCCTTTCTTTCTTTTCTTCTTTCTTTCCTACTTTCTTCCCTTCCTTCATTCTCTCTTTTTCATTTCTCTCTTTTTCTTACTCCTCTCTCTTTCCTCCTGAATTCTCTCTTTCTTTAATTCCCCTCCTTCTTTGTTTCTTTTTTCCTTCCTTCTTTCCTTTCTTCTTTCCTTCCTTATTCCTTCTTTCCTTCCTCCCTTCCTACTTTCTTCCTTTCTTTGTTTCTTCCTTCCGTCGTCCTTCCTTCTTTCCTTCTTCTCTTCTTCCCTTCATTCTTTTCTTTTTCCTTCTTTTCTTCTTTCCTTCTTCCCTCCTTTCTTTCCTTCTGCCCTTCCTTCTTTCCTTTCTTTGTTTCTTTCTTTCCTTCTTTCCTTCTTTGTTTCCTTCTGTCCTTTTTCCTTCTGTACTTTTTCCTTCTGTACTTTCTTCTTTGTTTCCTTCTTTGCTTTCCACTGCCTTTCCTTCTTTCTTTCCTTCCTAACTTCCTTCTTTCTTTCCTTCCTTCATTCTTTCATTCCTTCCTTCTTTCTTTCCTTCTGTCCCTTCGTCTTTGCTTCTTCTTTCCTTTCTTATTTCTTTCATTCCTTCTATCCTATCTTTCTTTCCTTCCTTCCTTCTTTCCTTCCTTCCAACTTTATTTCCTTTCTCTCATTCTCTCTTTCTCTGTTTCTTACTCTCTTTCTTTCCCTCTTTCTTTCTTTCATTCATTCTTTCTTTCTTTCTTTCTTTCTTTCTTTCTTTCTTCTTTCCTTTCTTTCTTTCTTTCTTTCTTTCTTTCTTTCTTTCTTTCTTTCTTTCTTTCTTTCTTTCTTTCTTTCTTTCTTTCTTTCTTTCTTTCTTTCTTTCTTTCTTTCTTTCTTTCTTTTCTTTCTTTCTTTCTTTCTTTCTTTCTTTCTTTCTTTCTTTCTTTCTTTCTTTCTTTCTTTCTTTCCTTCCTTCTTCCTTCCTTCCTTCCTTCCTTCCTTCCTTCCTTCCTTCCTTCCTTCTTCCTTCCTTCCTTCCTTCCTTCCTTCCTTCCTTCTTCCTTCCTTCTTCCTTCCTTCCTTCCTTCCTTCCTTCCTTCCTTCCTTCCTTCTTCCTTCCTTCCTTCCTTCCTTTCCTTCCTTCCTTTTCCTTCCTTCCTTCCTTCCTTCCTTCATTCTTCCTTTCCTTCCTTCCTTCCTTCCTTCCTTCCTTCCTTCCTTCCTTCCTTCCTTCCTTCCTTCCTTCTTCCTTCCTTCCTTCCTTCCTTCCTTCCTTCCTTCCTTCCTTCCTTCCTTCCTTCCTTCCTTCCTTCCTTCCTTCCTTCCTTCCTTCCTTCCTTCCTTCCTTCCTTCCTTCTTTCCTTCTTTCCTTCCTTTCTTTCCTTCTTTCTTTCCTTCTTTCTTCCTTCTTTCTTTCCTTCTTTCTTTCCTTCTTTCTTTCCTTCTTTCTTTCCTTCTTTCTTTCCTTCTTCTTTCCTTCTTTCTTTCCTTCCTTCTTTCCTTCCTTCTTTCCTTCCTTCTTTCCTTCCTTCTTTCTTTCCTTCTTTCTTTCCTTCTTTCTTTCTTTCTTTTCTTTCTTTCTTTCTTTCTTTCTTTCTTTCTTTCTTTCTTTCTTTCTTTCTTTCTTTCTTTCTTTATTTCTTTCTTTCTTTCTTTCTTTCTTTCTTTCTTTCTTTCTTTCTTTCTTTCTTTCTTTCTTTCTTTTCTTTCTTTCTTCTTTCTTTCTTTCTTTCTTTCTTTCTTTCTTTCTTTCTTTCTTTCTTTCTTCTTTCTTTCTTTCTTTCTTTCTTTCTCTTCTACCTTCCTTCCTTCCTTTCTTTCTTTCTTTCTTTCTACCTTCCTTCCTTCCTTTCTTTCTTTCTTTCTTTCCTTTCTTCTTTCCTTTTTTCCTTCCTCCCTTCCTACATTCTTTCCTTCTTTCCTTTTCTTCTTCCCTTCATTCTTTTCTGTTTCCTTCGCTTCTTCTTTCCTTCTTTCTTTCCTTCTGCCCTTCCTTCCTTCTTTCCTTTCTTTGTTTCTTTTTTCCTTCTTTCCTTTCTTCTTTGTTTCCCTCTGTCCTTTTATCCTTTTGTCCTTCCTTCTTTGTTTCCTTCTTCCTTTTATATTGTCTTTCTTTCCTTCTTTCTTTCCTTCCTTCTTTCCGTCTTTCCTGCTTTCATTCCTTCCTTCTTTCTTTCCTTCTTTCCTTTCTTCTTTGTTTCCTTCTTTCCTTTCTTATTTCTTTCATTCCTTCTTTTCTTTCTTATTTCTTTCATTCATTCTTTCCTTTCTTATTTCTTTCATTCCTTCTTTCCTTTCTTATTTCTTTCATTCCTTCTTTCCTTTCTTATTTCTTTCATTCCTTCTTTCCTTTCTTATTTCTTTCCTTCCTTCTTTCCCCTCTTTCTTTCCTTCCTTGCAACATTCTTTCCTTTCTCTCATTCTCCCTTTCTCCGTTTCTTACTCTTTGTTTCCTTCTTTCTTTCTTTCTTTCTTTCTTTCTTTCTTTCTTTCTTTCTTTCTTTACTTCCTTCTTTCTTTCTTTGTTTCTTTCTTTACTTCCTTCTTTCTTTCTTTGTTTCTTTCTTTGTTTCTTTCTTTGTTTCTTTCTTTCTTTCTTTCTTTCTTTCTTTCTTTCTTTCTTTCTTTCTTTCTTTCTTTCTTTCTTTCTTTCTTTCTTTCTTTCCTTGTTTCCATCTTTTTATTGTTCTAAACAACTTTTAAATTAACTTTTTTATGTCTGACGCATTTTTTAACATTCTTTCAAAGAAAGGCAAGAGAACGGAGAAGGGCAACTTCAGGCCAAATTTTGTAAAAATGTAAAAAATGTCAAAATCCAGAAAACTCCGAGAAAGTTGGGTTTTCAATGAAACTCACGTATTCAAATATACAACAAGTAATATCTAAGATATACTTAGTACATCGAACAAGGCATTTCCAAACTGTGAGTTTTTAATGAGAGCAGCAATATATTCAGCTTATCTGTTATGGTTTATTATTGATTCAAATATATTCGAGAATGAATAGGACTTACTAGGATATTTCCAGAGGTTAATCAAAATCTCATATAGCAGTATTTTCGAAACAGCGAAATTCTTTTAATACTTCCTTTGAAGAAAACGACTTTGACAAAAAGGCCATATTAGGGTTATTTTCTAGACTTATGAAACATGTATCTTGAAATGTATATGCTCATTGAGGAACACTTTACCTCACTATTAAAGGGTAAGAAACAAAGATATTACTTCACAGAAACTATATATCTTATTGAAACAAACAGTTAATTACATTTATTTTGCTTATATAACCATTTTCCGAGATATTCTTTGTCTGAAATGTTCCATTCTAATACTTTTCTCAAGTGGTAAAGACGTTATTCAATTTTTTATCTCTTGGACATACAAAGAGAATGTAATTACAAAGACGTCACCTTGACAACTTATTTTAAAACATTTGACTATCACTTAGAGTACTGTATTAATTGTAACTACAATAAGTTAAGGTTTATCTTGAAGTACGTACAAGAGGAGAAAAATTGATGTGCTCGTATACATTAGATCAATTTTTAAATATACAGGAATTAGCAATTTCAAGTTTCCATATTAGATTTATCTATGTTTTCATTTTAGCAAATATTTGCTAAATATTTTGGCGTTTATTAAGTGTACGCTCATAATTTGCATAACAAAGCAAGGGGAACACACAGTGGTTTAGAAGTGAAAGCTCGGCTTTAAGAACACTGGACAGGAAGATTACAAATTGGGAGTCTGAAAGTCTGCAGAGGAGGCGAGTCCTTTGACACGGAAAATCGAAGAAATGTGGGACACATTGCTGTCGTAAACTCCGCTTTCCTTACAATTTTAAATACGTTTTAAACTGGTGTAGAGTATGGCTACAGAAAAATACCTTCCAACTGCTGAAAAATTTATGACCCTTTCCTTTGAGAGGCTCTGAAGGTTTCTAGAATTGAGGAAAAGTAGATTATTACATGTTCGTTATGAATATTGTTATGAATCGAGTTACACAGTAAAACTTTTATTTGACATGTCAATGACAAGTTTAATATAGTAACTTGGTAGACGTTCGACGTGTATTTGTATTTTTTTTTTTTTTCTGTGATCGGTGCATTGTCTACTTGACGATTGTCATTGTTATTACGTAAAGCTATTCATACTTCAATAGCTACAGTTTATTAATACAATCTACTTCAAATATATCATTTATTAGTCTTCATGAGTCAGCTTAACTGATGTTGTCACATACCTTGAGTGGGTGATGGTTCCCGATCTGTTTTACTTAAGATTATTCGATAGACTTGTGCTTATAAGTCCTTTGTTATACGAAGGTCGTCCAATAAGGAATGATCATAGTTTAAACGGTCATACTTTTTCGCTCTAAAATTCAGTCTTATTATATTCTGTTAGCTTAATGTGAATCAAACACGCCGTAGTAGTTTCATTGTTGGTACTCCTGATTCCCGCCTGTGAGAACCAGGCAAGTTCACACATGTTCAGTATCGCCTAACGCTGCAATGGAGGTAACATGCAGTTAAAGTTGATGTTGGATAAAGATCCGGAGCATCTTTCAAACGTAATCACTGCTGATGAAACTTGGCTACATCATTTTGATCCTGAGAGCAAACCGCAAAGCTCAGTGTGGAAATCTCCTTCATCATCAAAAAGCAAAAGTGGTTGCTTCTGCTGGGAAAGTTATGGTCATCTCATTCTTTGATATTCATGGAATGGTTCATCAGTATGTTGTTCCTGCACACACATCAGTAACTGGACAATACTACAGGGATGTCCTGAAAATATTGCAATTCCATATCAGGCGCAAAAGACCACATTTCCGCGAAGCAGGCTGAATGCTGCACCACGATAGTGCGCGGCCGCATATTACCAATATTGTTGCTGAATATCTTGCAAAAATCAAAGTGAAGTGCATCCCTCACCCTCCGTATAGTCCGGATTTAGCCCCAGGCGACTTTTTTCTATTCCCTAACTTGAAGAAACGCCTTCATGGGAGTCATTAGCAATCATCGGAAGCAGTAGTGTTGGCTGCGGAGGCGAGTTTGAAAGATCTCTCAAAAATGGTTTCCAGCATGTCCTTCAAGACCGGCAGGAACGCTGGGAAAATTGCATCGCATTCAGGGGAGACTATTTTGAGAAGGACCATCAAAATTGAGGAAGATTAAAGGTACGTTGTCAAAAAAAAAACATTGTGATCATTCTTTATTGAACAGCCCTCGTAGCGTACAGTTTCTAGTCGTTTTAGTCTTTTCTTGCTTCAAGATGGTTAGAGCTTAAAATATTCCTACTGTCTACCAACGGAAAATAAGTCCCTGAAAGGAATGTGTCACCCTTACACAGAGGTAAAAGGACAGCGAATGCATATGACAGAACGCCTGCTACACAAGGAGCAGAAACTTTAAAAGGTCATACGTCCTATTCACTCTCTACTCTAAAGCCGAAAAGATTTATTCACAAACGTGTAAGCCATCAGAATATGTTTGAATGGTCTGTAACTGTACTGACATGGGGGTGTCATAAAGCTGTCGATCGAGGGTCCAGGAACCTTCTCCAACACCCTTGCATCTCAGTCTGTGGTGACTTTCTTAGTTGTGGTGGACTGTATAAGTTCTTGAGTTCTTTAATCCTTCTTGGAAATCGAGGATACGAGACCGTTCCTGTGAATGTCTTCAAGAAAGGTAAAATTTTCCGCCAAGTCCTTCAGGATTTTAACGTGTTTGTCCAGGTCTCTGGCCGTTTCATCAACCCTTTCCATGCTTTCTCTTAGGTTTTCTGCATCGGTCCAGAACTCTGTTTTCGCGAGGCACTTATTATGTGCCCCCCCCCTCCGGGGGCTATCACCTTGTCGCGGTGGGGTGGGGCTTAGTATCCAATGAACGAGACGACCATACTGAGAAAGTCTAGCTTTGCTAGCTTGCTGGTTGGTAAGAGGGGAGGAGAACCAAGCATAGTCCGCAACAAGGGATCTGATTGGGCGGCCGTAAACTTCTTAGAAGATGTCAAACGGCTCTAACGGCAGAAGAAGATCTAGAATCTCAATGACTGAAGTGGCGGAGAAGACATCTTCGGCGCTACTGCCCTGTAGTTAGGTATTGGATTACCATGGGCTAAAGGAACACAACCTTGATTAAAAATTACCGGAAGTCATGAGCCGTGAGAAGGCAAACCCTTCACATGACTTACCCATCTACGGCCTGGTAACCCGTAATGGGGAAATTTACTTACTCAAAACCTTCGAAGAAGTGTGAAAGGATACGCGAAGAGGGACTTAATAAGAAATGAAAATATAAGAGAAGTGCAGGACATTTTTAGCATGAATGATAGGTTAAAAGGTCTCAAACAAAAATGGAAGGAACATGTTGAAAGAATGACAGATAATAGACTTACAAAACAAATATTACAGTATCATCCTAAAGGTAGGAGATCGGTGGGCAGACCCAGGAAACGATGGCTGGAGGACTTCGAAGGTGGCACAGGCACTAGTTTGCCTATGCCATGAAGTGATGAAGAAGAATACTTATTATGTGGCGAGAGAGAGAAACAGGGAGTGAGAGAGATAGCGCCCAAGCCATGCCCATGAAGCTGATGAGTGCTTACACATGCGCCGAAGGAGAGACGGTGGAGGGGAAAGAGCCGGAAAGACGTCTCGACAGTTCTCTCCCCTTCGCCTACCGTCGTGAAAGACCGTGAGGCTTCGTGAGTTGTCGAGAAATATCCCCAATCTGCGAGATCCTAGGATTGGTGTATAAACTCTACGAGTTCAGCGAGCGACTTCAGCAGTCACATAGTCTGGCATACCATACGTCGAAGACGTCGTGCGTGAACGAACGCTCAAGTTGTATGCCAAGATCACTCCTCACCCTAACCAGCTGGTGAGTTCACTTGGTCAATACGACCACCGTCTCCTCAGGAGACGGAGGAGCTATCGCCTACACAAGGGTGCCCTTGGGTGGTAAAGTCTGCCGCTCCTCCTGCCGTCGTCTGCTGTACTTCTCAGCGTACTCCATTTTTAGAGCACCGTCTATAGCAGTGCTTGGATAACCTTCATGATTGGAGTTTGAAAATCGGTTTCCGTTTCTCGGCTGAAAGAACCGTCTGTGTTAACTTTTCTCGCCTTCGGAGATGTTTACCACCATCACTTCGATTGGGCCCCCATCTACTCCCTTTTCAAGAAGAGACGAGATTCTTTGGGTTGGTATTCGATCGGAAACTCAGCTGGTCCTCCCATATAGCACAGTTGAGAGCTCGATGTGACCGTTCTCTCAGTATTTTGCGGATACTAAGCGGCAAATCCTGGGGAGCAGACCGCACAGTGTTACTGCAACTCTATCGCGTACTTATCCGATCGAAGTTGGATTATGGCTGTTTCGTGTTTGGTTCGGTACGTCCATCGGTGCTGAACAAACTAGATACAGTCCATAATTGTGCTCTCCGGTTAGCCATTGGAGCCTTTCCCACTAGCCCTGTCGTCAGCCTCTACGAGGAATCTGCAGAAACTCCTCTGCGGTTCCGGCGTGACATGCTGCTGTGCAGTTATGGTTGTTGCCTTCACGGCATGCCCACGCTCCCAACATTGGCCGCCTTTTTCGACACCTCCTGGATGCGCGCTATAGGAATACCTAGCTTAAGCCCAGACCACCGGGTTTTCGTTTCCGGGAGCTTCTTAGGCAGCATGGCAATGAGCTCCATGAGATGTTTCCTAGGGGCGAGAGAGTATATCCACCTTGGCTGCAGGGAATGTCCTACATAGACCTTGGCATGACGCACTACGCGAAATCTTCAATTGCTCCCAGCAGTCCGTAATTGTTTTTTAGAATTTTTATCTGGTTTTACTGATCGGGTTTTAATCTATACTGATGGCTCCAAGAGCTCGAGTGGGGTTGGATGTGCTTTCGTCTATGGAACGGAACCCTATACATTCGGTTTCCATAGCAGCACCCCTATTTTTAGTGCTGAAATTTATGCGATTTACCAAGCCATTTTATCTGTACGTCAACGCAACCTAGGTGACAGCCTGATTATAAGTGACTCCCTTAGTGCACTTCAGAGCCTACAGCAGCTGTACAGTTACCATCCTGTTGTGCAGCTTATCCAGGATGCCCTCCACGTCTTACACGCGGAGGATTCGGCAGCGAAGAAGGCAACCACACTGCCGAGGGTAACTACTATCGTGCTATTGCGGATGATATCAAGTTATACTTGCGAAGTGCTGTGCTGTCCTCTTGGCACAACGCGTGGTCCGCTTTGCGAAGCAACAAGTTGCGGACAGTGAAAGATCTGCCGATTCCCTGGGCCACTTCCTGCCGTCGCTCCCGCCGTGAGGAGGTCACTTTGGCTCGGTTGCGCATTGGCCACTGCTTTTTTACACATAGCTTTTTGTTGAACAAGAGCTGTGCTCCAGTCTACCCACTGGAGCAGCTGTCTCGGTCCGCCACGTTCTTTTAGTGTTCCAGAACAGCGCGTCTCCGCAGATCTCTCCAGCTGCCGGACAGTTTGGCAGAGGTGCTGGGGAACGACGAGAAAGTGGTGGCCAAAGTTTTAACTTTCTTTTTAACTGCTAATTTTAGAATTTAGTACCAATCGTTTTATTGACTTTAACGTTTTTAAGGTCTTAAGTTCTTTTTATATATTTTAAATTATGTGAGCGTCCAATCACGATCTTGCTGTAGATGAACATCTGTTAGATCCTTCTTATCGTTATTTTACCCTCCTTACTTTTTAAGGGCGCTGATGACCTCATTGTTGAGCGCCCGTAACCACAATCATCATCATCATCATCATCATCATCATCATCATCATCATCATCTCCTCCTCCTCCTGTCCCCTACCAATCACCGCCAGGTCAACTCGCGCCTTGGCCGCGATTGGAAGGTTAACACCTGCAGTCGTGCCCTGGGGCGCGCGCACGACCTGGTCTTATTTAACCTAAAACCTTAACTCCAATCTGGTCTCCCCATCTGCTGCTGGTATCCTCTCTGCTTGACGGATCGCTAGCGACCGTACAAAGCAAGGTGGAGTGGGCACTGTCCCCCCGCCAAGGGGGAATATATCCCGGCATAAGAAGCATCAGTAGAGGCCAACTGCGCCGCCTCACCAAACGACACGCAAGCTTGCACAAGTATACCGCACGGGTAAATCCGCACAGTGGATAGGTACCGTGGCGTGTAACCCGCCCGGGAGAACCCCGGCTACATGCACCTGCTCTTGACTTGGAGTTCAGCAGTCCGGCGGAAGCCGAGAGTGAATGTAGTTGCTAGTGAGCAGTGTGTCAGACGGACCTGAAGGTTTCGTACGTGTGTGTTACGTCATTCTGCTGTTATCAGAGTTTCCAGTAGGGGAGGGGGATACGTCCCCTTCAGCTGCCGTGGTGCCGGCGCTACGGACCCTTAGCACTCGTGGTAAATCTGACGTTACTAGAGGAACCTCGGGCCGAACATTTGAGCCCCTTCCTCTTAGGGAATTGTTCGAATTGGGTTGGTCTCGAGGTTGTAGTGGTTCCCGATACCCGTGGGTTATCGGGTACGTCTTCGGACGGGGTTGAGGGAAACCATTAATATTCCCGGGTACTTGCCTGCAGAGCTAGTAGAAGGCATGCTACATTGCCAAGAGGCCCCACCGAGGTCATATCGGTAGCCTTCACCTTTGGTGTTGGTGCGCGTAAGTGGCGTATCCACTTCCATCCTGTCTTGTGTCCTTGGATCAGATGGTGGGGGGGGGGGTGCTTGTTCGTAACCCAGGCCTTGTCCTATGGAAAGCCCCACGAAGGACGCCGGGCGCCCTTTAGGAGAGCTCGGAAACTCCCTGGTTAAAAGAAGCCCGGCACTTGGCCCTATGGGTCTGAGACTAATGGGAGTAGAACCTCTGGAATCAGCCAACCTGTTATCAGAGCTGACTCGTAGGGTAGGGGATCCGTCCCTTTCAGCTGTCAAGGTGCGGGCTCTGTGGACCCCTAGCACTCGTGGTACCTCTGACGTTACTAGAGGAAACTCGGACCGAACTGCCGAGCCCCTCCCGTAGGGGAGTTGTTCGGATTGGGTTGGACTCAAGGGGGCAGTTTGTTCCCGACACCCGCGGCAAAGCGGGTACCTCCAGCCAGGCCTCGGCCGCGCAGAGAGGATAGAGGGTTGCATTGCAAGTCCCGAGTACTACACTACAGAGCTAGTAGAAGTTGTGCTAGATACCCAGGCGGCCCCACTTAGGTTTTTCGGTAGTCTTCTCTGCGGGGTTGACGCGCGTATGTGCCGTATCCACCTCCAACTCTCTGTTTCTTCCTGTCTGTTTTGATTTTCTCATTGTTGTCTCCATTTCGTACATTCCGGAATGTCGGTACTTTGCTTTCAGCCTTGTTAATTCCAGAATTTACATTCCTAATTTTACATTCCATCTTCTCCATAATGACAAAGTATTTTATTACGTACGGAGAATATTGCACTCGTACACAAAAGTGCCATATCGGATTTTCATCAGATATACATTTTCAGGAAACATTTCTTGCGTTATTCTGTGTGTAAATAGCTTAACCCTAAAATGAAACAGGTTAAGAACAAAAGATCTTCAAGAAGATTCCCCGCCATAGGCTACCTAGGTGTTATGGGCTGCTGACAGTCGATTACCGTAAAACAGCTGAGAAATACAACATACAGAATCAATTATATTTACATAATAACGTTAAAATCCCACTTATAGGGAATTTTCTAAACGTCTTTATATTCTCAAAAAATGTTGGCACACTTTGAATTAAACAAAGCTTGCGTTTAGGATGTGTTTATGAGAGTTTTCAGTTTCTTGGAACATCCTCAGAAGTCCTTTTCACTCTGTATCATTTTTATCTAACTAATAAGCTGTAAGTGATAGACGAAATCTTACTACATAAAAATGTAAATCTCGTAAAAACACAATTTAAAACTTACACCTTTTTCACTGTACAGTTTCCGAGATATTTCTTGTTGTTTGTATAAATTTTCCAATAGTTATGCATTATTTTCTCAAATCGGTGGGTTTTATTAACATTGGACAATCAATGCAAATGTAACTACAAAAACATCACCTAGACAACCAGTTATAAATCATTTGATTATCACTTAAAATCTACTGCATCCACTTGTAACAACAATAAGTTAAGTTTATCTTGTACAAGAATAGAGAAAGTCATGTACATAAAACATTTGACTATCACTTAGTCTACTGTATTCCCTTATTTCTACAATAAGATAATGTTTTCTTGAAGTGGATAGAGCAATAAGTGTTTGTACAAGAGTAGAGAAAGTCATGTACGTATATAAAACATTTGACTGTCACTTAAAGTCTACTGTATTCCCTTGTAACTACAATAAGATAATGTTTATCTTGAAGTAGATAGGGCAATAAGTGTTTGTACAAGAGTAGAGACAGTCGTGTATATAAAATATTTGACTGTCACTTAAAGTCTACTGTCTTCCCTTGTAACTACAAGAAGATAATGTTTTATCTTGAAGCAGATCGAGCAATAAGTGTTTGTACAAGAGTAGAGAAAGTCATGTCCCATTCCTGATGTTGTGAGGAAAGTGTGAATGTTAGTTTGCTACTGAACACTATCACTTATACATTTAATGTTAGACTTGATACAGTCCGGGCAAAAGACTACCGATACATCACAAGTGAGCATTTTCTTGCCAATGCCCACACTGTCATTATCCTCCAATTGCGGATAGGAGCTGTAGCCGCGTCCAAGCTCAGGTGGACAAACCAGCGGTCCGCTGAGAGGCAGAATAGAAATATAAGTATATGAAAATATAGAAAACTGTCATTTATATTATTGATAACTCTAACATTTTGTATTTAGGGAGAGCATTGCATTCTAGGGGAAAATTAGAAGGCGAGGTTTAACCATAAATGCATGTGTCCCTGCACCATTTATGAAAGTTCCCGAAACATCTGATAAATTCCGAACCCTGCTTTAAAGTTGAGAGTACTGCGGATACTAGAATCGACCATTTTTAGGGGTGTGACACCTCCTGAAAGCACTTTTTACATGGGGAAATTTTCGAAGTGTGGTATTTTGTAAACAAATATCCAAAATACTATTAGTTAAATAACGTATGTTAAAGGTGTCTGGGTAAAAAA
This sequence comes from Mantis religiosa, assembly GCA_030765055.1. Classification (NCBI taxonomy): domain Eukaryota; kingdom Metazoa; phylum Arthropoda; class Insecta; order Mantodea; family Mantidae; genus Mantis; species Mantis religiosa. Next base: position 259,547,973 of record CM060947.1, on the reverse strand, counting down.
TATCTTATGTAAATGCAGTCAATCGGCCTGATTACAATTTATTTTATTCTAAAAATGTGTATTACAGACAAAATTATTAAATCAAATAAAGTAATAAGGCCTTCTGTAGTGCAGAGAACAGGCTTATATAAAATTGTCAGATTGGGGCGTGCACTCTCAATGATAAATATTGTCTATATAACTAACATAATGCTAGAATAAATAGAATATATATATAGAATAAAGTACTATAAATAGAATAAAAGACTCTTAAATGTCCAATATTTACATTTTTTCAGGGTTTTCATCCAATTTCTTAGCTGCAATGACTTAAGCTCCTGTCAATATTCAGCTGTTTTTCTCCCTGCGATTCCATAGAAACAGTACCAGAACAGTTGACTGTTGCCGTTTCCTCTGTACGTTTGATGTAAGGGTTTATAAACTAAAATGCAAACACAATCACGTTTTGGGTTGGTTTCTGTGGTCCTAGAAGCATATTTGTGCTTATTGCCAACGAAGGCAATTAATATGTGTGTTTAATTACTCAGTTTCGCGTAATGAGGTAAACAGTGTCTCTCTCTTAACACAGCCACTTACTGATAGCTATGTACACAGCAACACATTTCCTTAACTCAACATAAATACAAAATTTAGAGAACGTGATCTAATTTGTGGAACAGCCTGTGTCGATGTACGAGGTTGGTCTGAAAATTCTCGGCCTGACAGTGAAAAATGACAATTGATACATTTAAAATAGTTTTATTTTTCAACATACGAGGGGGTGTTGTAAAGTTTTAATTAACACCCTTTAAAAATGTGATACAGAGGTTGGGTCGATATGTGCTTTTTAGTTGTTATCTACGTAGCCAACATCCAGATTTACATATTTTCCCAGTGTTTCTTGAACTTCCGAATGCCTTGATTGTAGAATTTGCAGAAATCTCTTTAAACCTCTCTTTCACTTCATTAATGACGTCATTTGTGTTGTCAAATTGACGATCACGCAACGGATTCTTCACTTCCGGGAACAAAAAGTCACTTGTTGCGAGATCGGGCGAATAAGGCACATGCTGTAACGTCTCAAAGCTACCTTCCCTTGTTTTGTCAACTGCAACTTGAGTTGAATGAGCTGGTGCATTGTCAGACAGAAGACGAACAACTTTGGAGAGCACACCGCGTCGTTTCTTAATCTAAGCTACTCGTAGCTTGTGCAGAAGATTGCAGTAGTATCTGTCAGTGAAGGTTTGACGATTAGCAAAATCGTGATCACTCCGCGACAGTCCCAAAAAACTGAGAACATGGCCTCCCCAGCTGACGTTTGCACCTTTGCCTTTTTGAGAAGGGGGGATCAGCTTGTTTTCAATTCCATGCTCATGGGTTTTGTCTCTGAATCATACTGATATATCCAGGATTCATCCATGGTTACCAGACGATCACAAAAATCATCTGCATCCCATTGCAACAGCATCAACATCTATCTTGAAGTGTCACACCGTGTTTGCTTTGGGAAAGGGGCTAGCAAACGTTGAACCCACCGTGCAGACACCTTAGACATGTGCAGTTCGTCCACACACTACCATAACTAAGATGTGTCTCATTCATGATCATTTGGATCGTTACTCGTCTGTCTTCCAGTATTAAACACTCTACTTTCTTCACTGTGACAGCTGACGGTCTATGAGCTCTTGGCTCCTCTGTCAGGGACATGTGACCTCTTTCAATATTCCTTTTCCACCTCAAAATAATGTCACACGAAGGGCAATCATTTCCATAAAGAGTCGTCACCTCATCATGGATTTCCCGGCCAGTTTTTCCCTTCAAATACAGGAACCTGATTACACTACGTGCGTCAATTTTCTCCATCTTATAACTTAGTCACTTCTGGCACTCACTGTAAAAGAAAAAGTGGACTCAAATCACTGAAACTACCAACATTATGTCACGAGGTATCAGTGATCATACTGAAAGATTTTTATCCCTCCAGCATAAGAACTACTGGCTTATAATTACGAGGAGTATCCGTAAAATAAGGTCTACAAGTCACCGGAGCCGCGAGGAACGCTATTTCGCGAGACAGCCCTTTGCGATGGCGCTTCCTATCACTTGCTCCGCCAAGTGCGAGTTCCGTGCGGTGATCCGTTTTTTTGGGTGCCAAGGGCACTACCCCCACTGAAATTCCTCGCCAGTTATGCGAAGTCTATGGGCCACAGTGTATGGACGTCAAAAACGTGCGAAAGTGGGTCAGAGAGTTCAAGCACAAACGTACAGACGTCCATGACGAACAGCGTTCTGGTCGGCCTTCGGTTTCAGCCGAAACAATTGCAGAGCAAGAAATACTTAAAGATCGGCGTGTGACAGTTGACGAGCTGTGCGAACTTATCCTTGAAGTCAGTAAGACTACGATTGACAAGATTTTGACCGAACATTTGCATTATCGCAAGGTGTGTGCGAGGTGTGTCCCCCGAAGGCTCACTGACCCATATCGGATGGGACAGTCCAGACTTAGCACCTAGTGATTGTCATCTGTTTCCTGAGTTGAAGTCACACCTAGCTGGAACACATTTCCAGACCGACGATGATTTGAAAAACGAGGTTGAGCGCTACCTGCGCAGCTTGGCGGGAGAGTGCTATGACAAGGGTATACAAAAACTGCCACAGCGCATGCAAAAGTACCTAGATCGATTTGGTGATGCCGTTGAAAAAGAGCTCTAAGTCCCGCCTTTCCATCAATGTAACATACATTGACAATAAATATGTTTTCTATATTAAATATAATTGGAAATCTTGTTTTACGGACAAGCCTCGTAAAACTTGATGATATCCCCTTGTAATCTCTAACATCAATACCTATTGTCCAGTGGTGTTCCAATGGCACTATCCCCTCTCTGTGGTATTCCTCTGGAACAGTTGGAAGTCTGAGGAGCCAAATTTGGGGAATAGGATGGATGTTGCAACACTTCGTAATGCAGATCTCTCAATTTCTCCATTGCCAAAACACTTTTGTGGACAGGTGCATTGACCTGCTGGAAAACAACCTTTTTCTTTTTTAACCCGGACCTGTTTTCACAAATGCTTGCATTCAGGTTGATTAGAAGTTTCGAGTAGTATTCTCCAGTAATGGTTTCACCTTTTTCAAGATAGTCAACCAACAAGATCCCTTTGGCATCCCAAAACACCGACGCCATGATCTTCCCCGCATACGGGACCTCTCGCGCCTTCTTTGGAGCTGAAGAACCAGCTTTTGTCCACTACCACAGATGCTGCTTGCATTCGGGTGTGTAGCTCTGTATCCATGTTTAATCCACTTCGATGTATTGACACAAAAAGTCACTTCAGTTCTTCTGATGCACCAAGTACTTTGCAGTTATGGTGAGTTACCTGGATAAGGTTTTTTCCGGGATTTTTCCTTATCCAGCCAGGCCAGTCACAACAGAATTTTCAAAATTAGTTAATTGCTTGTTAGAACACATTATATAAATGTTTTTCTTAAAAAATGACATTTATTATAAGACAGTGTCCACAAAAAATCGAGAATACTTAACAGGACGAGAAATATATTTTATGTAAGTTGGGTGACTTAAAGGAAAATATTGATGTCACGTTTTTTTTTTTGTGTGGAAAAATACCAAGCTTCGAAATTACATCGGACTCAGTAGCACAAACACTTTATTTTTCCGAAATATTTTTGGGTTAATTGGCCCAAAAATCATTTTACAGAATAAATGTTTGATATGATGCACTTACATGGAACTTCCTGCCAACTCTACAATAGGACTACATGAGTATTTACTTGGTGAGGAAGTTAAGCGATGGAATAAATTTATAGGAGATGTGGAACACGACTTACATGGAAGACAGTTCTTTGCATATAAACTGCTGAAACATTTAAACCAAAATGAGAAAGATACCGCATATTTAAGTATAATACCCGAGTCTAAATGATGATGAAAATATGGAGATAAATAACGAAAACGCAGAAGGCAACGTCACATATGAGGGAGATTTAATTTTAGTCGAAAAATTAGAAGAAGCACTCATAAAAACTAAAAATGGGAAAGCAACGGGCAAGATGGATTGAACGCAGAGTTATTTAAATATGGGGGGTTATTGGTAAAGCTCCGACTGCTACATTTCTATAATATGTGCTGGAAGAAACAATGTATCCCAGAAGATTGGCTCAGGACCCAAACCATCTCTATCTTTAAGAGAGAGAAACGAAATGACTGTAGCAATTACAGAGGAATATGTTTACTGGAATCGGCCTATAAAATATTTGCTAAAATAATAAACAAAAGGTTGCAGAATATAGCTGAATGTCTTCTCCCAGAATAACAAGGTGGATTTAGAAGAGGCAGATCCTTTGTAGATAACATTTTTATTGTTAAACAACTAATTGAAAAACACAGGGAGTTTAATAAAGAAACACATATCGCGTTTATTGACCACGAAAAAGCCTTCGATAGGGTAAACCGATGCAAAATGTGGCAAATATTGGAAGAACGAGGATACCCACAACAATTAGTAAAAATGATACAATGCTTCTACTTTCAAACAAAAATAAATGTGAGGAACAATGGCAAAATTTCTAAAAAAAGTTCTTACTAATCAGGGTGTCAGACAAGGTTTTACTTTATCATCTACACTTTTTAGTATTTATATTGACGACCTAGTGTGCAAATGGAAGCAGCTAGTGAATGTAGGTTTTAAAATTTCAAATACAAACTTTTTAAATACTTTATTGTTTGCTGACGACTTAGTTGTTATATAAAATAGCGAGTCTGCCCTGCAAAAATCTATTTTTAAACTTAATGAACTTTATAATATGAAAATTTCTTTTGTAAAATCGAAGGCAATAGCTTTCATTGGAAAAGAGCCAATTAGAACAAAAATAGTTATAAATAATCGTTGAACAGGTAAGCCATTTGAACCACTTGGGAACTGATGTTAGTTATGACAAGGAATATGATGTCTATAATAAAATATGAAAATTTCAAAGAGTTGTGGAACATTAAATAGAACATTTAGAAACAAAATGCGTAAAGAAACAAAATTAAAGTTTTACAAATTTATGGCTGTACCTATACTGACATACGGATGTGAGACTTGGACGTTAACTAAAAAGCAACAGAGTAAAATACAGGCTTCAGAAATGAAATTCTTGAGAAGTGTGAAAGGATGCACGAAGAGGAACTTAATAAGAAATGAAAATATAAGAGAAGAGCTGGACATTTTTAGTATGAATGATAGATTAAAAGATCTCAAACAAAAATGGAAGGAACATGTTGATAGAATGCCAGATAATAGACTTACAAAACAAGTAATATAGTATCATCCTAAAGGTAGGAGATCGGTGGGCAGACCTAGGAAACGATGGCTGGAGGACTTCGAAGGCGGAACAGGCACTTGATTGCCTATGCAATATCAAAATATCAAAAGATCAAAAAGTATTTTTCCTTTCATCCGTGGACTTAGGCATCTTCGTCTTGATACAAATTTTCAATCGAAAATTAATAATTAATATCCGAATCGGATAATGATTTTAATGGAAATTTTAGCCATATTGAGGATTGCTATAGGTTATCGATATAGAATTGCCGGTATTCACACTCAATGCGCAGACAGGCGCGTTAAACCGATACCTCAGGTTGGCCGTTGTAGCACCACAAAATAGACCAACATTTCACTCAATATAACCTTTTAAAACATCACCCAGGGATCGAAATACTGCTGTAAATTTTTGACGTGGTGTGATAGGCAAATGATCAACCACTTATTTACTAAAAATCCTCGGCAAATTCCTTGTGTGTTTGTAAAAACAAAAGCGAATACCGTTTATTCCAAGGAGTATGCATTGAGGGCCATGAATAACATAAAGAAGGCAAAGTATAAAAAGTGAGTCAAACCTATGTAGTGTTTTGTTTCTTTAAGTATAATTTTTCAAATAGTACAGATATGTAAGTAATGAAACAACGTCAAAAATCTGAAAAAACGCTTATTATAACTCTAGAGATGTACGTAGCAATGGGCACTGGGATGTTATTTTTACTCAGATAAGGCTATTTTTGCCGATATTAAAATTTGAATGTATAGAAAGCTAAACATTATCAGAAACTGAAATTTAGCATGTTTACTGTATAAAGATGTGTGCACTTAACTACTGTATAATATTTAAATTTCGTTCACATAGGTCCATGCAAAAGGGACATAAATCACACCGTGTGTCCTGAAAATAAATATTGCACCCTATATTTCAGGTGCACTTTACTTGTAGGAATTTAAAGCTACATGCACCAAATTTTATCCTAGATAACCTAACATACAATTTTGTAATTTCGGCTAAATTAACATCACATATAGTTTATACTATGTACATGAAAAATTAATTATTTTTGAGTAAAAAAGTAATATTTTCAAGGACTGAATATTTGTTTTCATCCATTTTATAAATTACGTGAATATAAGTGTTAGCCGAATGTGTTCAAGGAACATTGACAAATAACCACTACAAATTTTGTGTCAATATCTTTTATAGTTTTTGAGAAACATGCACCCAAAGTATGAAAAATCAAGGTTTTGGGGAATCACGATCAAAGATTAAGCACCATCCTCAGTAAGTGGGCGTATCATTATGCCACCATCTTTAAATTGAAGAATTAAAGTAATTTAATACCAACTGACAGACCATGTTATATAAATCATTTTAGAGCTGAAGAATTATATAATTTTTTAACATTAAAAACAAAAAGTGGATTTTTTGAAACTTTTCGACCACCAAGTGCCCCTAAGTTTCTGAATGTCAAACAATGACTATGTGCAAAAAATGTCGTTTATTTAGTTCGTTTTCAGCCCCAGTCGATGTCATTGGCAGAGCATGCTAAAAATTTTATAAAGCGAGAAAAGTGTCATAGATTCATAAGAAATGTGCTTTTATTAAGATAAATAATTATTTGAAGTATCTTATGACAGGCAATTAGCTTGTTTTAAAAGTAAATACCATTACATTCTTGAACCATTGTTGAGCGAGGTTTATTATTCTGTGCGAAGTATTCCGTAACACCACTTGCACTGCTTCAATGTGTCAAAATTTCTTCCACGTAGAAAATGGGCCATGGATCGAAAAAAAAAAAATACAATCGGATGATGCGTGACTGTATGCTGGATGTGGTAGAAGTTGAATTCCTCCCAATTGCTGAAATTTTTCTGTGGTTGTTCGTGCAGTATGGAGTATTGCTTTGTCCTGTTGAAATGGAGCTCTACTTCGGTGATGTAATGCTGGATAAATCCGCCTCCAAATTTCATTAACTCGTTTTAGTTGTTCAGAATAAAGATCAGCATCAATCGTATGCCCGTTTGGAACAAACTTCCAGTGAATCACAACTACAAAATTCCATCAGATACTTTTAACGATGATTTTGAGAGGTTGGTGGGAATCAAGCCACTGTTTCGAGTTATGCGTTTCGGTAATATACCCATTTTTCATCACAAGTTATAATTCTCCCGACAAATTTAACATCTATGGCATTACGGATAAGCTGACGAAATATATCCACTCTACGTTCAGCCTGTTGATGTGTCAGTTCATGAGATACACATCTACAGCTCCTGTATAATTTTCCAGGTGTCTTAATGTTGCGATTTATGGTTGATGCACCTACTAGTATCAATCCGCAATATTCCATACTTTAGGTCCTCCAGAACGTGGTAAATCTTTAGTGTTTTCGTCTCCATTGTTAAAACGTAGGAACCATCGCTGTGCCACACGCTCACTAACGACATCTTCTCGTTCCACTTCATATATTTTTCGAGCTGGGACAGCGACTTTATAAACTTGTTTCTAGTAGTGTTTTAGAAGTAATCAAAGTTCAAACACTGTTATCTCCACTTTGTGATTGTTTATTAACAACTGAAGACTGATTCAAGCTAGCAATGTACGTAACACTAATGGCATCCTGTGAATAGCACAAACCAAAGAAACCTAATACATTTACTGAAACACCAAAAAAAGAAAAACACTTTACTTATGAGATATATTTTATATTATATTTTCATATTCAAATATTTTATAATTTTCCAGCAAAAAAAAAAACGGTGTCTTCTTTGTGATCAGTAAAAGTATCCCAGGTTGAAATCCATCACTTAGCAATCATTGCTCAACTATTTTCATTATCACTAAAGCCTAAAGTTCAGCAAGGTCCCAAAAGAATGACTTCACTTCTTTTTTCTTGGGCATTGACACATCTTAACACAACACAAGGACTGGAAAGTTACTGGAAGTGGTTGACTCATCTACCTTATTATTTGGAGCTTCCCTCGCTTCGAAAATCACGCCTCGCTACTGGACCTACGTGTGACTGTACAATAGAAAGAGTACTAAAGAGTAGCCTTAGTTCTGTGAGTCATTATTCTGTCTTATTTTAATGAAAGTTATTATTTGGAGCTTCCCTCGCTTTGAAAATCACGCCTCGCTACTGGACCTACGTGTGACTGTACAATAGAAAGAGTACTAAAGAGTAGCCTTAGTTCTTTGAGTCATTATCCTCTCTTATTTTAATGAAAATTATTATTTGGAGCTTCCCTCGCTTTGAAAGTCACGCCTCGCTACTGGACCTACGTGTGACTGTACAATAGAAAGAATACTAAAGAGTAGCCTTAGTTCTTTGAGTCATTATTCTCTCTTATTTTAATGAAAATTATTATTTGGAGCTTCCCTCGCTTTGAAAGTCACGCCTCGCTTCTGGACCTACGTGTGACTGTACAATAGAAAGAATACTAAAGAGTAACCTTAGTTCTTTGAGTCATTATTCTCCCCTATTTTAATGAAAATTATTATTTGGAGTTTTCCTCACTTTGAAAGTCACGCCTCGCTACTGGACCTACGTGTGACTGTACAATAGAAAGAGTACTAAAGAGTAGCCTTAGTTCTTCGAGTCATTATTCTCTCTTATTTTGATGAAAATTATTATTTGGAGCTTCCCTCACTTTGAAAGTCACGCCTCGCTACTGGACCTACGTGTGACTGTAGAATAATAAGAGTACTAAAGAGTAGCCTTAGTTCTTTGAGTCTTTGAATAGAGAAAGTTATTTAATTGTAACAATTGAAATTTTCTCTGTAATCAAAGCGTGTTTTTCCGCGAATTCGCGATGATTAAAGTTAATAAAACAGTACATATCTTATAATTCCGTGAATTTTAATTAAATTTATGCAGGAATTATTTAAATAGGTATGTAAATACTACCTGCAGTTTTTACCTTTACATGAGTTGTTTTAAACCACGAATACTGATTTAGTTAACTTAATTCACCATCCGCCTCGTGTATACGAAATTAATCTACCATGATATAAAAATCGAAAACGGTAAACACTTTCCTTTACTTCTTAGAAAAAGAAGTTAAAGTACTTGCTGAAGTAAACACTGAAGTAAACAGTTAACTAATTAAAAGTGAAATATAAATAAAATAAGAGAATACAGCAGACTTAACTGATAGTCACGTGTTTTATATACATGATTTTCTCTACTCTTGTACAAAAACTTACTGATCTGTCTAGTTCAAGACAAAAGATTATCTTATTGTAATTACAAGAGAATACAGTAGAATTTTAGTGATAGTCAACTGTTTTATATACATGGCTTTCTCTACTCTTGTACAAACACTTATTGCTCTATCTACTTCAAGATAAACATTATCTTATTGTAGTTACAAGCTAATACAGCAGACCTTAAGTGATTGTCAACTGCTTCAAAACTAGTTATCTAGGTGATGACATTATCTTGGCATCTACAAGATATAAAAAATGAATGACCATTAGCTGAAATTGTTACCTTGCCATAAAATGTATATTTTAACAAGAATTGCATTTTTGATGCAAAGTAGGCGGAATTTGTAAGACAAGAAGAATAGATGCATCTCTAAGAAGGAATAGTTTCTGTTGTTTTGAACAGTTGCTTTTTTCTCTCCATCCTAGCTGACACTTTAACATTTTCCACTCAACTCGGCTGTTTTTTCGCATCACATACGAAACATTCGCAAGCGCTTTTTTTATGTTTGTTTTCTGATAGCATCGCCGTTACCTTGGGGACACGCTCATTTCCTGAGCGGTAGTTTGCATTGGGAAAACACATTTTATTTCTGTTTTGTGCAATATCCGCTTGCATTAGCCTGACAGCTAGCTCCTTTGAGGTTAAGAAGCGATCCGTGAGACGCAATACATGCTTTTAATATCCCGCAGGCGGCGGAAGGGGGTGGAATCCCGTGATCGGCAAGATGGAATGTCATATATATGCCCTGGAGTGCTTAATGAACTCTCTCAGTGTATGGAACCCTCTTCTATTCAAATATTAATTGAACATATTGCATTCTGTATAGTGAACACACCAAAATATGTATATAAATATAATTAAAACTTAGTTTCGACTTTGATTTTGTAATTTAAATAAATAAAACATATCGATAATTTGAAACTACCGAAGTAAGCTTGCGTAGATTTCCCTTCTTCCGAGATATTCTTTGTTACTGCTTTTATTTTTCCAGTTCTTATACTTTCTTCAAACAATTGTAAGTAATTCTTTTATATTTCAGCTGTTAAAGTATCTGACAATCCAATGTCTTCCTTGCACCTACAAGCAAATAGAAAAAAAAGTTTTTCCAAGTATCTCTTCATGTCTACAAGAGAAGCAGAGAAGCTTTGGCAAGTACACACCATTAAGTTATACAAAAAGTAAGAGAGAATATCAAATAACGAAGACGAAAAAGGAATACTGTTTTCTTTTTAACTTACGCCATCCAACATTAACTCATATTGGAAGATGTATGATATGATGTTCCAATAAGTACAGAATACATAGAGCTTAGAATTAATAGGCATACATCTTCCAGTATAAGAGAACACCTCCAAAGTTAAGTCGTATCAGACGATAAATGAAATTATGTTCTAGTGAGTATATGGTACATAGAGCTTAGAGTTACCAGACATTCATCTTTCAGTATAACAGAAAACCTCCAACGTTAGGTCATTTCGAACGACGAATGAAATGAAACACAAATGAGTACAGGACACATAGATGTTAGAGCTACCAGATATTTTGCTTTCAGGATAAAGGAAAGCCTACAGCCTCGAGTCATATCAGATGATGAATGAAATGAGGCACAAATGAGAACAGGATACATAGAGCTTAAAGTTGCCATACATTAATCTTTCAGGATATGAGAAAACATCCATCGTGAAGTCATATATGATGATGAATGATATGATGCACATATGAGAAGAGGATACATGGAGCTCAGAGTTACCACACATTCGTGGAAATTAATTATTATTTCACACTGGCCGTGTGTAGGCTAAATTGTGGAAACGTAGAGTCAGACTGAAAAATTCAATGCCATAGCCGGGATTTGAACCACGGATCTTCTGGTTTCCGTCCAGCCGCACTACCATTGTGCTACTATGGCCAACGTGCTGACATGACATTAAATTCTCCAACTGACTCGTATTTTCCCGGCAAACCACTTAGGAGTTCTCATAAACACATGAGACAGCTACCTTAATGGCGACTTACTACTTGTAAGTACATTAAGGCCCGGGTTTTATAGTTAACCACTATTAGGTTAATTAATGGAAATTAATTATTCTTTCACACTGGCCGTGTGTAGGCTAAATTGTGGAAACGTAGAGTCAGACTAAAAAAATCAATGCCATAGCCGGGATTTGAACCACGGATCTTCTGGTTTCCGTCCAGCCGCACTACCATTGTGCTACTATGGCCAACGTGCCGATATGACATTAAATTCTCCAACTGACAGTCTGACTCTACGTTACCACACATTCATCATTCAGGATATGAGGAAACATCCAATGTGAAGTCATGTCGGACGATGAACGAAATGATACAGAAATGAGTACAGGGTACGTAGTGCTTCTAGTTTCATGACATTTATATGTCAGAATAAAGGAAAACATCCAAAGTTAAGTCATATCGGACGATGAATGAAATGATATTCAATTGAGTACATGGTAAATAAAGTTTAGAGTCTCGAAACATTCATCTTCCAGGGTATGAGGAAACCTCCAACCTTAAGTCATATCGGACGATCAATGAAATAACGTTCAAATGACTACAGGGTACATAGAGCTTACAGATACTAGACAGTCATCTTTCAGTATAAGGTAAAATCTCCAACGTTAAGTCATATCGGACGGTGAATGAAATTGTGTTCTAGTGAGTACAGGGTAAATAGAGGTTAGATTTACCAGACATTCTTCTTTCAGCATAAGAGAAAATCTCCAACGTTAAGTCATATCGGACGATGAATGAAATGATGTTCAAATGAGTACATGGTAAATAGAGGTTACAGCTACCAGAATTTGACCTTTCAGGATAAGAGAAAGCCTCCAACGTTAAGGTCTTTCGGATGATGAATGTATTGGTGCAGAAATGAGTAGAGTACAAAGAGCTTAGAATTTCCAGACATTCAGCTTTCAGGATAAGGGGAAACCCCCAAAATTGTCACATTGTTTGATGAATGAAATGATACAAAAATTGATACAGAATACAAAGAGTTTAGAGTTAGCAGACATTCATCTTTTACGATAAGAGAAAACCTCCAGGATTAAGTCACATTGGGCGATGAAAGAAACTTATGTTCAAGTGGATACAGGGTACATAGAGCTCATAGATGGCAGACATTCATCTTTCACTATAAGGAAGAATCCTGAAAAAAAAGAAAGCTTATCATCGCGACCAGGATTAGAGCTTTGGACCCCTTAAACGTGAGGCAGACAAGCCAGCACTACGCTACAGAGCCGTGCATTTCATCAGTAGAGAGTACTGTATTCTAGAATCTAGGGAAATTAAGTCCATCCGATAAGATGGATAATGCCTGGTGGTTTTCCATGCCCTGTGGAGCTTGGAGTGGTGATTATCTTACGATCCAGAGAGAAAAGTCTCAGCCACTAAGCCCTGAATGAAGTAAAACTAAATGTGAGTGAAATGAAGTGACAGGAAATTTGAGAAATGTAGTTTTCATATCGACCAGGGAAACTTCTGAAAAAACGTATGAGTGAGGAATGTCTACCACGGATGCTACCATCACAGCCATTCCTTTCGATGGGTAAAGTTGTTTGAGTCCGATGCGTTCCTATGAAGCTAGCTTCTTTAAAGCATAGAAAAGTTTGGAAGCATTTTCATTTACTCCAGATGGGATAGGAGGCCACAATATGGCGACATCGATTGCTTCTCCTCTACCCCGCTAAATTGGAATGTAGTGATGTGACTTTATTATTTCGAAATGTGTTTCGTTATGGCACTGCGCCGAATGTTTTCTTTTTATGAAACGCATCCTGGTGGAAATTCTGCTTCTGCTTTAAAGGGTAGAACCTTTGTTTGTGACTTCAAGGTGGAGCTATATTCGCTCTGCTAGTTGACAATATAGCCACTTTGTTACATGATTCACTGTGTGTAGCGCGATGGTAGCGCGTCTGTCCCGAGCTCGATTCTCGGTTAGGGTGATAAGATTTCCCCAGGTTTTCCCTTATCCTCCATGATGAACGGTAACTCAAAGCTCTACGTACCCTGCACTCAAATGAGCATCACTTCATTCATCATCCGATATGACTTAACTTTGCCGGTTTTCCCTTATCCTGATAGAAGAATGTCTAATAACTCTAAGCTCTATGTACCATGTACTCATTTGAACATCATTTCATTCATCGTCCGATATGACTTAACGTTGTAGGTTTTCCCTTATCATGAAATAGTATATTATATTAGATTATTTGTTGTAAATATTCAAAAGAATTATAATTTACAACTTCTGGCTACATTTATTTGTCTCTACCTTGTTGCCACCTTGGCTTAGATGACACGCCGGTATTCTGATCTGCCAGGTAGCTATTAACCTCCAGACCTCCTTGTTACTTAATAAGCTTAATATTTCCCCTCTTCTTCCTTTCTTATATTCTTTACATTTATTTGTCTTTACCTTGTTGTTACCTTGGCTTACATGACACCCTGGTCTTCTGCTCTCTCAGGTAGATCTTAACCTCCATGCCTCCTTGTTACTTAATTAGCCCCATTCTTGCCCCTCATCTTCCTATCTTATATTCTTTACATTTATTTGTCTTTACCTTGTTGCTACCTTGACTTACATGACACCCTGGTCTTCTGCTCTTCCAGGTAGCTCTTAACATCCATGCCTCCGTTTTATTTAATCAGTCCCATTCTTCGTTTCTAATATTCTTTACATTTATTTGTCTTTACCTTGTTTCTACCTTGGCTAACATTAAATCTTCATCCCCTGCTGCGCCAGGTAGCTCTTAACCTCCATAGTCCCACTCTTCCTCCTCATCTTCCTTTATCATACTCTTGACATTTCTTGTCCATTTTTCGTTTACTTTCTGCAAAAACTCACCAATACTTCTTAAATTATTTTCTCCCTTCCTGTTAACATTTTATAGCTACTGTCCTCTTCTCTACTTTCTCCCATTTTTCCTCCTAAACCTTTTCCCTCCACATTGCAGCCATGAATGTCTGGTAACTCTAAGCTCTATATACCCTGTCCTCGTGTTAGCATAATTTCATTTATCGTTCGAAATGACTAAACCTTGGAGGTTTTCCCTTATGTTGAAAGATGAACATCAGATAACTGTAAGCTCTATGTATCCTATACTCGTTTGAGCTCCATTTCGTTCATCGTTGGACTTGACTTAACATTGGCCGTTTTCCCTTATCCTGAAAGATGAATGTCTCGTAACTGTAAGCTCTATGTAGCCTGTACTCATTTGAACATCTTTTCATTCATCGTCCGATATGACTTATCGTTGGAGGTTTCTCGTTTTTCTAAAATATGAATGTCTGGTAACTCAAAGCTCTTTGTACACCTGACTCATTTTAAAATTATTTAATACTTCGGCTGATATGACTTAACGTTGGATGTCTGGTAACTCTAAGCTCTGTGTACTCTATACTCTTTCGAACATCACACACACACACACATTAAGTCAAATCGGACTGTGAATGAATTGGGTGAAATGATGCTCAAGTGAGTCCAGGGTCCATGGAGCTTAGAGTTATCCGACAGTGGTCTTTTTAAGTATAAGGGAAACCCCGGAAAACCTTATTCAGGTAACTCACCCTGACCAAAATTTGAACTCGGGACCTATTGAACTTAAGGCAGACACGCCACCATCTACGCTACCGAGGCGGGCATCCTCCGATGTGAATGAACGTTTGTTTTCCCTTATTCTGAAAGGTGAATTCTCTGGTAACTGTGAGCTCTATGTACCCTGTACTCATTTAAACATTTCATTCATTTTCCGATGTAACTGAACCTTGGAGATTTTCTCTTATCCTAGAGATGGATGTCTGGTAACTCTAAGCTCTATGTACCATGTACTCATTTGGACATTTCATTCTTCGTCCGATATTACTTAACGTTTTAGGTTTTGTAGTATCCGTGACTGGTAACTTAAAGCTCTTTGTACCCTGTACTCATTTAAGCACTACTTCATTCATCGCCGGATATGACTTAGCGTTGGAGGTTCTCCCTTATCCTAAATGAATAATGTCTAATACTCTAAGCTCTATGTACTTTGTACTCATTTGAAGATGACTTAATTAGTCGTCAGATTTGAAGTAACATTACTCAATAACTGTTTTCTATATACTTTGTGCTGGTGCTATTGCGCTTTTTCTATTTATTGCTACAGATTTTATTAAAAATGCTTTCCTTCTGCAGGCATTGTCGGTAGTGGAATACTCCAGCTTGTCGGGCCCTAGGAGATGTGAGGAACAGGATGTTTTAAGTTATTTTAGGCCTTTATGTACCTTTATTTACTAATATTTACTTACAGTGTACTTAAACATCGTCTTTTCGGTGCAAACAGTCATTGATATTACAGTTTTATCCTGATTACTAACACGTGAAAAAAAAATCATTTTTTCGGTGCCCTTAAAATTTTCTATAGCTTTTGAACTTTCACATGGAGTTCTTGGCTTTAATTTTGTCAATTGGTTCCGGATGAACATTCCCAAGGGAAGATATTTCTCCCGTTTCCTCTTCTCTCTAAACGTAAAAGCATTGCCTTGGCGGTCTTGAAGGATATCCGGCCGGTCTCGTGCTTGATGCAGTCATTACAATGATTCATGCTGGCAAGTGACCCGCAATTCATCCGTCAACTGTCAAATCAGCTGGTTAGATAAACCACTATCTGTCTTAATCTGCCGCGTCAAGGATTGATATGTTCCGGGCACCGTAGCTTTTCTGTCCCTCATCACATACCGCCTGCTATAACATAATTATGAAAAATAACTCAGAGTATTGTCATTACGGTATTCTTTCTTCTAGCGCCTAGCTGGTTAAGTCGTAAAATTTCTATCGAAGCTACAGAAAGTTATTTTAGAAAAAATGCGTAGCGAAGTCTCTTAAGAGATTTAGTGTTGGGATTTTATGTTGGCAACGGTTTTATGTTAGTGAAGGCGTCTAGTTTCAGCTGTTTAGCTGGTAATTTCGTTGCTCCTGTAATAAAATGCTTTCAACAATGAAGACTTTTATTTTTATTTTTAAAGAATTTTATGTAATATTTGAACGATGGGAAAACGCATTTTCTTCATTATAAATGATGTGGGGGGAAAATGTGTATTACGTGGCTTAAAAGTATGAAAAATAAGGTTTGAATTGCAATAGTTGTTAATTTGCAAGTGGATCGCATGAAGGCAGCACAAATGAGAACGTGAAATTCGAGCAGCCGGGGTAAGAGCCCGGAGCTGTTTGAGAAGGCTTATTTGATAACATTTGGCAACAATTAAAATCTTTCGTGCTTAAAAATAGTGAATTTACATGCATTTCCATCTCCTGAATTTAAAAATCACAATAAAATGATAGATTAGCTCTTGTTTTGAATATAGAGTGGCATTAATTTTTAGGGTGAAGATTTTAAATTTGGGGGAATTTTTTGGAGTTGACACACCCGTCAAATAACAAAAGACAATCAGATAAATATTTTGGAAATTAAGTGATGTAAAAGTTAAGGAAGGCATTTTTGTCAGACCACAAATAAGAGAAACTGAAAGGATCGTGCACTTGACGAAAATTTGGAGGAGAAAGAAAGGGAAGCTTGGGAAGCCATCAAGGGTATTGTTCATTGACTTTTAGGCAACAAAAGAGATGACAACTACAAGTATTTGGTGACAGTGCTCCTGCAAAAATGCCGTAACCTTGGATGCAACATGTCCCTTAAGATCCATTTTCTCCAATCCCACCTAGACCTTTTCTCTCCTAGTTGTGGAGCTGTTAGTGATGTACATGGGGAGAGACTCCATCAGGACATTTCTGTTATGGAACAAAGATATCAGGGCCGTTGGAATGAATGAAGCACGCGCGCGATCCGAGTTGCGTAAGAGCTCTTCTCCACTTGCGTCACCATCAAAGCGCTGTCTTCCTAGGTCTTATTTGAGTGGTCTAAACAAATGGTAATCGCAGGGCAATGAAACTGACTCTAAAGAGTGTGTTCCAGAGCTGTCCACTGCATTTTCTCCAGTTTTTTCTGCGTTAAGGTGGCAGTATGTGGCCTCACATTGTCATGGAGAAGAATGCCGTTTCAGATCGGTTGTCGGCGTCGCTTGTTGCAATGTGCAGCCTTCTCTTCATGCACTGAAATAGGCTGCATTAGTTGTCCTTTGTTAGTCAAGAAAGTCCACCAACAAAACCCCCGCGGAGTCGCAGAAAACGGTTATAACTACCCTTCCATCAGATGGGTGTGTTCTGACTTTGTGTCTGCTTCGTCTCCTGGCCGCCACTCCATTCTTGCTTTGACTCTGGGGGGTAATGATGTACCCATGCTTCATCGCATATCACAATGCTATTCAAGAAACCTTCTCTCTCCTCATAGCGATGCAGGTGTCTCTGACAAACTTCCTGGCGTAATTATTTTGTTCCTAGTGGAGGAACGAGGCACCTACCTGGCAGTTCATCTCGGATGATTGTTTGAACACTTTTGTAAATTATTTCCAGGGAAACAACAATGTCATATGATTTTTATGGGCTGATCCCCTTCAATAACGTCACGAATAACAACAATTTCGTTTGTAGTAATGTTTGTGCCCGCCTCGGTAGCGTAGATGGTAGCGTGTCTGCCTCACGTTCAATAGGTCCCGAGTTCGAATCTCGGTCAGGTTTATCTGCCTGTATAAGGTTTTTTATCCAGCATTTTGCCTTATCCTGAAAGGCAAATGTCGGTTAGCTCTAAGCTCCATGGATTCCGGGCTCATTGAGCATCATTTCACCCATTTCATACATCGTCCGGTATGACTTAACGTTGGAGGACGTAAATTGCAAAAAGAGGTAATGATTGATGGATTGAGTCAACATGAAAAATTCAATGTCATGGCCGGAATTTGAACCACGGATCTCCTGGTTTCCGTCCAGTCGCTCTTAACCTTTGAGCTACCATGGCCAATGTGCCGTGCTGAATTTTAAATTCTCCATTTGACTCATAGAATTCCCCGGTAGACCACTAGAAGCTCTCGCATCCCAGATAAACCGTTTGTGGCGACTTACTATTGTAATTACTTGAGTCCCGGGCTTCATCATTTAACTTTTATTATTTTAGCTAATTGATGGAAATTAATCATTTCCCGTCACTAGCCGTATATAGGCTAAGATATTTTATGGATAGAGTCAACATGAAAAATTCAATGCCATATCCGGGATTTGGACCACGGATCTCCTGGTTTCCGTTCAGTCGCTCTTAACCTCTGAGCTACCATGGCCAACGTACCGTCCTGACATTAAATTCTCCATTTGACTCATATTTCCCCGGTAGGCCACAAACGGCGTATCTCGGATGCGAGTGCTCCTAGTGGTCTACCGGGTATATATATGAGTCAAATGGAGAATTCAATGTCAAGACGGCACGTTGGCCATGGTAGCTCAAAGGTTAAGAGCGACTGGACCGAAACCAGGAGATCCCTGGTTCAAAACCCTGCCATCTTTCAAAACTTGGCCCGCTACTTCATAGACACACTCCTCTTGGAATTGAATGCTCTCTGTTTCTCTACAAATCTTTTGTCCGGCCACTTATCACAAATGCTTCCCAGGTATGGGGTTAGGCTAGCAACACTCATCTCCGAAGGCTACAAGTCCTGTAAAATCGGTTTCTGCGCATCGCCACGGATGCCTCTTGGTACGTAAGAAATCAACAACTGCATAAAGAACTTGGTCTCCTTCCTCTTCATCAGTACATACGTCAGATCGCCTCTCGGTTTTTCTCAAATCTGCTAGCTGTTCCAGGAGCTGTAATGTATGGCATCGGCGTACGAACCCTGAAGAGACGACTCCCACAGCATCTCCTCCTTAGTGACTCTGAATGAAAAAACTATGAATATTGTTTCACAATGACTGTTGTTCTTATCTCTTTTATTGCTTGCTTTTATCAACTTTTTTTTTTTTCTTTTTTGTTTCACAGTGTTAAATAGATAATAGGGGCCTTCTTGGTTTTCCTTACCTGTTATTATATAGTTCATAAAGATTCAATTAGTTAACAAGGATCTGTAAAGCATGTACTGCTGGTTGATCATTGAATAAATAAAAAAAAATTCCCGGCCATGGCATTGAATTTTTCATGTTGAGTCAATGCATCAAAAATCTTATGTACGGCTAGTGAGGAGAAATTATTAATTTACATCAATTAACTAAAGTAATGATTATCCGTGGTCTCCTATGAGATTCAATTTCTACAGCTTCTCTTCCCGCCACAAAAATTTTAGCCCATTCATACATTCCAGTCTTCGAAAGCGTTTCTTACCCAAACTGTGCACGGAGCTTTCTCAAATTTTCCAATGTTTTGGTGCCCTTTTTGCAAGAAATCTGATGATGATGATGATGTTGATGATGGTGTTGACTTGCACAACAGACGTGTGCACCACTTACTCATGGCGTGCTAACGCAGCCTCGTTCTCCGCGATGCACACGCTGTATCCCCTCCCCAGGTACCCCCACCAACTTACTGACAAAATCTCTCCTGAAAATTATTACCAAAAGCAGCGTTATATTAAAATCCAGGGTTAATATTTTTCTGACCTCGTATGGTTGCATTTTTAAAAATATGCCTTATAAATTAATGTAATATTTCAGGTTTCTTAGGCTATTACTTCGCATAATTAATATATTTGTATTTCTTTCTTTTGCAGGTAAGTGTACAAGCTTCTTTCTTCACCCCGTTTTTCAGAATTGTCTACATCTAAGGCAAGTACTTCAGAAATCGACAATTAAACTCTTCATCCTTAAGGACTAGCGAATCTAAAGTGCAGGACTTTTATACCAATACAACAAATTAACCAGAATACATATTTATATCGAAGTCTCAATCGTTTCCTTATACAAAACACCAAGAAGCGAAATTTCTAATGAATATGCAATTCTCTTTAAGCAATCCTAGCATAGTTGCGCTGTCTAGACACAACGGTTGCCTGACAACAATGAATGTTAATGGGATTACACATCATACTAACTTGCTTCTAACCTGTAAGCTTACGAAGCTTACCGTTTGTCTATTTCTCTTTATTTCAGTTGCCAATGGGAACGAGTATGTTTTGTTTCAAAACAGCAAAGATTCAGTTGATTAAATTGCTTTGCAAAGAAGACTCAAATCCTTTTAGACACTAATTAATTATTTTATTATCTGTGATATATTTTCTTTATTTTTAATATAATTTTGTGAATACTAATGCCGTTTGAAAGAGACTAGTTTACTTTTAATTTAATATTAGTAATGAATTTAGTCGCATCCTTGACTATAAATGAGCGTAATATATATAGAATGGTAAATAAAGAATAAAATTACAAACTTTGTAATATTGTTCATGCTCTTGATCCTATCAAAACAAACAGTAGCACAAACATTCAATAGCATTTATTATAAGAACGAAACGTATAAACAATAAAAAATTGTCATGCCGTGATAATGTAATGAAGAAAACTTCAACGGATACATTCAGTTGTTTTTGGTAATCTGATTCAGTACAGTGTCGTGTTCGCAAGTCGGGAACCAATATTAGAAATCAGCAAACGATAAAACAGAGGGAGACAAACAAGTACAAAAACCTGACTACTTAACTGGAATATTTAAGAAAACACTAGATATGTAAAACTAGAAAGGGATCGACAGCCAAACACATACAAAATCTTACGTAATTTTATATAACTTTCTGTACTCCTGTAAAAAACACTTATTGCTCAATTTACTTGAAGCTAAATATTATCTTACTGTAGGAGGGCTATTCCATAAAAAATGATCATGATTTTTACGTCATAATTTTTCGCACTAAAATTCAATCTTATTATATTCTGTTAGCTTAATGTTAAACAAATACGCCGTAGTAGTTTCATTGTTGGTACTCCTGGTTCCCGCTTGTGAGGACCAGGCAGGTTCAGACATGTTCAGTATCGCCTATCGCTGCAATTGAGGTAACATGCGAGGAACAATATGCGGCTTAGAAATTCTACTTTCCTTTCAACAAATCTGCAGTTGAGGCTTATACAATGTTACAGGAGGCCTATGAAGATTCTGTTCTTCCCTACAACACAGCTCGAAGATGGTTTAAAATGTTTAAAGAGGGGAGACAGTCAATTTCAAAGGAAGGTGGACCCGATGCTCCAGTTACTGCTGTTACAGAAGAAAACATCAACACTGCTGCTGCCATTGTGAGAGAGTATCGACAAATGACCTTAAGAACACTTTCTGAAATAATGAACATTTCATAGGGTGCCACCCACACGTTGGTGACAGAAACATTACACATGAGACGTGTTGGTGCGCCATGTGTTCCAAGACTGTTGATTCCTGAACAAAAGGACATTCGCATGCAGGTCTGCATGCAGTTAAAGTTGACGTTAGACGAAGATCCGGAGTTTCTTACAAACATAATGACTGCTGGCTACATCATTTTAATCCTGACAGCAAACAGCAAAGCTAAGGGTCGAAATTTCCTTCATCATCAGCTCCCAAAAGGCAAAAGTGGTTGCTTCTGCTGGGAAAGTATAATCCGATTAACTTGAGGTGGCAGCTGAGTAAAGAGGTACACTAAATGAATTAGTTTGTTACCAATCCTGAAAGAAGGCTCAAGATGATTTTTACATATGGAGTAGTTGATACATATACCAGCAATGGTTCCAAATCTAAAAAGTCATCCTTAGTCTCCTTTCAAAATTGGTAACAGACTAATTCATTTAGTGGACATTTCTAGCCAGGTGCCACCTCAAGTTAATCGGAGTATAATGGTCATGTCATTCTTTGGTATTCATGGAATGGTTTATCAGCGTGTTGCACCTTCACACACATCAGTAACTGGAAAATACTACAGGAATGTCCTGAAAACATTGCAAGTCCATATCAGGCGCAAAAGACCACATTTCCTTGAAGCAGGCTGGATACTGCACCGCGATAATGCGCGGTCGCCTATTGCCAATATTGTTGCTGAATATCTTGCAAAAATCAACGTAAAGTACATACCTCACCCTCCCTACAGTCCAGATTTATCTCCATGTGAACTTTTTCTATTCCTTAAATTGAAGAAACACCTTCGTGGGAGGCATTATCCATCAACAGAAGCAGTGGTGAAGGCTGCGGAGGCGATTTTGAAGCATCTCTCAAAAAATGGTTTCAAGCATGTCTTTGAAGACTGGCAGAGACACTGGGACAAGTGCATCGAATTCAGGGGAGAATATTGTGACAGTGACCATCAAAATTTTGAGGATGAGTAAAGGTATGTTGTCAAAAAAGAATTGTGATCATTCTTTATTGAACAGCCTTCGTAGTTACAAGAGAATACAGTAGACTCTATGTGACAATCAAATGTCTTATATACATGACTTTCTCTACTCTTGTACAAACACTTATTGCTCTATCTACTCCAAGATAAACATTATCTTATTGTAGTTACAAGGGAATACAGTAGACTTTAAGCGATAGTCAAATGTTTTATATACATGACCTTCTCTACTCTTGTACAAACACTTATTGCTCTGTCTACTTCAAGATAAACATTATCTTATTGTAGTTACAAGGGAATACAGTAGACTTTAAGTGATAGTCAAATGTTTTATATACATGACCTTCTCTACTCTTGTACAAACACCTATTGCTCGATTTACTTAAAGATAAACATTATCTTATTGTAGTAGACTTTAAGTGATAGTCCAATACTTCAAAAGTGGTTGCCTAGGTGACGATATTCTCTTTATATGTCCAAGAGATAAAAAAATGAATAACGAATTCCTATTTGAGAAGTGCATATCTATCGTATAATTTAAACAATTAAGAAATAACATGGACTTGGTCGGGGCTAGTAGAGAAAAGGTTCTGACAAGTGTCCAAAAATGGAAGAAAAAGCTTACAAGCACAGTGAATATTTTTCGTATAGAATGACCCACGTGATACGGCTATTGTGTTGTAGACGAGGGTCGTCACATTATAGGATATTAAAATGTAGATCAAGGTCGATCGCGTGACTCGAAGATTGCGTGAGCAAGGATTGACCATGAAAACAGCACTACCAGGCTATAAAGCCTGGAGAAACAATTTCATATTTCAGAAACAAGCCAAGTAGTAAACCGAGAAGCGAAATCTCATATGTAACCGAAGTAACAAAAGAATACTTATAT
This sequence comes from Mantis religiosa, assembly GCA_030765055.1. Classification (NCBI taxonomy): domain Eukaryota; kingdom Metazoa; phylum Arthropoda; class Insecta; order Mantodea; family Mantidae; genus Mantis; species Mantis religiosa. The sequence goes on along the minus strand of CM060947.1, from coordinate 259,524,339 downwards.
AAAATGAAATGTGCACACGCTAGCAATGGCTTTACGGCAAGTTATAATATACTGTTACTATTTTTAAAACATTCGCAGAGTCATGGCTACCAGAATGATGATGATGATGATATATATATATATATATAAGGGCGCTCAAATGACTATAAATCTCATATTAATAATAAATACTTCTGAAGTCTCTCATTACAATTACCATTTAAGTACAATGACAGTAACCTAGCGAGTCAGCCGCGTCTTATTCTTTTGGAAGGTAGGCACAAAACGTACTAATCGCTGGATCTTGTCTATCTCTCAACAGAAGAAAGTGGGGGCTGCTGAGATGAAATTTCTGAGACAGGTGGCAGGTTATAGATTCATAGACAAGAAAAGAAACGAGCATATTAGAAGAGAATTGGAAATTCAGAGTCTAAATGAAACAATCATTGCATAAAGTCAAAAATGGCAAGATCATGTGCAGAGAATTACCGAAGACCGTACACCACAAATAGTATACAAGTATAAACCTGTAGGTAGAAGAAATGTTGGCAGGCCACGAATGCGATGGTCCGATCAATTTCCTTGAAGTCCGAACGGAACGGGTCACAAGACCTATACCGTGATGATGAGGATGAGGAGGAAGTCGGTTTTCCGACGACGTTGGTGTTTTGGAAAATTCATTGAGTTTCTTTGGTTTGGCAATGCTATTTACAGGATGCCATTGCTAGCGTTGTGTACACTGTGAGCATGTATCAGTCTTCAGTTGTTAATAAACAATCAAAAAATGGAGGTAACAATGTAAGTTCATTGTAAGTTTATTATCGGGTTATCTCATAAATTCGTTCGATTCTTGTTATGTGTTTACGACTAAGAACTCCTGAGAACACTGCATGCCCCCATTACCTTTACGTCAAAGAAGTTGCCTAACAATATGGGGTTGTTTTACAAATACAATAACTGAAAAGAATGCTATGAACACAAAATACAGCGACCTCACGGCCAAAGGTAAATAGGTCAACTTATGTAAGAATTGGTAACCAAACTTCAGTACGAGTTTGTGGATGCAACAGTGTGGAGTTGTAACTTGTGAATGTTAATATGGAAGGCAAGAAGGAACATTTTCGACATTTAATGCCGTTTCATTACCGTAAAGGTAAAACAGCCTCACAAACTCAACGGAAAATTTGTGCTGTTTACGGAGAAGATATAGTGACGAATCGGGCATGTCAAAAATGGTTTACTCGATTTCGACCTGTGAACTTCTCTGTGAAAGACAAACCCTGTTCTGGACGACCTGTGGTTACGGATGAGGAAAGGATAAAGGACATGATTACGAACAACCCCAGAATAACAACTCGGGAGGTAGGTCAGGAGCTAAACTTATCTCATGCAACTGTAGCCAGGCACCTAAAGAAACTTGGTTACGTAAATCTTCGGGATGTATGGGTTCCGCACGAACTGAGTGAACAAAATTTTGTTCAGGGCGTTCCCTTGTGTGACGCATTGATAAGACCCAATGAAACTGCCCCTTTTCTGAAACAGCTGGTTACAGGAGACGAAAAGTGGATTGTGCATAACAACATCCGAAAGAGAAAGTCATGGCGTAAGAAAGGGGAACCACCACTCTCAATTCCTAAACCAGGGCTTCATCCTGAGAAGATTATGTTGTGCATTTGGTGGTACTGGAAAGGAATTATTTATTACGAATTTCTTCCTCCTGGGGAGACCATAAATTCAGAGAAATACTGTTCTCAGTTGGATCGTCTGAAGTTTGCCCTAGAAGAGAAAAGGCCAGAGTTAGCATCTAATGGAGGAGTCGTCTTTCATCAAGACAATGCCAAACCACACACTTCTTTGGTAACTCGTCAGAAATTACGGGATTTCGATTGGGATGTGTTACCTCACCCGCCTTATTCTCCAGACATTGTCCCATCCGACTATCATTTATTCCGATCCCTGCAAAACTTCCTTAATGACAAACGCCTTACTTCCTTGGAGGATTGCAGACTCGCCGTAGAAAAGTTCGTCAACCAGAAAACTGCAAGATTTTGGAAAAATGGAATTGATAAGCTTCCTGAGAAATGCAGATATGTTATTGATAATAATGGTGCATATTGCACAAAATAAATTTTGTTTTGAAAAGTTCATTGCCTTGTTAACTTTCTATGACCTTGCGTATGTAAACAGATTACCCCTAGATAATTAGGCAACTTCGTTGCCGTAGTTGTGATACGGGCATACAGTGCAGGCGTTCTTTGTCGTAAACACGTAACAGGAATCAAACGAATTTATGAAACAAACCAATAGATTGGATACTTGTCGCAACACCTTTGTAAAAACTAAGTCTAAATGTAGTAGATATAAGTCGAGTAGCTGGACTTGTCTGAAGATAAAATTTGTAAGAACGTATCTCTGAATTAATTAAAGTTTTGATTAACATTATATCATGTTGTGAGTGTTGCATTTGGTATAATTAGCTGGCAGATTGGTCAGATTTGACGTCGATGTCGAGATCAGAAGGGTAGGAAAACCTGCACGTTATGCAATAATTCGCAGAAAGCGGCTTCATGCAAGAGAAACGCCATAATGGCATTTTCTGTTAAATTAATTAATATCCGACGTTACGTTGGGATTAGTACAATGCATTCGTTCATTACACAAGCTTCTGAACATCGCTTGTGATCCACTGCTCTAGACAGCGTTTCAGAAAATTAAATTGTATCCAAAGGCTGAAATTGACAATAAGATCAGGGATAGAGCTCAATTAATCTCCAACAACAATAGCCAGATATATTTAAGCCTTTGTGTTTGACAAAATGAATCCTGCACACATAACAGTAGAACATTGAAATGCGATCGCGTTACTTTGGATACACTCATACCCCCCCTCTCTCTCTCTCTTTCTCTTTATCTCTCTCGCCTATGTAACGGTCTGCCTCACGTTTAAGAGGTCCCGATATAAAATCTCGATCAAGGTGCAAAGGACTTTTCCTTTGTCCTGAAAGATGAGTGTTTCATAACTCTAAGCTCTATGTACCCTGTACTCATTTTAACGTCATTTCATACATCGTCCGATATGACTTAACGTTGGAGCTGCTCTCTTTTCCTGAAAACCGAATTCTGGTAACTCTAAGCTCTATGTACCCTGTACTCATTTGAACGTCATTTCATTCATCGTCCGATATGACTTAACGTTGGAAGTTTTCTGTTATCCTGGAAGATAAATGTCTGGTATCTCTAAGCTCTATGTACCCTGTACTCATTTGAACGTCATTTCATTCATCGTCCGCTATGACTTAACGTTGGAGGTTTTCTCTTATCCTGAAAGATGAATGTCTGGTAACCCTAAGCTCTATGTACCCTGTACTCATTTGAACGTCATTTCATTCATCGTCCGATATGACTTAACGTTGGAAGTTTCTGTTATCCTGGAAGATAAATGTCTGGTAACTCTAAGCTCTATGTACCCTGTACTCATTTGAACGTCATTTCATTCATCGTCCGATATGACTTAACGTTGGAAGTTTCTGTTATCCTGGAAGATAAATGTCTGGTATCTCTAGGCTCTATTTATCGTGTACTCATTTGAACATCATTTCACTCATCGTTCGATATGAATTAACGTTGGAGGTTTTCTCTTATCCTGAAAAATGAAGGTCTGTTAACTCTACGCTCTTTGTACTCTGTACTCATTTAAACATCATTCCATTCATCGTCCGATATGACTTAACGTTGCAGGTTTTCTCTTATCCTGAAAGATTAGTGTCTGGTAACTCTAAGCTCTATGTACCCTGTACTCATTTGAACATCATTTCATTCATCGTCCCATATGACTTAACGTTGGAGGTTTTCTCTTATCCTGAAAGATGAATGTCTGGTAACTATAATCTCTGTATACCCTGTACTCCTTTGAACATCATTTCATTCATCGTCTGATATCACTTAACGTTTGAGGTTTTCCCTTATCCTGAAAGATGAATGTCTGGTGACTCAGCTCTGTGTACCCTGTAGTTATTTGAACATCTTTTCATTCGTCGCTCCATATGATTTAATGTTGCAGGTTTCTCTCATCCTGAAAGATTAGTGTCTGGTAACTCTAAGCTCTTTGTAGTCTGTACTCATTTTAACGTAATTTCATTCATCGTCCGAAGTGACTTGACGTTGGAAGTTTTCCCCTGTCTTGAAAGATGAATGTCTGATAACGCTAAGCTCTCTGTACCATGTACTCATTTGAAAACTATATCACTCATCATTCGACATAACATTGTGTTGAAGGTTTTCCGTTATCCTGAAAAATGAATGTCTTGTAACTCTAAGCTCTATATACCCTATACTCATTTGAACATCATTCCTTTCATCGTCCGATATGGCACATAATGTCACTTCTTACGATGTGCACGCCATTTCTAAAAGCATGTCCGATATTCCTCCATGAACTGCTTCAGTGAATGGTTCAGGGCCCTCCGAATCTTTACCAAGGAGCTTTGGAATTGCAGTTCACTCAACTGACTCACTGTTTCATGAGCTGCTTCACTGAGTCGTATCTTTATTACGGTGTCGCACCCGTTAACTGAACTAATTGGACTGGCACTGCAAACTCGCGAAAGCTCACTGCTAGCTTTTGCATCGAACTAATATCTTCCGCCGGGCATGGCAAGGCGTTTCTGCTGATGCAACGCTCTCGAAATATGTATCGGATCATTCTAGAACCTGTTTACTCAGTAACAAGACAGGCACTTTTGGCTTAGTGACGTCAGAATAAGGCCGCTCAAGGAAAGCGCGTCCTTCTTGCGCCTCCAGCCAGTAGACAACAAATGCGAAGCGATTGCCTCACCCACACTCAACTTCTCCATGGCAGGTCCGCGATCACGAATATAAGAATACAAAACAATGTGTTATGTAAGCTCTGATATAATATGCAGCGGAAACTGAGTTTTGAATGAATCCTTGGTTGGTGACTAAATCTACTCCGGTCACAAAAATCTATCAGTGCAGTGGAAAGCAATCAGAACTTAAGGAATGATATAACAGCTTCTTTAGTATTCGAGCAGTGTTAGTCAGTTATATGTGTGTGTAGCTACGGGATATCACCTGCTGCTGAAATAATTTTGTCTCTTCTATACATATTAATTTATTCAAAACGTTTAAGTATTCAGGCATAGAATTATTTACTTCTAAACAGGTATATGAAAGACAGCAAATGTGCAAATGCCATTATGAAATTAGCATCCACTGCATAAAAGAGCTATCGAACACCTTTCACAGCAGCAGGAATATACCACGAGGGCTGTGGAATAAAGAATGGTCACAATATTTTTTTTGACAACGTACCTTTACCCATCCTCATAATTTTGATGGTACTTCTCAAAATAGTCTCCCCTGAATGCGATGCACTTGTCCCAGCGTTTCTGCTAGTCTTCAAAGACATCCTGGGAACCATTTTTGATAGATCCTTCAAAATCGCCTCCGCAGCCTTCACCACTGCTTCTGATGGATAATGCCTACCACGAAGGCGTTTCTTCAAGTTAGAAACGTGTTTGTGCGCGATGGGTTCCAAAAATATTGATTCCCGAACAAAAGGACATTCGCATGCAGGTCTGTATACAGTTAAAAGTTGATGTTAGAGGAAGATCCGCAGTTTATTTCAAACGTAATCACTGCTGATGAAACTTCGCTACATTATTTTGATCCTGAGAGCAAACAGCAAAGCTCAGTGTGGAAATCTCCTTACTCACCAACCCCAAAAAAAGCAAAAGTGTTTGCTTCTGCTGGGAAAGTTATGGTCACCTCATTCTTTGATATTCATGGAATGGTTTATCAGATTGTTGTAGCTACACGCACATCAGTATCTGGACAGTACTACGAGAATGTCCTGAAAATATTGTAAGTCCATATCAGGCACAAAAGACCATATTTCTATGAAGCAGGCTGGATGATGCACAACGATAATGCGCGACCGCTTATTGCCAGTGCATTTCTCAGCCTCCCTATAGTCCAGATTTAGCCTCATGTGACTTTTTTCTATTCTCTAACTTGAAGAAACGCCTACGTGGGAGGCATTTGCACCATCAGAAGCAGTGGTGAAGGCTGTGGAGGCGACTTTGAAGGATCTCTCAAAAATGGTTCCCAGGATGTCTTTGAAGACCAGCAGAAACTTTGGGAAAAGTGCATCGCATTCAGAGGAGACTATTTTGAGAAGGGCCATCAAAATTATGAGGATCAGTGAAATTACGTTGTAAAAATTATTGTGATCATTCTTTATTAAACAGTCCTTGTATAGCAGTACTAATTTGATTGGGTTTTTAACATCCATATTAAATAAGCGGGTATAACAGTTTATGGGATCGATGTTTTCATGTAGGAGTGTAAAATGCGGATTGCTTAATACTCGAGAATAAGGGGCAGCTGAATCACCTGCTATGTACAGCTTTCATTTTTAATTTTATATATGCCAACACTAATGTTGCTATTAACCATTAAGCTTTCGGTGTTTATCCTACCGCCTCTGTTACTCTCCCCAACCGGCACCAAACTTCCGGCTAGCTCTCGCTACGTCACAATGGTTTCCCTTTAGAAACAAACGAAGATTTGACTGTCACATGAAACAACCGAAGCTATCCTATTTCCTGACGTATAACGATTCACGTTGGTGCAGGAATAGCAGTAATTAGTGGAAATGGAGCAAATGATCACAACACATTTGGCAATAACTATTAACGAGGATGGGAAGAAACTCAGGGGTATACAAAACCGCTGGTGTGTACATCATCCTGGCGAACCAACAAAAGAAACAAGTCACCCCTACGTCAATGGGGGAAGGGGGAAGTTTGGAATAATGACTGCCCTTGCCATTACCTGTGCATTAATGTAGTCAGCCAGAAAGCAGATCTGTTTCCCGAACTCGAACAATGCCTCTAAATTGGAAGCTGGAGTAGATATCGTTGTACAGGTCTTTTTGTTTTATAGGACCTCTTCCGGTGAGTGTTAATTATCAAAGAAACACGCCATTCGTTTCGCAATTATCAGTTCTACAGTTGAAACAACCGATGTGCTACACTCACACAAACTTTCTACTCAGTCCTGCCTTAACTGTTCTCTACCTCACATTAATAATGCATTTATTACCTTCGTCCTTATAGACACAGTAGTTTAGACTGACAGTCAAATGTTTTAACAGGTTGTCGTTACTTACCAATTCCGTTATGTTTGCTTGGCGAAGAAACAAAAAAATAATAATAAAATGACAAAAAGAAGCAATTTAAGTATTTCACTCACATGACCTTCTCTTTGTGCTCTGAAAAGTTTCCGACCTCAGCATTAAGATGCCAACACTCGTAAATGAAAGATAGTGAATTTCCTCGTCCATCTGTTGACAGTTATTCACCAAAGTTTCACTTCTTATGTAACAGTCGTTTGAGGAGTTAATGTGAGTGTTTTTATGAAAATGGAAAGAATCGAGTATCGAGCTGTCGTTAAATATTTGACTTTGAAAGGCAATAAGTTAACGCAAATCACAGATAAGTTGGATTCTGTAAATGGGGACTCAGCACCATCATTTACCGCAGTGAAATTTTGGGAAGCTGTATTAAAACGTGGCCGTAACAGCTTGGGAGGCGATGAATTTTCGGGACCACCAAAAACTTCAACTACCGACGAAAACATCGCCAAAGTTCACCAAATAGTGCTAGATGACCACCAAATTAAAGTGAGAGAGATAGCAGAGGATACGAACGTGTCAAAAAACGTGTTTGTCACATATTAAATCAGCATTTAGATCTGAGAGAGCTATTCGCGCAATGGGTGCCGCGTTTGCTCACGTTAGACCAAAAACGTGTTCGAATGAACATTTCCAACGCTCGGTTGGCTCAGTTTAGCCGCCGATTAATTACTGCAGATGACACTTGGATACACCATTATACAGCCCAAATAAAAATACAGTACATACTGTGGACCGCAAAGGGGGAACCGGCTTCAAAAGAGCAAAAACCATTTTTATTCGGCTGGGAAGGAGATTACTTTTTTGGAAGAAATCCTCTTTCAACGTCTCACACCTCAGCGGTTGCAAAGGCGAAAATCCACGAATTACGGTATGAACTGCTTGACTCACGAGATCTAGCCACAAGCGACTTCTTTTTGTTCCCTCATTTGAAAATTGCGCTCGGAGGACAGATTTTCGTCAAATGAATAGGCAATCACATTTGTGAACAATTATTTTGCAGAGAAAAACGCAGAGGACTATTTGGACGGGTTACAGAATGGGAGCATCCCTGGGAAAAGTGTGTAGAGTTACAAGGAGACTATGTTGAAAATCGCCGAGTACTATTTGGACGGGTTACAGAGATGGGAGCATCACTGGGAAAAGTGTGTAGAGTTACAAGGAGATTATGTTGAAAAACGCCGAGTACTATGTGGACGGGTTACAGAGATGGGAGCATCGCTGGGAGAAGTGTGTAGAATTACAAAGAGATGATGTTGAAAATCGACGAGTACTATTTGGACGGGTTACAGAGATGGGAGTATCCCTGGGAAAAGTGTGTAGAGTTACAAGGAGACTATGTTGAAAATCGCCGAGTACTATTTGGACGGGTTACAGAGATGGGAGTATCCCTGGGAAAAGTGTGTAGAGTTACAAGGAGACTATGTTGAAAATCGCCGAGTACTATTTGGACGGGTTACAGAGATGGGAGCATCACTGGGGAAAGTGTGTAGAGTTACAAGGAGATTATGTTGAAAAACGCCAAGTACTATTTGGACGGGTTACAGAGATGGGAGCATCGCTGGGAGAAGTGTGTAGAATTACAAAGAGATGATGTTGAAAATCGACGAGTACTATTTGGACGGGTTACAGAGATGGGAGTATCCCTGGGAAAAGTGTGTAGAGTTACAAGGAGACTATGTTGAAAATCGCCGAGTACTATTTGGACGGGTTACAGAGATGGGAGTATCCCTGGGAAAAGTGTGTAGAGTTACAAGGAGACTATGTTGAAAATCGCCGAGTACTATTTGGACGGGTTACAGAGATGGGAGCATCACTGGGGAAAGTGTGTAGAGTTACAAGGAGATTATGTTGAAAAACGCCAAGTACTATTTGGACGGGTTACAGAGATGGGAGCATCGCTGGGAGAAGTGTGTAGAATTACAAAGAGATGATGTTGAAAATCGACGAGTACTATTTGGACGGGTTACAGAGATGGGAGTATCCCTGGGAAAAGTGTGTAGAGTTACAAGGAGACTATGTTGAAAATCGCCGAGTACTATTTGGACGGGTTACAGAGATGGGAACATCACTGGGGAAAGTGTGTAGAGTTACAAGGAGACTATGTTCAAAAACGCCGAGTACTATTTTGACGGGTTACAGAGGTGAGATCATCGCTGTGAGAAGTTTGTAGAGTTACAAGGAGACTATGTTGGAAAAGAAATCACAAAATATTTCTTGTAACTTAATTAGTTTGGAAGCTCTTCAGACCATCCAAAGTTTCACACCTTTATCTACTTGATATTATTTGGGAGATGTATTTGCAGAAATATACCACTGTACTTTTATATTAAATACTTCTTCTTTAAGATAATTTGGCTTTCTGAAAATGATCTTATTATATTAGTCACAGCTTACGGTATTTTGTTGTCAACTGAAACATATCTTGCTTTCTCTAGGAATGTGTTCAGAAGTCTCATTCTTTGTGAATGACTTGTTTATAACTGACAAATCGTAAGAAATGAACAAAATCGTAGTACACAATAATGTACTAAAAGTACGTTTTCTTTCGTTACAATGGCCATAGCAACCGACTTTAAAGAGATCTGATTATCGGTACGTCTGCTTATAGCTGGACTGAATAACAAAGAAATAACTTATCTAATCAAACATTTGAAAAGCACATAGCCATAAGAAACAGTAAACGTTCACTCAACACTGTATTGACTCTAGTAACAAGTTTGAGCCATTTCAGCATAAACCTCTTTCAGGGTAACGTGATAATAAAAGTCAATTCTTTTTTCATTTGCTGTCAGTGTCATTCAAAAGCTTGATAGGGCAGATAATGTAGTCAATGTTGAATTTTTAAACTCTATCATGGTTGTCCATCAATATACGTAAAAATACGGGGGGAAATAGAAACGTGGATGACAGCTAAAAATGTTTAATAACTTCCTCTGAAAAATACAGACTTCAGTAGAACTTGCTGCCTCATCCACTCTTCTGAGACTATTTATAAAAGCGTTTATTCATCTGTTTAATTTTAATCGATAAGATTTTTACAGAAATTCTCGTATTTCTTAATTTCTTATATTTACAATGAAAATAGAAGAATACTGATTGGCGTAAATGTTTGTCAAAGCATGTGATGCCCTTTAAATTTCCTTATCTTTGAAAGCCCATCACTTTAAAATACCAATAATGTCTTTCTTTGGGAAAAGCATTGGAACATCCAACCAAATAACTGGAAAATTCTGGGGAAAGGTTCATTTCTGAAAAAAAAAAAAAAAAAATATTTTTTGACCTGCCTTTATGAAAAGGTAAATCAGAAATAAGGTATTTCTGAACTTTTTTAAAAAGTTTTAGATACTTCTTGCTGTTCTTGCAATGAAAACGTCGCCATTTTAAGTATTAAAAACCATTTTAACTCTCTATGCTGCCACTAGTGTTCTATGCTCTGTACAGTGCTGCCATCTCTGAGACACATTCACAAGGAGTCTACGTGTATTTTAAAAGAAACCAGAAATTTCTATCTTGTCCCAATCCTGAAAAAATAGGTGTTACAACTTAAACGCATCTTGAACTAAGAACACACACTTTTTTGCTCTTAAATTCGAACTATAGCTTCACGAATTAAACGGTAGGCTTACAACGTGTTCAAATCTTAGGTGGCATGGCGTACCTTACTTAGTTATTTAATTTTTGTCCCGTTCGTAATGTATTATATCCGTTTTCGTATTGAAAGGTATGGAATGTATTCAGATGAGGTAGATAACACAGAAATTCCTGGAAAATTTAATTGCATTATATGGAGCACTTAGCATAGGCTAATAAAACCCAGTTTCAAAATGCAATAACCTGGAAAGTAAGGGAAATATCACTTTGTTGTGTAGTAATTTAGAGCAGTTCAATTTAGCCTGAGATTTCAGATACTTCACACTCTCACTTCACTTAGATGAACTAGTTCCAATTGTGTCACTTCACTCACTTCACTTAGATGAACTAGTTCCTATTGCATCACTTCACCCACTTCAAATGAAGGAGTTCAGGCTAAACAAAGTACATAAAACACAAGAATGTCTTTATAAGGAGGTTTACACATCTACGTAAGTTTGTCGTATGCCAGGAAACCAAGAAGTGAAGAAGAATGCAGCATCAAGTTTTTAGTCCGTGACGACCTCCCACGGCTTTGACGATGATGAATAGCCAGGATCCACGCCATAACAAAGATTAAGCTGCTGTTACTTCTCTTACACTTTATCACTATGACAGTCTTCTTGTTTTCTTTTTAAACCTTCTTCATTCACAGAGAGATAAGTGAGTGAAGGGGCTAGGCTATAGGAAACCAATACACTGATAACGCTATATTGAAAAGCTCGTATTTAGGAGTGAACACGTGCACTATTTCGGAGGTTTTCCTGGTCGTTAGGTCCCTCTAATATCCTTTCTGTTACTTTTCTCTCCATTATCTTCGACGTTGCATATCAAGGAATATGGAATTCAACCTCCGTTTCAGGAGAGCTACATTTCACCTGGCTCTCATAGGTTTTTACAAATTGCACCAGGGTGTTCCTAATTATTGTTCCTAGGGACCGCGCCCTCTACTGTAGCATCTCCTCAGAGCTAGCCACCCCTCATATACTTACGCATCACCTCTCCCTCAGGAGAGGCCCCTTTTCACTGAAATTTAGTGAAACTTCGTGAAACTTCCAACACATCCTCCAGTCAGATGTGTTTGACAAGTAGTTTTCATCCAATAATTTCTGAAATTTCTCATAATTTTCCAAAACACAAGCGTTATTGAATATCTTTACAATTATTATTGTATTTGTTAACTTGGAAGTTACATAAAAGTTAGACATGTTACAAATTTCAAATCAGATAATTTGAGAATTACTTTCTCCTAATATGTATTATTGGCAAACAAATGCAATTGTAGTTAAAGACGAGGTGTGAAAGGAAAAAAAATGGTATCATAAATTAGGTACTAATATCAGATAAATAGTATAAAATCTCTAAAAAAAAGATTGTTTAAAATTACATCGTATTTGAGATGGGTTAATGAAATTCGGATTTAGAATTTATAAACCTAAAAGCTAAACAAATAGCTCATAATAGTTCAACGTACTCTGACATTACGTTAATTCACTCTGTCACTTCACTGATATGCAATAGTTCCAATTGAGTCACTTAACATTAACTCAATGACGTAGTGGTGAAGAAAAAGGAGTCGTCCAACGCCCGCTTCTTCCAACCAGTTCACCAGAAGTCTGCAATCTATTGTCAGAATTCAGAAATTCACTCAGAGAATTGCTTGGACTATACAGTGCACAAGCAAAAATTCAGTCATTCTGAATGGCTTGTAGAACTGGTGAACTGTAAGGGTTACAAAAAATGCAAATTTTGTAAATAAAACTCAGAATTTGTCTTATTTGATTGAACCATTTCCAACATTAGTTTCTATTTCACAAAAGTTAAAAGTTTCTCAAATGCAAAACCGTTATTCATGTTTTATCACTTGGACATACAGAGAGATTGTCGTTACCTATATGGCCGATTTAAAAACATTTGACTATCACTTAAAGTCTACTGTATTTCCTTGTAACTACAATAATATAATGTTTATCTTGAAGTAGATAGTGTCACCCGAAAGTTGGAACACCCTATAGAACCAGCTGAGAGCGGGCAAACAGGGGAGGTCGGTGTTAGCCACGCCCCCCTCGTTTGTCTTAGTGGTGACAGGAGGTGGCTGGGAGAAAAAACAACACTGTGCCGTCTCTTTCTGTTCCACCTGTGTTCTCGAACTTACGGGATATTTCATCTAATCTAGAACCTTCTAAATCGACCCGCTGGCCCTATATAAGCAGCACGTCGGGCAAGAGGAGTGGGTTAGTCAGAGTTCGTGGCAATCAGCGTAAGAGTGCAGTGCTAGTGTAAGGACGAGAAGACTGTGTATGTGCAACGGAAAAATTTACGTAATTGTGACCGTACAGTGGAACTTTAACGGCCGAACTGGTGAATCGTAATTGTGTGCATTACGTAATTCAGTGTAATTGGCAAGTGTTTTACTGTAAGTCGGTGGAAATGAACATTTTTAGTGGTGTAATTGGACTTTTCATTTCACGAACCCAGAAAGTCACAATAGAGTAATAAGTGTTTGCACAAGAGTAGAGAGTCATGTATATAAAACATTTGACTATCACTTACAGTCTACTGTATTCCCTTGTAACTACAATAATATAATGTTTATCTTTAAGTAGATAGAGCAATAAGTGTTTGTACAAGAGGAGAGAAAGTCATGTATATAAAACATTTGACTATCACTTACAGGCTACTGTATTCCCTTGTAACTACAATAATATAATGTTTATCTTTAAGTAGATAGAGCAATAAGTGTTTGTACAAGAGTAGAGAAAGTCATGTATATAAAACATTTGACTATCACTTAAGTCTACTGTATTCCTTTGTAACTACAACGACATAACAGTTACCTTAAGTAGATATAGGAATAAGTGTTTGTACAAGAGTAGAGAAAGTCATGTATATAAAACATTTGACTATCACTTAAATTCTACTCTATTCCCTTGTAACTAAAATAAGATAATGTTTATCTTGAAATAGATAGAGCAATAAGTGTTTGCACAAGAGTGGAGGAAGTCATCTGACTACAAGACTTTTAAGTAAATTAAATCATGTTTTGTACCTTTGCACCTACTTTATGGTCTTATACTGGCTAATAAAGTAAAGCCTACCCATTCTTCACTAAGTAGAAATCTTGAACATAAAAAGGCAAATTCGACACTTTCAGGTTAACGGCTTAGAGACTTGTTAAAAGAGACATTGTTTGTGATTATAAATATTTTTATAAGGACAGCTATTGCAAAATTTAGATAATATGAAAAATGTTAAAAAAGTTTGATTAAATTGTCATGTATTTGTGATATTTGGAAATTATCTCAGAAGTTCTCTTCATTCTGCGTGTAATTCGGAAGTCCAAGAGGTATATTATAATATAGATTTAATTGTATACAATTTTAGTGAAACCTTTTATAGCTACTTTATAAAATTTATTCATCAAATCCTTCAAACAAAGGGGAATGTGAATATTGACACTATGTTTATACTTTTTAAATTACAAATAGGTTTTTAATTTGCCGAACCTATAAAATATTTAAACAAATAATACAAAGAGAAAATACTGCAAATTTATACGGCGGAGATGAAATGTTGAGCCCATATAGGTGTAAAGTAAGTGGAGAGGGACCGAAATGAGTATAATTCAAACAGAAATTCTGTAAGGGGTAGATGGTGTGAAAATGACACAAGTTAATTAGAAGCGAAGATACGTCGTACTCGTGCAAAAATAAAGGAGGCCAAGAGCATCTCAAAGACATTACCAGTTCCGAAAAGACCTCTTGGCCTTTGCATTACCCAGAGAACCTTTTAAGTAGATGGGGAGGTGGGGGAAAAAGGGAGAGTCGCTTTCAACATCTTCTTTGGTATGGAGAGGGGAAAAAAGTGCAGTATATTGAATAAAATGTCAACTCTTTTAGCTTCACCATTCTCTTGTTTTGGTATAGAGCTGGGATCTTCACATATTATTTTCCAAAATTGTTGTGAAATTTGGAGATGTACGAGGGCTGTTCAATAAAGAAAGATCATAATTTTTACGGTCATAATTTTTCAAATTAACATTCAATCTTATTTTACTATGTTAGCTTAATGTGAAACAAACACGCTGTCTGTACTCCTGGTTCCCGCCTCTGAGAACCAGGATACCGCTGAAATGGAGGAACAATCTGGGGCATTGACATTCTGCTTTACTCAACAAATCTTCAGTTAAGTCCTACACAATTTTACAGGAGGCCTATGGAGAGACTGTTCTTCCCTACAGCACAGCTCGAAGGTGGTTTAAAATGTTTAAAGAGGAGAGACATTCAATTTCAAAGGAAGGTGGACCCGGTGCTCCTGTTACAACTCTTACGGAAGAAAACATCAACACTGCTGCTGACATTGTGAGAGAGGATCCACGAGTTACCTTAAGATCACTTTCTTTAATACTGAACATTTCATTGGGTGCCACCCACACGTTGGTGACAGAAACATTGCACGTGAGACGGGTTTGTGCGCGATGGGTTCCAAGAATGTTGATTCCCGAGCAAAAGGACATTCACATGCAGGTCTGCATGCAGTTTAATTGATGTTAGAGGAAGATCCGGAGTTTATTTCAAACGTAATCACGCCCAATGAAACTTGGCTACATAATTTTGATCCTGAGAGCAAACAGCAAAGTTTAGTGTGGAAATCTCCATCACCAACCCACAAAAAAACAAAAGTGGTTGCTTCTGCTGGAACGTTTAAGGTAATGTCATTCTTTGATATTCATGGAATGGTTTATCAGCATGTTGTACCTGCACACACATCAGTAACTGGACAATACTACAGAGATGTCCTGAAAACTTGAAAGTCCATATAAGGCGCAAAAGACCACATTTCTATGAAGCAGGCTGGATGCTATACCACGATAATGCGCGGCTGCATATTGCCAAAGTTGTTGCTAAATATCTTGCAAAAATAAACGTGAAGTGCATCCCTCACCCTCCCTATAGTCCGGATTTATCCCCATGTGACTTTTTATATTTTCTAACTTGAAGAAACGCCTTCGTGGGAGGCATGATCCATCATGAAGGCTGCGGAGGCGATTTTGAAGGATCTGCCAATAATGGTTTCCAGTATGTCCTTGAAGACTGGCAGAAACGCTGGGACAAGTGCATCGCATTCAGCGGAGACTATTTTGAGGAGGACCATCAAAATTGAGGATGAGTAAAGTTACATTGTCAAAAAAGTTCTGATCGTTCTTTTTTGAGCAGCCCTGGTATTTTTGTTTCGATTCCTGAAGCAGATAAAACGCCCTTTTGCCGTTCTTATGATCAGGAGTGTACAAATACCGCAACAATTGCATATTCTTTTGTTGGAGGTGATTGTTTTGGCTCCAAGATGTCACTGTTTGCCGCGCATGGAGAGATAATTAAACCGAGCGAGCACAGTGGGAGGCGTTTGTGACGTCATGATTAGCTCACGATTTTTGTGAAGTGATACCACCAGCAGGGGGCAGAGACCGCCAGCTCGCTCGGTCCACGTTGACAGCAGCGGAACTGTCAGCGGCCGGGCATGTTTAACTGGCAAACTTTTCCGAACTGTTTATATCCTGACAGCGAGGTCAGTCCCTCGTAACATATTCATGCTGGCCATTTATATCAATATTCTGAAACAGCTCAGAAAGTGCCTGCGAGCATTCTGTCTACGTCATGGTCGCACCCTCTCACCTAATAAAACGTATATATAAACTATTAGTAAAAATACAACTATTTACAGAAAACGAACATTCCTCTGGTTACATATAAAAGCGGAAGGACACTGTTAGTTGCGAAATTGTAAAAGTACTCTTTGACTTTGGAAGCATTGCTGGTGAGGATTGTCATACAATCTACATACTTACCTTTCGTATAATACAGAATTCATTAACACAAACCAACAAATAGCAAATTACACTAAATTTGTATTGAGGAATTAATCCTTAAAGAATTAATCCTTTTAAATGTAGTAATCCGGTATATGGGTGATTTTTAATTAATTAGAGCCAACTGATTAATTCAATGCAACTGGACGGAAACCAGTAGATCCGTGGTTCAAATCCCGGCCATGGCATTGAATTTTTCAGTTGGCTCTAATTAATTAAAAATCACACATATACCGGAGTAATATATATAAAAGTATTAATTCTTTAAGGATTAATTCCTCAATACAAAATTTACATTAAAAATAATTTACGAAAAAAATCCTGGTAATTAAGTACTTACAATAGTAAGTCACCACAAGTGGCTGTCCCACATTTGAGAATCCTAAGGGTCTACCGGGAAATATGATGAGTCAATTGGAGAATTTAATGTCGGGAAGGCACTTTGACCATGGTACCTCAAACATGGTAGAGCAACTGGACGGAAGCCAGTAGATCCGTAGCTCAAATTCCGGCCATGACATCCAATTTTTCAGTTGCCTCTAATTAAGCAAACTTACATTCTTAGACACAAAGGCAACCATTTGAGAAAGAATATATTCTACAACAAATGACTACAGAGTACATAGAGCTTATACTTACCACACATTTATCTCTCTTAAAAGGGCAAACCTCCAACGTTAAGTCATATTTAAATAAAAATATGCTCAAATGAGTACATGGTACATAGAGCTTAGAGTTATCAGACATTCATCTTTCAGGATAAGAGAAAGCTTAATGTGTTAAGTCATATCGGACGATCAATAAATTATGTTGAAATAAGTTCAGGGTACTTAGAGCTTAGGGTTAACAGACATTCATCTTTCAGGATAAGAGAAAACCTCCAACATTAAGCCATATCGGACGATGAGTGAATTGATGTTCAAATGAGTACAGGGTACATAAGGCTTAGGGTTATCAAACATTCATCTTTCAGGATAAGGGAAAACCTCCAACGTTAAGTCATATCACACGATGAATTAATTGATGTTCAAATGAGAACAGGGTACATGGAGCTTAGTGTTATCAAACATTAATCTTTCAGGATAAGGGAAAACCTCCAAAGTTAAGTCATATCGGACGATAAATGAAATGATGTCCTAAAGAGCCCAGGTCCATGGAGCTTATAGTTAGCAGACATTCATCTTTCAGGACAAGGAAAAACCTTGGAACAGCGTAAACACTTTGTCGGAGATTAGAACTCCCGACCTCCAATTTGATGCCGATACGCTACCACCACACCACAGAAATCGGTGTACCAAGCTTAGTATTTAAGTTAAGCATGTTTGAAGGAGTACCCTTTATATGTTACATCTTTCCATATTTTTATTTCATCAAAAATGCCTAAAACAAATTTTATTCAAATAAATCTGAATGCATTTTCAAAAAATAAGATTTATATCTTGAATTTTATTGAAATGTCTTCAGAAGTCCTCTTTGTTTTCAATGACTTTAGGTTACTAATTTTTATATTATGGACTTACAAAGAGAATCTCGTTACCTAGACAACCAGTTTTAAAACATTTGACTCTCATATGGTCTACTGTATTCCCTTGTAACTGTAATAAGATAATGTTTATCTTGAAGTAGCTAGAGCAATAAGTGTTTGTGCAAGAGTAGAGAAAGTCATGTATGTAAAACATTTGACTATCACTTATAGTCTACTGTACTCCCTTGTAACTACAATAAGATAATGTTTATCTTGAAGTACATAGAGCAATAAGTGTTTGTACAAGAGTAGAGAAAGTCCTGCATATAAAACATTTGACAATCACTTAAATTCTTAAAGTATTCCCTTGTAACTACAATAAGATAAACATTATCTTGAGATAGCGCAATGAGTGTTTGTACAAGAGTAGAGAAAGTCGTGTATATAATACATTTGACTGTCACTTAAAGTCTACTGTATTGCCTTGTAACTACAATAAGATAATGTTTATTTTGAAGTAAATAGAGCAATAAGTGTTTGTACAAGAGTAGAGAAAGTCGTGTATACAAAACATTTGAATATCACTTAAAGTCTACTGTATTCCCTTGTAACTACAATAAGATAATGTTTATTTTGAAGTAAGTAGAGCAATAAGTGTTTGTAGGTGTAGTTTATCTACAGCTCGTGCGATAAGGAGGTGAAAAATGAAGTAATAATCCTGTATAAACAGTAAACTTGGGGATAGGTAAAATAAATGATAGTTATTAAATGACTAGTTTTGCAAATCTGTTTTAGAAGCCGTAGAGAGAGCTGTGTGAGTGTTAGGTTTGTGTTACTGAAACTTTCAAATGTTTAATGAAGCAAACGGTGCTCTAGTCAGATACCGATAGAAATGCAATGTCCTTCATTAAGGATGCCATAGAACATTCGCCTCAAAGAAATCACTAGTTTAGTTCGCTACGTTGTAAGTATCGATAATCGATTTGAGGTATTGGTGAAAAAATGAAACTTGGCTCATCTGAGTTAGATCTCGGTCGTGAGGGCGGTTTTAACGAGCGTCGCTTTCCCACCAGACATTCTTATTGCTCTCTCGCTCTCTGTTTACAGTCCTTCGTAGAACTGTCTACGCAGCTCCGAGTTTATTTTTGAGAACATTTTTATGTTTAGAACACAGAATTCACGTCGCATCTCAGAGATTCCTTGGTATTGGTATTCCCATGTTAAAATGAGAGTTTTGTGGCTCACTTAGCTCAAGAACCACTCAACGCATCTATTTGGAACTTTTACTTGATATTTTACTACACTTCAACGATTCATTAAAATAATATACTTTATTTTGGAGTTTTAATAAACGATAGATAACTTTTTAAATTAATGTCTTGAATTTACTTCTACAAATTAAGATTTACTTTTTTTAAATTCAAATTTTCACAAATATTTCTACTACTCAGTGCGTAGGCTTCGGCGGCCGGTATCCACTCTAACTGGGTCTTCCGGGTAGGACCACGTCTATGATGTTCCTCTGGTCGACGTTTCGTCCCAGCTATGTGGGGCTTCTTCAGGACTTCTTCCCTGTCAGCTCCGTAGCAACTGAGAAGAAGCAACAGGGAAGAAGTCCTGAAGAAGCCCCACATTGTTGGGACGAAACGTCGACCAGAGGAACATCAAAGACGTTGTCCTACCCTGAAGACCCAGTTACAATGTTTCTACAAGTATTTCTAAAAATAGCTTTGGCATTGCTTTAATTTCAGAGAAAAATGCAGACCTGTAGCTGCAGTTGTTTTAAAGGTGAGCTCACCGAAAGTTTAAAAGAATAAATCAGAGAAAAACAGCATTAAAATTTTGCTACACCTCAGAATTTACCCACATCTATATTTTGCAGCTTTTTCATCATCAGCATCCCTCCTCTTTCGTTTTTCACTTGGTCTGCTCTTCCTAGACTCCATGGTCAGTTCCTCTTTGTTATTATTAATTATTTTGTTAAATTTGACTTGGGGGGGGGAGGCTGGTAAATTGACAACAGCAGCCAATGTCTTACCTGCCTCAATTCCCTTGCCAATGTTTCTCAAGCCAAAAGCAAACCTTACATTTACTTCTGTACCACTTTCAATTGTTCTGGATGTTTCAAATGTATATTGTGACTTTGTGGGTTCGTGAAATGAAAAGTCCAATTGCACCACTTGAAAATGTTCTTTATTCCCACCGACTTACAGTTAAGCACTTGCCAATTACACAGAATTACGTAATGCACACAATTACGATTCACCAGTTCGTCCGTTACAATTCCACTGTACGCTCACAATTACGTAAATTCTTCCATTGCACAGTCTTGTCGTTCTTACACTAGCGCTGCACTCTTACAGCTGTTCGCCAAACACTGACTGACTCTCACTCCAGCCCGGCGTGTTGCTTATATAGGGTCAGCTCGCCGATCGAGAATGTTATGGATTAGAAGAAATATCCCGTAAGTTCGAGAAATCAAGGGCAGCGGAAATTGACTGCACGGTAATGTTTTTTTTTTTTCAGCCACCCCTCGTCACCGCTACAAGACAAACGAGGTGGCGTGTCCCATCGCCTCCGTCTCCCGCTGCTGCTGTCAGCTGGTTGTATAGGGTGTTCCAACTTTCGGATGACAATATTCTTTATTACGCTTTTTACTACTTGGTGACGTCTCTGATATGATAACACTTTTCATTTTCACAAAATGTACACTGTACAAAGATTCTATATCTACTAACTGAAAACTTATTGATCTAATATCATTATTCACTTTAGTTAAATTCTAATCACTGCCATTTCACAATGAAGGAACCAAATTTTTCCTGGAAAAACTAATTTTCACTTCACATTCATCGCCAATGTTTGAGGTTAGGTTTGACGAAGTCTATATGTTGTCATGTGTTACGTTTTTCCATTTTAGGGGTCGTTTTAGGGGTCGTTGTTATATAATCAGGATTACTAAAACTGTTTATACTGGCTCCTATGCAGATTTCTTACACCAAATTCTTACCTCCTTGAAAACAGCACTAGTAATTCAAAACATAATAATCAAAACATGGAAGAATTAACATCAGATTAATATTAATAGAAAGACAAGGACTTCCTTTACTAATAAGGGTGTGTTCTGGAATTACAACCAAGTTTACAACCAAGGAGAGAACACAGTTACAAATGGCTAATAGGGGAGCCTTTGCAAAAGGCGTCTATATAGGACTTTTAAAACTATGAGACAGGAAAGTAAACATCGTTATTCCCTTCTAAAAGCATTTGGGAATAACTCATAACTCATTTTATGAATTTTCACCTCAGAATGCCTTTCTAGCCCCCCTTAAAGCTATTTATAATTTTGAGAATTAGATTTTTTTATTCTTTCTTTTTAATTCGTGCTAACCGGCCCTTAAAACATTTGAATGTCGCTTAGGCCTACTGTATTCTACAGCCATTGTACGTACAGGAACAGTTATTTCTGGTACTAGCTAACCAACACGTATATTAGCCGCACCGTGGCTGAGTGATTACACCACCCAACTCTCATCAAAGCGGATCGGGTTCGATCCCAGCCGACCGCAAAGTGAGATTGTAATAAATAAACGGCGCTCCGGGGTTTTCGGTTTACCCCGCCATCTCATGCCACCGGTGCTCCTTCTTCATCTCAGGTATTCTCACTGTCGCCGCCTGCGGTGCCGTATCTAGTACAAGTGGGCGTTATACGCTATATATCATTGATATTTAAGTGTCCCTTTACTAGGTTAAATTATATTGTTAAAGCACAACTTTAAAAATAATTGTTGGATAAAATAAAATCACTGGAGCTATAAGAGGGTGGCCTGAAAAACTTCCGACCTGAAACACGAAGATGGCAGCACTCGTAAATAAAAGCCAGTGATTTCCTTTCCTAATCTGTTGACCGTTACTCACCAAAGTTTCAGCCATTTTGGATGCTCAGTTGTAATGTAACATTCGTTTGAGTGAGTTAATGTGAGTGTTTTTATGAAAACGGAAAAAAGCGATAATCGAGCTGAAATTAAATATTTGATTTTGAAGGGCAATACGCCTACGCAAATCAAAGATGAGTTGGATTCTGTGTATGGGGACTCTGCACCATCATTTACCACAGTGAAAGTTTGGGCAGCTGAATTTAACCGTGGCCGTAAGAGCTTGGGAGACGATGAAGTTTCCAGACGTCCAGCAACTGCAACTACCGATGAAAACATCACAAAAGTTCACCAAATAGTGCTACACGATGGCCAAATTAAAGTGAGAGTGTCAAAAGAACGTGTTTGTCACATATTAAATCAACATTTAGACATGAGAAAATTGCCCACGCGTTGGGTGCCGCGTTTGATCTCTTTACACCAAAAACGTGTTGGATTTAACATTTCCAACTCTCTGTTGGAGCAGCTTAGACAGACAATAAATCCGAGTTATGGCGCCGATTAATTACTCTAGATGAAACTTGGATACACCATTATATGCCCGAAGCCAAATTACAGTCCAAACAGGGAGGGGCAAAGAGGGGACCGCCTCCAAAAAAAATGCAAAAACTGTTTCTTTCGGCTGGTAAGGTGATAGTGACTGTTTTTGCGATGGTGGAGGAATTATTTTAATCGATTATCTTCAAAAGAGAGAGAAAAAAAAGCATTACAGGAGCTTACTACGCATCATTTCTTGACAATCTGAAGGCAGAACTTTCGGAAAAGCGGCCATATTTGCAGAAAAAGGAAATCATGTTCACCAAGACAACACACCGTCTTACACCTCAGCGGTTACAATGGCGAACATCCACAAATTCCGGTTTGAATTTCTTGACTTAACAGATCTAGCCCCAAGCGACTTGTTTTTGTTCCCTCATCTAAAAATTGCTCTCTGAGGACAGAGATTTTCGTCAAATGAAGAAGCAATGTCCTTCGTGAACAATTATTTAACAGAGAAAACCGCTGAGTACTATTTGGACGTGCTACAGAGACAGGAGCATTGCTGGGAGAAGTGTGTAGAGTTACAGGGAGACTATGTTGAAAAATAAAACAAACAAACAATTCTGAAAAAAAAATGTCTTGTATCTCTATTAGGTCGGAAAATATTCAGACCACCAATGTGAAAGGAACATGCTGACGTAGACGGCCTTTACTTTAGTTGAAAATGTCATAGAATAGAAAATGCTGGGTATTTCATTAAATATAGTTACTTCACCTCACTGAACATGAAAACAAAAGACGGTTACTTTTTATTGCAATGAATACAACATATGGCTATGAACCACTGCCAGAATATAAAATGTGACAGTTGTTTTTGTTGTAAATCTTTGTGTAAATCTTAGGAAACGCCGTTAAAACATAAAAATAACCTTAATCTTAATTCTATAGATTTGAATAACGAATCATGTAGGTGATATTTACTGATTTTTTTTTTTTAATTTGTGGAAACTTCTTGTGTCAGGCTTTGTAAATGATAAACACAAAATATTATTTTGTTGTACATTTATGTTAGAACTGATTCCTATATGACATTTCGAACTGTTTGGCAAATATTTATTCGTAGGAGCGGACACAGTGGCGCTAATACGCACTGCCTGCTTAAACAATGCTTGAAATTGATATCAAAAGCCTTGTGATTAAGAATCTCTGGTAATTTATTCCATAAACGCAGATAAAAGCCCCGAAGGGAAAACGGCTGTTTCACTCTCATTCTTCTTCTACATTTATGTAGCAATTCTTCTACATAAGTGTCTCGCTAACCTGCAGCAATGGCCAGGTACTTTATAAACTTTCTCTTCGGGGATAAAATGCCCCACTATCCTGAGGGAACTATATCCCTGACTGAAATATTATCTCCCATCTTAACGCCGGCCCGCCGAGCAATTATTCCGAGGGGAAGGGGGGTTTAAAATTAGAATTTTGAAAGCGTTTTAATTGCGCGAAATGTCCAAATGAGCTCATTACCGCCGGTTTTGATGCTGAATAAAAACAACAGCCAGAGAATAATTTTGTAATTCTCTCCCGGACGAGTTAATTTGGGACTATTTTCGAGTCATCTCTCTGTGGAATAGTGCGCAGCGAAAGTTGATAATTTTGTTTTGAATATTTTGTATTTTCGCAAATAAAATAACTATTTAACATAGAATTATAATATTTAAAACGTAAAATGAGTTTGATTACTTCATCTGTTAAAATATTTTAAATTAGTACTGTTTATTAATGTGGAGCCAATAAAATTTCTAAAACAGTGTATTAAAGTTATTTTAAAAAGCCAATTTAGTTCAGTAGGTATCAAATATGAGATGGAAAGATCGTCGAAAGATGTCCTATATTCAAAATTTATATTTACATGAATATCTTTCAGAAAATGATGATATTTTCAAACACATTTTGGTTTATAATATTGATATATACGACGATGGTCTGAAAAGTTTCCGACCTCAACATGAAGATGCCAGCACTCGTAAATAAAAGCTAGTGAATTTTGTTGTTCATCTGTTGACAGTTACTCACCAATGTTTCAGCCAATTTGGACGCTCAGTTGTTATGTAACAGTCGGTTGAGTGAGTTGATGTGAGTGTTTCTATGAAAATGGACAAAATCGAGTATCGAGCTGTCGTTAAATATTTGTTTTTGAAAGGCAATACACCTACGCAAATCAAAGATGAGTTGGATTCTGTGAATGGGGACTGTGCACCATCATTTACCACAGTGAAATTTCGGGCAGCGATTTTGCTGCTCTGGCAGAACGTGTATGTTCACATTATATACTTGGTTAATAACGGTTCTAAACTCTATTTACTCTAAAGTGTTCAAAGTAGTATTATTGAATTGTATTTCCGTTTAAAAACCACGAAAGATTCTATCAGCTGGATCAATGAGACACAATCCACCTTCTCCCCCCCCCCCCCGCCCATGATTACTGCCTGAACAACCCATTGAGTTAATTTGGACTCAAATTATGTTGCAAACATAAATAATATTTTTAAACTGACTGATGTTGAATGACTTATTCACAAAGAAACTGACAAGGAATACAACAAGACTGGAGAACTACGTGAGACATTAAATGAACTACAAGAAGACGATTTTTGGAAAGAAATAGCACGCAATGAGATTTTGGAACCTAGCATCATAAATTTACATTACTCAGACAATGAAGACAATGACAATGAGGAATTATCTCTTAACCTTAGTAACATTCACAGCTATACGGATGCACCGCTGGTATTTTCATAGGATTAGAAAAATAAGTAATTCATAAACTATAATGAACTTTAAACTAAATATTTAAAACATGTCCTTAATGTACAAATATCCATGTTACAATTGTGATTTCAAGAAGTGCCTTATTATAAAGCTTTGGAAAATTCAGTTTGCGTTCCCTTACGTCTAGCGCCACGAACACTAAGTGTGCGAGAGAGAAGGAAATGTAACAAGAGTGGGAGTAACGCGGTGGCGACGCTGGATGCTCTAACGCATCTTATTCGCTACAGGTGAGAACTTTCCCTATTTGAAACACATAACGCCATACCAGCTGACAAGGCGAACTTCCTGCCGGTAAAAAAAGTTGTCTGAACCTATCTATCTATCCATCCATCCACCCATCCACCCATCCACCCATCCACCCACCCATCCACCCATCCACCCATCCACCCACCCACCCACCCATCCACCCAACCACCCATCCACCCATCCACCCATCCACCCATCCACCCATCCACCCATCCACCCATCCACCCAACCACCCATCCACCCATCCACCCATCCACCCAACCACCCATCCACCCAACCACCCATCCACCCATCCACCCATCCACCCATCCAACCACCCATCCACCCATCCACCCAACCACCCATCCACCCATCCACCCATCCACCCACCCACCCACCCATCCATCCATCCATCCACCCACCCATCCACCCACCCATCCACCCACCCATCCATCCATCCATCCATCCATCCATCCATCCATCCATCCATCCATCCATCCATCCATCCATCCATATATATAAATGGATTTGTGAGTATCTATTCTGCAATTGGGGTGAAATTCAAATACACCACAGTTACAATTAAGTTAATCAATTTAAAACTTTCTAATAAACAGTACTTTTTTTGTCTTTATTTTTTTAATGCGTAAATATATAAACATGAGGTTATTCCGACGTATAAACTGTCCGTGAGAGAAACAGGGAAACCAAAGTTGATTCCGCAAACTTCCAACGACTGACCTTGCGTTTATTTATGGCCATCGCAAAGGCCAAACGCACGGGAGTTGGTAGACGCTTAAAATCAAAAGGTAAATCCTCTGAAACCATCGGAATATGCGGAATCAAGATATCTTCTCTTTAATACTTTCCTTTGATGATTGTTGCCTCGATGACGTTATTCATTTTCCCCGAAGTTCACAAAGTTACAAAGGAATTAAATTAACTTTGTGTCAATTCAATTCACATTCACGTATTCACAAACACAAAGATTCACATCCAAGGATTCACCAATATTTGACAACAATTATCTGTAGTCAAATATTCATAGTGTTGATCTTTGAAAAGTATCTCATCATGATACATAAAGAAATTCAGTCACGAAAACAAATGATAAACGTTTAATAAAACATGTTAGCTGAAATATTTAAGAAGGCTTTGGCAAAGGTTGGAATGTCTTTCCACTTTGTAATGCTTTTGTTTGTTGAAAATAAATGGTGTATATGTTCCGTAAAGATATGCGAGTGTATATATAATATGAATTGAATTGTTTATTGTATGTGTGCCAAACCGAGCGGGATAGCTCAGGAGGATCCCAATGGCCTACCTACTTGACTCATGGGTTTCTCTCTCGATATTCCCGAGTCGTTAGGCGAATGCTGGGTAGGTTATTACACCCCCCGAATTACCTGTCCCTTCGATTCATCTCCAATATCATTTCATATCATTTCCCATCCGGATGTGTCTTTCAGGGTAGATATTTCGGCGGAGCCTCGGCGGTGCATGGTGGAATGATACGCTCTTAGGAAAACTACATTCTCCTGCGGCAGGTCGGTTGCCGGCCTCCGCTCCTCTGCTGGGACCATTTCGTGACCACCAGCCAGGGACTTTTGGGGCTCAACTGCTGGGCTCGT
The DNA here is from genome assembly GCA_030765055.1 of Mantis religiosa. Lineage (NCBI taxonomy): Eukaryota > Metazoa > Arthropoda > Insecta > Mantodea > Mantidae > Mantis > Mantis religiosa. The sequence goes on along the minus strand of CM060947.1, from coordinate 259,497,080 downwards.
TGCCGTCACGCTGTAGGGAAGCGAGTTCGTTGTCCTGACCTGTCGAGGGAGGTCTCTATCCAAGTAAACTGTAGGGACGCTGCCCTCTGTATCGTTGTGGCTCCTTGGGTCGGTCACCCTTATTCTCCTTCGACTCATCCTTCCTCCCGGGGTTGCCCCCACTTGAGGGCATAGGGACAAAGGGCCCAGCATAGCGGCCTACGCATCGGATCCACTCCGTAATAAATTCCCAATCCTAATCCCTGTGCATATTCCAACATTTTACAATTTACAACTTTAGGCTACATTTATTTGTCTTTACCTTGTTGCTACCTTGGGTTACATGACACCCTGGTCTTCTACTCTGTCAGGTAGTTCTTAACCTCCATGCCTCCTTATTACTTAATTAGAATCTTCCTTCCCCCTCATCTTCCTTTCTTATATTCTTTACATTTATTTGTCTTTACCTTGTTGCTACCTTGGCTTACATGACACCCTGGTCTTCTGCTCTGTCAGGTAGTTCTTAACCTCCATGCCTCCTTATTACTTAATTAGAATCTTCCTTCCCCCTCATCTTCCTTTCTTATATTCTTTACATTTATTTGTCTTAACCTTGTTGCTACCTTGGCTTACATGACACCCTGGTCTTCTGCTCTGTCAGGTAGCTCTTAATCTCCATGTCTCCTTGTTACTTAATTAGCCCCTTTCTTCCCCCTCATCTTCCTTTCTTATATTCTTTACATTTATTTGTCTTTACCTTGTTGCTACCTTGGCTTACATGACATCCTGGTCTTCTGCTCTGCCAGGTAGCTCTTAACGTCCTTGCCTCCATGTTACTTAATTAGCATCTTTCATCCCCCTCATCTTCCTTTCTTATATTCTTTACATTTATTTGTCTTTACCTTGTTGCTACCTTGGCTTACACGACATCCTGGTCTTCTCCTCTGCCAGGTAGCTCTTAACCTCCATGCCTCCATGTTACTTAATTAGCACCTTTCATCCCCCTGATCTTCCTTTCTTATATTATTTACATTTATTTGTCTTTACCTTGTTGCTACCTTGGCTTACATGACATCCTGGTCTTCTGCTCTGTCAGGTAGCTCTTAACCTCCATGTCTCCTTGTTACTTAATTAGAATCTTCCTTCCCCCTCATCTTCCTTTCTTATATTCTTTACATTTATTTGTCTTTACCTTGTTGCTACCTTGGCTTACATGACACCCTGGTCTTCTACTCTGTCAGGTAGCTCTTAACCTCCATGCCTCCTTATTACTTAATTAGAATCTTCCTTCCCCCTCATCTTCCTTTCTTATATTCTTTACATTTATTTGTCTTTACCTTGTTGCTACCTTGGCTTACATGACACCCTGGTCTTCTACTCTGTCAGGTAGCTCTTAACCTCCATGCCTCCTTATTACTTAATTAGCACCTTTCATCCCCCGCATCTTCCTTTCTTATATTATTTACATTTATTTGTCCTTACCTTGTTGCTACCTTGGCTTACATGACACCCTGATCTTCTACTCTGTCAGGTAGTTCTTAACCTCCATGCCTCCTTATTACTTAATTAGAATCTTCCTTCCCCCTCATCTTCCTTTCTTATATTCTTTACATTTATTTGTCCTTACCTTGTTGCTACCTTGGCTTACATGACACCCTGGTCTTCCTCTCTGCCAGGTAGCTCTTAACCTCCATGCCTCCTTATTACTTAATTAGAATCTTCCTTCCCCCTCATCTTCCTTTCTTATATTCTTTACATTTATTTGTCTTTACCTTGTTGCTACCTTGGCTTACATGACACCCTGGTCTTCCTCTCTGCCAGGTAGCTCTTAACCTCCATGCCTCCTTATTACTTAATTAGAATCTTCCTTCCCCCTCATCTTCCTTTCTTATATTCTTTACATTTATTTGTCTTTACCTTGTTGCTACCTTGGCTTACATGACACCCTGGTCTTCCTCTCTGCCAGGTAGCTCTTAACCTCCATGCCTCCTTATTACTTAATTAGAATCTTCCTTCCCCCTCATCTTCCTTTCTTATATTCTTTAGATTTATTTGTCTTTACCTTGTTGCTACCTTGGCTTACATGACACCCTGGTCTTCTACTCTGTCAGGTAGCTCTTAACCTCCATGCCTCCTTATTACTTAATTAGAATCTTCCTTCCCCCTCATCTTCCTTTCTTATATTCTTTACATTTATTTGTCTTTACCTTGTTGCTACCTTGGCTTACATGACACCCTGGTCTTCTACTCTGTCAGGTAGCTCTTAACCTCCATGCCTCCTTATTACTTAATTAGAATCTTCCTTCCCCCTCATCTTCCTTTCTTATATTCTTTACATTTATTTGTCTTTACCTTGTTGCTACCTTGGCTTACATGACACCCTGGTCTTCTACTCTGTCAGGTAGCTCTTAACCTCCATGCCTCCTTATTCCTTAATTAGAATCTTCCTTCCCCCTCATCTTCCTTTCTTATATTCTTTAGATTTATTTGTCTTTACCTTGTTACTACCTTGGCTTACATGACAACCTGGTCTTCTACTCTGTCAGGTAGCTCTTAACCTCCATGCCTCCTTATTACTTAATTAGAATCTTCCTTCCCCCTCATCTTCCTTTCTTATATTCTTTACATTTATTTGTCTCTACCTTGTTACTACCTTGGCTTACATGACAACCTGGTCTTCTACTCTGTCAGGTAGCTCTTAACCTCCATGCCTCCTTATTACTTAATTAGAATCTTCCTTCCCCCTCATCTTCCTTTCTTATATTCTTTACATTTATTTGTCTTTACCTTGTTGCTATCTTGGCTTACATGACACCCTGGTCTTCCTCTCTGCCAGGTAGCTCTTAACCTCCATGCCTCCTTATTACTTAATTAGAATCTTCCTTCCCCCTCATCTTCCTTTCTTATATTCTTTACATTTATTTGTCTTTACCTTGTTGCTACCTTGGCTTACATGACACCCTGGTCTTCTACTCTGTCAGGTAGCTCTTAACCTCCATGCCTCCTTATTACTTAATTAGAATCTTCCTTCTCCCTCATCTTCCTTTCTTATATTCTTTACATTTATTTGTCCTTACCTTGTTGCTACCTTGGCTTACATGACAACCTGGTCTTCTGCTCTGTCAGGTAGCTCTTAATGTCCTTGCCTCCATGTTACTTAATTAGCACCTTTCATCCCCCTCATCTTCCTTTCTTATATTATTTACATTTATTTGTCTTTACCTTGTTACTACCTTTGCTTACAGGACACCCTGATCTTTTGCTCTGTCAGGTAGCTCTTAACCTCCATGTCTCCTTATTTAATTAGCCCCTTCTTTCCCCTCCTTTTCATTTCTTATACTCTTTACATTTCTTGTCTGTTTTTCTTTTAGTTTCTGCAGGAACTCACCAATACTTCTAACCTTGTTTTCCTCCCTGCCCGTTAACATTTTATAGCTACTATCCTCTTCTCTATTTTCTCCCATTTTTGCTCTCAGACCTTTTTCTCCACATTGCAATGGGCTCGCATTCTGTTACATAATGTTATATGCTTTATTTTTCACCACACATTTCAAAAATTTCCCTTTCTCTACCTCTTATCTCTATAAGAAGTATTGTTCCTGTTCTCATCCAAGCTGACCCTTCTCTCTTGCCTATTGCAGTAATCTACATATGCTTCTAGTTCCCAATTTAATTTTATTTGCCTGTAAAATTGTAATGATGTCATATTTTTCAGATCTCCTCATATTTCCTTCTTTTCTATATCTTCTATTACGTATTTTACCAATTTAGCCACATCGCTTGTATTATTTTCCTCTAATTTCCATAAATTTCCCATTCGTATTTTGTTAAACGTTCCACCTATATATAACTTTGTCGTTACATTGTTTTGAAGGTCTCAATTAACTCTTTAATTGTCTGCTGCGATTTTTTAAACGCAAGTCGTAAACGTTGCAGAGATAAACGCGTCCGGGTATTAATATCCACAAAGGTCCGTTTTCTACTCGATGACGTGCTATCGGCTTAGCGATACTTGGATACAAATCACGTAGGATTCCAGGTAAAGTGTATTGTACATTGCATAACGTGCATGTTCTCGACGATTCGATCAATTTGCGGTAATTCAGCAAACAGACAGACGTGTCCATAGGGATATTGTACAACAGTCGTGATTAATGTTAGGTATTCTAATCCTCTCGGTTTGTGGAGTGCTCTGCCCGTCCTCAAGCGGCGGTTATTGCCACTACGTCTGACTTTGCACATTCAATCTCAAACATTCACGTCCAGCGCTGCTATATTTTTGTATCTTCTGCATAGGATGTCAGCAACAGGACCAAGAGAACATTTCCGATGAGCTACACTCACATGACTCTTTTCTGCTCATTTCTTTTCTCACTCTTTCCTAACTATTTTTCTATTCATTTAAATTTTATGATCATAGGCACTAAAATGTTAGTATTATAGAATTTATCCAGCGTTTCTTGTCATGTTGTACTTCATATAATATAATCAAATGAATTGGCATTTGGAGCTTTACCCTTATTCCTAAAGACGAATGTCTGGTAACTCTAAGCTCTATGTACACTGTACTCATTTGAACATCATTTCATTCATCGTCCGATATGGCTTAACGTTGGAGGTTTTCTCTTATCCTGAAAGATGAATATCTGGTAACTGTAAGCTCTATGTATCCTGTACTCATTTGAACATCTCATTCATCGTCCGATATGACTTAACGTTGGAGGTTTTCTCTTATCCTGAAAGATGAATGTCTGGTAACTCTAAGCTCTATGTACCCTGTACTCATTTGAACATCATTTCATTCATCGTCCGATATGACTTAACGTTGGAGGTTTTCTCTTATCCTGAAAGATGAATGTCTGGTAACTGTAAGCTCTATGTACCCTGTACTCATTTGAACATCTCATTCATCGTCCGATATGACTTAACGTTGGAGGTTTTCTCTTATCCTGAATGATGAATGTCTGGTAGCTCTAAGCTCTATATACCCTGTACTCATTTGTACATCATTTCATTCATCGTCCGATATGACTTAGCGTTGGAGGTTTTCTCTTATCCTGAAAGATAAATGTCTGGTAACTCTAAGCTCTATATACCCTGTACTCATTTGTACATCGTTTCATTCATCGTCCGATATGACTTAACGTTGGAGGTTTTCTCTTATCCTGAAAGATGAATGTCTGGTAACTCTAAGCTCTATGTACCCTGTACTCATTTGAACATCATTTCATTCATCGTCCGATATAACTTAACGTTGGAGGTTTTCTCTTATCCTGAAAGATGAATGTCTTGTAACTCTAAGCTCTATGTACCCTGTACTCATTTGAGCAACATTTCATTCATCGTCCGATATGACTTAACGTTGGAGGTTTTCTTTTATCCTGAAAGATGAATGTCTTGTAACTCTAAGCTCTATGTACTCTGTACTCATTTGAACATCATTTCATTCATCGTCCGATATGACTTAACGTTGGAGGTTTTGTATTATCCTGACAGATGAATATCTGGTAACTCACGATACATATTTTAGAACAATGAAACAAGCTGATTAAACAGGATTTACGTCCATTTTTATGAAAATATAGTTCACTAAACTTTTAAGACAAGTTTGGCATTTTGGTATCTCTTCTAGTTGAATTTTAAATCTAAATGTTGTTACCTCATGCCAAGTTCACCGTACTAAGTAATTTTCAAAAGAGACCATATGATAGACTACATTACTCCATAACCACCCTTAATTCTAAAGGAAAATAAATTTTATGTTTTTTCTTTTAATTTAAAACTTGTAGTTCATATATTTTTAAGGTATCACACAGTTAAAGAACTCAAAATCTCAACTAGAATAAAGGAAATTTTACTGGCCAATCGGAGAAGTTATATAAAATGGGAAGAAAGAAGGTTATTGTGATGAAGAATCTTCAAAAGTGCTAATTTATTAAATAAATAAATATTTGTTAAAATTTAAAACCAAGTTTTATACATAATAAATTTTTCATTTTATAAAATATGTTCCTCAGAGACACACAGTTCACGAAAATATATCTAAAGAAGATTTTTTTAGCCCAAGGAGCCTTAAAAGCTGTTTTGGTGTTTAAGTTTTCAATGAAATTTAACAGATTTTCATTTTAATGAAAGTGATAGAAAAACCAAATGTACTATACAGAGAGGCTACTACACGACTAATGCTTTTGTCTGATACAACGTGGCTCCGGTAATTACCTCGGTGTGGCCAAGACATTAAAGTGTGTTTTAATAAAAGAATCTAAATTTCAAAATGGCCAGAGAGCTCTAAGAATGGAATAAACAAAATAAAGCCATACTTTTTTTTTCTGGTGAAAAAAGAAAAAAAAAAAAAAGAAAGAGGGACGTTGGGTGAGAACGAGTGGCTGTATTTGGTGGGCGACTCTAATGATGTTAACAGCAAGTTGCAGTTAGAGTGGCTGCGGTCCTTCTCTATTTGCGTTTTTTTGGCTCGCCCCAAATGCAATCAGCTCTGCACTCGTTTAGAACTGACGTCGATTTAAATGAACTTGGAGAAGGCAACAACACTGCGAAGTTACCATGTACGTGTTGATGGTAATCAACTACCGCTGATTGATTCCGACCTTCTTTTGTTTAAAACTCCTCCCGATAGATAGCTCTCGCGTCAAATTAAATCCGCCGCTCGCGAAATATTCATGGGAAATTAGTGTGTGCATTTCCAGCTATTAAATAGTAATGCACTCGAACTAATCTAGAGACAAATATTTGAGAAATATGTGCAGTTTAAAATGATATACCTATTTAACGTGAAAGGTAAACCACACCTATTTCCAAATCCAAAGAGAACTTTCGATGTTTCTGTGCTGTCAATTTAAAGCTTTTAATAAACATGATCTAACTCAGTGGTCTATGGGCCAGAGTATCTATGGAACACGACCTACCCTACTATTTAGCAAACTATCTGCTTCAAGATAAACATTATCTTATTGTAGTTACAGGGTAATACAGTAGACTTCAAGTGATAGTCAAATGTTTTAAAACTGGTTGTCTACGTGACGACATTATCTTTGTATGTCCAAGAGACTAAAATATGACAAACGACTTGACATTGGAGAAAATCATAATTCTTAGAAAGTACTTGACTTAAATTCTTCTTTGAAGATGATCTAAATTTTCTGTAGAAGTAATATATATTTGAATATACGTTCTCCAAGGCTAATTTTCATTGGACGGAGAAAGAAATAATGTTACAATGAGCACAGGGGACTTAGAAATTAGCTACCAGACATCCATCTTTCAGGTTAAGGGAAAACGTCCAACGTTGTCATATCGGCAGATGAATGAAATAATGTTCAAGTAAGTACAGGGTACATAAAGCTTAGAGTTACTAGACATTCATCTTTCAGGATAAGAGAAAACCTCCAACGTTGTCATATCGGCAGATGAATGAAATAATGTTCAAATGAGTACAGGGTACATAGAGCTTAGAGTTACTAGACATTCATCTTTCAGGATAAGAGAATATCTCCAACGTTAAGTCATATCGGCAGAGGAATGAAATAATGTTCAAATGAGTACAGGGTACATAGAGGTTAGAGTTATCAGACATTCATCTTTCAGGATAAGAGAAAACCTCCAACGTTAAGTCATATCGGACGAGGAATGAAATGATGTTCAAATGAGTACAGGGTACATAGAGCTTAGATTTACTAGACATTCATCTTTCAGGATAAGAGAATACCTCCAACGTTGTCATATCGGCAGAGGAATGAAATAATGTTCAAATGAGTACAGGGTACATAGAGCTTAGAGTTACCAGATATTCATCTTTCAGGGTAAGAGAAAACCTCCAGCGTTAAGTCATATCGGACGATGAATGAAATGATGTTCAAATAAGTACAGGGTACATAGAGCTTAGACTTACCAGACATTCATCTTTCAGAATAAGAGAAAACCTCCAACGTTAAGTCATATCGGACGATGAATGAAATGATGTTCAAATGAGTACAGGGTACATAGAGGTTAGAGTTATCAGACATTCATGTTTCAGGATAAGAGAAAACCTCCAACGTTAAGTCATATCGGACGATGAATGAAATGATGTTCAAATGAGTACAGGGTACATAGAGGTTAGAGTTACCAGACATTCATCTTTCAGGATAAGAGAAAACCTCCAACGTTAAGTCATATGGGACGATGAATGAAATGATGTTCAAATGAGCACAGGGTACATAGAGGTTAGAGTTATCAGACATTCATCTTTCAGGATAAGAGAAAACCTCCAACGTTAAGTTATATCGGACGATGAATGAAATGATGTTCAAATGAGTACAGGGTACATAGAGCTTAGAGTTATCAGACATTCATCTTTCAGGATAAGAGAAAACCTCCAACGTTAAGTCATATCGGACGATGAATGAAATGATGTTCAAATGAGCACAGGGTACATAGAGGTTAGAGTTATCAGACATTCATGTTTCAGGATAAGAGAAAACCTCCAACGTTAAGTCATATCGGACGATGAATGAAATGATGTTCAAATGAGTACAGGGTAAATAGAGCTTAGAGTTACCAGACATTCATCTTTCAGGATAAGAGAAAACCTCCAACGTTAAGTCATATCGTACGATGAATGAAATGATGTTCAAATGAGTACAGGGTACATAGAGCTTAGAGTTATCAGACATTCATCTTTCAGGATAAGAGAAAACCTCCAAAGTTAAGTCATATCGGACGATTAATGAAATGATGTTCAAATAAATCCAGAGTACGTAGATTTTAGAGTTATCAGACATTCATCTTTCAGGATATGAGAAAACCTCCAACGTTAAGTCATATCGGACGATGAATGAAATGATGTTAAAATGAGTACAGGGTACATAGAGCTTAAGGTTACCAGATACTCATCTTTCAGCACAAGAGGAAACGTCTAATGTTAAGTCATATCGGACGATGGATGAAATGACATTCATCTATTTATAGGATACATAGAACTTAGGGTTATCCGACATTTTCCTTTCAGGATGAGGAAAAATGCTATGTATTGCACTGAGCTACATCAAAATTCGGGACTTCTTGAACGTAAGTTAGATATGCCGCCACCAGACTACAGAGGTGGGCCTTCCTTTCTACATAATGGGTCATTGTTTACTTTTGTTAATGTAGGACATCTAAAATTAATGGATTTAACAATAAGCTGTTGTAACAATGAGTTGTAAAAGTAGCCGCGCTCCTGAAACAAAAGAGGGACGAAACACTTGCGACAGTGTTCCGTTTCTACAACTCAGGACCTGTGGTAATTGAGGCAGACAGATGTGAGTTGGTTTAGTACTTGTTTAAAGGTAATCCAGAATTTAGATCACTTACTTGCAAAAATATTCCATATATTTACCTTTCATATCCTATGAAAATTTCTCAAAGACATTGTATAGTGGTTAAGCTTGCTTGAGCAATTTTTGATACAGTAAATGTGTATCTTATTTTTATAACATTATTAATCTTAAAACTCGGTAAATCCTTTATCAAAATTAAATGGAAAGTAAATAATGAATAAAAAGTAAAATAAAAATAAGAATGTAATGCATATATGCTTTGAAGAATGGCAGTGGTTGCTATAATGATTTACGTTGATTTGGTGAAGTGGTTTTCTGTATGACATGTTCAAAGTGCGAGAACACTACTCCATGATGGGACCAAACGAGCTTCATGTTTACTAAAATTTAGAATTTACATCTTACTCCTCTTAAAAACAGCTTTAGTGTATTAAAAGTTGTAAAAATTGAATTCAGGAGTTCACGGCTTATTATAAAAAAGTCTGGTTATGTAAATTTCTTATATCACTAAGCTGAAAAATTTCCAGAAAAATAATAAGAAGTAATTACGTACAAAAGTAGTATAATATCTAACATTTACTGTTAGAGACGAATTATTTCGCAATGTCGGGCAGTTGGGGGCTATATCTCCAGATGTGCGTCACTTGGCGATAAAAGTATAAAATTGCGATCTCGGCAACTGCGTTCCGTAAATGCTCCCGCTTGAGCAGTTCCTTTAACATTAGGAATGCATGAGGCACTCCAAAAATATCGACCTGGGATTAAACTGAAAGTGAAGCTGTGAATTTTAAAATTCCGCCCACTAAGTATCATCGCGGATGATCGTCATCCCTCAAGCCGCGTTCATTATTAACAAGTGCCGAAAGTGGACTGCTCCGTCTCTAAGCAAAAATTGTCGACTGTCTTTTAACTGCCCTTATCTGTATCATATTCCAGGAAATTCATACCATTGTTAGAGCTGAAGCACTTTTTAACCAGATTTATGAACCCTATTTTACACAGTGTTATATCAGGGTTAGAGTTGATACATAAAAATATACAATTTTAAAAAAATATTTTAAATACTAAAAGGAAGAAATGATGTTATAATCTGATGCATATTAATTTAAATTATTTCAGACGTTTAAACACTGAGTTTATAAACATCATGAAGTACTTATACTGTTGTGGCTTCATTAGCAAAGATGTGAGCGTAGCAGAAAGTTCAGTTCCTAGAGAGTCTAGCTTGAATATTAATTCTTGTCTTCCTCTCCAAAAATGGGACAAAGAAAAGGAGATGAACCACAGTTTGAAATTCTTCACCACACATGCACTCGGGGTTGGATGTTAAGTGAAAGCGTGATAGGTTTTCACCAAATTTACCATGTCCACTTAAAAATTGTGTCAAAACAAAATTTGGTGCAAGAGTTTCACATTTTCCTCTGTCATATACACTAGGGAAAAATAATGTTTTTGTTAAACTTCCATTTGGAGTTGTTAGCCATTATTGGTTCCATTCTTCAAGAATATGTTGATGTACTATTCTCCTTACATTAGAAATAGGACATAAAGAGTATGTCACAGGAAGATTGGATTCTGCAGCAATCAGCTCTCTCGTTACCTAAATTCCACTGTGTCCTTTAACCCATCCCATGCAAATATGTCCTGGATGGTTTTGAAGCAAGGTTCTGATTTCACGTGCCAATGAATTTAAGTTGTATTTATCATTAATATCGAGTAGAGCTGATTGGGAATCACTAAGAATACGGGCACTGTTCCCATTAACATTACACCATTTTATAGCTTCTTTAATTGTTAAGAGCTCCGACTGGAATACAGAACATTCAGCTGACAATTTAAACATGGAGTGAGTTAGTTCCGTTTGGTTTTCATAAACAACAAAAGCACATCCTACTGCAGATATATTATCTTCAAATTGGTAACGCGAACCGTCTGCATGTATGTAATAATCATGAAAATTATACATTTCCTTTAAACAGGTTACAAAAACTTGACGGGTGTACTGCTGTGATAGGATGCTCCAGGTACTCTAAATTTAAGTGAGACCGATGAATTACGGCATTTTGCTATAGGGTAGCAGTGGAGAAGGCAACCAGGTATTTTTGCTCCAGAAGAAGGCTCTTAGAATAATAAAAAATTATGATTCTATCCAAAACTGTGGACCTATCTTTAAAGAATTAGGTATTTTAACTATAGCATCTCCGTATGTATTTGCATGTTTGAACTTAATTCATTGTCAGAAGACAGATGAGACACCTTTTTCTTAAATACATGCTCATGATAAAAGGGGTAGAAATAGTATGGTACCTCCTAAATTTCGCTTACAGAAATCTGTGGATTCTCATCTGTAACTTGGAGTGAAATTATAAAAACAATTACCTTTAAATCTAAGACAAATTTTAAATGCCAATTCTTTTAAAACTAAAGTTAAAAGTGGCATTTAGTTACTTAAATTTTATAAACTCCAACAGTACTTAAATGTAGATACATTTTAACGACCTTCTGACGAAACCTATTGCATTGTATGCCAAATGATTAAATAAATTATTATGATTATTACAAGACATTGAAATGGTGCCGCTGGCCTAGTTTGGCGGAAAGCATCATATAGTTTAACCCAAGACCAGCTTGTGCCCATAGTTGCAGGCCAGTAGCTTGTTTAGTTTTTAATGACAGCATTTTAAACAAGACAAATGTAGAGAATTCAGAAAATGTAGGATTTGGAAAAATGAGCAGGGATTAAATACTTCTATTTGAAAGATTTAACGCCTAAAGAAATCAAGTAGGAAATGGACATTACATTGAAAGACTCTGTTCCTTCATATACAATGATTAAAAGGTGGGTTGTAGAGTTCAAATGGGACGTACGAGTACCAGTGACGAGCCGCGCTCTGGACGTCCTGTGGAAGTCACAACTACAGAGATCATTGAAAGACTCTTTCACTTCATATACAATAATTAAAAGGTGGGTTGTAGAGTTCAAATGGGACGTACGAGTACCAGTGACGAGCCGCGCTCTGGACGTCCTGTGGTAGTCACAGCTACAGAGATCGTTGAAAGACTCTTTCACTTCATATACAATAATTAAAAGGTGGGCTGTAGAGTTTAAAATGGGACGTACGAGTACTAGTGATGAGGCTCGCTCTGGACGTACTGTGGAAGTCACAACTCCAGAGATCATTGAAAGACTCTTTCACTTCATATACAATAATTAAAAGGTGGGCTGTAGAGTTTAAAATGGGACGTACAGGCACTAGTGATGATCCTCGCTCTGGACGTACTGTGGAAGTCACAACTCCAGAGATCATTGAAAGACTCAGTCCCTTCACATAGAATAATTAAAAGGTGGGTTGTAGAGTTTAAAATGGGACGTACGAGCACTAGTGATGAGCCTCGCTCTGGACGTCCTGTGGAAGTCACAACAACGGGACCATTGAAAGACTCTGTCCCTTCATATACAATAATTAAAAGGTGGGTTGTAGAGTTTAAAATGGGACGTACGGCTACTAGTGATGAGCCCCGCTCTGGACGTCCTGTGGAAGTAACAACTACAGGGATCATTGAAAGACTCTTTCACTTCATATGCAATAATTAAAAGGTGGGTTGTAGAGTTTAAAATGGGACGTACAGGCACTAGTGATGAGCCTCGCTCTGGACGTACTGTGGAAGTCACAACTCCAGAGATCATTGAAAGACTCTTTCACTTCATATACAATAATTAAAAGGTTGGTTGTAGAGTTTAAAATGGGACGTACGAGTACTAGTGATGAGCCTCGCTCTGGACGTACTGTGGAAGTCACAACTACAGAGATCATTGAAAGACTCTTTCACTTCATACACAATAATTAAAAGGTGGGTTGAGTTTAAAATGGGACATACGAGTACTAGTGATGAGCCTCGCTCTGGACGCACTGTGGAAGTCACAACTCCAGAGATCATCGAAAGACTCTTTCACTTCATATACAATAATTAAAAGGTGGTTTGTAGATCTTAAAATGGGACGTATGAATACTAGTGATGAGCCTCGCTCTGGACGTCCTGTGGAAGTCACGACCACAGAGATCATTGAAAGACTCTGTCCCTCCAACTCCAAAAAAAAAAAAAAAAAAAAAAAAAAAAAAAATACAAAGTTAATTTTGTCGCTAACAAGGTTACGGCGAGTGTTTTCCTGTATGCACAGGGAATTAGTTTTATTGATTTTTTGGAAAAGGGTGAAAGCGTCACTAATGGCTACTGCGCAAGCTTACTACCCACGTTTGAGAGGAAGAGAAAAGGACCTCATTGGGCAAGGAAATAGGCCTTGATTGTTGACTACAATGCTCACGACAATGTTCAGTCATTGCAATGGGAAAAATGTACGAATTGCTTGAAAATCCAACGTATTCGCCAGATCTAGCATCCAGTGACTATCACCTGTTTCTGACCCTCAAACAATATCTTGGAGGACCAAGATTTCACAGCCTCGAGGAGGTCAATAGTGCGGTAAACAGCTATTTTTAAGACAATGATAAATCGCACTACAGAGATTAATTTAGAAATCCGATATGAAATTCGCATTTCTGATGATTTATGTTGAGAAATAAAAAGAAGTTTTGAAATGTTATTCTTTATTGTGAGGCCTGAGACTTAGCAGCCCAACCTCAAATTGAGAAACTTGTATGAAAGTAAGGTACTAGAATCTAGAAAAGACACAAGGAAATGTTCAACTATTTTAGCTTCTTACTCCACTTTTATTATTAACGACGTCATTTCTATATTTTAGAAGGAAATAAACGTAGCACTGGTTATATAAATTAAATTACAATTGTATCTTAATAGACAATATCATTATTAATTGTCTTACATTATAGGTACTTGTTTTGTATTATACTCTACTAAATAACGAAATAAGCGGTGCAAGATGATTTCTGTACGAAGCTGGTTGCTATGGTGATGAAATTTAAATTACATTCTCTTTCAATGTCCAAGAAATAAAAAACTGAAATACGAAATTTGATTTGAAAAAAAAAAAAAAAACATAAACATTGGAAAATCCGAACAAATGACAATGCATGAGTTACGTAAATGTAAAACGAATTGAAAATAAAATAGGCATGGAGTGATCGTGAAAGCGTTCCGTTCCTTTGACATGCAGGAATTAATCACAAGAAAAATACCATGTCCTTTTTGCAGAGGCATTCTTTTCTTGCGCAGACAAAGGTTTACTTGTTGCTAACAAAAGGAAACAGAAAACAAAGGAAGTACGGTAGGTGCTCTCTCGCGTTTTACACGGTTTTTTATTAAAGCAAGGAATTGAAACCTTCATATGACGTTTGATCCGTCAGATTTCTATTCCACCGCACAGAAAGGGGATAAGAGATTTTGATATGAAGGAGACGCGTTACCCTTCCCTCGGGAGAGGTCACTGAAGGGTCGATCGTCGTCCTCAAACAGCGTAGAGGTGGGCGGATGCTTGCTACAGTGTCGCCAACTTAAAGCGTCATTAAAACTCTACACGTCTTTCACTCCGAGATCAAACATGATGGTATATTCTGATCTTTGGCGAGGCTTAAAAAGGGGACATAGCGCCTTCAACCCACTAGGATGGCTAAGCTGATAGCGTATACGAGAGTTCGCGGGTTGGAGGCTCCTGCATTCCTGGTCCAAAGTTTCTTTCCAAGGTTTCCCTTTTTGGTAAATGAGTGCAGGAGCAATGTGCTAGCTTCTGGTCGCGGCTTCAAACCTAGGGAGGACGATGGAATCGTTGAAGTTAATCATTATTCATTTTTTTATCTCTTGAACATACAAAGATAATTTAATTACAAAGACGTCACCGAGACAAACAGTTTTAAAACATTTTACTATTACTTAAAGTCTACTGTATTCCCTTGTAACTACAATAAGATAATGCTTATCTTGAAGTAGATAGAACAAGAAGTGTTTGTACAAGAGTAGAGAAGGTCATGTATATAAAAGATTGGCTATCATTTAAAGTATACGCTATTTCCTTCTAATTAAAATAAGATAATGTTTATCTTGAAGTAGATGGTGGAGTGTTTCTACAAGATCACAGATAATCATGTATACAAACGTCTGATTCTTAATACTATACTTTGAGGAGCTACGTCACTATTCTTTTTTATTTTTAAGTTATTGCGTAAGTATATGAAATTTTAAAGCTTCTTAAGCTTTTTTCTTAATTTACATTCTTCAATATTAAGTCATATCTGCAAAAGGTGAACATAGGGTCTATAGAGCTTAGACTAATCCGAAATTTGTCTTTCAGGACAAGGAAAATCCTTGAAAAATACCTTATTCTTGTAACTCATGATACCAAGAATCGAACTCGGGACCCTGGAACCTGAGACAGACACGGTACCATATACTACCGAGTTAGGCGCCTCCTAAGTGGACTGTGCCCTACTCGGCTGAACTGGAATATCATTCTTTTGTTTTAAACTGCATATGAACCTTACAGCCGAATTGTTGGGTGGAATGCAATACCAATTGCTAAATACATGACAGAAAAACAAAATCAACAATTTAACTATGTGATAATAAAATATAATAACATAAACAGTGGATTTTGACACCTGCAATGTTCTTACTGTACTCAGTCGTTGATATCGATTGAAGTTCCAGGATGTCAGACACAAGAATGGGAGATAACCGCGAATTAGGGTAGACCATTAACGTCTAGGCAGGTTCTTGCATAGTTCATGTCGACAGCAGGACTCTTGTATCAATTAAGCCTTCATTAACAATCAGGCAGAGTCCAAAATTAGCTAAAACAGAAAACCTTTGTCCGTTGTCTTTGTAACTAACGGCTGATGTTCTGTCACGTCGTGACGATCAACTTTGGCTGAGATCACTTCGACGGCGGTGCTGGGATATTTCTTTATTTTTAGGGGGAGCCAGAGAGGTATTCTGGAGTGAAATTTCACATCAGTTATTGCCATCCTCCCTGATGTTTGTTTAATCGAATAACGATATTTATTATCCAGTCCCATACTATTAAAGGTCCTAAATAGACTGATTTTATCACTTGAACGTACAAAGAGAATGTAATTACAAAGACGTCGCCTAGACAATCAGTTTTAAAACATTTGAGTATAACTTATAGTCTAATGTATTCCCTTGTAACTACAATTATATAATGTTTATCTTGAAGGAGATAGAGCAATAAGTGTTTGTACAAGAGCAGAGAAAGTCATATTTATAAAACATTTGACTATCGCTTATAGTCTACTGCATTCCCTGGAAACTACAATAAGATAATATTCACTTTGAAGTAAACAGAGCCAGAGATGAACAAGTGTTTGTAATAATTGCTTGTGCAAGGCTAGAAAATTTCTTAAGATATTTCTACGGTACTTGTAGAGTCACGCAAGAACAACTAGAGCTAGAGGAGTCGCGATGGACTATTATGCAAATTGTAACCCAAGTATTTCGTGACGGTAAAGAGCGGCGCGGGTGAGTGTGTCTGAGATTTATTGGCTCGAATTCCTCTGACATTCCTGATTGATATAACGCTCCATTTGTTTCCAGATTGATTGAAACTAGGGATTCTGCTGAAAGTAGTAATTTTTAATTTACATAATTAAAGTAGTGATTCATAAAGGACCAGTAGAGGTATTGAACAACCCCAAGATTTAATAGAAATGGAAATTAATAGCCCTTTCGCACTAGCCGTGTGTAGGACGCACTATGAAAGGGTAGAGCCAGACTGAAAAATTCAATGCCATACCCGGGATTTGAATCACGGATCTTCTGGTTTCCGTCCAGCCACTCTAAAAAATTGAGCTACTGTAGCCAAGGCGCCAAAATGACACTAAATTCTCCAACTGGCTCGTCTTTTTTCCGGTAAACCACTAGGAGTTCTCGTAAACACACGAGACAACTACCTTAATGACGACTTACTATGCTGTAAGTACTTTAAGGCCCGGGCTTTATAGTTCGGACCACTATTAGGTATAACTGACTCGTGTTTTTCCCGGTAAACCACTAGGAGTTCTCGTAAACACATGAGACAACTACCTTAATGACGACTTACTATGCTGTAAGTACTTTAAGGCCCGGGCTTTATAGTTCGGACCACTATTAGGTACAACTGACTCGTGTTTTTCCCGGTAAAGCACTAGGAGTTCTCGTAAACACACGAGACAACTACCTTAATGACGACTTACTATGCTGTAAGTACTTTAAGGCCCGGGCTTTATAGTTCGGACCACTATTAGGTATAACTGACTCGTGTTTTTCCCGGTAAACCACTAGGAGTTCTCATAAACACATGAGACCACTACCTTATTGACGACTTACTATGCTGTAAGTACTTTAAGGCCCGGGCTTTATAGTTCGGACCACTATTAGGTACAACTGACTCGTGTTTTTCCCGGTAAACCACTAGGAGTTCTCGTAAACACACGAGACAACTACCTTAATGACGACTTACTATGCTGTAAGTACTTTAAGGCCCGGGCTTTATAGTTCGGACCACTATTAGGTACAACTGACTCGTGTTTTTCCCGGTAAAGCACTAGGAGTTCTCATAAACACATGAGACAGCTACCTTTATGACGACTTACTATGCTGTAAGTACTTTAAGACCCGGGCTTTATAGTTCGGACCACTATTAGGTACAACTGACTCGTGTTTTTCCCGGTAAACGACTAGGAGTTCTCGTAAACACACGAGACAACTACCTTAATGACGACTTACTATGCTGTAAGTACTTTAAGTCCCGGGCTTTATAGTTCGGACCACTATTAGGTACAACTGACTCGTGTTTTTCCCGGTAAACCACTAGGAGTTCTCATAAACACATGAGACAGCTACCTTAATGACGACTTACTATGCCGTAAGTACTTGAAGGCCGGGCTTTATAGTTCGGACCACTATTAGGTACAACTGACCCGTGTTTTTCCCGGTAAACCACTAGGAGTTCTCATAAATACATGAGACAACTACCTTAATGACGACTTACTACGCTGTAAGTATTTTAAAACCCGGGCTTTATAGTTCGGACCACTATTAGGTACAACTAACTCGTGTTTTCCCGGTAAACCACTAGGAGTTCTCATAAACACATGAGACAACTACCTTAATGACGACTTACTATGCTGTAAGTACTTTAAGGTCCGGGCTTTATAGTTCGGACCACTATTAGGTACAACTGACTCGTGTTTTTCCCGGCAAACCACTAGGAGTTCTCATAAATACATGAGACAACTACCTTAATGACGACTTACTACGCTGTAAGTATTTTAAGGCCCGGGCTTTATAGTTCGGACCACTATTAGGTACAACTGACTCGTGTTTTTCCCGGCAAACCACTACGAGTTCTCATAAACACATGAGACAGCTACCTTAATGACTACTTACTATGCTGTAAGTACTTTACTTAAACTACTACTACTAGTAGTACTACTATTGCTACTATTAATACTACCTCTACTACTACTACTCATTTAAATAAAGAAATTATCAGTATTTCGTATTTCCAAACAATATGCACAAAACTACATTAAAGTAATTTAGGTATAACTGATAATTGTAAAAATAATGTACGTGGTAGAAAAATACTGAATAAATGTTTGGAACCAGCAATTCAAATTTAGTAAGATAGATATATTTTAGAGGAAACCCCAATACATATCAGTGTTATTCTTTTGTTGGCTAAACAGTTTTCAAACACTTATTTGCATGTTCTAAGATCATCCCTAAAACATTTAACTGCAACAACGATAGATCATCCATTACATTTACGAAAACTTATCCTTCCTGCTGATAACATTTCAAAACTCTTAACTACTGTAAAAACCAAAGGTTCTAAATCTCGTGTGTCACTTTTTTTTCCTCGTGTGTTATTACACCATCAAGCTGCAGGTGGTGATTACTCCTGGTTACAGACTTTTTTATCGCGGGGATATCTTTACCCCAACAAAGCTCTGTAGCACTTTGGGCGTGATTTTCTTATGAGTTATCTACATGCAAATTATTGCCTAAGGTTTCAAGGTTGTGTACAGAACAATCAGAACTTTCTTCGTGCTCGAGAAGCAAAAAGAAGAACACGGTTGGTTAAATTTAAGGTTACCAAATCTAATCTCTGAGCTTATTACGTGTTAGTAATGTGATTCTTGACACGAACCAAAATAATAAATTAGTGTTTTATCGCCTTTGTTGGTGTAATTAAAAATTATAAGCATTTTAAAAGTACCAGATGTAACTAATGAAAGGATTTGCAGGGCTATATGGTTTAATTATTGTACGAGAAAATCTGTGAGGTAATCATATTACTTTCTTTACTCCTGTACAAAGTATTCTTAGAAGCACTTGTTCCTCTATCTAATACAAAATAAACATCTTATTGTAGTTACAAGGGAATACAGTAGACATTAAATCATAGTCAAATGTTTTATATACATGACTTCTTCTACTCTTGTACAAATACTTATTGCTCTATCTACTTCAAGATAAACATTATCTTAATGTAGTTACAAGCGAATACAGCAGACTTTAAGTGATAGTCAAATGTTTTATATACATGACTTTCTCTACTCTTGTACAAACACTTATTCCTCTATCTGCTTCAAGATAAACATTATCTTATTATACCTACAAGGGAATACAGTAGACTTTCAGTGATAGTCAAATGTTTTATATACATGACGATCGCCACTCTTGTTAAGACACCTATTGCTCTATCTACTACAACATAAACATTATCTTATTGTAGTTACAAGGGAATACAGTAGACTTTAAGTGATAGTCATATGGTTTATGACTGGTTGTCTAGGTTAAGTCTTTGTACGAGAGCTGTTCAATAAAGAATGATCACAGCTTCTTTTTAAAAACGCACCTTTACTCATCCTCAAATTTTGATGGTCCCTCTCAAAATAGTCTCCCCTGAATGCGATACACTTGTCCCAGCGTTTCTGCCAGTCTTGAAAGACAGCCTGGATGTTACTTTTGAGAGATCCTTCAATATCGCCTCCGCAGCCTTCACCACTGCTTCTGATGATAGATAATGCCTCCCACGAAGGCGTTTCTTCACGCTAGGGAATAGAAAGAAGTCACATGGGGCTAAAGTCGGACTATAGGGAGGCTGAGGGATGTACTTCACGCTGATTCTTGCAAGATATTCAGCAACAACAGTGGCGGTATGCGGCCGCGCATTATCGTGGTGAAGAATCCAGCCTGCTTCTCGGAATGTGGTCTTTTGCGCCTGATACGGACTTGCAATATTTTAAGGACATCCCTGTGGTATTGTCCAGTTACTGATATGTGTGCAGGTACAACATGCTGATGAACCATTCCATCAATATCAAAGAATGAGATGACCAAATATTTCCCAGCAGAAGCAACCTTGCTTTTTGAGAGGGTTGGTGATGGAAATTTCCACACTGAGCTTTGCTGTTTGCTCTCAGGATCAAAATGATGTAGCCAAGTTTCATCAGCAATGATTACGTTTGAAAAAAACCCGTATCTTCCTCTAACATCAACTTTAACTGCATGCAGACCTACATGCGAATTTTCTTTTGTTCGGGAATCAACAGTCTTGGAACCCATCGCGCACAAACACGTCTCACGTGTAATTTTCCTGTCATCTACGTGTGTGTGGCACCCAATTAAATGTTTAGTATTTCAGAAAGTGATCTTTAAAATAATTCGTCGATCCTCTGTCACAATGACAGCAGTAGTGTTGATGTTTTCTTCCGTAAGAGCAGTAACTGGAGCACCGCGACCACCTTCATTTGAAATTGATTTTCTGCCCTCTTTAAACAATTTAAACCACCATCGAGCTGTGCTGTAGGGAAGAAAATACTCTCCATAGGCCTCCTGTCGCATTATACGTGTCTCACCTGAAGATCTGTTGAGACGAAAGCAGAATTTCAAAGCCGCATATTGTTCCTCGCGTGTTACCTGAATTGCAGCTGTAGGCGATACTCAATATGTCTGAACTTGCCTGTTTCTCACAGGACTACCAACAGTGAAACTGCTACGTCGTATTTGTTTCACATTAATTTAACAGAATATTATAAGGCTGAATTTTAGTGACAAAGATTGTGACCGTAAAAAATTATGATCATTCTTTAATTAAGAGCCCTCGCAGTTACCTTTTCTTTCATGTCCAGGAGGGAAAAAGTGAATAAAGGCTCAGTATTTAGAAAAAATATACAAATCTTGTAATTAGAACAATTAACAAGGGATATCTCTAAAATGGTTTACTTCACACAAAAGTACATGACATAAACTGTGTTTTTTTTAACAGAATCTAGACTTTTATGCAACAAAAGTGTGTCTATTTCTTATGGTTTGGTAGTTACATAGTTCAATAAGGGGAGAAACTTGTCTTGCGAAAGTTAATTTCAGAGTTTTTCGTTGCAATGTTACAAAAATCACGTCATATAAAAACTGAAATATATAGCCACTTTCTATATACGCGGTTTTCACACATATGTTGTAGAGGAATGAGAACGTGAGTGCATGTATATACATACACCTTTTATATTTATTTTACTGTGTTTTTGAACACGTGAACTCCCGGTTGCGAAGCCCTGTCTGTAGAAAAACTACTGTAAACAAATGCATATTCAGCCGTTACCTCCGTGAATATGGATCACAAAAGAGTGCAATATTTTGCAACCAAAATTTTTGAAAACAAATATCTCCAAAAGAGAGATTGGCAATTTCGATCCCTTTTTCATTGTATTTTTGCGAATTGATTCCTTTCAAACACACGACCGTATGGCGTGTTTTATCACGACCTTTTGTTCTACACCAAATAATCAGCAAAACGTCAATAACTTGTGCATACAGTTTTTTGTTATGAACGGTCGACATGTGATGCACCGTGTCCAAATGAAATTGTGACACTAAAATATTTAAAATAATGCACGAATATACATGCGTTTACACAAAAAATGCAGTGCTTCACCTAATGAACAAAACCAGATGCATGACAAAAACTAGCAGATTGGTAAACCTCAGCCGGAAATATTGATTGCCAGGTTTAATAAGTTGTAAGTACAGTAGAAGCTCGATTGTTGGGGGCATTCTTTTTATCCTTACTGCAGTATATAGAGAAGCAACACTACAGTCTGATTTTTAAAAGAACATACGTGAAGGTCATCAGGCAATGGCTGCAAAGGGTAAGAAGGGAAGGTTGCCAGATTGGATACACTGGTGAATCACATACTCCTCAGCTCAGTTATGCTACTCAACTCAACTCCAGGCTGGCGGGCTGTTTGGAACAGCCCGAAGGGTGGTCAAATTGTGTACCTGCTCTTGGAAGAGCTTAACCACGTAGTTGCGGGATGTGGAAGTTGCAGGATGATGGGTGTAAATGAAGTGGGTGTAGAAGAGGGAGGTAGCTTGTTGCTCCTCAAGGAATGATGAACCAGGTGCTACAGACAGCGTGCACCGCTGGTGGATTAGTTAATAAACCAGGAAGAAGATATGTATAATTTTGATTTTTCCAGAATAAATTTTGGATAGCTGAAATTTAGTTTAGGCTGGAATGGAGATCACGTGGTTACCGGTAATGACCACAAGACATGCGGGGTAACCGGTATCGCTTTAAGCGACGCTCACGAGGTAAATAATCCCCAAGGGATCTGACTAGGGCGCTCTGATGTTGAGGTAAACTCTCGAAGAATTTTGTCGCCCGGCGCCTAATTTCATCCTCCACATAGCGGAGGGATGAAGCCTCGTGAAGTAGTCTCACGGAGAACCTTGTGCAAAAGGAATAAATAATCCGAAGACATTTATTCTGTGCACGTTGGAGCAGAACTAGGTTTGAGCCTGCGGCCATACCCCAGACTTCGCACACATAGAGCATGATAGGGAGGACCAGAGCCATAAAGAGGCGCAACTTTAAGGAAACAGACATCGCAGACGCAAGCACAGGGTATAGTGATGCTACGGCACCACACGACCGATGAGCTTGCTCCTGGATGTGTTCCCGAAAAGTTAGGCCCTTGTCCAGCTTGACTCCCAAGTATTTGATTGAATTCTCGCACCTGATCCCTTGACCGAAGTAGGAAAATTTGGGGAAATTGGCGGGAAAGCGGCGCTTGGTGAGCAGTATCGCTTGGCTTTACTCCGTGTTAATGGAGAGTCACCAAAGCGTGCAACAATCCTGGAGGAGGATTAGATAGCGTTTAATGGGGCTGAAGGTTCTGCGTGGGTGTCTGTTGAAAATAGTAGCACGTCGTCAGCATATTTTGCTATGTTGACGTGCTATTTAGTGGGAAGGTCATCCACGTAGACGCTATAGAGCGTCGGGGATAACACAGAACCTTCGGGGACTCTGCCGCGGATAGACGTTCGTGTAGGTGTTTTTCCCGCCACTGTGACAGTGAAGAATCTATGTTTTAGGAAGGAATGTAGAAGATGTAGGACTTGAGTGGGTAGCTCCAGTTGGATGAATTTGTACAGAAGACCCGCGTGCAAGGTCGTAGAGAAGGCCTTTTCCACGTCCAGAGAAACCGCCGAGGTGAATGTCTTGTCCTGGAAACCCAGGGCTGTAGCCTCCAACACGCGCAGCAACTGCTGTGACGTAGAATGCCCAGGACGAAAGCTAAACTGGTGAGGAGGGATGGCTTGAAAGTCACCCATAACGGTGGACAAGCGGGCTAAGAAAAGTCTCTCGAAAACTTTCGAGAGAACAGAAAGGAGGCTAATATAGCGGTAGTTGGCAGGATTAAACGGGTCTTTCCCTGGTTGCAAGATGCATATCACCTGAGCCTCTTTCCAGCTACGCGAAAAGTAACTCAGAGCGAGACACATATTAAAAGGGGTTTGCTTAGTTGCACTGTTTAGTCAACTTTGTTAAAACAGAAATAAAATACGTTTTTATGGATGCTAGACTTAGCAGCGGTGGAATTAGAGGTGGATCGAGAAATCATGGCCTTGAGACAAATATCAGCTTACGCTTGGGGGTGAAACTATAAATAGAAGCATTTATAAACAGTGGAGCTTCATCAAAACTTTTTAAAACCACTTCTCGAACTCTAGAAATACTTAAGCTCCACTTACATTTGAAAATTAGAACATGTTTCAATGACTACGCTTCCCCATCGTCAGCCGATGTTCAACTGGTTTTTCAGGTGACCACCTCCCTCTCCTGGCGCTGTTCAATGAGTTGAATGACGTCATGTACTGTTGGTATTTCAAAGTTCATGGCTGTCTTTTTATTCTTCAAAATGTTTATATTTTCCCAAACTGTTAATTTCCAAATACTTTTCTGCCGGTACCAAAAGTTTGATGTCTTTGGAAATATTATGATTTTTTCACCAGAAATGATGCACTATGGACTGTTATCTGCCTGTTTGTATTTTATTATGAATCTAATGTGTTCTTTCATCCTTGTCTCTAAGTTCTTTTTTGTTTTTCCAATATACATTTCGTGGCAATCCACACATCTTACACTATCATTTCTGGTTGTCGATAAACGGGATGTAGGCTGTAGCGGTGGGCTTATCTGACGCTTGCTGTATTACAGGTTTCCCTTTCCTGGCTCTGGTGATCGAGACTGCTAATTCTGTCGGATAGTTGTCGGTAAACGGGATGTAGGCTGTAGCGGTAGGCTTATCTGACGCTTGCTGTATTACTGGTTTCCCTTTCCTGGCTCTGGTGATCGAGACTGCTAATTCTGTCGGATAGTTGTCGGTAAACGGGATGTAGGCTGTAGCGGTAGGCTTATCTGACGCTTGCTGTATTACAGGTTTCACTTTCCTAGCTCTGGTGATCGAGGCTGCTGATTCTGCCGGATAGGTTGCCGGTAAACGAGATGCATGCTATAGTGGTAGGCTTATCCGACGCTTGCTGTATTACAGGTTTCGCTTTCCTAGCTCTGGTGATCGAGGGTTAAACTTCATATTCGGAGTAGCCGTTTTGACGGAAAGTGCGTCTCAGGTGCTGTAATTCTTGCTTTAAGTGGCTGGGATCAGAGATAGACAAAACTCTGTGGGTCAGTGTATTGAAAACTCCCAGTCGCTTAGACTTATGATGGAAACTATAAGCGTTCAGATAGAGATCGGTGTGTGCAGGCTTGCGGTATACAGCATGCCCCAGTGTGCCGTTGATGTTTTTTGAAACAAGGATGTCCAAGAATGAAAGAGTTCCATGGTTCTCCACTTCCATGATAAACTGTATTTGAGGTCGAAGAATGCCGAGAAGTACAAGAAAGCTAGGCAAAGTGTCTGATCCATGTGGCCAAATTACAAAAATTTCGTCCACGTATCTATACAAATGAGATGGTTTAAGTGGCAAGTATTTCATGTTCTAAGTGTTTTAGCTATAGGAATTAAAGGGGAGCCCATTGCTACTCGGTCTACTTGTTCATAGAAGGTACCACCAAACAAGGAGAAAGTGAGCGGCAGGATACCATGACCAACACCATGACGTGCTGGCTGACTGTATACAGCGAGAAGGTTTTTCCTGCGTGCCAACCCGCTAAGGGTTTTACCGCAGGTAAGGTATTTTAACTGTTTTTTGTAGGATGGATATGGTGTAGGTCTTGAGGGTGATGAATTTTGTGACGTTACAATTATTGTACCTTCGGGATGAAAGGACAGGAGGCAGTTCCCTGCACCCTGGTGTTTCTAATTTAGTTTTGGGTTGGGGAGAATTTTGTTGCCAAACAACTTAGGAGATTATGTGGAACTCAGCTTTAGCTGCTGTTAGGATTAGCTCCTGGGTTATCTTGGGTGCCCGCATGCCATGCGGGGGATCCGATGTTGTCTAGAACGGCATCTAGTGGGGTCATAATCTCCCAGTGATCTAACAAGGGCGCTTCTGTGAGTTGGTAAAGTTACGTAGAATTTTGATGCCCGGCGCCTAATTTCGTCCTCCACATATGGAAGTCCCGAGGCTTCGTGAAGCAACCTGGTAGGGAAATAGCGACCCACAGAATAGATAGACCGTAGCTCTCTATTCTGTGCACGTTGCAGCCGTGCCAACCAGCTATCTGCGGCCATGGCCCAGATCTCGCAGGCATATAGCATCACGGGGATTACCAACGCTCGGAAGAGGTATAACCTCAGGCCAAGCGGCATCGAGCTCGACCCCAGCATAGGATACAGGGAAGCGATTGCTCCCTGTACCCTTGCCGCTAGGTCTCTGATGTGTTGGCGAAAGGTTAGGCCTCTATCCAGTGTTACTCCAAGGTATCGGACAGAGTTAGTCCACTCTATCCTTCGACCTTGGAAGCTGAAGTTGGGGCATTCTGGGGGGTGTGGCGCTTTGTGAAAGTTATGGCGTGGCTTTTGTCCGGATTTATGGACATCCGCCAAGGCCGACACTACTGCTGTGTGAGACGGAGATGTCTCTGTATGGGGTTGAAGGCTCTGAGTATGAGTCTGTTTTTGCAGGACAGAAGCACGTCAGCATATTGTGCCATTACGACTCGTGGTTCTGTGGGGGAATCTGCCATAAAGACGTTGAATAAGGTGGGAGATAATACAGAGCCTCGGGGACTCCGCCTCTCACTGGTCTAAGTGTTGATGTTTTCCCCGCGACTGTGACTTTAAAGGTGCGGTGTCGTTGATCAACATGCTACACAGCCTCCTACGACACCGCAGCGGCAGGATAAGTCGGAAGAGGTCTGTAATATCAGCCGGAAGATGCTCCTTCGGAAGTTGGATGGCTTACTGAAGTGGTACCCTTGTAAATAGACAAACCACGTCGAAGCTGAAAAGATGAGTGATTAATTTGTGGTTAAACATTTTCTAAATATCCTGATGATGGGGGAGATATGAGATCTCATAGGAGATCCAAAACTCTTAATCTGTAGTACGGGAGTGTGTCGTAAAAATTATCACCCTTTTAAATGGGACGGAGAGTTTGTGTTGATATGTACTTGTTAGTTGTTCTCACTAGTCACCATTCAGATATACGCACTTTCTTGAGGTTCCGAATACATTGATTGTAGAAGTCTGCAGAATTTGCTTTCAACGACTCCTCCACTTCACTAACGACGTCATTGGTTTTGTAAAATCGACGACCACGCAACGAATTCCTCATTCTGGGAACAAGAAAAAGTCACTTGGAGCGAGATCGGGCGAATAAGACGACGCTATAATGTCTCAAAGCCACATTCACTTGTTTTGTCAACTTCAACTTGAGATGATTGAGCTGCTGCATTGTGAGATAGAAGACGAACAACTTTGGAGAGCATACCGCATCGTTTCTTAACCAGAGCTGCTCGTAACTTGTCCAAAAGATTTCTGTAGCATCTGCCAGTGATGGTATGAGCCTTGGCAAGATAATCTGTAAGAATGACTCCACGACAGTCCCAGAAAACTGAAAGCATGACTTTCCCAGCTGACATCTGCACCTTTGGCTTCTGCCTGCATGTTTTCATTCATGCTCATGTTTCCTGTTTCAGGATCACACTGATAGATACAGGTTTGACTCATTGTTAACAGACGATAAAAAAAAATCTTCATCCTCTTCCAACAGCATCAAAAGCTATCTTGAAATATCACGCCGTGTTTGGTTTTGGAAAGGGGTTAGCAAACGTGGAACACACCGTGCAGGCACCTTAGACATGTGCAGTTCGTCCACGCACTAACATAACTAAGATGTGTCTCATTCATGATCATTTGGATGGTTGCTCGTCTGTCTTCCAGTATTAAACACTCCGCTTTCTTCACTGTGACAGCTGACGGTCTACCAGCTCTTGGCTCACCTATCAGGGACATGTGACCAGTTTGAAAATTCCTTTTCCACGTCACAATAGTGTCATACGTGGGCAATAATTTTCAAAAACACCCGTTATCTCATCATGGAGTTCCCGGGCAGTTTTGACCTTCAAATGCAGGTACTTGATCAGACATACAAGCCTCAGTTTTCTCTGTCTTACACCTCATTTCTGGCACTCGCTATAATAAAACAAAAGGACTCAAATCACTTAAACTACCAATATTATGTCCCGAGGAACCAATAATGACACTGCAAAATTTTCATCACTCTAGCTTCAAAACTACCGGGTGATAAGTAAAACATTTTGACAAGCCCTCTTATATGTGGATACATTCTTTGCAATAGGTGCTACCGGCATTTGTTTTTATACTCTGTGAAGTGCAACAAACTTTTCTGTTGCACGACATTCTGAAGGCCTTCTTTATAAGTACATTGTTCGAACTCAGTTTTAGGGTGTCCAACAAAACGATTTGGCCTTTCCGATGATGTAAAACCATCAAAATATGGCACTGTACACACTTAAACGGTCTCTGTTTACACTACTAGTACAGAAACACCTATTCCTTGGCCTAGTCTATGTGTAAACCACATTTCTTAAGGCATGTACGTACACTCGTAAAAACTTGAAACATTTTCTCGGGAAACTTCTTTAGGGTCATAAATAATTCAATGCCAGTTCTTATTATTTATTAAAGAGCTCACGCAAGTATAACTTCACTGTTTTGATTACGTCGGTGAAGGAGGCGTTCTTATAAAGAATAATGTAGAAGTACAACTCAGTATCAAATCTTTATCACGTGCTATAAACCCGCGTAAAAAGCACCAAATGACTTAATTCGCCACTTATTCAAGGATATCTAAATATGAAAACTTGCTATGAATCACATGACCTTCTACACCCATTAATTTTATTACCTTTTCTACTACGCAGCTTTATACGGGGCGTCCCACTTAACTCTCCGACCGCAATATCTCCAAAATTAAACGAAATATGAAAATTCAAACTGTCCAAAGACTCTAGGATCTACATATTCTAAAGCTATATTTTGAAATAGTTATTATAGATTTAATTTTGTTCAAAATTTTTTACGATTATATTAGATAAGGACAGGGCTAAAAGAACAGTTGAATGTCAGATAGCTATGTGTGCTGAGTTTTGGCAATACTTTTAATAATAATATTATTGTAAATTCTAAATAAATTTTATATTAATGTTAACATTAATTGAAAAGAGAAGTTATAAAATATTATTAAATATGGCAATGAACATTGTACAAAAATTATGTGACGTGGACAAATACAAGATATTGAAGAAGTGTTATAACTGTTTCTAAAACATGTTGCGACGTTTCCACAAGTGCTATGTTTAATGTTTCAACCAATAATTTTCAATTGTTCAAATAAATCAAGATTTTATTACGAAAAGAAAGAAATGGACATTATTTATTGCGCTAAAATCCGTAACTTCTCATCCGCGACCACAAACCGAGGTATGGATCCATCAGCTTCGAGCACGCCGTGCCGTGGCTCAGTGGCTAGACCGCTTGGCTCTCACCAAGGCGGCCCGGGTTCGATCCCAGGCGACCGCAAAGTGAGATTTGTGGTGGACAACACGTCGCTGGGGCGGGTTTTCTCAAGGACCTCCGGTTTCCCCCGCCATCTCATTCTACCGGTGCCGATCTTCATCTCAGTGTCACCACCTGTGGTGCCGTATGTAGTAAAAGCGGGCGTTAAACACTACACTACATCAGCTTCGGGCAGAGCAGACGGGGACATTTCCAGGAATCCAATCTGGGACTTCGAAAAAATCATCTCGTCACCGCTGGATATGAGAAGCTTACGTTTCAATTCTCATGCAACATTAAATGAATGAAGCGGTTAACAAAGTATGTTCTCATTAGCCGTAGTTAAAAATTGATTTTTCTTTGATAGACTCCAACATTTTGGAGATATTCTTTGCTATTTCACTCAGTTGTTCAATACTTATACCTTTATCATATATCCAGTCGTAATTCATTTTTTATCCTTTCGCCATACAAAGGGAAGGTAATTACAAAAACGTTACCTAGACAACCACTTTTGAAATATTTGACTATCACTTAAAGTCTAATGTATTTCCTTGTAACTACAATAAGTGTTTGTACAAGATTAGGGAAAGTCATGTATATAAAACATTTTACTATCATTTGGTCTACTGTTTGCCTTTGTAACTACAATAGGACCAGGTTTATTTTGAAGTAGATAGAGGAATAGTTTGTACAAGATTAGAGAAAGTCATGTATATAAAACATTTGACTATCACTTAGTCTACTCTATTCCCTTGTAAGTACAATAAGACAAGGTATATCTTGAAGGAGATAGAGCAATAAGTGTCTGTACAAGAGCAGAGAAAGTTATGTATATAAAACATTTGACTATCACTTAAAGTCTACTGTATTCCCTTGTAACTACAATAAGATAATGCTTATTTTGAAGTAGATAGAGCAATAAGTGTCTGTACAAGAGTAGAGAAAGTCATGTATATAAAACATTTGACTATTCCTTAAGTCTACTGGATTCCTTGTAACTACAATAAGATAATGTTTATTTTGAAGTGGATTGTGGAAAAGTGTACAAAGACACTAAAATACTTAGTACTGGTTTTCTCCATTTTGGATGTAGGTAGAGGTCGAGATTCTCTATTCTGCACCGACTCGTTTCACTTTATGCTTTGGCAGTTGTATTTGTCGGCCGCAAGATGGCCCTCTACCATAATAAACACGTTAACGCCGGAAGTGACGTATGGACTCCTGCCTTACTTCCCGTCCATTTCCTGAAGCATCCACACACACAACTCCAACACCAGGCATACCAACTTAACGTCTGTGCACTGTCCACTCGGTTCAACATAAAACAGAAATATGTACACGAGAATGTAAACTTATCACCACATTTATTATCGTGGCAGTGAAAAAGCTGATATGACGCTCTATACGCAATCTTCTACACAATGTTCTTAGAATTGCTTAAGATATGTTGATCCACATAATAATTTTGTATAAATATGTTCTTTGCAAATGTTCCTGTTAATAGAGGACAACTATATCATCCTTCCGTATTCTTTTGTTAACAGCAGTTTAAGTGATAGTCAAATGTTCTATCAACTGGTCGCTATGCGTTGCCTTTGAAGTACATACCTTCTATTTTAGAAAGTGTTTTAAACTGGAAACAAGTAACAGCGGAAATGATTCAATTGTTTAAAAATTCTCTGACAAGCAATTAACTAATTTTGAAGGAATAGTCAATTAGATTCTATAGTCTTGAGGCTTCCGTCAGCGAGGTTTATTATCCCACGATGGTACCAGTGTCTGGTTTTTGATGCAAAGAATTCGGTGATACCCACTTGAACTACTTCAATGTAATCAAAGTTTCAACCACGTAGAAAATGCGCCCAGGTGTGGTAGCAGTTTGATTCCTCCCAATTCCTGAATTTTTTCCAATTTTGTTCGTGCAGTATGGGGTGTTTCATTGTCCTGTTTCAATAGAACTCAATTACGGCTAACTAATACTGGGTATCTAGGTCCCAAATCTTCATGAGCTCGTTCCAGCTTTTGAGAATAAAGATCCGCAACAATCGCCCGCCCGTTTGAAACAAACTACCTGTGAATCACACCTCCAAAATCACACCGGACATACAACCTTACTTTGGGACCGTGCTGATCTTTTTACGATGACTTTGGCAGGTTGACGAGGATGAAGCCACTGTTTTGAGGCTTCATAGTTTGGTAATATACCCATACTTTATCACAAGTGACAATTATTCTGACAACTCTATCAATCATGGTATTACGGACAAGCTGATGACTAATATCCAGCTGACGTTCAGCCTGTTGAGGTGTCAGTTCTTGAACTACAGATCTACAGCTTCAGTATGTTTTCCCAAGTCTCTTAATGTGGCTATATATGGTATTTTTTGATGCACTAAGTTTTTCTGAAGGCCTTCAGGTAAATTTGTGTCGATTCTCTGGTAAAACTTGGTACGTATCCACAATATTCCATACTTTAGGTCTTCCAGAACGTCGTAAATCTTTAGTGTTTTAGTCTTCATTTTTGAAACTGCAACCATCACTGTGCCACACGCTCACTAACGACACCTTCTCCTTCCACTTCACATATTTCTCGAGCTCCGACAGCGTCTTTATAATGTTTCCAATAATGTTTTAGAAGTACTCTAAGTTCACACTTCGTTATCTTCATTTTGTGATTGTTTATTAACAACTGAAGACTGATACAAGCCCGCAATGCACGCATCACTAGACATGACATCCTGTAAATAGCTAAACAAAAGAAACCTATGAGACGACCTAATAATAAGATCTACGCTTCTGTTTAGCAAGATTTTGTCCTTCTCTTGCAGTTTATCAGTTATACAAGTCATTCAGATTGAAGGAGTCTTACACAAACATTTCCAGAAAATTCAAGATACATGTTTAATTTTTCACAAATTCTCCTAAAAACGTATAGTACCTACTTAAAGAAAGGCCTTTATAATTATTGTTTTCGACAAAATAAAACATTTTTTTTTTGTACTGGATGATGTGGGAGTGGAAATTTTCTGAATATCCTACCTACAAATTTATATAATATATAGTACATGAAAGATGATGTACACAACACACCTTGGTAAATGAAAACTTTACACAATTTGTATTAAAATATCCTTTAGGAAGTTGCATGTCTGGTCATATTCATTACTTGATTACGCCGTTTCCAAACACGGAGATTTGCACGACCTCTCAACGAATTATAGATTGTAAATTTTAACCTTCTATTCCTAGTTTTTAATCTGTGACATGATAAATTGCAGGAATAATCTTAGCTTTATAATTTTCAGGACGCTGTTTGTCAATAGAAACTTGGCTAATGTGTTTTTGTTTACTTTAATTTTGATTTCGTATATTAACTATCGGTTTTAACTTATTAAAGATCGTTTGGTTTTATCGTTTGGTTGTTCATGAAGTTAAGAGTAAAAACTGTCAATGTTGCTATAGAAACATAGAATATAAATCACATAATTTTGAAATAGTGTTCATATTTATTGATTTGTATTTCAAAACACGGATTGTTTCAAATGTGAAGATATGCGTTACTTTCTTTGTTTTTTCTTCCTTCCTTCCTTCCTTCCTTCCTTCCTTCCTTCCTTCCTTCCTTCCTTCCTTCCTTCCTTCCTTCCTTCTTTTCTTCCTTTCTCTCGTTCTTTGTGTATTTATTTCTCTCTCTTTCTTTGTTTCTTTTGTTTTTTGTTTCCTTATTTCCTTCTTTCGTAATATTTTTGTTGTTTTTTTTTTCTTTTTTCCTTCTTTTCTTCCTTCCTTTCTTTCTCTCGTTCTTTCTATATTTGTTTCTCTCTCATTATTACCTTCTCCCCTTGTTTGTTTTTGTTTGCTACCTTCATTCTTTGTTTCCTACTTTCCTTTCTGTTTTT